>JAOTQQ010000001.1:178612635-178718811 GCA_026546715.1 Gallinago undulata | reverse complement strand
TTCCTGTAGGCCCCCCTCAGGTACTGGAAGGCCGCTATTAGGTCTCCCTGGAGCCTCCTCTTCTCCAGGCTGAACAATCCCAGCTCCCTCAGCCTGTCCTCATAGCAGAGGTGCTACCCCCTGATCATTTTTGTGGCCCTCCTCTGGACCCGCTCCATCAGGTCCATGTCCTTCTTATATTGAGGGCTTCAGACCTGCACATAGTACTTAAGCCAAACCAACAGGCTCTCTCCGCTAGTCCTCGGTCTTTCTGCCGAACTGTGGGAATGGTCCACCTGATTCACACACACTCACACACACACCCCACAGGTCCAGCTTCAGTGGCTTTTCTCCAGACTTGGAGTCCCCAGCTGGCAAGAGCACCCTGCTGCGTAGGTGTGCAAGGTGACATGAGCTTTGGATCCTGCCAGCAGGGACATGCCTGCAGCCTCCCACAGAGAGCTCCCGAGCTGGTCACAAACAACTATCCTGGAGAGCAAATATTCCATTCTCTCTACAGGTTTCTTGACATTTCTGAATTTCCTATTGTTTCCAGAGAAATAGCTCCCGGATTATAACTCTGCTTGGTGGAGTACCTCTCCCTAGAGCTAGGAATATGTTGATTCTATGAATAATGGAAGGACCTTGGCAATAGCTTCCACCGGATAATATCCATTTCCTCCTACTAAACAACTCAATTTCCATCATAAAATACCTTTAGAAGGATATTTTTCATCTACATAGTTGTGCTGTCTCCAAGATCAACCAGTCAGACAGGTCCATAGGTTTATTCCTTTGTCTCCAAAATCTTTTTAGACTGATACACCCTTATAACCCAAAGGCACAACTAAAAACCCAATATTCACAACATGATTAAATCCTTTGCAAAGGATTTAACTTCAGGACAATAAAGTAATGTAGTCAGTGGGCTAATATAAACTAGGTTGGCTTTCACTATCTAGCTTCTGGTAGCGGCTCAGCCAACTTTATTGGGACTGTTTACATTGTAGATAGCCTCTTAATTACATCTCATCTCCAAAATCTACCAGTATATCTTGATCCACACCCTTTTTTACAGCAAACAGCAATGCCTTTCAGGACCTCTAAGTGAGTGTTCTGTGATAATTAGGCCTGTTTTGCAGAAGTCTCTGGGCTGCAAACAGCTAAGGATACTCAATTAATTCCTCTCAAGAGCTCATCCCCAGGTCCTAGGACAACCACCAAGCAGCTCTCCACACACCTCGCTCCCAGGGAGTTTTTGCCCACGGACTATTTCAGAGCCATGAGGAGTACAGTGGCAGAGCCCACCATATCTGGTGGTCTGAGAGATATGTCAGAGAAGAAAGTAGTAGTAGTGTGCTGTGATCCTTTGCACGATGGGAGACTGTGCCACAGAGTGAAAGGTTGGTGTTCGAAGGGTCTGGAGAAGGTGGGCTACGCCCAACTTGCATACCAGCATCATAGCATCTTCCCCATAGAAGACAAAACATTGCATTGCAGCTGGCATATCTGATGTGCCAGCAAAATACAAAGGGTACTTACCATGGCCTCATTAGGATCATTAAGATCCACAAACTACAATTTAAGAACTGCTAACTTAGGCTTTAATAATACAGATGGTCCATACATGGCTTAAATTTTTGTCAAACTATTCACCTTGAAGGAACTGCAGCAGAACAACAACATTTTCTGAAATCACTGCTCCCATGCTAAAGCCTAGTTTCCAAGCTTCCCACCAAACATTTTCACATTAACAGAGAAAGAAAACTCTTAATACTACAGCTCTGAAGCAGGAACGATGTTTATGGAGTAAGATAATCAAAACAGTCCAAATGCTTACATTTCTGACTCCTTCATGCCAAAAGTTCTGTGTGACTCAACTCAGAATATTAGTGCTGTAGTAGGCAAGCGGAAGACAAAGGTGCATCAGGACTTCAAGCCCCCTCAACACTCAAGAGCGGAAGAAAACTGGAAAAAGAGGAAAAACATGGACAAATTGTAATGTCATATTAGTACCCCAGGATAAAGGGTAAATAAATAGGTCAACCCCATTCTATCAGTCTGATACTGACCCTAGTAAAATAGCAAAGTGATTGACAAAAGGATTGAGAATGATGTATAATTATATATAGTTAATGATAATCAACACGGATTTAAGGAAAATAAATCCTATCAAATTAAATAGATGCCAGAGTTTTTCATACTGGTATTAAGGGTGGTAGAAAGTATTTTGATGGACACTAATATTTGGACCAGGAAGACAGAAGATGAAGAAATCAATAAAATGCATGATAAGTTTAATAAAAACTGGTATTGTCAAAACATCAGTGGCAATAATCATCAAGCGACTGTTTTAAGGAATGCTCCATAGAAAGGGAACCCCCTCAGACATCCATGACTGACAGGTCACAGGTCGTGATTTGAACTTGCAGTGAAGCGCAGCCTAGGGCAGATAGCAAACTTTGGCCAAAACACAAATGCAATCTTTGGATGTGTGAACAGAGCTATACTACATCCATGGTGGGAATCATATGACGGCTGCTGGTTCGGTGCACCCAACTCTGGTGTCAAGGGGAATGCTGGAAAACAGAAGGGAACACTGAAAATCAGACCAGAACTTGAAGAATAACTAAAGGAATCTTCATAACTTATGAAGATTCCAGACAATCACTCCAATTTGTTCCTCAAAGAAGATTAAGAGAGAAAACCACAGTGCTTTACCAAGGAACAGAAATTCATCCACTCTATCAGAAAATACTAGGACAAGATTCAAAGGCAGAAGGTAGAGGTTAGGCAACTGGTGCAGCATCTTCATCAGGGTTGGACTCCCTTTATAGTCAACAGACAAAAATAGAGTCTTACAGGATGGAGTTCATCTACACCCGTTTTAGATGTCTAACTTTGGATGAGATACATCATACCCCAAAAGTGCATATATCTCTTAATTCACCAGAGAGAGAATCTGAGGTGGAGGGAAACAAGCTTGAATCTAAATACCCCTTTTGCAGAGATCTGAAGTTGGGACAGAGAGAATACACCTAGCTTAACAGAGAGTCATAGTCACTTCTGACAGCACTGGGACAACGTACCAAGAGGCAGAGCAGCTTTTCCTTCAGCAATGGCATCTAAATCAGGGTCAGAAGGTGCATTGCTGTTGTGACAAATCCCATGGCCAGTGATCACTGCAGGTGATCAGGCAGCACTGATGCAGTGCTTCCTTCTGGCCTTCCATCGAGCTACACTTGGCTAAATTTCTTCACATGAGCAATTCCATTTATTTACACCATCTTTGTTCACTGACTTTTGTCATGTAACAGTGGCTATACTATGCAGGCTTAAATAGACATTATAGGTGTGCTTGTGTACACATATGTAAATATATGTGTATAACACACACGTGTGTGTATAACACGTATGTACATATACATCAGCAATGAGCAAGCTAGAAATACCTGTATACTTGAATCTAGGCTGTTGGTGTCTGTCTCCACCAAGCAGCCCCTTGCTTTAGAACACAAGCAGTTTCCACCTAGACACTTGCAGTTGGGAGGAGACACCAGTTCACCAACATACAGTACAAGGTTTGTTGATAGTGTTTATTGAACCCCTGTGAAGCAGAGACCATTTCCCTCAACCCAGAGAGGCAGGAGTGACAGCAGAAACATATCAAAAAAGACCATTTAAATTGTTTTGCAAGCACGGTCAGTTTAGGCTCAGTAACTAGAAATAAGGTCTTGACAGCATTTCTTCCCGGTTCGCCCATGGTTCTGGTAAAAACTGAGATTTTTAAAGAAGACACCCACAAAGGCCAGCCTAGCCTAATAACAACATCTCTAATAACAAAACTCACACAAGTTGCTTATTTTTCTGCTCTTCAGGTTCCGCCTTGGCACGAAGCAGAGGCCGAATGAAAATCAGGAGTTAGCCAGGGCAGTTCACCTCCTGTGTTGCAACTTCATGGGAGGGAACACTTGCTCTCGCTATTGTAAATTAGGTAGAATAGTTCCCTCATCGCTGGCTGGGGTGGAGCTGCCACAGAATTGCACTCCTTTGCTTTCTGAAACCCAGCCAAGGGCTATTACAGTTCTATGTGTGACCAAGAGGCAAACAATCAGCTTAACCTGTCCATGCTAGTTTGGGTCTGGGACTCTCACTGTTCTGGCAGCCCTAGGAACAAATATAACAGATACCTTAATTTTTAAAAAGGAATAATAATAAATAAAATAATAAATAAATAAAAGTGACATGGCTATTTTCAAACGACCAAGTGAAATCTGTTTTTCAACACAGCACATAGCTCAGATTGGTTGGGCCACTGTTATACCAAATCAGAACAGCTGCCAAACAAGAATCCAATCCGCTAACAAATGGTTGAGCCACCAGGGGAGAGAGGATAATGTTACTAAGAAAAGTTGCTCAGAAAAGAGGACGTCTGGTTGCTTTCTGTATTTTGCCAGGTGACAAAAAATATTTTATTGCAAGCTGAGGAGGTTTTGGGGCACTTTCCCCCCTCCCTGTGTTTGCTCTGAGCCCAAAACTAGAATTTAGCTCAAACACCTGCTGCGTTTATCAACTCGGTTCCTTATAATTATCAGGGAATGGCCAAAGGGCTCCTTCATTTCTCCTGTGCAAGGTGCTCATGTGCACAGACCTCCTCCCTACTGCATGCACAAAGGTGAAAGGGAAGCTCTAGTCTAAGTAAGTGGCCTCTGCAGGAACAACATATAGGCACATATACGTGCTTTCATCTGAAGAACTCAAAGAAAAACTATCATTAACTAAGCTCCTAAAATCTCCTGGGAAATAGGTATGTACCCCCATGACTTTGGGGACATGGTGTAGAAGCTATGGAGTCATTCGTTCTTTTTTTTTTTTTTTTTCCTTTTACCAGCCCATTTCAGTTGAGAGTGAGCTGGCTGGAAGCTAAACAAATGCTGAAGCTGAGACCTTAAAACTGGAACACATTGGTGGATTTAGCAGCTTAAATTTTCCAACAAATGCAGTTTTATAGCATGAAGTCTCCGAAGCTGAACATCTCAGACCTAAAGACATTGGGCTTAACCTATGCTCAAAGGTCCCTCAGCACCTGATAGACTTCACAGCTGCTGAATTTTATTGTTAGAACCAGACAGTTCAAACTGAGGACATCAGCCAGTTTAATAAAAGCGCAGCAAAATATCCCAACAGTGACCTATTCCAAGTATCATGTGTTATGAGCATTCTCATGCCTTATCACAAAGTCATGTTTGGACAGGTTGTTAGACTGGAAACAGCAGCTCACTACACCTGGTCATGGAGTCCTTGACCATTGCGAGGAGAAGCTGAACTCTCTGGAAGTGATATCCACTGCACACCGACCACAGGCTCCCCAAAAGTAACAACACTGCACAGTAAAAAGATGGGATGGAGGAGCAACAGGAGAAGGAAAATGCCTCAGCCTTCTCTGACAAACAGACTTTTTTCTTCAAAAGAATTATGAGGACCTGCGAGTAAATTTAAGCAGCAGGCTATGTACAGATAGCAGTTTTGCACAGATCCATTCATGTCTAAAAGTAAAGGGCCTCCTAGAAACCCTTCTATACTGCAAAATATGCATCTTTTGTTTTCTGCTAATTTCTCTAGGGGGTTAAATTGTGGATTAGACCCACCAGAGGTTGAACGGGTGGGTGGAGAGGACATCAATTGTCATGAATTCTCTCGAATGGGAACGTGGTGGCTAGCACCATAAACAGGGGCTAAGCTTCTCAGACCAGTACTGGAAGAACAAGCACTGGGGAGTTTCCACCAGGAGTGAGTTTAGACCCCAAGTCCAGCAGGGTTGACTGCATTCACTGGAAAACTCAAGATGCTAAATTCACAGCTGTGTTCTAGTTTTAAGGTTTCTGCTTCAGCATTTACTTAGCTTCCATCCAGCTTACTCTTAACTAAAATAGGTTGGTAAAAGGATAAAAGAACAAATGACTCCAAAGCTTCTGCACCAGGAGCACTGTTTGCAGTTAACTATTAAAAATGGATCTGGCACTCACTTGTGTTCATGATCAGAGTCATTGGTGTGGGACACAGCATCTGCGTTTTAGGCTAGAAAGTAATGCCTGGGTTTCCCTGTGCTTTGCTTTGGAAGTGCTGACCTAGCATAGCTCCATCTCTTAGCCACAGGTGCTCTTCTCCAGCTCCTTAATGCCCAGGACCTCTTTTCTGGCAGGTTATTTTTTGGCTGAATCAGCTCCCTGAGACGGTTCCATGAGCAGCTGCCCTGCATGGTCAGCGAAAGGGCCAGGACAAGTAGCTGGAGTCTCTTAGGCTCTGCAGTCACTAACGCTGTGGAGCCACAGACGGCGTTGGGTTTGGCTGGAGCTGAAAGGTGTGTCTCAGCTGTTTGTTCCTGCAGGTGAGTTCCAGTGTGCACAGACCACTAATAGCCCCATCCCAAAGCTCAGCACTTGGTTACGTGAATCCTAGTTTCCAGTTTCCATGAAGACTGGCATAAATCCAGCCCCAGACAGCCATGACAACAGGTCTTTGAGGGGTGCCGGCACCCACCATTTTCTTGAGACTGCCTCCCTAGACACCGGAAGAAATTCATCTGCTTCACCCTGATCCTGTGAGCAAACAGGTGACAGATTAGACACTGATATAGCAAGCAAAGATGTACTTAGCAAAATCTGAGAACAGATTTGATGTCTTGGAAACAAAACCCAAGATATATCCCTGCTTGTAGCCCTAAGGATTCAGGCAACATTTTGTCTTTCAAACACTGCTTTCAGCTCTGAATAATCTCCATTTCCATTGCCATCTGCCTTGTTTCAATTCCACTAGTACCACCCTTGCACAGATAATGGCTCTACCTGGTGTCAGACTCTTCCAGTGACAATGTGTTCAATTTCATGGTTCCCACTTGATCAGGCACACAAATACCATTAATGACTCCTGCAGGAACTGGGAGTCCATGGTTCTCAGCAGCCTGGTGGCCAAACACTCTCCATATGTAGTCTAGACTATTCATTTTATAGAGGACTGTTAATACACTCCATAATATTACACAGCTATTCATTCAGCTATGAATACCTCCATTAAGGTCATTGTTTTGGCATAAAGAGCACACACTGCCACATGGGACATAATGGCCGAGAAGCTGCTTTGCCTGGATGTGTGACCAAGATCACGCTCCCCCGGTGATTTTTGCTGGCTCTCTGTACCACGTGAACTCTCAGACCAGGGACATCTTGCCCAGCCACTGGTTCGAATGCCCGGTAACTCTCCCCAGCTCTCTCTGTTCTGCACTGACCAGCAACTGAGTCTGCTTCTCCCCATTTCGTTCCCCACCTGGCCCAATCTCGTCTCCAATCCCATCTCATTTACCTCCATTCCTTTCTGCAACTCGCATCCTTTTTGATTTTCTTTGCCCTTAGCTTCTCTCTTGCTAAACACATCAAAGTCAAATACAAGAGTTAGACTGTAATACTGGTTGGCAGCATGCTACTCAACCCATTTCTTTGTTTTCCCTTTTCCCACCCTGCTTTCCTTTTCACAACAAAGACCATAAAGGCTGCAAATCGGAGATTTCCTGGAGTGGGTGTTTCCACCAACCAGGCCAGTGGGGCCCCATTCTGCCATATACAGTGCTGATAAGTAACCGTATAAATCTCTTCCAAAAGGGGAGGACCATTGGAACATGGAGAAAAAACAGGTACGCAGAAGCCTAGCACCCCTTGATTTCCATCTTCTGTCAAAGACTAAGTTCATATCTGTGCTCCATGTTATTGGATTTCTTTCAGACTGTGTCATACTAAAAGAAAATCGATTATTTCTCCGCACAAACATAATAACTAAGATGTGCCTTATTCAAATACATAGCTAAAACGTATTTCAGAATTGCCTAGAATCCAAAAGAACATGCAGGAATACAGATGACTTTTTTTTCATTTAAATTCACTGATCAGAGACATGGTTTTGTCTTGTTTTGAGAAAAATAAGTCAAAAATTCCCCCCCCCCTTTAAACCTGGTGCTATCAATGTCTTAGAATCCATTCTCATCTGAGCAATAAGGAAATCACTTCAAACATGGTACATGCATCTTGACCTTAAAAATCACACTTTTAAGGTATTAAAGCAACACTGCCCTAAAAAATGAGGGTCACCTGGAAAAGTGGGTCATTTTTTCAACAGATAGATACCACCCTGAGTCAACACGGCAGCTGTCTTCCCGTCGTTCCCAGTGCCACTCCAGTGAGAGGCTGCTCTCACAGCTGCTGAATGTGATTTATTGCATCTGCCCCACCAGAGTCCCCAAGAACCTGAACACACAGCATCAGGGACCATCCTACCTACTGCCTTTGATGAGTGTTTTCCAACTGAGGGCAGTAAATCCTTATGAAGAAAATGGAAAATCAATGCCATTGTGTGCCCTGCAAGGACTGCTTCCATCGTGCAGGGCTTGGGGCTCTTGGTGAGCAGCTCCCGAGTGCTTGCACTGGAGGATCGACCCACCTAAGCAGAGCAGCCTTCGGAGCTGGGAGCAGCCAAGGCTTCGGCAGTGGGCCAGGCAAGCCCTCTTAGCCAGGGTTCATGCTCTCTCCTGGCACCGTGGGTAGGAGTCCCATTCCAGCAATTAGCAGGGCAGCACCAGAAATGCCGAACGAGCAAGGGCTGCCTGACCGGGACCCCATGCCGGCAGGTCTGCCAGCTGGATTTCATCCCCTTGGCTGCCAGAAACAGCTCTGTATCATCACTCAGTTCACTAATGCGTGAAAGGTAACTCTAATGTGGGTAGGCAATTGCCTCTTAAATGAGGGAATTACGAGGCCTTCCTCAGGATGCACAGAAATGCAGCGAGTAAGGGAGTTGTCACCGTCAGCTGGGTTGCGGGATCCCTTTACGTGACCAAAGGTGCAAGAAGTCATAACTTCTGCTTGAACAGAAGTTACCACTTCTCTACAGAGCAGCAGTAAACGGCTATGTAAATACCACCAGACCATTGCACGTGAAGAAAAAACAATTAAAATAAAATTGATACGAACCACCTCCAAATTAAGTGTACTCAGAAGGAGTAGGTTCACAAGTTTCCTGGTGCCCCTGCCCATGGCAGTGGGAGTGGCACAAGATGATCTGTCAGGTCCCTTCCAATCCAAACCATTCTATGATTCTGTGTTTCATTTTGCATTTGCAATAGCCTCAGAGTATCTGCACAACTTTGGAGTGGGTGGCAGAGAGCTTCCTGAAGCTCTCATAATGACTTCAACACGTCTTAATGTTGCTAATGGCTAATGCAGGCAAAACAGGGTTCGGGACAAACTGGGAAGCTTTGAGAAGGGACATAGCAGCCTTCAAAGCCAGTCATGCAAAAAACCATTGCTTACTACTAATTGTCAGGAATATTTTCCTCGTGTTTGGAAGTGCACTTCACACCTTGCAAATGCTACTAATAAAAGCAAGCAAAATAGAAGCTGCTAAATAATAGCAGATGCCAATATAAACAGGAAGGAGCTCCGGATGCCCAGTCTCTGACATTGCACCCATGATTTGGGTGTCACTAAGCTGCTGCCAAACCTATTGCCAAGGAGAAGGTGGGTGAGAAAAGACAGGAAGAGGGAATGGATCTGCTTGATAATAAAAGCCTAACCAGTGCTTTATAAACTGCACAGTTCTCTATTATTCAATTTGAAATACATTTAAAAGTCCAGGCTTCAGTCAGTTGAGGTGCCAAACATTAAGTTAATTTAAACAACTTACAGGTTGCATTTATGGAGGTTTAGATATCATCATTTTCTTTTAACGGTGGAAATTTAGAGAAAAAAACCATTTGCTCTTGAAGGAGAACATACAGAGGTGACAGCTTTCTTAAAAATTCTTTTTGAATGTTTTGAGAAAAGTCAGCATTGATGAGACTTCACATTTCAAAGCTTCACAGGGGGAGCAGCTTTGGACACAGATCTAAGGAAAGCAAGCTACGTTTGCAATGCATATGGTAGTCCATTAGCATTATATTTTCAACACTTGAGTGAAGTCTGTGATTTCCTGCATGTTGACTGGTGAGATACAGCATAAATTCACTCTCACTCAGTATTTATAGCTGCTGGCATTCAAGGCTCAGTTGCAATGTCTCTACAGTGTCTTTTCACATGAAGGTCTATAATGGGCTGTCTCAGCTACAGGCAGGATAACAAGCCTTACCTTTCCTTGCATCTTTAGGTCAGCATTTCTTAATCAGTTAAAGTGAGTTAACAAGCCTGCTGTCATTTTGTTAACACACAAAGGAAAGAGCTCAAACTACAGATCCAGCAAGAAAAGGCTGTTCTGTCCTCCACTAGAAGTCCATTCTACATCATTAAAATATTTAGAGAGAGATAAAACTGCATATTTCACGCACGTTTCTCTTCTGGCTGACCTCAGCTGTCAGCACTGGAGAAGCTGCTACCATTACACAATGACACACCATTACTTCTAGACTGATTCTGCTAGGCTCACTGTCCAATATCCCTGCTGACTATCTTTGAAAGGCTTTCACAAGCACTTACCTGCCAACAAAAGCAAAAAAAAAAAAAGTAGTGCTTTAGTCATGGGTGTGGAAGGGAGGCTGTGATTTGTGACACACTATCTTATCCCTGCCCTGAGCACAGCCTCCATAGAGCTGCTAGGGAAGAACAGAGATTTTGTTTTGCTCGGTGTTCCTTGTGCAGTTTTTTTCTGCCCTAAAAGCTTACAAATCTAACTAACTATTTTGCATTTTTTATATTGCAGCTTATTATAGTGAGAAAATAATCTCAATCAATGCCTGCCAGTGGAAGTAAGACTCCCAACACAGGGACAGCTAGTCCATGACCATGGCCAGAGACCTGGAAAGGCACATGAATGTTTCAAAGCTCCTCACTGAAAGGTGTTGGGCAGCTGTTTCTGGCTTTGCCTATTCCCAGCACAACTAAGAACCTGAAGACACCCTTGTAAGGTCAGATCAAAGGTTCACTTACACCAATGTCTGGTCTCTAGGAACCTGAAGACACCCTTGTAAGGTCAGATCAAAGGTTCACTTACACCAATGTCTGGTCTCTGATAGTGGCCAGCAGCGGATGCGTAGGAGAAGAGAACGTAAGGAACTGGCCACAGACTGAGTAATCCTTTCCCTAGTACATGCTTCAAACTTCCAGCAACTGGCCATTTAGAGACTTCCTGAGCTAGAGGCTGCATCCGGACCATTGTATTTAATAGCTACTGGTGGATTTGCCTTCTATTAATTTTTATAATCCTTTTTTGAATCCATTTATACTTTTGGCCTCCACAACATCCTGTGGCAATAAGTTCTGAATTTTAATTATGTACTGTGTGAAAAAGTACTTCCTCTTGCTTAAACCTGCTGCCTGATCGTTTCATTGGGTGTCCCCAATTGTGTCACAAGAAATACTGATTAAACATTTCCTATTCACCTTCTTCACAGCATCCACAATTTTACAAACCCCTATCACCTCACTCATCCATACCCACACTCGTCTCTTCTTCTATGTAGTCTCTGCTCCTGGATCTTTGTAGCCTTGCAATATCCTCTCTGAAAGCCAAACAGCATGCAGTATTTATGATATGGGTGCATTTTGCATGTAAGCAGTAGCACAACGGAGGTTTTTCCATTCTCTTCTCCTACTCTTATTTCTAATGTGTCTTTTTCTCAGCTAATTGTGAGCTGAGACTTGCAAGAAATCCTTCCAATGACTGAAAGATCTTTCTCATGGTGGTAGCACCTCATCCAGGGTTCACTACGTATCCGTGTGCGCTAGACTCACTTTCCCTTCTCCCCTGTGCATTATTTCACATTTATCAACACTTAATCACATCCGCTGGTTTATCAGTTAGTCACAAAAATAGCCTGAAACCCTTCCGCAGTTCTTCGCACACCTAGACATTTCCCTATCCCGTATAATGACACACTCAGTGATTTAGGTCATGAGCTGCTTCTGCTGACCACTGAACAGCACAGGTCCTCGAGGGAAGGCAGTGGCAGCTTCCGTAGTTGGGAAAAGCAAAGCACTCAGATGACCAACCCTTTAACTCAGTGTAGGCACTGAGAGGTCTCCATTACATCCCAGTTGTCTCAGGAACTAAAGCGAGGAGAATTTCTGAAGCCTCTGAAAATCCACACAGGTTACACTGATCACTCATGTCCCCACATTTGTGAAGCACAGCTCCCACCAGCAGGGACATGGCCACTGTCTCCCACCATCACCCCCCACTGTTACTCAGCCTGTTACATATTCTGTGAAGTTACCCCATGTGAAAGTTAAACCTAGAACCTAGCTCCTCTGATCATGCTAGGACCTCTTGCAAAGACCAGAATCACTGTTTTTCTAGCTTACCTGTCATGAAGTCCTCTTTAAGCAATGGATCCCCTAGGAGTTACACTGCAGTCCAGCATATTTAATGTAATGATATTGGGTATTATTATTATTCAATGTTATTTTTGGAGTCAATACTAGCCCCATCTGCCTGGACTGTTGCTGTCACCAGCAGGCACTTGGCTGTCTATACCTACCACACCAGGATGAGATGAAGACAGCCAGCTGCTCGAGGAGTCTGTAGGCAGGAGGGCTGCACTTCTTATTTTATGCTGAAAATACACTTCCAGACACGTGGGCTCACACCAGCAGAGTTTGCCTGCAGCAGAATAAGGCATCTGGGCTGCAGAAACCCCACTCAGAAAGCCATCCTGTGAAAGCCTTGCCTTGCAGATCAACAAGGCTCAGTCCAAGTACACGGAGGCAGGGTGGGAGAGGACCAGCAGTGGAGCAGCTGCATGCCCCCAAAATGCCCCTTCCCCTGCAACCCCCAGGCTATTTGCAATTTAGAAGCCCCTCATCAGGAAAGCCACAGGCTGATGAGACTTCCCACCTTGTAAGAGACTGACTGACTGGGACTTAACATACCTCAAAGGGGCTCCTGGATTCATCCATGGTGTGAATCAATTCTGGCTTTTGGGGCTCCTTTGGGCATGAATTTGAGAGGTCTGCCACATGGGCGGAAAGAAGAGGAGGAGGTGGAAGCAAAGAACTTCCTTACCACAGTTCAGCCATCACCATTGGTGCTGAAAGAAGGACACAAGGCCCCACCTTGCCCAACTCCTCTGAGCAAGGCAAAAAGATGAAAAAAAATAAAACCCCAAACAGTAACAGTCCTCTCAAGTGCTGCAGATTGATGGGGTAAAGGGGGAAGAAAGGGAGGGGCAGGAAGTGGTAACTTATTTGGACTCCTGAACTGAGACTCCAGCTCCCACAGGGTTTCACAGCACGTCACTTGTTTTCACCTGGTCAAAAAGTTTCACACAACAAATCACCCCAGAACGTTGTGCCACTTTTGGCTGCTACTGAACACAACTTCAAAATCCAACAGAAAGGAAGCCCTTTTTTTTTTTTTTGCTACGTTGAGCTCTTGCCTCAGAGAAATCCAGCCTCCTTTGCCCTTTGAAGCAACCACTTGTCCTACTTCATCATCCCAGAAAATAGCTCGTTACACCTGCAGAATTTCTCATCACCCCTCCCTTTCCAATGCATATGCATGCACTTCTATAATGGGCTTTTCCGTGAACTCCTCTGACTTCAGCAAAATGGAAGTTGATTTAATATTTCAGAAAAAATTTAGCTATTCCTGCCCAACAACAGTTCTCTGGGAACCCAGCAAAGCTCTTGTGAAAGCTCCAGGCAGTTGCCTGCTCAAGTAGTGTCACTCCAGGGCACTAAGAAGGAAATGCAACTGCTTGGAAAGGTCTCTTCATTTAAGGACGGCATGAGCAACTACAGATGAGCACACAGCAAGGATGTAAAAGGTTGAGGTACCAAGTTATGAACAAGCTCTTCATCAGATTCACTGAGTTCTTCACTCCATAGCCCTGTTATATCCATCAGAAGCTTCCTGCAGTGCTGCTCCAGTTGTACTGCATAAAGCCCTCATCCCTTTTCCCATCTTCTCAGTGATAAACACCCACGCAAGAAGTTTACTCGCAAAAAATACATGCAAAATTTCTGAATGCCCTAGGGCCCAACCGCAAGTAGAAAAACATAAAATAAAATAAGATGGGGCGCTGTCCCTGCCTCCTCATTTTAGCTATCATTTTGGCACATGCCAGAACATTACCCCAGGCAAAACATCACCAAGTAATGAAGAAAGATTTGCATGCAATTCCAGCAGTGGGCATGACCACAGGCACTGATCAGTGCAAGCATTTCCTTCTCATGGTCTTCACAAAACCCATCTTTATACACCAGCTGCACAATAAATGGCCACAACATCTACTGCTATTTGTATTTTTAATTGGATTATCAATTGACACGACATAATAGCTGAAGTTTCTGCACAAAAACATGTTTATTACATTGATGCAGAACTGACTCAGAGCACAAGGATGCTTTGAGGTTTCTGTGCTTGATCAGCAGATTCAAATCCCTCGTTGCCTCATTGGCATAAATTGCTAGCCGGTCCCTTCCCAAGAGACAAGCTTTGACTGTCTCTCCCGACAGCAGTAACTAGTCATGTACCGATTAGATGTGCATCCTTTCCAACAACGGCTTTGCGAACACCCAGAGAGAGTGTCTTTGAATCTTACGACACCCCCGTTCCAGAAGTCAGGCTTAAACATCAGTGAAGACACCCTCAGCTTCCCCTGATGTGCAAAAGCCCTTCCCAAACTTACACTAAAGAAAAAAGGGCAAAGCTAAAACAAAGACAGAACTGCAAAGTACAAGGGAAAATCATTTCTCAAATGTCTTTAAATATTCCTGGGTTTATGTGCAATGATACTCTTGCGTTCTTTCATGCTCTTTAGGTCTACCTCCGCTCACTTCAAGATCAAACCAGCATTTTTGCCAGCAATTCATTAAAAGCCTGCTCTCTGCCACCCCTCTCCCTCCCCACCTGCAGGCAAGCAGGGATCTGGGCCTCACAAGACTGCTGTGGCGTGGGTGTTATTGGCTGTCTGTTTTGGCAGCCTCTCCTCCTTTCTTCCAGCTCTGTTTTGAAACACAATCTAAATTTAAAAAAAAAAAAAAAAAAAGACATTTGAGCTCTCTCTACTCACATCAGTGCTCCCGCCATCATGGCGAAAGGAGCAGCACCATGCAGGTTGGCCTATATAGCCTAAATATTTGGCAAAGTAAAAACCCTTAACGTGAGAAAAGGTACAACCATCAGGAAAGGCAGGAAGGGCAGAGGAAGGCAAGAGGCAACAAATGAAAGCAAAGAGGGACAAGAAGACTTTGTGAACCGTCTTGCTCTAACAGGGGGAGTGGAGGGAAGAGACAAATGTCTCTCCAGAGCCGGCTCTCTCCCACGTTTAACAGCATTAGGAGCTAACGTGTAATTTGGACTAAAAGACTAATTCTTTCCTGCGGTTTGATGGATGTTAGCATCCCTTTTTTTTTCTTCTTTAACAATGTATTACATAACATTCTGATACACTAATTACCATCTCATGTCATAGCAATTTTATTCAGAGCTTATACTTACAAATACCCATTCTGAAAGGATTTCGGGACTTTTTCTGTAATTTTCTCTGAACTAGGCTTGTTGAAGCACTGGCAACACGGTCTGATGCTGCCTAATGCAGCTTCCAGTAACAAAGCGTCTCTACACAAAGATCTCTCGCAAGCACTAAGAGTCAGGGATGGATTCTTCTTGCGTTTAGTCTCAAACACTTGTAAACAAGTTACCATTAGCACACCATGTTGTGATAAAACACTGGTAACACAGCCCTATTAGGTTCCTGTACCTGCTACAGTTCCAATTCCAGAAGCAACACCAAGAGAGAGAAATTCCTTTATACCAAGTAATGGAAAATTTGTTAACTATTCTGCAGTTAGTGTTTGCTCGTTAATATGGTATCACCTTGCCAGGCAAGACTTGGTACCATGAGGTATTTTTCTGTATAAGATTGCTAATGCCATCAGGATTGTCCAAAATGGGATCATCATCATTATCATCAAAAAGATTGCGCGGTAAGGAAAGTGATCACGACAACGTCGGAGTAGAAGGATTACTAATCACAAGTAGAATCCTGGTACAAATCTCATTCTCCGTATACAAGAAAGGACACAAAACCTTTTAAACATAATTTATATACATTTATGGCTTTATACAACAAACTGTCAGGGATTGTTCTCGTGTGTCTGTAGAAGTACATCAGGCACTTTTTCTGAAAATATCCACGTATGAATTTTAATTCTGCAATGTGACTAAGTCAGAGCAGTGAAGCGTTGAAGAGCTGTCACACCACTCGCAAGTAGAGCTAGCAGTATGTACATGCCAATCTCTCACGATATTGCTGGTTTGTGGAACACCCTCAAAAAAGGAGGCCAGGTTTAATGCCAAGTAATTTGCTTTTTGCTTGCATAAACCATGCTGCACTTTACATTATGATTACCAAAATAATAACAATAATAATGAGAATACCTTATTTAAAATCAGTCATAAATTAAGGATCCTAGCAATTTCATAATGAAAATAGGAATTTCAAATCAGTAAAAAAATAAAAAAGTACTAACATACATCCAGTGGTTTAACAAGTGCAAATTTTATATTGTTTTATAATTGATCCAATTTAAACTTCTCTTTTTAGGGATGCTCTGTTGACTTAAGCCAATAATAAGCAATATGACTTTTGCTTATAAGTGTAGACAAATTGTCAGTTTATCAAAGCAGAGCTTTCCAATTAATGCATCTACTACCTAAACATATATCATATAGCTATATTATGGAAACAATACATCTTTATATTTAAAATATCTGAACAGCTCTATAATACAATAAACTTTTAATAACAGTACAAACCAGAGAAAAGTCAAAAACAAGGCTGCATAGGTAAGATCATCTGCACAATTCACAAACCAATCATTTACAACAATTCTGACAAACTAAGTTACTCCAGAAACTCGGTACTTTTACTGAAAAAGGATTTATTACTAGAGGTCACATAATGTTTGTTTTCAAGGCAGACAACACGCCGCTTCACCAGACTTCACAGTATTCCATAATTACAATTGCAAAATATTAGAATGGCACCACAAAAAAAAAAAAAAAAAGAAGAAAATAAACTTGACCACGCAGCCCAAACCTCTGATTATCTACAACTGCTTTCTCACAATAATTAAACGGGGCTTCCTACAGACTGTTGTAATTAAGGAACGGCTACATTTATGTTATTCATAGTTATAAAAGGAAATAAAGAAAATACCTGTATAGAGGAAGTTAAACAGTAGCAGTAAATAACAAACAAGAGGTATATACTTAAATGTGGCATGTTCAGCTGCAACCCCATGGAGCATAGCATTAAGTACTGCTTTCTTTGTACACACAGGTGAATTTTATTACTATTTTGGCTTATGCATATCAGTGGCCATTTGGGAGCAAACCTTTTTTGCGCACAGAGCAGACAGAAGGATCTTCAGCATCGACCATTACGTTTCAGAGCCCACGAATGTGATGCCAAAGATGCTATAAGAGAGATTTGCCTGTAAAAGCAGGCAGCTTCATTGAGGCTTCGGCACTAAGAACATTTCATTTTGCTCAACAGAAATTCAAAGACCGATTTCACGCTGGGGGAGACCCCATATCACAGGACAGTTTAACATCAGCCTCTGGAACTGCTGACAACCGTAACAGGGTATCTAAAAAAGTAGGACCAGCTGTAATTAGTAGTGATTTAAGCCCAACAGGGAGCTAAATGCTAGTGCATCAATAAATACATTGCAGAGCCTTAGGAAAGTCGTAACAGGATCATTAAATATATGGCTTGTTACTGAACTTCATTTTCTTGGCACATCCCATTTCTTTCTCCACCACACGCCATCACTACAAGGAAGATACGTTTCAATTAAAACATTTTCCAGTTGTGGGCTACATGGATAAAATAAAAAATTTATTTCTCCCCCTCTTCACAACTACCAGCCCTAGCACAAAATCTATTCATCCTGTCAGTGCATAAAAATGCTCCAAGGATGTCTGTAACACAAACAACGTGTAGTAACCAGAGAAAAGTCAGGTGAGGCCCATTATCCCCACATCCATGAAAACTGCATCCTACGTTTACAGAAAATCTGGAATTATTTATCCAAGGCCCAATCCTGAAAACACACAGGTAGTTGACACTGTGACTACTCCAACAAGAGCAGGTTTTCCCACAAGAACAAGGCCTCTACCATTAAAGCTCTCCCCTAGCTAAAGCTCGTGTATTTGTGTAACTTTGCCACTTACTTTATCTTTCTTATTTAAAAAAAAAATAAAATGCTTTGCCCTGTAATAGGGGGTCACAAAAGTTTTAGCCTCCTACTGGAAAGTAACACTTTTGCCTCTTTAAATACACTGCATTACAGCAGAAACGCTGACAGACCATAAACCTAGTGCTAATTAAGATAAATGACAATTCTGTCATTAATTTTTCTAAAATGATGGATTTTTTCCAAAAGGTCCTGCCCTTGACTGCACAAACATTATGAGACCTCCATGAAATAAATATAAATGTGAAGCATTGTACAAGCATCTAACAATGAATACTTAACACTTTGTGGTAGTCAGAGTTAAAATGATAGGAGAAGCAGATGACATTTCTAAAAATGCATATATAAAACTGATTAAATATTTCCTAAACATAAAGTTGTCTATATTTATACATCACACAACAAAAAAAAGGGACAGAAATGTTTTGTATTCAAGATACTTATTAAGCATTTCCTTTATTAGCACTCCCAAGTGCTAGGGAAATTTATAAAAACATGTACTTAATCCAGTTAAAATACTGTACAAAATGAAGAGGTTATGAATGCTGCCAGATCTCAGATTATTTTTTTTGTTGTTTTTCAAGTTGCCTATATAACAAAAGTAGACTTTAATTATAAGAAAAATAGCTTGGAAAGTATTCCAAAAATTATCTTAAGTCCAACAATAAAGTCATTAGTCTGACAATGAAATCCAGGTATATTCTTGCATAAATTTACATGAATACAGGTTAAGTTATCAAATGGCATTTAACCTACTGTTTACTCTGAATAGTCAGTGAGTTTAGCAGGATCATACTTAACAGGCTATTCTGTTCCCATATGAAATGTGTAGCAATTTTGAGTAAAACATCGCAGTTCGTACTGCTGCAAGGCAAGTCCACATTTATCTCAACTCATCAGAACACAGGTAACATCAACGAAGGTTAAACTTACTTAGGGCATGAGATCATCACAGTATTCTTACAAAAGTTTATAAACTTTTCTTGGACCAAAACAGATAGTCTTAAAAAACAATTCTTCTTCTACAGATCGTACTGTACAAAACCGAAAGCACAACATGATGTGAGAGTCTTTGCTGTGATTATATGGTGTAGTGAATTTGGCACTTCAGAGTAATGAAATTTCCAATGGCACAGTTCTTATCTACAGCAGCACATAACCTGCAAACCTTGGGCAAACATCCTGTACAGGAAAATACTCTGTCTGCTGCCAACTCTGACGAAGGGAAGAAAAAAGGAAAAAAAAAAGACCCAAAAAAAAAAGCTAGTGCATGCGCACAGCTCTGTCAAGAAAATGAAAAAGGAAGGTGAAGGACATCTTTGTACTGCTTTTCTCAGTTCCTGCTGTCAGACAAGTCTGGAGAATTTAACCGTAGCCTAGGAAGAAAACAAAAACAACAAAAAGAACAAATTAACATCCACACCAAAAGATTAAATCTATTGAAATACACTCAAACTAGCCTTTAAGATAACTTAAATAGGAAAAAAAAATTCATTAATTTCTAGTTACCAGTTAGATTTTGTTTAAAATATTAATGACAATAACATTAGTACAGAGTGGCAACCCTAATGCACCGGTGCAAACTCAAATTTGCCAACGAATAAAGGACTGGAAAGTGACTGAGTGTAATAGAGGTACTTCACATGCCAACACAGAAGACCACCCAGACTTTAAGAATTTTGAGATCTCTTTGCTTTAGCTGTTTTTCAGATTTATTATAAAAAGCACAGCTTACCTCCTACTACATCCTAGCCTGACACCCAACTGTGTGTGGTTGTCTTTACGCTGTGCTGAAAACTTTGGTTAGGCAATACACTGTCAAAGTTAAAATCTAATGTTTCTCCATCCATAAGGTCATTACGGATAATCGACTCCATGTCGCAGTCCAACCGTTCAATTAACATGTCATCTAAGTCACTGGGAAGCTTCTCCTGGTGGAGGGAAACAATTCCCACCCTTCCGTAGCCATTGCAACTGTTAACAGGAGCGTACGGGCTCATAGCATTCATCTGCATCGGGTGACTCATAGGCACTTGTAACGAAGTCTTCACTGTCGACAAGCGATTTAGCCCTGAAGTGTGTGACATGGTGTTCACTGTGTGTGACAAGGCACGGCCATTAACTGCAGGCGTTGGCTGGTTATGTCCTTGGTGAGGGCGGGCATTAGGGTTCATCATTTTGTTGTGGGGCGGTTGACTGCCATAAGTTGGCATCACTGAGTTAGCCACCATCAGCACACTTTGGCCCAGCGCCCTGCCACCAGCCTGGGAAACACCAGTGTCTACTGATGCCAAGATATCATTGTGCGGCGGGGAATCGGAAGTCAGTAACTCCTTCAGAAGTCCTGCGGGACAGTTATATTGGCTCATCGACCCATAGCTTGATTTACTGTCTTGAAGAGTCTGCATAGGAATCTGGGGCAAAGAGCTCATGCTGGCTTGAGCATATGTAAATTTCCTGTAGTCTGGATTTGGTGAACCTATACTTGTGGTCGAGGATGCGAACGAGTAACCTGGTGTTTGCTGCATCAGGGTAGCAGATGAAGACTGGGTTGACACAGTCATTGACGTATTAGGTGACAAAAGGTTAAGGTTATCCAAAAGATTTTCCATGTTCTCAGAATTACTCATCTCTGAAAGGCTGGGTAGAGTAGAAGTCATTTTGGTGGCTGATGATGGGTATACCATGGAGTGCACGTCCCCATCTCCAAGATCATCTTGCTCTGGCAAAATAGGAGAAAGCCTTCCACTAATCGTACTAGCGTTAGAGCTAGTTCTAGGTCGAAATGTACTCCAGTTATCAAAGTCATCGTTACTGTGAGAGCTGGGGCTTGCAGGCCACTTCGAGAACTGTGATCCAGGGCTGTCACCATTTCCCTCTTGACCAGACTGAAGGGATGCTTTTTTCTTGGCAGCTCTGCCTCTGCTTTTGGCAAACTTGCTGTTGTTATCCATGGATGCTGCTCGCCTCCTAGGAGATTTGCCACTCTTTCCTCCTTCAGGATTGAGCATCCACCAGGAACTCTTCCCGGTTCCTTCATTCTGCACTCTGATGAACTTGCTGTGCAGAGACAGGTTATGACGGATTGAATTCTGAAAAACAACAGAAAGTGTAAGAAATGGAGAAAACATGCTTGGTTTATGTCGTACTAATATTTGGTTTTGCAAACATACTCTCCTTTTGTTAGAAAACACGTGGCAGTCATGAAATGGGAAAATATCTGGAAAGCCAGTCTGGAAACATCTTTTATTGGGTCACTACTCAGAACTGGCTGAAACGAGCTTGCGGAGAGGTGCCATGTCAATTTGTCTGTCATGTGGCCCAGTGGCCTCTGACATTATAAATAGTTAAATTAAATACTGAAGGAGCTGTTCTGAAATACAATTTCCTCATACAGGAGATAAAATATACCAGAAGACCAAGACAATGACTGATCTCACTATCAGCTTGACTCTTAATGAATTGAACCTGATTGCATTTAGGAATTTTTTATTATTATTACTGTTTTAAGCAAAGTTCAGGAATGCTAGATCCTGTTCTATGGGCATCATAATGGCATGTCATCATGCACATCGCTAAACCCTGCAAACACGCCAGCCTGTGAGTATTGCCACTGAACGTTAGTGAGGTTTATATTACTTATGCTATGTGAGAAAACACATATAGAAAACCACTTGAAGATTAAGTTCTAGTTATAAATAAGCATCATGAATTGCCTAAGAAATTGTAAGAGAAAGAAATGCCAACGGCACAAAATTGCATTTAAAGCCTTAGTCTTAAAACCATCTTTCTCTCAAAACCAACATTTTAGTATGCAAAATTGACTCTTCTAATACCTGAGGGCAAAAGATTACCTTGTCCCAAAACTGACCAGGGGTACTGAAGCTTTTCATTATTCCTCAGCCCCAAAAATTGTTTTGTGTTTTGTTCTTAAATTAAAAAACAAGGTAAAAATACCCAAAAAATCCAAAATCCAAGCTTCCACATTGACCTGTTAATAAGTGACTACCCTTTGCATGACCAAGGAATAGATAAACATTTTTTCCCCCATGTAGTTTTCTGCTAAGCACACATAAAGAACATTGTATCAACAGAAAAACCATCCTATATTTTGACATAATTGCAAACAAAATGACAGAAGTTCAGAGTCTTGAAACAGGCAGCCACAGATGTTGGTGGGAGGGTGGGACAGTATCACAGCTTACATGGGGACCTGTGGTCTGCACTAGGACTGATGCAGTAGCTGCCTTCCATTCATAGCCATTTTTTTGCAGGTTGTCTAAAGAAAAATTTTGGGGAGCAAAAATGGAAAGAGGGTTCCTAGAAAGCCATTGTAAGGCTGATCTTGACCAGCAGATGAGTAGGCCAATTATCACTAAACAGCTGCCAGAACTACAAAAACCTGTGTTCTGTCTTTCCTATTTACTGACCTCTTTCCTCCCATCTACCTTAGTTTTAAATTTTTAACCTTAAGTTTTGGTGCTGGTTACCTACAGCACCAAACCAAGAGGACAATACAGCTCACAGAGCGTTGCATGCCTTGTGAGGCAAACCAGAGGACAAGAGAGACAACCACTGCTCTCATCTCTGGCCACTTTTGCTGTATTTCCAAGCCCAGAGTGCTGCCTGTGACAGCACCATCTTCAGAAATGTCTTCCTTCACCTTCTTATTCCACATGTCCCTCCACACCTGCTTTCTCAAAGATGCTGCCAATACGTGCATCTTGCCTCACTGCCTACATATCCAGCTGACAGAAGAAAAGGAGCACAGACCATAAGGGGGCATGGCAGGTGAAGAGTCCGGTCATACGGCCTGGCTCAAATCAGAGACAACAGGCTCAAATTCCTTGCAAGGTTCATGACATGTAGCGGACCATGGAACACCAACCAGCCGAAACAGGCCTGGCCACCTGCAGAGCTCAACAGGAATGGTTACTCTTGGATCAAAGAGGAGACCTTCAGCAGATGAGGGCAGCAAGGAGATGTTCCAGTCCTATAACACCTTACAGGCAGCAGTGTCCTCAGACTATCCCCACAGGAGTGCAGCTTCACCCCAAAGAGGGGCACAAGGCACTCTTTGGCAGCAGAAGACGGCAGCACGCAGCCTCACGGCAGCTCGCTGTTCAACCAGAGCAGCAAGGAATCAAAACCTGTGCCTAATCTCAGAGGCCTTTCCAACCTCTCTTTCCCTTCCAAAGAACCATTTTTAATAAATTATTCCAGTTAAATAAATGATGACAAAAATTTGAGCATTTCCTTAGTTGATTTTGAAAGGAAGTCATTCTTTCTCGTATTAACTAATTAATGTAGGACCGTACCCCTTCACTGCAGGTAACCCTGCAATCAAAGCCTTATCCTCCATCCAACTACAGGGTGGTGGGGAAGGCCGTGAGATTTTATTTTCATCAGCTGCAGCTAACACACAGAATCACATGGGCTTGGAAGGGACCTCCGGAGATTGAGGTCCTGCTAAAGCAGGTTCACCTAGAGCAGGTTGCACAGGAACTTGTCCAGGCGGGTTTTGAATGTCTCCAGAGAAGGAGACTCCACCACCTCCCTGGGCAGCCTGTTCCAGAGCTCTGCCACCCTCAAAGTAAAGAAGTTCCTCCATGGAACTGCTTATGTTCAAGTTTGAGCCCGCTTCCTCTTGTCCTATCCCTGGGCACCACTGAAAAAAGACCAGTCCCATTCTCTTGACACCCTAAGTATTTGTATGCATTGGTCAGATCCCCCCTCAGCTTTCTCTTCTCTAGGCTAAAAAGACCCAAGTCCCTCAGCCTCTCCTCTTAGGGAGATGGTCCGGGCCCCTCACCATCTTTGTAGCCCTGAGGATAAGCCCATCGTCAGGTGGGTAAGCCCAAAAAGCCCTCTTTGGACTTGCTCGCAGCCCCAAGGGCTGACTGAGAAACCTCATGAGGCCGGCTGCCACAGCCTGTTGTTTTCACTCAAAGGCCAGGGCTGAATCCCCGCCTGACACAAGTCCAGCTCTAGAAATGTCGCAAGAAAGTTGTTCTGCACGTCTGTTGATTAAAAAACCTCCTGCGCCAGTTCAGTTTTATTATTATTATTATTATTGTATTTTGTAAACATACCCAGTTGGCTGGGGCTTACTGTTTACTATCGAAATAGGCATATCAAACACGCAAAACATCAGGCAGAGAAAATCCCATGCTAAGGCTCAGTCCTCTCTTCTCCGCACCAGAAGTGTTAAATATTTAAGAAATCAGTGCTATTCCTTAGTCATCAAAAAATGTTATAATCTGGTATTATTGTACTGAGGACATCTGAGGTCGCTCTTTG
Source organism: Gallinago undulata (assembly GCA_026546715.1). Lineage (NCBI taxonomy): Eukaryota > Metazoa > Chordata > Aves > Charadriiformes > Scolopacidae > Gallinago > Gallinago undulata. Next base: position 178,694,290 of record JAOTQQ010000001.1, on the reverse strand, counting down.
AGTAACAGAGCTGTCTCCTAACTCTGCCAGCAAGGAAAAAAAAAAATAAAAAAAAATTTTCCTAACAGGAAAAGGTTTGCGGCCCAGAGCTTGTTACATAAATTCCTGTTTTTCACGCAGCCAGCAGGACATTAAAGAAGCTATGATTTACTAACTTGGAAAAAAAAAGTGTTGAAGAGGTAAATCTTGTGAAAATATGCACTGCTGTTAATGATGTTGTGTCTACAAACCTTTGCCAGACGCAAACATGACCTGATAAAAAAAAAAAAGTATAGTTTCAGCAGTGGATCTTGGCAGGCCAAGGAGCGGCAGGGCTGTCAGCGGCCCTGGGTGCTCGGCGGCACCGCTGGCCCTGGCACGCTGTGAGATGCCTCCAGCCGTGGCTTTCGGCAGGACTTGGAAGCAAAGCCACCCAAAAGCTGGCCTGAGTGACACAAAAAGCAAGCGGCTGCAGCTCGAGGCAGGTTTTCCACACAGCAGGGACACATGTGCCAGATTGTGGTGCTCGGCGAGCAGCCGCGCTGGGATGTTATCAAAACCCCATCAGTCAGGAGGGCAGCGGGGCTGCTGGTACCTCTAGGGGGTGTTTCCTGGGATTGAGTTTCCATCCCCGAGATGAAGCCCCGAAAGCCTCCGCTCCTGGCCGGCCTATGAATCCACTTCATGCCATACTTCAGCATATGGACCGGGAACCACGGATACGCTTATCGCTACTCGCTGACTTTAAGACCCAAAACAGGCAAAACCAGCATCTGCTAAATGCAATGTGATGAGCACATACCAGCTAACAAAACTCCTGAAACCAAGAAAGTGATTCCTTTGAATCTACAAGTTTATATCCTTCAGCTGTATTTCCAATACCTCCGGCAGCAGAATTGCACGGCATCAAGAACGCCATGCTTGTCATTTCTTCTAAGCAACAAAAAAACCCTCCAAATTCTTTACATTTTAGAAGAATTAAACAAATACGTGTTTTGGTCATTTAATCCCTGCATGCAAGTAGCTCTGCTGATATCTGATACCGCATTTAAATCCAAAGGATATTCACAGTAAAACACAGATCTTAAGTTTAACCCAGCTAACTGCTGAAAAAAAAATCTGATCTCTATTACAATTAAAGTTGAGATGTTAACTTATTTTTTCAGTAAATTGTTTTGGTGTTTTAAAGAAGAGAAAAACCTGTAAACACGGTGGTTTTGTTAAACCTGACAATGCGGTAGGCCTGTACTTACTGAAGAAAGACCATACAGTCACGGCTGGCCATCCTTCCTCTGCCCCGGTCCTTGGAGCATGCAAGGGAGAGGAAAGCAGAGCAGAGTTCCTGCTGTAGAGTTCCTACAGGAAACCTCTCCCAGCAGGATCTAACTGTGGATCTGTGAGCATCCGGGGAGCTGCAAGCCCCAAACTTTGTAAAAGCACCTACAACTGCCCATGGTATCTCCCACCCTCATACCTTCACACACGGGCAGCACCTGGTCAGCCACAGCGCTGCAATGGCCACCAAAAGGGAGAGCAGGGAATGGATGCTACTGTCAATATGTTTTACAAAAGCGAGTGGGATTTGCTCTCAAGGTGCATATGGTGATGGCATTGCAATAAAGCATGATGTGGCATCTCAGAAAAGACATTCACCAGTCACTAGTAACAAAGGCAGAGGAGCTGTCCTCTGGAGGCAGATGCCACCATACCAAAGTGGGAGGCCATGAGACACCGTAAGAGCAAGACTTCCATAACACACAGATCAAGCATTTCTATTAAAATTAACAGTCTAATGACTGCCCATCCATTTTTCATTCAGAAGACATCCCAGCAGTCCACTGCTTTGTACACCTCATCCAAGGGGACAGTCTATACGTGTTGCTCATCAGCTCGCATTAACAGCAGCTGAAATGGCTGCAATGCAGATCAGGGCACAGTATCTGACTGTCATTGTTAGATCTCTCCAAACAGTATTTAAAATGGATTTGGAAGCTGGAGAAAAACTTTCAGGGAATACAACACTCAAGACTGCTTCCGTGACCCCGTAAGATAATGACAACTCAAAAAAAAAAAAAAAAGAAAAAAGAGAAGGGGGGAGATTGCTTATTTATTTTAACTGATGGTTGGAGAACACTGCAATAGGAACATGCTTGGCAAGAAAGTCAGGGTTAAGGACTGATAGGAGAGGAGTTTACAGACACACCAGCTACCATCATCATAGTTGAAAAAGCTGTGTTACCATGTCCTGCTACTGACAGCTTACAGCAGGATTCAGAACCAGCAGAGTCCCTCTGCAGAGACAACACCAAAGCAAAAGCTTTGCAGCAGAAAAGGGAAGACCCTAGGATTTCTATATGCTGTTACAGAGGACATCAGACCAATCTGTGAAGGTCTGTGTATGGTGACCCTACAGCAGCTCCAGATGTTCAAATCACCCTCTTCTTGGGAGCCTCAGTGGCAAGCAGCACTCTAAAAAGAAGTTATTAAAAAAACTCCTAGGAACGTATACAAAGGACAGGAAGTTCACCACCACACTTGCTCAGGGTTCCTTCAGCATCAACAACCAGACAGCAGCAGCAGGAGCTAACTGTGGCAAGTGGCACCACATAGCATCTATCCAAGACTAAGCTTGTTGAAACAGGCAGGGCTGCTTGGAATAGTTACACTGCCTGCACCCGCTTTGCTGTGGTTTCCAACCAACCTGCCAAGTTTGCATGGGCAGGGTAAGGAGTCTAAGGAGGAAAGAACATTGATAGCTCCAGATGTACCAGAATTTCCTGGTACAAGTCCGGTGTAAGGCAATCCTGTTTGTCTTATCTCATGACTATGAGATACGAGAAGTTCAAATGCAGATGTTGCCCATGGAGCTTGGGTTTGCCTCAGAGCTAGCACCAGACACCCAAAAACATTTGGTTAACAGACAGCACATTTGTTCATAAAACAAACATAAAAAGCTGCATTTTTCTCTCAAAAGTGTTCCTGATACTACAATGTCACCAACACAACCGCACATCTGGCTGGAGTGTCAGAGGCTTCAAATGTTAATGGAAATAGCTATCTCTGCCACCCAACTGCAGCATTCTTTGATTACAGCTCAGAAACCTTCCCTATTGGCAGATAAGAAAGCATGGACAGAAAGCATGTCACTTAGCCTCAGGTCAAAGAGTCATATTTAGAAGATGCTGGCAATTTGCCACCTGCAGCTGCATGAAGGTGGAAGGGCAGGATTTCCTCCTAAACAGGTCATGCTTTTTTGGGTTCTTTGTTCTTGCAGGGGGTGCTTTTGTTTGACTTCATTTTTGTCCTGCGCTGTTATACAGTTAAGAAGCCTCAGCTGGAAAAAGTGCAGAAACACTTCAATCCTACTAGAGGGACCTGCACTGCTTCTCTGGGTTTTTCATTACAGATGGTGGCATAGTTAGGATCCTTCCCAGACCACCACCTATGAAACACCATCTCCAAACATGGAGATACTTTCATAGACTGTTTCATTTGGTAAGATTCCACCAACGCATCCCTTGTTCCCTGCATGAATGTACAAGAATGGGAAAGACTCTATGTTATTACTATTTGGTCACTACACAACTCTCCTGTACAGAGGGTGCTCTCTTGTGACCATGTCAGTGGCATCAACTTAAGCGCTGCACATTCTGCAGTTAAGTCCACATATGTATACTCTCCTACACTTCTTTCTCGTTGCTGTAGAAGACTAAAAAACTTTGGACACCAAAGGGGCTTGGCCATCCTCCAGGCTGCATCCTGCTGCCACACAAGGCACCAGGGACTGGACAGGGTTTCGCAACCACTGGAGCTTTCTCCGCTGGAACATGGTATGTGGTAACAGAAAATCCATGCACAGCTCCAGACATTGATGTTTAAGGGACTTGGCTATGCATACTTACATGTCAGAACTGGCAACTCTACTGACATGTATTTGAGTAATTCCCAATTGCTATCCCCAAATACCCTCCTCTTCATTCTAGGCAGACTCCTTTGAAGCACTTTTCCATAACGGCAGTTTGGACATTTCTAATGAGATGATAACACCTGCCTGCTTCCTCTACATGGGTATTTAGAAAGAATGAGCATAAAAACCATTAAAAAGGTTAAGCATGAAATGAGAAGCATACACACAAAGGGCAAGCACACTCTTGGATACTGTTCAGATGTGATGACCCCAAATAAAAGCTTCTTATGACCAGCCTTATGTTTTCTGTACCTCCAAGAGAGAGACAGAGCCACAACTAGGTGGCTATCCCATCATCTATACCAGTGCCAATACTCTGCTTTATAACTACATTTATTTCTATAACCACAATACAGGCATTATATAACATCAACAGAGCATACATGAAGTATATAAACATTTGCTAGCATTTCAAAGTCGAGAAAACTAAATGACACTGATTAGGAAAAACAACAGACGAAGATGCATATGAAAATTCTGAGATTTTTAAAAGGGATTTGTTAAATGGAACTTCTTCCCTCTCTGGTAAAATCATCTGGGAAGCCAAGACAGCCAATAGGTTTGTCTAAAATCTATCGGGTTGTAGGAGTGAAAGAAAGGCAACAAGAAGGCAGCAGGCACAGTGTTATTATATATAAAAAAAAAAAAAAAAAAGAAAAAAAGAAAATAGCCATCGGGATAAAACAAAAACGGTGAATTCCAGAAAATTAGGAAATAAATAAGTATCAGATGAAAAAAATTAAAAGCTACAAGGGATACCTTCGCATTTAGTGATCTAGAAAAATCCAAATACTGCCTTTACAAAACTGATGGTGTAAGCTTTCTATTCTAACGGACAGAAAATAAATGTTTGACAGATATAAGGGTTCCATATTTGTAAATAAACATTTCTATTTTTCACAAACATGGAATATATATATATGTCTATATATAGACATATAGCTTATGATGGAGAAGTATTTCCCAAGTTCACTAGTGACACAGGAGGCCAACACTCCTCCTGAAGAGGAGCATTTCAAAGTCAGGATGCCCTGATAACTGGGGCTTCTCCTCCTCCTTCTTTAAGCACTCTCAGACCTCAGGCCCTCACACACAACCTGTGCTGCAATTGCATCGGTAACACAGAAACAGCAGAGCAGGAGGATGCACTCATAACCTGGCTGACATCAGTCCCAGGTAATATCATAGAAAAGCTGATAAAGGGTTCAATTAATAAACAATCAGAGGTCAGGGATTTAATTAATGTCTTTCAGAACAGTCCCACAGAATATAGGCCACCACACGTACAAGAAAAACTTCTTTATGTTCAAAGGTAAGGGAGAGAAGACTTGCAGATCTGCCAGTGCCACAGGGAACCACACGGCAGCCGAGATCAGCATCACTTGGCCCTGCTGATACGCGCCCATCCAAGGGATTAAAGCCATTAGAATCCTCGGCAGTGCAGGAAGAGGGGAGGGACGATGCTGCGATGCATGAGGGCCACAGTGGCAACAGCAGAGCTGTCCTTGAATGCAGGTTATTGCAAGGAAAACATGAATCATGAATATAACCTAAGTTTATTTAAATAAATAAATAAATAAAAATTTGGAGTAATACAGTAGCAGTTCATCCCTACAGTGCCAGGATGACTAATAGCTTAACATTTTATCCTGCGACTATAGTAAAGAGAGACTAAGGGGTGTTTATTTTTTTTCAGCCAGTGGGAATAATTATGATCAGTAGGACAAAAAAAATGTTAATCGCTCGTTTCCTGTTTAACAGACAGCCTGCTTCACCTCTGCCACTCTCCACGGTTACACCCAATTCATCACAAAGACTACAGCACTGTCTATAGAAAGCTTCCCCCCCCTTTTTTTTTTCCTTTCTAAAACTGCATCTTATTGACATTCATTAGCTCTAATGAAGAAGTACAAATGTGTATACATGCTAAATGTATCAATACTAATTAGACCAACAGATTAGCTTAAAAGGAGCACTAGAAACACGTTCTCACCAATAAGAAGCAATAAGGTGAGAAACAGGCCAAAGTCTCGGTGTAAACTGAAGAAATGAGAAACATCGTGGTCCGAAAATAGGGCTCATTTTTGTCATTGGCCTTTGTGGACACGCAGAGAACTTCCAAGAATTATTTAAAAAAAAAAAAAAGGAAAGAAAATAAATTTTAAAAGAAAACCAGATATGTTTACTCCAAAAGCTTTAATAGGATAAGTGAAACAATTAGAAAAATCCCCACTTGAGAAGTCACAGACACTTTACGTGCTAAAAGCCCTGCATAATGACCAAAGCAGTCATCTGCCAGGTGCCTGTGTAAAGGCACAACCAGACCTAACCCTAAATGTTTGGTTTCAGTTGGATGCTTTACTAGGGAGCTGCACATCTTCTCTTCATCTTCATGGACCAAAATTATTTGCTTTCACAAAATCACCGATAACCTAAAGGGTTGGAATGACTGTCATGACCTGATGGATTTCCAAGCCATGGGCTAACCACAACAGTGGAAAGTAAGTTAAAACAGAGGCTGGTGAAGCAAAGCAGGATGCCCTGGTGTCATGGACGTAGCCCATGTCTTTTGTCCCATTCATTGTGACTGCCCATGGGCTAGCCATGGCTGGAGAGGTTTGAGGACTTAATTCACCTCGCAACAAAGCCCACTGCCTAGACCTCTCCTGAGGGACATAGAGAAGCAGCAGCTGCCAGTTCACAGACACCAGTCCATGGATGGAGCCAAGTGCACCTGCAGCACTGTGCCCACGACTCCCGCAACACACAAACTCATCTGACAAGGGCAGCAGAGAGACGTTTGCTTGTTTGCAGGAAAGCCACCAAGTCTGCCTGTATTTCTTACCTTGTGGAGAAACACACCAAGGGGAGGTACAAATACAATACCGTAAAAAGTTGGGTTGACCCAGTATTTGTGCAAATTTAAAAAAAAAAAAAGAAAATGAAATGCATCTACTTATTACACTTGTACCAGTATAGCAGAGGGAGCCTTTTCCTTTAGCAAGCAAAGGACTCAAATTCTCCGGACATGGGTGTCACTGAACACTAGTTTTTCAGAAACAAAGAGTCAATGAAAGCAGCGAGCTTCCTTTGCAGCAGGGTTAGCTGTGCCCCACAGGAAATCCCTGGCTGAAGGAAACTGCGAGTCTACAAAAAGAAGGGCAAAGCCTTCCATTTACAGGCTGAATAATATCTTACGCTACATCTCACTATGCATTTGATCTTTATTTTGACTCCAGCAAGTGCAAGGCTAGGCTAGCAAAATTCAAGTATAGTCCCCAAAAGTACAAAAAGGAAAATAAAACAAGAGTTGAGCAGGTTCGGGTTTTGTTTTTTTTATTTAATGATTCTTCAGATATTCCTTACTGTGACAAGTGGCAAAGATGCTGAAAGGTTTCACATTTGTAAGGGGACAGTGTCAGCTTAAAAATAGCAACAACCCTCTGGATTCCACCTATTGTTATTTATAGCTGATGTTGCTGTAGTGAACAAGAGAAACTGAGGAAAGAAGACATGAACATTTGTCATCCCTTTAGTTTCTTTTGTACATGAGTACAGTCTAGTGTATAAAGGTACTATTTTTACTATTGATTTTTCCTCTAGCCAGTTCTTCATCTCACATATCAAAAAAAATATCATTTTCTTGTTAACAAAATATTAGCAGAAAAAAAAATTCTTAAGTTTTTATTAAAATAGCTTCAACAGGATCAGATTTAAATTCTCTTTAAACAACTGCATCATCTGCAAGTATGCAGATAAAGGATACTGCCTTATACAGTCAAGATTTGTTCATTTTTCTTTGTGTTGTTTTTCATACTTGTTCTTTTTTTCCCCGAAGTCACAAGGAGCAAGTACCGATTCCCCATTACTCCTTTTTGTACATCCTAAAGAGGCAGCACATACACTAGGTATTGTGTTTCTGCTCAGCTTCTTTGAACACAGTTTGCCTTGGTATTTTATTTTCCCCCCATCGCAGAAGCATGCCAGACCACCAGCACGCTCTCTTTGGGAGAGCTCTTTCCAATGCAAGCTTGCTCCCATAGCCCAGCAGATTTTATATAACATGATTTAGTACTACAATGCCCACAAAAAGCCCTCATCCAAATTTCATTAGAGCCTGGAGCTATATTCCAGTGTGCATTGCATCTCCACTGTCTGGCCAGCCACCCCTCTTTCACAGAAGGTGTGGTTTATACTTAAAAGGTTTTTAGTTTATTTTCTCACAAGAGGGTCTCGGCACTCGGGAAGGCTCCTGACGGGTGGTTGCACTGTTCATGCCAGCCTCTTCCTCTTTCCGTGATGTTCCCCAGGCTGCAGCTTCAAGAAACACTGGTGCTCATCACTGGGCTTTTTGACATCTGTTCAGCATTATGAAGCCACAGTCGCCCAGTCATGCAAAGCGTGCAGCACCAACTCTGAACCAAGTTACCCCCAGACACGCTCACAACTTTCAGTAAGCTACGGGAGGCAGAGTACTATTTCTCAGAGCAAGCTGAGCACACAGAGAAGGGAAATCTGAAGGGTAATTCCTCCCCCCACACCAGTTTTGGAAGCATTCCTATTCCCTCCCTACTGTAGGCTGTGCGCTGTACTTAACAGACCCTTATTAAATCAAAGGACTATTTACAATCTACATACTGGCAAGTCCACATTCCCATAGAATGTCATCTGGCAGCACTGACTTAAACCATCAGCTCTGTATTTACTTGCTTTCCTCCTTCCCAAACAAAAAGAGTAAAAAGGACAAGAGAAAAAAAAAAACATGTTCTTAATGACAAGAATGGAATTCACAGAATTAGCCCATGGAGCACCAGCATTCATCATAATACCCAAACATCCAAATTGTTTTTAAAACAATAAAATATTACAATAAGGATGATAAAAAGGAAGATAAGCTACAGTCTTATGGCTTGGGACCTTTTTCATCTGCAACGGGTGCTAGAAAGGTGCAGGATCAGGCCAGACACAAACTGAGACAGCTTCTAGAGTGGGATGCTGTTATGCAAAAGTGAGCTTTGTTAGGCATTTTAGGTGCTATTTTTCTCGTGCTAACTACGTCTAACTAATCTCCCCTCCTTACTATTTCTCTCCATTTGATACAGGCAAGGAGACTGGCCTCACTGCAGGAGCTTGGAGCAGACCTCACTCACTCTCCCATTTCCCCAGACAGAGCCTGACAGAAGGAGCCTCTGGGCACGCTGGGGACCTGCCAGGTGCAACAGGAGGTGTCCCAGGAAGGACACTGACATGACCCTCATCAGTTCAGAGAAGAAAACACTGTTTTAAAAGCCTCCCATCTCCTTTCACTGATCCTGCAAACTCAAAAAGCTGTTAGGAACTTTCGGATTAGGCTCCATCCTCTCAGAGGTCACAGTCTTCGCTTGGTGCAAGTTTCATGCTCCCATCCTCCCTCAGTGAAAATGCCTGTGGGTAACTGGCAGCTCGAGCCTGCCTGGCTAGTTATTCTGAATTAAGTACTTCAACATGCGACTTCTCAATCACAAAGGCTGCTGTGGCCCTCCCATCCCTCCCATGCCTTTGCCCGAAGACGGAGAAGGCAGCGGCGCTCTCCTCCAGCTTTCCCCAGATACTCACTAAAGCACCGTGGTGAAAGCACAGCTGAGACAGCGAGCTAAAATGCCTTAAACAATTCAAAGGGCTGCGACAAGTAAGTCTTAAGTCACTGAGCAAGTCCTGGTAGAGTATTTGTCTCCTGGCAGCTTTCACTCCTTTGAAATACCACAGTTTAGCTTTCCCTCTCACAGATGTTCAGGGAGAGAGGCAACACAGCCCCCAGGCACAGCTCTGAAGATGCACAAGCTCTTTTCTTGAGACAACTGGCTTCCTAGGTCAGAATGGGGCACTCGTTTCAAAAAATAAATTAAAAAAATATATATTCACCAGACACAAACTTACATCAGATTCAAAATAGCAGGAATGTCAGCAGTAGGAGCTGTCATTTGCAATAGCTATCAAGACACAGGAAGTTATTTATTCTGTGGATCACATAAAGGCCTCTTTAAAAACAAGGATGAAACAGAAAAAAAGCAACCATGTTTACTGAGGCTTGTTTTCCAATATTATTTATCTGGCCAAGTTTGTTTATGAAATTTTTTAATAACTTGTCATGGATACTTCATACTACTTAGGTCCACAGATTTGTTAAACTGCTGGCAAACTCCAGCAGAGCCTGCAGCCCTTGATGCTCTTGTTTACTTTTTGGATTATTTTCAGTTTTGAAGGTACTACATACAGAGACCGTTTCAACATTTTCATTTTGTTTTAAAAAGAAATTAAAGTCTTCCCCCGGAAAGTCAGGTGTTTTCAAGTATTTTGTTTGTTGATTATTCATGTAGTCATAAATTACGCACAGTATTTGGCAAGCCATGCTTTTCTCTATTAAAACGTTTGTTTTTACTTTTTCAGTTATTGTTTAGATCCTGGTCATAACATGCTTCAGGTTGTTTTGAGCAGCAAAGAGGAAATAAGCAATATTTTAACTTATATCACATTGTAACAACATTAAGTGCCTACGCAGCAATATGCTGCCTATTCAGTATTTTCAACTTTCTTCCTGTCCGCTGCTGACTTACACCACCAAGAAGATAATTCATATTTTACACAGCTTTGCAACCTACAAACGCAACAATTATTTGGCTCACAAGCATGGTCGAAAAAAAAAAAAAAAAAACCCACAACAAAAAACCAGAAACAAAAAGCAGTGAGGTACAGGACTTAAAAAAAGAAGGAGAATATAAAGTGACTGTATTTGCTGAAGGCTAGTTTTGAAATCATAGGAAAAGCAGCAAAGCTCTGCTGGAGTCAGCTCACACACACCCAGGCAACACCCCTGGAAGAGGCAGAGCTCCAGCAAGGCACTGTTTGCTTACCTTCACCCTGACACTAAAGCAAAGAGTTAGAAAAGAGACTTTGAAATATATGCCATCCCTGCTGCTCATGAGGATCACAGTCTGCTGTGGACGTCATTACTAACCTGTTGTGACTCCTAAGAATATACCCCCTGGATCAGCAAAAAGGGAGACATCATTCTTAAAGTCACACAATTCATACAAAACCATCTCTATGCCAAAGGAGAAATTACAGAACTACATTTCAGGAATTTCTCAAGGATTTCTTTCCATAAGGTTAAGTTGGACATTATCTTTCGAGCACTCAGTTTTCATGCAGCAGGATTTCTGCCCCCCCCCTCCATTAGAGAAGTCTTAGGAATCCCAATAAATAAGAGAGATGAAACATGACTGTTTCTAAACTATGTGTTTTCCTTTGGCCATCTGTGAAAAAATGTAACTTCAAAATTTAAGAGTTTGAGTTTTGAACATCACATTCATGCCTCAAATCTTCCAAGCACACAGGCTCAAAAACCCAACTGCTCCTGCTCTCTAAAGGCAGAGTGAATGGCCCCACCTAAAGCCACCTTATTTTGGACCCCTCCAACATGAACTTTGAAAGATCTCATTTTCTAGAAAGCAGACTTCTGACTCAAAGATAAAGGTGCTTGGCAAGATAACTCCCTCTCTCTCCATGGAGATGTACAGCCTACCCAAGCAAGCCTCAGTGTGCTACAGCCAACCAAAAATATCCTTCTTTTGGATCTGGAACACATTTACCTGCAACACAACTTACCTGCAGAACATTTCTGACAAACTAGCAACAACAGAACTCCTTTGCCCATTCCCAAATTTCAAGCACGTAACTAAATAAAAGCACAAGGAGATGTGCAATAAAAAGCAGATCAGTGTGTCTGTAAATCAGAAGAGCTCAGGGACCTTTTCTACCTGTAAACTTCCAAACTTGCTAGTCAGCCCCTGAAACAGCAACTGGAGATTGGGCTGAGCCAAATTACTGCCAACCAAGCAATAGCAGTTGAAGCAAAGATAGTTTTGCTAAAGATAAGACCTTGTGCATCAATCAATTAATTCTTCTTCCCTTTCTCTCCCACCTGTACATATGCCAGGCTTGACCCCAGGCATCACCATTCTCCCTTTTCCATTTCATCTAAATTTTATTTTCAATTAAGCTACATCAAAGGAGCCTCTCCAATAAACCAATATTGTACTGGAGCCTCTGTCTGACAAAGTTGGTATCTGAAGCTTCAAAAAAACAGTGGTAGAAGTTGAGCCGGAACATAAATAGTTGCAGTTTATCTGCTTTAACACTTGAGCAATATTGAATGTACCCACTTCACAGTGCTTGGCCTTAAATAATAATAGTAAACCTACCCTACCCCTTCTCCGTTCTTCCCTCTTCCCTTACTCCCTGCTCCCCCCTGCCCCCGGAATATTGCCACGCCCTGGAATAAAAGTAATAAAATCAGAGAAGATAACAGAAAAATTATGTCCTCAGAGAGGCAGAGAGTAGACCTCAACATTTACAACATTAGTTGTTGTTTGCTGACAGATTTTGTATCTCTTAAAAATACTACAACTAACAACTGCTCTGATTTAACTACATCTTCCTCATCTACCTAGGAAGGAAGAAAGAGAGCTGGAGGAAAGAAGGACATTTCATTTTAAGACTGGCTGGGTGAAAAAGCTACTTCCAAAACTCAGCTTTGGAGCAGTGAGTGAAGGATTTAAACCCAGTACCTTGAAGATATCTGGGCACTGATTATTATTTTACCAGAATCTAGTATCCCCTTACATACTCCTTTTAATGAAATGCTCCAGGCATCAGCTGAGTTCAGGATCTACCACTTAAAAACACATTACAAGCGTCGGGCTCAAATAGTGGAAACTGGCAAAACGGACGTGGGCTCAATCCTCCTTTTTCCTCCTCCATCAGTTACTCAAGGACCCCTCATTTACTCCTCCACTGCTGCCTACTTCCTTCAACACCAGCCACCTCCAGGGCATCTGATAAGGAAAGTCAGAGTTATCTTGCTCAAAGTTTGACTAACAAAAACAGCCAGCTCCACAATCCCACCCCACCCCACATATATACACTCACACATTCAATACATTTGGCTGATTTTCCAAGAAGAGTAGTAGCTGAGTCATTTTGACAACAAAAACACAATTTTCCTTGCTCTAGAGATCTTTTTTAAAAAATATGCGATATTTTAAACAGAAAGCATGATTTATTTAGCAATTCTCACCCATTTCCCTCTATTTTTGTATTCAAACATGAAGACATTCAAGGCTGAGAGTGAACAATCAAAGCATTAAGATACACGTTCACCCCTAAGGAGAATTGCAGAGAAGTCCATGACTTGTACAAATTCCCCAGCTGCAGTGATTTCTAGACGGCATGGCTGGCTAATAAACGCCACAGAAAGACATTTAAAGCAGACTTAAGGGTCTTTTACCCTAAGAAAGAACTTGCCAGAGAGCAGCAGTGACGAGGTGCCTGGCACAGCAAAGGGCACATGGCAACCTTTGCAGCAGCTTGCAATGACTCCTCTGCGTTGCCACAGCAGCTGCCCACCTTCGTCACCTCTCAAATAGCCTTAACTGTAAGGATTTTTAATTTTTTAATCAAGTCTATCGGAAAACTCGTATCCTTTCTACTATAGCTGTTTTCAGCTTGAAGCTCACAGACTTTCAGGGCCTCTGAAATACTTTTAAAATCCTTCAGAAGGCAGGCAGGGGAGGTAGCAGCAGTCAAATGTCCTCTCTCTGATTGCACTGTCGTTCCTGTAAATCCTGGCTTAAATACACCTGCATAACAGGAAGAAAACAGACAATTTTAAGTTGCTGACTCTAGAAAAATAGCTAGAACTGCCCAAGATTAAACCCAGCCCCCAGACTTTGCTGAAAGGCCAATTTAAAGGATAAGGCCGAAGGAGATTAACACAAGTACGATGTCAAAGTACACTCAAACAGCAACAGCTTCTTGACAAACACTGAGGGGTCATAAAACCCAGGACATTTAAGAAACCAACACTGCAGTAGACAAGTCATAACCCTGCAGTCTGTGCATGAAGGAAAGCTCTCCCTGACCAGGTTCTGGCACCTGGTAAACTTCAGCAGTTTGTTTTGGTTGTAGTGATGCGGCACAACTCACTGATCCCGTTAACCTGAAATGCAGCCAACTCAGCCGAATTCAGAGTAGGAAGATTCTCCAAGAGACATATTGTCCAATGGAGAAGGCAACACTGCCTTTCCTCCATGCACTTTGGGACCTATTGGTTCTCCGAAAGGAGCTGGTTCTTTGTCAGGAGCTGGGGTGAGATGCAGTAGCAGAGAAGTGCACAGTTTAGAAGTGAACATTCACAAGCCCAAGAGCCATGTTAGCAAAGGACAGTGAAAGATGCGTACTCATCAGCTGCCTCCTCTCATTCCCTGGGACAAGAGGCTTTCGGAATCATTCCTATGGAGAGATCCATTGGCCTGTCTATGGTTTCAGGGAGAGAACTTACTGAGAGGGAGTTCGCATGCAGGGAACAAACAAGAACAGGTCTCAGGTTAGGAAGCTCTTCTAGTTTGTGGTCATCTTCCCATAAGAGTGAAAAGACATGGGGGGAATAACCGCCACTAACAGCATTAACAGTGAAGGATTTAAAGACTATAACCCATCTTTCTACAGCAGTTTGATCAACAAGCCACAGCAGATACCAGTCACTCAGCAACACCAAGGAAGGGAACGTCGACCTCTGAACCAGGCAATGCTTCCCTGAACACTTTGGGTTGTCTGGCTTCTCCCAGGCAGTGGTGGCCTTATGGGTGGTAGAGGCAGAGGCTGCCACTCAAATTAAGCCATCTTTAAGCTGTTTCTGCTTCAAATGAATCAGGAACCTGCATCCTCAGGAGCAGCTTCAAAATAGAAGGCTGCTGCTTCAAATAGATACCCAGAGAACATCCCTATGAGAGCTTCAGCCAAACATAATCCTAATTCCTAAGCATTGCTCATGAAGAAGTGTGGCTAATGCGACAAGTGTTTCCCTGTGCAGATCTGAGCTCCTCCACATCTCAGTTGCCATCCCCATAATCTGCATGTTACCAGACTTAAGCCCGTCACTGACCAAAATTTTCCTTCTCTTTCTCCTCCTGCCCACACCAAGTTTACTTTATGTCTACCGGAATGACAACATCTCCAACAGTGGGACTGAACACTGGCATCTTCCCCAGTGAAGAAACCAATTCCCCCCCACCAATTCCCAGCAGCAAAAGCTGCCAGTAAACACATCTCAGCAATTCGATGTATTCATTATGAACAAAACTTATGCTACTCAAGACAACAGAAACTGTACCAGACTAACTGTACCAGTATCTGAAGGAAGCCTACAGGAGAGCCAGAGAGGGACTCTTTGTCAGGAAGTGTAGTGACAGGACAAGGGGTAATGGTTTTAAATTGGAAGAGGGGAGATTTAGATTAGATCTTAGGAAGAAATTCTTTACAGTGAGGGTGGTGAGGCACTGGAACAGGTTGCCAAGGGAAGTCATGGATGCCCCATCCCTGGAGGTGTTCAAGGCCAGGCTGGAAGGGGATTTGAGCAACCTGGTGTAGTGGAGGTGTCCCTGCCCATGGTAGGGCAGTTGGAACTAGATGATATTTAAGGTCCCTTTCAACTCTAATGATTCTATGATTTATTTCTTTATTTCCTTTTTTATTTATTTATTTATTTTTTTATTTCATTTTCTATTAAGTGGATTAAAACACTGCAATTAACATAGTTAGTTCTACTGTATGAAGATCTGCTCTGCTTTAGTGCTATTTTACCTTTGTCTACATTTTGATACAACAAGCTCGAATCTTTGTGGGTTTGGTTGGTTGTGTTTTTTTTTTGGAAGCTGAGTTTATTATCCATCCTACAAGCCCTGAAATTGAGAGAGAGGGCCGTAAAGGCAGTATAAAGAGTACTTGTGAAGATTAAACACCATAATGATGATCGGGGGTCACACACTGGAGGCTGTGCACCCTCACTGGTATTTTGGTTATTGACTCTGTAACCGCTTTGCAGAAGTCTAACAGAGCAACAACAAACAGCCATGAAAAATAACTCTCCTTCCTAGATGCAGCTCTCCCAGATGAGTCAAGACACACAGACCTGCAACAGGCAGTAAGCTGCCCTCCCTTGTCTACAGCACCGCTCTCCCACCAGCCCAGTGCCTACTCGCGCGTGGAAAGGTAGAGGGAGAAGAGGGAGGGAGATGAATGAGAAGGTGGCTGGCACCTTGGTCAGATGTTCGGAAAACACCATTTTGTCTAGTGCAGAGAAGGAAGCCAACAGGCAGTGCCGTCCCCGCGCCATGGCAGCACGCACGCACATGCTCACGCATTTCCTCCAGCTTCACGAAAACAATGCAGAGCGGGGAGGCCCGGCTCTTATATAAAGTACCTACCAGCTACGTATAAAATTAGGAAAGCAGCTGCTTCAAAAGCTCAGTCACCCTTTTATCATCAACAGGGCTTTAATTAGTACCCATCTGCTTCCTGTTTTATACTACGGAACCAACTTTCACCTGTTTGAGCAAAACACCCCTTCCCCCAAACACAAGTGTGTGTGAACACACATGAGCACGCACAAAAAGTTAGCAAACGCCGTTATGCTTACTTAATTAACATCAGAAATCCTTGGTCTGAGTATCTAAGCTATTTATTTGCTTTTTGAAAAAAAAGCGAGGCTTTGACAGCGTATCAGATTTCACAGCCTACACCTTTAAATCACACAGGTTATATGCCTCACCATTAATATTAATTCCCTGGCGCACGGGGACCAAAGAAGGACCGGAGCCCTGCTGTCCTGGCACTGTACTACAGAGAGCCTGCCCAAAGGACTCACAATGGAAGTGTGGGTTTTTCCTGAGGTCCGTCACACACATGAAAGGATTTATGAATAAACAATGGCGAGGCTGATAGTTAAGAATGGATTCAAACTCACCCCATTGTTTGAAGAGAAGAAACAACACGCAGGAGAAAAATATTACTGAGGGAGGAAATAGCTTCACCTTTGAATTTCCTGCCATTTTTCCTCCCACGCTTTTCCCCTTCACGCGTCAATTATTTATTTCTTTTGCAGGGAGAAGACAAGTGAAAGTTAAGAAGGTGCTGTCAAACCTGCCCACCCTCTCCTGCACCGAGGAGCCACCAGCGCTCGAACGCTTGCCAGGTGCCTTGGTATCCCAAGAACCAAACCAGAGCAAGGGAGGCACCAGGAGAAAGAATCGCTTGGCAGTGGCCGAGCAAGGAGTACCGCTTGCCCACTCCCAGCCTCAGCTATCGGAATGGGAAGAAGGGCAAGTGCCGAAAGGAACAGTCTTTGTAAGGACTCGACATGAATTTTGTGAGTATGCGAAGCTTTCTCAAACTTAAAGCCGCTCGGTGCAGAAAGGAGCTTTTCTTAGCACACCTTTAGCACCAGCCACCACCTCCAGCACTGCTTCTGCCAAAATAAACCTGGCAACAGCTCGACTCATGCTCCGGTTTTGGGAGTGGGAGGAGATCATTCTCTCTTTGCAGTTAGAAACCTCATCAGCAACAGCCTTCCCAGATGCACAAAGCTGACCCAACTATTAAAATCATAGAACAGTTTGGGTTGGATGGGACCTTTAAAGGTCACCTAGTTCCAACCTTCCCTGCAATGAGCAGGTTTTCTCCCACAGCATCTTGGAGCTACTTCCTGAGGATTTGGACCTGACTGCCTGCAGGTTCCATGAGATTCACCTCCAGAAGGCTATTTTGGAAAACTGAGAATTTTTTCCATTCATATGAAATCTTAAACTATTTTCTAGGCTGGGGATTTAATTTCTCAGAGACTGCCAATTAAATAGGAGAACCATGAGAACAGGAAGACATACATGCTCCAGTGTAAACCATGGCAAGTGCATTTATTCCCCTTTCTTTCCCACTCAGTGACCAAAAAAACAGTTCTCCTGACATCTTCCTTATTACAGGATTTTTCCATTTCATTCTTTGGGGTTGGAAGAAAAATAAAAGGGTAACACAAACATCTGATGAATTTAAAGTAAATAAGTTATCCCAGTAAACAGAATTTCAGCAGTTACCCCTTGATGTAGCTACTCATGGTGTTACCATGAGCAGTCAGCCTAAAGTATCTTCCTACACCCCCTGCACGATCACCCCAGGGGAGACCACATTGTTGGTAACACCAGAAGGGTCAACACTAACAACCTAACTCCGAGTATTCAGATTAAGTTCCCAAAAAATGTATTTGTAGGAGACCGCCATTTGTTATTAGAACAGCACAACAAAGTACCATCTACCTCTGTACACATATATACAGAGGAAAAGGAGAGATTTGTCCAGCATCACACAAGACTGATAATAAGACATCAGATATATGATATAGGATATAATATGATATATAATGATATATGAGATAAGAATTGTCATTCAAAAGTAAAGATTGAGCCTTATTTTTAAACCTCCAGTTTCTAGAAGTTCTCGCCAACTCTTCCCTTGTATCATTTTCAAAGACAGGCAAGATTTTGTATGCACACTAAAGGAGGCACTAGTGAAGGCAACGAGCTCCGTCTCTAGAGGAGAAAAATCAAATGAAAACAAATGGGCTACCAGGCACAGTGCTCTGAGAAAATGAAATCTGTGAGAAAGGATGAAGCAAAATGAGCACCAAATGTGAGAACTCCAGATATTCATTGGAAAAGAAAAAGTGGCTCGCTTCTAACTCAACTTCTGTAGTCAGATATGGAAAAAATAAGTGTGCGAGAGCCTTGAATTGTTTTTTTGAAAAAAAAAATGTAGATTTTGTTCATTGATAAAACCAAATAATCAATTTTCTACTAAAAAAAAAAACTTATAAACTTGTGTTTTCACCTAGAAGGTTACACCACCACTTAGATATTTTTCCATGATATCTCAAGCAACATATTACAAAACTTCATCCAGGACTGAAACAACAGATTGTCTCAAGAGCAAATGACAAAATATTTGTACCAGAAATTCTGGCAACGTTGTGTGCAGATGGGTTTCTGAAAAACGGGGTTCCAAGAATAAGTCACCCGCAGTTCCAAAAATAAGAGTTAAATTCAAACAAAAATTGGATGCTCACTTAGCAGGGCACTGCAGTCTCTCCCCAGGGTCCCACCCTTGCCACACACACAAGACACTTGGTAACCACAAGCCTCTGAAGTCTGAGCTTCAGCTAAATACACAAGACTGGGGGAATGCAACCGAGTTCAACGTCCTGGCCGCATAACCCAGAAAATGGCACACTACAGGGTGGCCAGCAATTTTACTGCTCAGGAACTCCAACCTGAGCATCACGACAGCCCCAAAATTGCATGGCCACCATCTACAGGGGCTCTGGAGCTGCAGCATGAGAGGAACCACCCTATCAAGCAGGACCAGGAACATCCCTGCCTGCGGTCAGGGATGCGGGGATGCTGGTCAGCTCTCAAAACCTGCAGAGGCACAGCTGGGAACCTCTCCAAAACATTTGCCCTCCCCAAAGCACCAGGGCAGGCGCCGTGTGAACTGAGGCACAGAGACATGTCACGCTTTGGTGGGGGGAGCACTGGAGCATGACTGTGCCACAGCAGAAACAGATGCCCAAGACTACTCTTATAAACAGCGATGGAGAAATTTAAAACCCACATGCTATTTCTCCTCCTCTTTTTTAAGGGAGATCAGAAGAGAAGTTCATAGGATGGTACTGACCTTTTTTTAAATGATTCCTGGGTTTGGAGATGCACTGCTTTCCAGACTCTGTTTGGTTTTGAGAACCTTACTCAGCCAGACAACCATGTTTACTGTATTTTTTTTGTTTGTTTTTACTGACCTGATAGGGAATTCCATGGTATTTTGAAACAAGAGGAAGAAAATGGATGCCTGTTTTAAAACACATATTTAGTCAATATATTCCCGACACTGAGAATCTAGAGACTTAAACTTTTCACAACTACCTTGTCTTCCTTGGCAATGGCCATCCTCATATATATAGGTAATGTTCATAAAGGCTATGCAAAGCTAGCCTTTTGTTTGTTTGCCTATGTTTGTTAGGCGACAGGCACACATTAACAGTTCTAGCCTCAGATGAAAAAGCTAATACAATTTTTTTGAAATTCAGCACTCAACCGAGACCAAACTTTTCCGTTAAGATGATTAAATATCTGGCTTGACGTATTTTGCATAAAAGACTTAAAAACGTAATATGGATATGGGGTAAGGAGAAGTGAAACAAGAATGGGATAATGCCATTTCATGATAACAGAGACCATTACAGTCGGGTGCACATAAGCAAACAGTGCCTTCCCTTTCCTTTCTTCTCCTCTATATTTCCCTCTACATATAAAGTTTGTAATGAAACGTTTTTGGTTTTGTTTTTTTTTTTAAGCCAAAGAGATGACATAAAAATCAGGGCTTAAACTAAAAGCTTGGTCATATTCAGTAGAGCCCAAAAGAATGTGGTAAGAAGAAAAAAAACAAAGCCAGCACCTCACAACACCAGCAGATACAGTACACACCTATATTTTTTGGTTGTAATAATTACAAAGCCACACACTGAAGTTTATTCATTCTCTGGCACAGTGCAAGCTTTCAACTTACACTTTTTCAATAAAAACAAAAGCTGTTGGTGTTACCACAGCAGCTGTCTATACTATACACTATTCTCAGCATCTAATTAGTTCAAACAACAATTAGACCAAAACTTAATTTCTGCCCCCCAAAAACTCAACAATAACGCATCAAGTTGATGACTTCAGAAACTCAACCACTTCCCAGAATTTTACTGTCTCTCCATCATATTCATCTTACTTTGACCAAATATATTTATTTACATTGGATAGTGATGTGCAATTTTTGTTCCCTCAACACATTTAAGGGTCATTTAAGCTGCACTGCAAATTTCCCTTAAAATAACCACATACATAAGAAAGCTTGAACTAATGCTTATTTAATATAACTTTGTTTTGAGCAGGTCAAGTCATTGGACAGAATCTGCAGATGACCGTACAGATTACTGCTACCACAAGATATGCCTGAATTCATAGGCAAGGCCCTCTGCCACAAATACCTACTGTATTTAAATAAGCATTCATTGGATCTATTAAACAACCTACTTCAGGACAAGAAGTATTACACACCAATTCAAATTTTTGTCAAACAAAAGTAGTCAAAAGATTCTATCACAGTTAAAAAAACATTTTTTCTTTAAAGATCTTCTCTTTTCTTTCTTGAAATATTAGGCTAAATGAGAAAAACAAAAAATGCAGCTTTGCACAGTTCAAATAAGGAATAAGGGAACCACCTACATGAGCACAATAAGACCTGCTGGGGCTCAAAGGCCAGTGGTAAACATCCCAACTCCACCTGGTATTTTTTTCTTCAGAAGAGAATCATGGGAAAGGCCATTCAGTGACAAACCAAAATCAAATTACAAGTTTGCAGTCCACCCAGACCCCACAGAAATGCAAACTCTGCTTCAGAAGCTCTGGATTTCAAGGGAAGTGGGAAGAAAGTTTCCTTATAAAAAGGAGAGACAGCAACGTGACCAAGTAAAACCTTATTGTGTCCTGCTCCCTTCCTATCTCACCTGGGGCTGAAGTTCAGCAAAACTGGGTGAGCTTATAAACTGCTAAGCTGCAGATGACTTCCTTTGGTATGGGGAAAGGCAGAAGACAGACCCCTTGAAGCACAGAGGTGCATGCAAATACCAGCTGTAGGAGGACACTAGCAGCTTCACACTCACCCTGAAACCTCCTGCTGCTGAAGACAAGCAAGTGCCCCCCTATACGCTTAACTTCTAACAGCAAAAGAATCACCTTCTACCACCTTCCTCAGTTTTGTGCCTGGGCATTGTAATAAGAATAAAAAACAGTAAGAACAAATAGATTTCTAAGAAACTCCAATCTTTAAAAAATACTAACTTCATTAAAAGTACCGTTTTTTAGCCATCAGTGCAACACTAATCTTAATGATAAAGCACTAGTAACCCTCAGTTCAGTCAGATGTTACTTCACAATGGCCAGAAGCCCTTAATAAAGGCCTCAGATATTCAAAGCCAACATTTAACTGTCACTGTGTCTGTGTGGCTACTAACATATCCTGAAGTTTGATTTACTCCTAGTTAAACTGCTAGTTAAAAGCACAGCTGTAATGAGACATCTTTCTGCATCCAATTAGAAAGGTGACTTTACTTTTAAATGGATTCAGTTACTTCTGTAGTATCTCAATCACAGCAACAACACACTTCTTTAGGCCACAGACTGATGATACATTATAAGGAAAATTAAAGAAAAATTAATTTTCTATATTAATGCAGTGAGACCACCCATTTCCCCAATAAAGTGATATTACCTATATTACATCTCTCGAAAGAGGGAAAACTATCTTCTAGAAACTTTATTACAGCAGTCACCGGATGCACAGCCACCTAATCTTGCCAACTAGTGGGTGTTTTGTCTTACGAACACAACCACAGACAAGACAGGGTAGCACCAAAGGTCCCCCAATTCAGTTAGTCGTGACACCAAGGCCACCAGGACAGCATCAACCCATCAGCAGCTTCTTAACTTTCCCCTGCCTCCAGCCCAACCACAGGCAGCTTCTTACCACCAGAAGCACAAGCGTGATGTGGCCAGTGTGGCCCAAAAGCCAGGCGTGCAGCACGCTGGAGTACAGGCACAGGGAGTTATGCCAAAATCCCCAGCAAACAACCTTGCTCTATTTTATTTCCTATGGGTTTCAACTGGATGATCTGCCCCGATAAAATCCTGCCCAAATTGGTTCAGAGCAGCTTTGCAGCAAATCACCCCATAACTGCTCTCCCTCGAAACCAAACCAAGGCCAGGTTGCAGCATTTTGAGGAGTTCAGGCAGAGGTCACCCTAGAATGCTAGTTCAGATTTTCCTGTTGCCCCATTATACACATTTTCACTTTAATCCTTAAACAAGGCTGTACCCTTTGTATTGCAGGGCTCATAACACAAAGAAGCTGTTCAGCCAGGTTCACTCAGATAAAAAATTAGGTCCTTACATCATATTTTGCCATTATTTTCTTGTGTTATGGATTATCCCATCAACACCGGGATTGCATACCATTCTACTAGGCCTTCTGCAGAGGCAAAAAAAACAGTGGCCCTTCAGGCAGAGGGTTACAACCTGAGATAAAGAGGATATAGCAACAGACAACCAGCACAACAAGGAATCAACAAGGTAACATGCATCTGCAAGAACTTAGTAGGAGCATATTATCAACCTAGACAGTCATCAAGACACTACAAAGACTTGAAATGGACTTTTGAATGAGGATAATGAAATAGTTCCATGGCAGGTCTTTCTCCAACAAGAGAGACCACCAAAATAGGTTTTGTACAGATGCATCACGTAGGCAAAGTAGATACCACAGGCCAACTAGAGGCTCGTGTGAACATCACAGGAGTAAAAATGGAAGGGAAAACAACAGCAGGTTAATTGAGGCCCTGAAAGTGAAGATGAGACACTCAGATCCAATGTGACCAGAGGGGAGGAGGTGGTTAGGCAGGATGTGGCATGGCCCAGTAAGGGATATGGGGTGTTTTCTTTGCAACCACACTGTGAATGGACACCAGCATGGCAAAGATGCTTTTCTTGTGGTTAAAGATTCAGTGCAAACACAGAGTAGCTTCTGGCTTCTCAACAGCAATCTCCAATTTGTTTGAAATTTGCTTCAGATCCTTTGGCAAAATTGAAAATTGTCATTTGTTTTCATAACACCACCTCATCAGGTCCCTGGCACTATCTCCCCTTTTCCCTAGGGGACCACTATTCCCCTGTTCTAAGAAAAAACACCTTTACTGTGACAGAAGTCAAGCAGTAGCAAAATTTGCCCAGGGAGGCTGTGGTGTCTCCACCCTTGGAGATACTAAAAACCCAGCTGGACCTGGTCCTGAGCATGGCCCTAGCAGGTCCATCCATGAGCTGGACTAGGTGATCTCCCAGAGGTGCCTTCCTGCCTCAACTACTCTGCAATCTCTCCCTTAGCCTATCTCCAGTGATGGTCTTCTTATACACCCTGGAAGTATGAAATACTTTCAAATACTGAAATGGAAAATTACAATGGGCATCGTGTTCCCAAACCATCTTGGACACTGACTCATCAGTGGACTCAGTGTCCAAGAGCCTTCTGAAACCATGTCAATGTGACTCCAACGTACTCTGTCCACCCCTTGAAACAGAGTTGGCCCAGCACAGCTTTGGTTTACCCTGTTCTGGAGCAGGTTTCAGTGAGACAACGGACTTTTACCTGAAGAACACAGTGGTCAAACAACAACTTCTCCATAGAGCACAACATGGATTGAAGAGTAAAGAGGTTGAGGAGATGTTACACCAACTCATTACTTAGGAAACCAGTGTTAGACAGTCACTGCAAGCTATATTTCAGCTACTATATGGATGAAGTTTACATCACTGTTAAGAAGCCCTGACAGCTATGAGCATGCACCCGAGGAGCTCTGCCCAAAACAGCAGCAAGCTTCTCCTCACTACACCCCCAGGGATGTCCATCAGCCACAAGGCCCCTCTGAGAGGATCCAGGGTGCGCTGTCACAGAGGGTGTCCAGCTCTTCTTGCTTCAACCTGCAAGGAAGGCATCAGAAGGCAACTGAGCTCTGGGTGACATTGTTCCTGCTACTTTCAAGCTGCAGCTTTACAGTGACTCCTTTCAGCAAAAGAAAGACTGCAGAGAAAATAATACATAGGTCAGGAAAAATAATGAAGACATCGGCAAAGCAACTGGCACTTTGGATAAGGAAATTTCATCTAAAACAGTGTCTAAGATTGCCAAGTATTAATGTTCTTCATGTTTATACTTATAAACTTTTGGCATATGAATTTCTCCCAAAGAAATCACCCAGGTAGAAGAAGTAGTATTATTACAAAGTTATAATTACATGCTTTCCACAAAATAAATTCAAAGCCCTTGCTTGAATGTGAAGGTGTTTCACTGGGTAGGTGCATGCCTCGATCTTGAATTCTAAATACATTAGATCCCAGGCAGAGAAAAGATGGGAGTAGAAGGATCTTAAGCCTAATTCACAAAAGGCCATTTTTATAGTCTGAAATTCACTTCTAAAACATCACTTGGCTGCAGTCAGGTAGCAAATTGTGCTTTGCAGGCAGATAGTGATAAGTGCACTGAAATGAACCGGTTTCAATCCTGACATTGGACCCAGTGGGTCAAATACCTCCTGTTCCCACCAGCTCCATCTCCTGGACTCCCTGCCGTGGGGTACTGCCTGCCCCACCCCACCCCTCCCCGCCCGACCCCAGCCCATCAGTCCTACCCCCAGCGGGTGAGAAACCCAGGCACAGCTTCTCCCCAGGCAGACAGGGATACTAGGAGGGAGAAATATTTCTACGACCAGAGCTCCTCCCCGCTCCTTCCTCCCTGCGTTGGCTATCACTGTGCTGTAAAACAAACTGGAGGGGAGATGTCGGGATAACAATGGCAGGAAGAGAGCCCGTGACAGCCTGGCCGCAGAGTTATGGTGCCCTGAGACGGGAGGGCAGAGGCCCGCGCAGGAAACGATGCCGAGACCAGGACCCTGCCCCGGCTGGCAACGGGCCTCTCGGGGCGACAAGTTCCAGGGGGCGGAGGGAAGAGGAGGAGGAAATGTTAAGTTGCTCTTTACTGTTTTAAAGGAATCAAAGTACACAGTGGCGTAGAGCCGCTGTACAGCGCAGGCTCTCTCAGGGCATTCGCAAAAGATCTCAAGGACGGGCACTTAGAGAAGTCCACTTCGCTGGGCTCTGCTGCAGAGCTGGCGGCCAGCTCCGCTCCACAGCGTTTTACCACCAGGAGAGGAATTCAGGCATCTCTCCGGCTCCGGTCGGAAAAAATTTCAGCACCACCTCCCATAGAGGAAGGGCTTCTCCCGCTCCCAAGATGACTTCCAACAGTGGCAACAAGATAGTCCTTTAAAGAAAGGCATCTGCCAAACCAAAACACAGATCTTGCAGCTCCCAAGGGACTGGAGTGCATTTGTCTGCTGCAGTCTCCAACACCATTACACATTGACTACAGCAAACACCCTGCAAAAAGGAATGAACTAAGTTGTTTTTTTTTAATGAACTACATTTGTTTTAGATGATTCAGAGTACTGCGTGCTCTAAAATAATAAAAAAAAAAAAAACCTTGTGAAAGGATTTCAGATGACGCTAAACCAAGTTATGCTTGCTCCTTTCTGGTGCCTGTGCTCTCTCTCCCCTCACCTTCTGCTGGAGGAGAAACAACAACATCACATGCTGCACTGCAGGTCTGGGACGGGATAGACGTTCATAAACACTCCGTCACATGTCTATCCTGTTTTCCACATTTCTAACTTCACGCTATTTATTTATACATTTTGAAATTCCAATATAAACATGAGTTTATATTAAAAGCTGCCCATTCCAGCAACAGCAGAGTTTGTCATTTGTTTACCTATAGATACTGAAATAATAAAATACAACTTTCACTTGTGTTTCTCTACCCCGTTTCAGTCGAAACTCTCATTTGCCCAGGCCATTCATAGCAGAAGCACTGGGCTTTGGCTGTGCATATTCTCATCCTTCGAGTAACAGCTTCCCTTATATTTTACTGCCCCTCTAGCATGTCACTGCAGCCAGCAACTCCAAGGGTGGTTTTGAACTCAGCCTCCCGACATAAACGCCTCTTTGAGAAGCTCTAGTCTGGCACCACTTTCATGCTGATGCATGTGATAGAGGCCAAAGTCTCAAAGCTATAAAACCCGGCAAGTTCAATCACCCACGGGAGCAGGAGGCACAGCAATTCTGCCCACACATCGCTGCAGAAAAAAAAAAAAGCATACCCAGACTTCCTGATCCGATTAGCAATTCTGGCATCAAACCCTCACCCAGACGAAGTACATGTCACTGATACTTGCCTAGGACCAGCTCAAGGTTTCTCAACGGCATAGGCAAAACTGAATCTGGTGGCATTACCAGGTTGGTAAGTGGGAAGCTGAGAACAGCCCCAAAAAAATGTGTTTTCCGTTCCCTGCAGCATGACACCCTCCATCCATCTACCTCATACACATTCCCATTGCAGT
The DNA here is from genome assembly GCA_026546715.1 of Gallinago undulata. Taxonomy (NCBI): domain Eukaryota; kingdom Metazoa; phylum Chordata; class Aves; order Charadriiformes; family Scolopacidae; genus Gallinago; species Gallinago undulata. Next base: position 178,667,375 of record JAOTQQ010000001.1, on the reverse strand, counting down.
ATGTCCATCTTCTGTCTTCTCAAACCCAGACTCAACTAACCACATCTGTCCAAGCCTCATTCCTTCTACAAAAGCTATTCATTCTCCACCTTGCTCTACTGCAATCCTTAATCATGGTCAGGCAACTATCAGGAAGTTCCAGCAGGGAAGGAAGCATCAGACCAGGGTTTTCTTTGACTTGGGGAAAGGAGGGGGTGGGATGGGGAAAAAGCACTAGGACTGAGAGTTGGGTTTTCTTCTTTTACTGCAGTCTTACAAAGCTGGAGTGATGACTGATGCTGCTGAAAAGGGTCTTCCTCCCATGAAAATGCAGGCTACTCCTCCCAATGTGGCAGAGGGCTGTGTAGAGGAGAAGTCAAACAAGCCATCTGGACACCAGGTCAGTCCTTGCAGTCTCTGGTTCAAACACCACCAGCAGCCACCACCCTGCCAGCTTCACCCATGCCATAGTGTACCACAACATCCCCACATGACTTGCACAAGGGCTGGTATTTAAGGGCACAGGGAGGTGTTTGCACGCCAGCTCTGTAGAAATCATCATTAAAAGGTCCATTTCCCAGTAGGTGCAAAGAAAAAGCTGCTATCTGCAATGAAGAACCTCTTTCTGGAAGCAACTTTTTCAGGGTGCATATTTTATAACAGAGGGAAGGTAACAGGAATGCTGTAGCAAGGAAGAACAAGCCATTCTTAAATTAAAAAAAAAAAAAAGGATGGGGCACACTTGCACAAAGCAATAGAGTTCTCCATCCCAAGAAAAGCACCCTGTGCAGACAATACACTTAAAAAAAGTGATTGCTTCCATGTCCCAGAAAGAAAAACTCAAAACCACACCTAAATACTTCCTACAATGCAACTGCTGAAGACTTCTTTGCTGCTTTCTCTGATTTTCCACGGATATCACCTCGGGGAGGGTGGGGGAAGGGGGCAGAGGCTTCTTAGCTGGATATTTAGTGGTGGGTTCACAGAGTAAGCAATGGCCCAAAAGAAATTAGGTGAGTGAAGACCCAGAGGCAATAAGGATCACACCATGGTTGAATATGTGAATGAAATAATATGCTTCCTAGAAAGACCCTTCTGATTAAATGTTTGGGATAACTACCACAAATAGGGTCTAGCAAAATACATCTCACAGAATTTTTTCAGTCTCTATGTAAGAAATCCAGAAGTGATCCAATTATAAATACTTATTCTTAGAGGAAAAAATATTTTTTTTATTAATGAATGGTCCCAAGTTTTCCCCAGAAATATATGGTAAAATATACATATATATATATTCAGCTACAGTTTCTCAACATAAATTCTTGTCGTAAAACAAATGGCTTGAGTGAGGCCCACATACTTCAGCTTAATACAAATCTAGCTTGGTAAATTGATGGGAATATGGGGTTGGTAGGATTTAATTCATTCTTAGTCTTAAACCAGTCTTTCACAGTAAGTGTGAAGCTAATAGTATCAAATAACTGTAGCAGAAAGATGCTTGCCATGTGTAAAGTAGAGTCAATCATCAGTACATTACTGCCTTATGATTATAAAGCTGCTCATTATCCAGCACTGTGCATCCAAGGGAAGACGTAACTCCTATGTTTCTTTACCAACCTGGATTTGAGTACCTAGAATTTTGTACTCTCGTTTTTATCTCAACACTTTTCCTCTCTGAATACGCACAACAGCATCTTTGCTATTTCATAAATAATTACTTGCACCAGTCTTTTGAAGTTTTAAGGAAAGTACCAAGCAGAAAACTCTCTTAGCTGGACAGATGGCTTCTCTAGAAAAGGCCTTGTGATAACAAACACACAATGCAGTGCTATAGCCAGACTAAGTAACAACAGCAGAGAAAATACAAAGTATTTTGACAATACAACAAACTTACTAAAAAAAAAATCTTGTAACTCCCAAGGAACACCTACTTACACATCCTCTGTTGATACACATACAAGGGTATTTCTTACTCTAAATTTAAATCAGACCCCTCTTCCTACTTGCAGATCCACATGACTCCAAAGAAAGGACCTACCAACTACAACTCCGTCTCCAGACCCGCCACCTGTCTCCCACACAGCAGCTCCGGTGCCATTCGCGTGTTAAACCTATTCTGAGAGAAGGTCTCTGGCTCTGCAAGCACCACAGCCAAACTCCATTCAATACCTTTGCCTTCCATCTTTCCCCTCAACATGAGTCCAGGCCAAATTAAAAAAATAAATAATAATAATAATAATTCGTTAAAATAACTCACTGATTTCCAACATGCTTCATGTGAAGAATAAAGGGTTCATAATATAAATTCTCCCTTCAGGCCCATATTGCCTTTCAACTTGCCTATTCTTCCAGTGGGACGTGTTGCTGCCCATGGCAGGGCGGTTAGAACTAGATGATCTTTAAGGTCCCTTCCAACCCAAACCATTCTATGATTCTATTTTGTATAACCTCTTCCCAAAAATGTGACTTTTCAGATTAAATATGCCAGTATTTTAGACTGGAATCCAGTATTTCATCTTCATCTTGGAAGATCTGCACAGGCCCATGGCACTGGGAGCTGACAAGCCTACAGAAAACCAGGTAAGATTTTGGATTCTTCAACAATTTCAGAAGAACTACACTGGTTGCATACTTAAGTTTCTTCTGCATGCAAATACACAAAGATGACGCACTTATGAAGAAGTGTCTTAAAAAAAAAGAAAGAAAGAAAAGAAAGCAAGGAGACCAGTAACTTTGTTTTCCTCCTCTATCGTGCAATAAGTTATGAAGCCTGGCATTAATACTTACTTATTAAGAAAACTGCATGTTCACCATTGGATTTTTTTCTCAGAAAGCCTATGCCTTCAGCTGTCATACATTCTTACACACACTACAGCTTCAACTCAGCTAGTGAAAGTTCCTGAACTATTATGAAGAACCACTTATACCTCTCATTTTGCCATTTCCAAGGAGCCTGAAGCTATCAGACCTTCTCTAAGTTCTAGTCTGTATACTTCCTTGCATCCTGATTTTGACAACATTAAGTATCACACACTCCCTAAAACTGCCAGGTAGAACTTGCTATGGAAACCTACCAAGCAGTCTTTTTGATGCCTTACTCGAATTAACCTGCACAACTAAGTGAGGAACCTACATTGGTTCAACAACCAATTATTCTGACTCCCACCAGACACCCGATATTGCATATATCCAACATTGTGAGACAGAAGTGCTGCAACACTGGTGCACTTCCTGAGCACCCAAGGAGTGAAGAGACAAAATAGTAAAACAAGTGTGGAATAAAGGATTTGATGGTCAACTACAGAATGCTGTTAAGTAACAGGCTTCAAGAAGACACAAGTAGTCTCCTCATGAAGAAGAGAGAGGATGAAGAAATTAAATGGCAGTTTAAGAGCAGATCATGCAAAGCATTCTCCAGGAGAAGAATGGCAAAAAGGTAGCTCTTTTATGCATAGGAAGTCTCACTGAATCTTGACTTTGGACTTGTGCTCAAACACATACTCAATACCTGGAAAGCGTTAAGATTATACAGTTTGTCAGATGAGCTCAACAGCAAATGTCAGCATAAGCTTAACTCAAACTCCATCTTCCTCATATGAAACAAATTCAAGCTCTTGTGCACGAGCTTCCACACAAAATCAAGGGGCCAAGATCTTCAGCTATGTCAACCAGCTCTTCTACCTGCAGCTTGTTCCTTGCAAGTAATTTTCGCTTGTGTTAAATGGGTAAGGGCACATCTGAATCACATTCCATTTGTCACCCACTGACAAAAATCAACACGAGAATCTTTCAGCTACGCAGCTCAGGGACCACATTAGCCAGATACCAGATTAAACCAACTCACCAGCAAAACCCAATCGCTGGCCACCTCCTCCCCTAAAAGCACTCAGCCTCCAGTCAATGCTGTTCCAGAAAAGAGCAATGAAATATTGCCAAAGCCTCCATAAATAGAAGGGGCTATCCCATCCCAGACCTGCATAGCAAGCCAGCCTTCCTCCCAGCATGGTGGGATGAAGTTGCTTGAACACCAATGCCCAGAGCAGAGCACTGGCTATGCTTTTGTTTCTGAAGACACTCTCAAAGTACACACGACTTTCTGACCTACCTTTCTACTTCTCTAATTCACTATATATATATATGGAGCTGTGTGTTTGAGTAGACTAGAGATAGCCAGCCACAGGTTGTCCACTGCGATACTTATCAAAGAGCAAGAGATCACCTACTATGCTTAAATATCTATGTGGGAAGAGTCCTTTTAGCTCATCCTCTAACGAGGATCTCAATATCCCTTTCCCAGTCATCTTTCAACATTTAGCTATCAACAGGCCACGAATTTCACAGATGCCTACATTTATAAGTAAACGCAATAGTATTCACAGGCTGTTACTGAAAAAGTAGAATACAAGATGATCTGTCAGGCATTGCATAGTAAAAGAAGCATTTTGGGAGTTGCGTTAGCCAGTCAAACGCTCAAACTCTGCTTGTTTTTATTCCTGGGCCATATATTTTGAAGGTATTTATACAAGTACCAAACATGATGGGACAGACGATTTCACGAACACCGAAGAATAAAACCCAGGACGTACCATCCAAAAATGCACCAGAGCATTTCTTGGGCTATAGACAAGAGCGGGGATAAAATCACTCACCCAACCTCAAAACCCAGTTACCTCCAAGGTGCAATGAAGCAGCCGCTCCACTTGAACACTAAGGGATTGTTTATAAAGAAACGAAGCTCAACTTCTCCAGCTGAAGCTGCAGAGGAATTCAAGGCAGGCAGAAAGTAATTATTCAGCTGGAGTTTGGCCAGGACACTGGGGTTAGCACTGCTGTTCTTGCAGGCTGTGTCGGGGGACTATGCAATGACCACCAGTGCTGTCTACTGAGTCATCAGCACTACTTCCCGCAGAACTCGGGTTCTCCTTGGAAATCTCCCATTTCTGGGTTGAGCAAGCCCATCCCCAGTCAGTTTGGGAACAACGCAGGAGGAGGAGGAGGAAGGGCAAGAAGTATAACTATTAGTGTCACTTTCAAGAGCAGTAAAATTTACATGGATTAAAGGGATATATCTTTATATATAGTAAAAAGGATAATTATAATGAAGGCATCTGTCTAGCTGGCACCACCTACAGCAAGACCTGCAAGCAGTAATTGTACAATAACAACGTGGTGTTTAGTGTGAGGTTTAGGACATTCTGCCAGAAAACCTAAAGCATCCAGGTTGTAAAACACTGTAATAAGTAGGTAATCCCCAGCCTGGCGTCCAAGTTACTGCCCTAACCTGTTCCTTATGATTATAAAATGTCTCAGTGTCAGCAGGTTCACTCTGAGTCAGAGCTGAAATAATAAATGGCTTATTTTCCATCCTGATGGAGGAAATACATCACGGCTCATTGTGGCTCACTGAGGCTTTTTTTTTTTTTAAACAGGAAAATGTAAAAATAACCAAGTCATTCTGCCTTATTGCACTTATTTTTGATTAACAAAGCCCTTATTACAATCAAATTAGAAAAGAAAAAGAAGCATGTTTTCAATATGGTCTGCAAAAACAATACCTTAGGAAAAAAAAATACAGAAGGAAAAATACGGCACAAACAGCCAAAGAGCATGAAATTTGTGACAAATAGCCTCTTTGCCAAAGTGATTCCACTACTTCGCTCCTGTAAACAACGGGTTGCCTGAGCTGAGGTAAAGGTCTAGGCTGTAACCTCGCCTGTACTTTCGCTCCCAGTCTTTAACCGGATTCCAGCGCTCACAACACGCTCACAACTGCTCAGTCGTGCATTTGCACACGCAGGACCCCTGGCCATAAGCTGCAGAGGAAAGGTGCTCCCCTCTCGCTCCGTGCATTGCTGACAAATAGTGCCCCGCTGCTGGCAGGTCTGCCCAAACACCACATGCAAACCACACAAACTGTGCCACTGGAAAGTATTAAAAGAAAGAGAGGAAACACCGCCATCCCCAAAACACTCATCCTTTACCTACCACAGAAATATGTAAGAGCAGGAGTACTGCAAGCAAAGTGCAGACAGTCCTTACACCGTTTGCAAACTAAAAGAACTGTAGAACAGTAGAAGAAAATAAGCATCATTATTTTATGGACTTAGACAAAAAGCACAGACATATTAAGATGGCTATTTCAAGCTCAAATTTGGAGCACATGTATTTTTATACGCATCTACAGTGGCCTATATATGTAGAACATGTAAAGCAACAGACTAATATAGGAAAACAATAGAAGAGAACAATATAGAAAAAAATCTATAATTATATATGAAAATTGCAAGTAGCATTCCTTTTAATAAAATAAAGTAAAATACTTAAAATAGGAGAAAACACAAATAGACCCAAATTTGCACGAACTATAAAAGGAAAAGACAGCCCTGATTGTTTCTAAGGGAAATATCCGTCTCAGAGAAGTGCAAGCTCTATAACTGTATATTTGAAATACATGGTAATTGACTTTAGACATACAAAGAACGCAAAATTATTAGAGTTAAAATAGTATGTGTTGAGAACATAACATTTCTACAATATTTCATTGTAAGAAAGAAAAATACACTTTTTCGCATTATCTGTAGAATAACAAATTGTAAACTAATGGTTTAGACTGGAGTATGAAAAGCAAATGTTAATTAACCACTAAGTTACCTATGACCAAAAGTCTAATACTGTACAAAAATGCAGAAAAAAGTACAAAGCTGCTGTTCAAGTGGTGTCTCTTGATTGCAAGTTTTTTTAACCATACAGTTTAAATGTACAATGAAACAATTTCCATTTATTGCGTATCTTTCTGCAGCTTCTTATGCACGCTTCAGTAACTTAAATTTAAAACCTCAAGATCCTTTGAGTAACAGCGGTCAGAACCCAGAGCTACAATTGCAGCAGGACAGACCTTTTCTTCCCATGCACGTTTTACCGTGCCAGTTTGCCTGTGACACACACTGCAGTGTTGGTTTCCACCCCATGCTGCTTTCTAGCTGAAAACCCCGAATAATTCAAGTTCTGTTCTGCAGCTATCCATCAGCCCTAATTCTTGGCAGCCCTTAAGGCAGCTACTTAAAAGGAATAATGGTCTTGCAATGGAGTCATGAGACTTTGACTCACAGCCCCAGATTCAGCTCCAGGTTCCACCACCAGCCCCTACGTAGCTCCAGCCCTCTCCTTTGCCCCGTCTCCTCCTCAGCTGCCCCACCACCGCCAGCAAGGACACCAAAACCCCTCTCCTCTTGGGCCTTCCTAGGCTTTAGACTATTTGGTGGAGGTTTCTGACACATTCATGGTTGCCTTTGCTTGCAATTGCTCCTTTCAGCTGTCCTCAACACATGTGAAAATAAGTGAAAACACTGGCATGTGAAAAGTCGACACACTAAAGCTGCACAAGTACAACAAGTCATCTATGCCATGGTTTCCTGCAGGTCTACCTCCCCCCTGCCATGTCCCCCACACTTCTCATGGGCATAACCTCAACTCAACTATCTGCACCCCCTTTCCAACTTCGCTACTTCCACTCATCTATCTTCTGCAGGCCCCGGTACTGCCAGCCCCCAGACTCCAAGGCACCCTCTGGCCCCTCCTGAACAACGTCCTCTGGGGGGTCCACCAGGCCCACCACAGAGCTTGGACTGGCCTGCAAGATGCTACCCACCAGGAGTAAAGCAGGAGATCCCAAGCAAGGCTAATTGGGAACAACTCTGGAACTGAACCTCCTTTTTCTTAACCTTTGGTGATGTTTTATGACAGTTACACATAATAATGAATATTACACTGATGAGCACAGAAGCTGGATTCATTACTGCCTTGTGACTCATTAAAGGTTTTTGCTGAACTGAGTAAAGTTTCCATAATTTTTGGGCCACATTTCACATCAGAGCTACACTGCAAAAAGTCTTATAAATCAAAACAATTTTGATGGCAACACTACAGGGAAGCACAAGTGCCCGGCATTTAGAATGGCAAGAAATTAGGACTTATAAATATTCCACAGATACATTTAGAATTTTTTAATCCCTTTCACAATTTGGATTTCAACCCTTAAAAATGCAGGAAGAATGGTTCATTTTAGGCTTCTGGATTTTTTTTTTTTTTAATTTATTTCCGTTTTGGCTTGTGATGTGAAAAGATCTGTTCAATGACATTACACAGCACTGCTTCTGAAAGCAAAAGTCTGCTCTTTCCTATCCTAAACCAGTAAAGGCAAAAAAAAACCTCTTCCTTCTAACCCAAGGATCATGGAAAAGAATACATATGTCTAAAGACAAGATTTGCAGACAGACGTCATACCTTGTACTGGACAACAAAGTTGGAAAAAGCACACAAGCTCAGAATTACACAAGCTCTTCCTTTAACTCTTTTTCTTGTTTTTCTTTTCTGCATGGAAATAGCCACTTTCTTAAATACAATTCACAGTCCGTTACCTTCCTTATTAATCGCAGCTTGTTTAGAACATTCATTTAATTCTGTATCTTTTTCTTTTATTCTCATCTGCATTTACAATGTTATTGAAGCGTTCATGCTTCCAGGTAAAGATTTGTTTTTTTGAACTAATAGGAAATCCTGTAAAGTCTTACTGCTGCAGTTTTTGCTCTGTAACAAACCCTTCCGTTACGTAGCAGATCACATACCTTTAAGATAGTCCTTTTCTTTGTGACACGCATTGTCTTCTCTTCAGAAAGTAAAACTTTCCTTACTAAGCCTCAGCAAGAGAAAGTGGGATTTTACAAAGCAAAAAACAAGAAAAACACAACAACTCATGGTACTCACGGTTTAACTCACATTTCAAAGCCTGCTCATTTCCTCTCTCGCCTTTTCTTATAAACACCACAACCAAAACACATTTGTTTGCTTTGATTTTCAAAACTCTACTACTCCCAAATATGAGGAAATTTCACTGCAACCCACTGAGGTTACCGGCACGTTATAGCCTTTGTCCCCATATTGAAACCATCCAGCCTTCGCAGACTTTCTAGGAAGCAGAAAACAACTTGCAGTTCAGATATTTCTTACGTCTGTCCTGGGAGTGGGCAAGCCTGAGACTGATGGACGTCAGGGCCATCTCTGGCTCCAAGAGCATGTTTCATCATATGCAACCGAGATGCCCAGTGTTCTGCTCTGCATCCCCGGTCTTGCTTTCCGTTTGGAAGAGGGGGAGAAACCCTCTTGGACTGCAAATGCATGGAAGTTATGTTATTAACCTGAAAAAAAACCTAGTCCTGTGCTGTATATGAATGGTGTGGTGCCACTCAGTCTTTGGGAAAGCAGAGTTAAGACTTCCTCAGTGCTCACAAGAAGGGAGTCAAGCGCTGGTTAAACCCCACCTAGGACGGTCACCTTTCCACCTCCTTGGAGGAGCAGACTGTTGCTACTGCATGTGACACCCATAACTTCTCTACAACGAGATTCTTGGTTTTTTTAATCCTTCTTAGAGAACCCTCTTCCTAGACCTTTAGTAGCTACTGTGGTATGGACAAGAAGATGCCCAGAGCTTGCTTCCTGAATCAGTTTGCCAAAATATAGCCTGTACAGAGAGAAACCCAGAAGTTCCTAAACACTCAACCTCTGCACAACAGGGCAAACTGAGCCAATCCCTCAGGGAGCCAAAACGAGCTGAAAACAACATGGTCTGAGATAGCATCTTAGTCCCACACACTCAGGACTACAGGCTTGAATTTGATGGGGTTTTTTTGTCAACACTTGCAATCATCCCTTGGCCTTTTCCTTAAACGGATGTTGTCTCTATTTGAGCCTAAAAGGACCTCTAGGGATGTTCACAAGGGCTGCCTCCTTTCTCGGGAGTTATTCAACATGCCTGATGAAGTTTCTCCTTGTGAGCAGTTAGAGCAGGAACCTATTCTCTTTCAACAACTACCAACCCCAAACAGACCAGCCTCCCAAGCTAAAAGCAGACTACGTAACCCTCTTCATCTCTAGCTGTGTTCTTTCCCTTCTCCTGTTACCCAAGGGCTTTTCTTGCAACACCAAGAGGTACTTTGAATCACAAAAGTCAACCCATGGAAAGGAACCACTAGGCTTAACTAAAGGCAACTATTAGGCTTTCTAACTTCAGGCAACCTCACACGTAGTTCAGAAGAGGACTGTGGTCTACACACCAGCTAACTGGGCAAAGGGACAAAGAAGAAACCTCCGTTTCTTACTTTGAAGCTTCGGTGCTGCAGAGGAACCTCAGAACCTCATCAGGCTCTCGCACAACCGGTTCCCATCAGCAGTTACACACATGATCTTTAGGTTGCCAGTACAAGATGAAAAGTCAAATCTTAAATGGTAAGTGAGCTCTACTTTTCTTACCAGCACTATCTATGGGAACATTAATGTCAGATTTACATGGCAAGGGAATAAAGGTGTTAATGGGGAGAGGGAATATTCAGGTCAGTACAGATATGGTTTGCTACTCTATTCCTCGTATAATAAAACTCAGTGTAAGAGGTACTTTAGCAAGTCAGCAGCACAAGCAATAAACCTGATCAGAAGTTTCTGACAATAAAAAGCAAATTCTGCTTTCTGACATTTTTTTCCCTTGATTTTGTACAGAAGCTTCACATTTCAGTATAATTCAGACCACGTTAAAGACATTTCTAGAAAAAAGCACATTTCCTGCAGCAAAGCTCATTTAACAGTCACTTAACAGCAACAAACTTAAAGCCTTGGTTGGCAATTTCAATTTCTCCTCTGCATGATTCATTTATCCCTGGGATAGGCCTGAGCAAAGGATTCTCCCAGCGAAAGACAGACTAATCAAATTATTTCAAGTCAGCCAGGTATTTGCTTTCTGCCATCCAGCCCCAATGGCAAAATCTCTTGTAATAGCACATCTCCCAACGTTTAAAAAAAAAAAAATATCACATTCATGGGCTAAGCACTGGCTTAATCAGAGCCGAGAGGCAAAGCTCCTACAGACAGAAAGACATAAATGGTATCACTGTCTCATTCTTAATTTTTCACGCTGCATTGGAAAGCAGCATAGAGGGTACATATATATATATATATCTCTCTCCTTCGCAGTTTCCATGACCTCCAGTGAGGAAGGGAGACAGGACTCAAGTCAGTCACCCCAAAAGTTTGCCGAGGGCAGCACAGCAAAGTCTCCCATCATGTCCTCATCCCCAGGCTCGCGTGCTGCCGTCATGCAGGGACAACAGCCACAGGGCCACCGCAGGGATGCCACCCTGAGAGCTGGCCCCCGAAAATGAAATGCCAGCCTGAGCCACAGCTGCAAATTCAGCTGGTGCGTTACTAAACCCTGCTGTTCAGCTGAACAACTGGAGCAGTTTGGAAATGTCAACCTCGGAAGAATTCTCCACAGCCACGGCACTGCCCTGGGTCCCAGATGGGCTAACGGCAAAGGCCTGAAGCCCTTGGCCTGAGTTGTGTTTTATGCACACATCGTCTGCTGCTGCTTTTATACAACGTGCCTAGCTGAAGACACCTGACCTGGTAAGATATTTTTGGTGTAAATATTTCTTACCTCTGTCTCAACTCGGATCATTACTTGAAACTAAGCCACTTGGTGCACTTTTGCTTTAGCCTGGTTTGCGAAGGACAGGCTGCAGCATCAGTTCACCTGCTGGGTATTATCTGCGCTGCACGGCGCAGCAGTGAAAAAACACAGCAAATACCAGCTCTTGCCCCAGGAGCAGATAAGAAACATGAGGAAAAGATCAAGCAATGATGCCAATAACTATGGTGCTTTATTCTCTTCCTCATCTCTCACCAACCTCTCCAAGCTCCAACAGCTTCCCTCTCTCTCTCCCGTGGGAGAGCCCCTCAGCCTTCCATCTCCCCTGGTGCTCCTTCTCTACACCTGCTAACGATGCTCTTGCTCTGATCATCTTTCAAAATAAGAATATTTCTTCTCAGCCATATAGTTTTGAAGTTGATAGCTTTTATTCCACACGCCTTCTGCACACCTGAGAGCTTGCCAGCCTTTCCCCCATGCTACCCTTGGCTCTAAGAAAAGGCACTGTCTCCTTTAAGAGCATCATGACGCCACCACCGCTATTTCCTACATTCTCAAATCCAATGCAGAGGGCAGTCACACGCTCCTGTTATACATCCCATAATACAAGGCCCCTATTTATCAATAAATGCCTTGAGGTGCAAAGCCCAACCTGCCAGGATTATCTGCTGTTGCTGATGTGAAACGCCAGCAATGGCCAGGGAAAAGTGAAGGAAAATGAGGATGCAGCAGTGGAAATTCAAAGAGCAAAAGGAAGGGGCTGCTACAGGTATTTGAAGAGTTGGGGAATGAAGAGGGAGGAGAAGGCAAGAAAAGTAGAGGCCCAAGTTTTGTTTTGTTTTTTTAACTCTAATCCAAGGCATTAAAGAATGACTTGAAAAAATACACAGGCACACTGACAAATGCTATGTTTTGCTCAGTAAATAACTAACCATTGGAACCCATGGCTGCAGGATAACTGCTGGAAAATAACTTGCAGTGATTAAAAAGGGATTAAATGGGTTTTATAAACAACAGTATCTGTTGTTAAACATGCTAAAATAAAGTTACAAGAGTTAATAACCCATTTGCTTCAGGGCATAAACTAATCCTCATCTGAGGGTAACAGATCTGCTTGCATGTCAGCCCAATATCTGGTGCAACAACTCCTCTCCATAGGCAAGCAATCTTTGCTTCTAATTCCTGGCATTTAAAAATTGACTTTCTTGCCTGAAAAAGAGAGCATGCTATTGTTCAGGCCTTCAACTGACCTCATATAATTAATTCTGGAGTTTACCAGATATATCATTCCCTTGAGGGAAGGGGGTGAAATGCATGAAAAGGGAAGAAAATAGTTTAATTGCTCCACACTTCAATATTCTGCTCTCAAATGTCTTCAAACACGGTTTGTCAGGGCACTAAAATGAAGCACGAGACAAAATTCTCGTAAAAAGCTTGAAGACATGAACAAAGCACAAAATCTATTAGTACTTTTCGATGTAACAGTACACCAGCCAAATCAGTTGATGAGAAAATTAGATCTTTAGGAAAGGCAGCAAGGGAAGATTTTTAATATATTAGAACAGAAGAATTTAATCTGCCTGGTAATAATTATAGCATTATCTAATATCATACACTGTTCTCAAAGATGGGAGAGGGTTGAAGTACAAACTCCGAGACTCCAGCCCTCTCCAAACCCAAATCCAAACCCATGAACCTTACTAACAGATTGGCTGGTCTCCCAAATAACTGCTTCTGGACAAAACACAAGATGGGACACAACATGTCCAATGCTCCACTGTGGTTATGAATTTTTGGTTTCAAATGCCAGCTTGCTCTTTCCCACAGGTAAGACAGCTGCATGCTGGGGACACTCCTCCCCTGGCTCAGGAGAGCTCCTGGAAGAACAAGTCTTGAACATCAGCCCTACAGAACTCATTCCACAACTGACCCTTCCCTCTACACTGCCAGGCTACCCACTCCAGTTTCATTTGTCTACAGTTTTTTTACCATTATTTTTTATTTTTAGTGGGGTGCAAATTGAAGCTGCCTCCGTTTGGCAAACCCAAGGGTCAACATTTGAACTGTGTTTTCAAAAAAGGACTTTGCAAAGTTTCACTTCAACCCACTAGCAGGCCAGATCAAGCGTGCCCTGCGCCTCGTGAGTCTCTGCAAAGTTTGGCACTGACCACCCAACAGAGCACTATCAGTGCTGGAGCCACATGTTAAACTGATAACCAAAGCAAGAAATAAAAAACACCTGCTAGGAATTTAAAAAAATAAAAGCTCTGAAACTTAAATTAATTTTACAGGGAATGCAAACATACTGTTTCAGACCATTGTATGTATATATTCCCTCTCCTATCCTACTTACTGCTGAAACAGCAAAGCATGCATGGCAGATGGCATGATTCATCTGAAAATTACTATAGCAGCACTCTATTAGCCTCTAAGGAGTAAACTAGGATAAAAATATTCTGAATGTTAACTTAAACTAGGCAGTTGTCATGAGGAGTCGTCAGGTCAGTCTACTTGCTTAGCTTGCAGAATTTTTCTTTCAATCAGCAATAACCATTATGTATGAAGATATCACCATTTATTTGTTCTACCAAGAAGGAATTAACACAGAAGCAAGGAGGGAACCAACTGAGGGACGAAAAAGTTTATTTTCTGACACATCAGTAAGAAAGTACCAGCCAAAGTCAGGCCATGAGCCACAACACGTCACGTTAACGACTGCACCAGACCCCTCTGGCAAGAAGTGATACATTCAGTTTCTAGAGACCACACATCTTTGCCGGGAGAACAAATTCCCACCGGTCCAGTAGCCGGATGTACATCTTCTCAGATGAAGACACAGAAGGGACTTCAGGAAGTCCATCCCCTGTCCCAAGGCACCAGTGATTATCTCCAAGTAGTTTGCAAGAAGCTGCTTGGTAATAACATCCACCAAGGCAGCCAGCCCCAACCCCAGTTACAGCCCTCCAGCTCACTCGCAGGTCCACAGAGGACACAGGTAGCCAGCAGACACCCCCAAGGAGGTGAATGAAGGCAGTGAGGGGCATCACACCTCTGCTCAGCTGCCGTCCCACTCTGGGTACCCAGGGCACCACTGGTCACCAGCCTGTGTGACATGCAGGGTTACTCCCCAGGAAAGTGACAAAACAAATGCCTGTGTCACATTCAGCATCAAAGCAGCCTGCCCCAAAAAAGCAGTTAGGGCACCCTGCCATCAGTCCCCCTCCTTCACACAAAAGACAAGGGACAGCGGTGCTGCACATCATCTTCCAGAGACATTAAAAACCATAGGAAGTAAGGAATTGGGTTCCCAGCTGCAAGGAATGCTGAGCACTCACTCACGGACCTGTTGGACTAGCACACGATGCCTCCAACTGAAGCTCCATCACCCATTTGAAAAAAAGAAACAAAACACACACTTAGATGGTTCAGACTACGCTGACAGTACAAAAACTCCCTACAGTGCAGGACACTGCCAGAGGGCTGACGACTACTGTAATGTTAATTGCCTGGACTCTGGGCCCCAAGCTAAAAAACTCCTTCCCAAATAAACAGTGTACAAGAACTAATTTATTTTTTTGCTCCATCAACAATAATCCACAGTCAACAGAACCTGACTATTTGGTGTGCTTTAACACGCAGGTTAACCAAACAGGGGGTGAAGTCAGTAATGCAGCTGCCCTCAACTTTGGGGAGAAGGTGGTGAAACTGTGCTTAATGTCATTTCTTCAAAAAGGCGTTTTCTACATATGTATATGCTACCACATCAGCCTCGTTGCATAACCAGCTTGTGCAATCACTGCAAATTCATTTACATCTTCAGTTTTGTTCCAGAGCTCCAGAAGGGGGAAGGAGGGATCACTGTCAAAGGACGGGGTGGACTTTGCAGAACTGGTCTCCTCTGCCACAGGAGGATGGTGTGAAGAGGGGTGGTTGAGGGGCACCAGGACTCCCCAACTAATGTCCCTACCGCTCACCCAGAGCGGACGTTTGGAGCAAAGTCTTAGTTAGAAACCTCAAAGCAAAGGATGACTTCATAGCATCAGGGAATGACTAGTGTTGGCTTGGACTGCAAGCAGAGATTATGGTTTCTCCTTTTAATACTTATTACTGTGTCATTGCCACAGAACTATAAAGGAGAAATAGGCAAGAGTGCAGTATCAGGTTTTCATAGACTGAACAAACTGGATTATTCAAGAGCGACTCAAGTTTCCTAACAAGCACGGAAAAGTCTGCATTAAGATAGCATCTCTTTATTTTCCCAAAATCAATTGCAACAGGCTGCGTTTTTAAATACTGCTTTAAATGCCCGTCCTCATTTTTATTTCAAGAATTATTACATTTGTGGATCAGGGCACAACACGCCCACAGCAGCAGGGACCAGACCCCAGAGTAGCATTAATACTCCACGGGCTAGAACATACACTCCCACAATGGCAGGAGAGATGCTTGGCTCTTGCAGCAAAGGCAAATCCTCAACCATAAAGATCTGACACCAGAGTTTTATTCAGAGATCACATATATTCATCAAGGAAAAAGGAGAAATAAGGCAAAAAAGTATTAATACCCCAACTTGAACCCAAAGAGAAAGCTCCTGGTTCAGCCCTCTCCATCCCTCTCTGAAGTTTCCCAGCATCATGCCACCTGCATTTAAAACACACAAATGCCTTCCAGCTCTGCCTTAATGCCATCCCTAGGATGGCAGGGCCAAGATCCTCTAACAGTTATGAAGAAGTGATGCTTTTAAGCCTGCAGTCACACCCTGGGTTTTCATACCTAAAAAAAAAAAAATACACTTTTTTTTTTGTGTGTTGCTTCCTTCACTGTAGACTTCTAGATCTTAATCAAGATCTAAATATATCTAGCTAGATAAAAATATATAGTGCATTTTTATTTATGTTTGAATTAGATAACCCAATTTGATCAGATCACACGTGAGGCTGCATCCTCACCCTGAATTTCGAACAGCCTCTGGTTTGAGCTGCAGATCTGCCAGCTGAGCAGCACTCAGCTCAGAGCAGCAGGGCTGAATGAAGTAGGACAAACTCAGCAACTGCAAATACCTCAGCCAGATCCGGCTCCAGCAACTCAACCTTCCTTAACATCACCACAAAGCTCATTTAAAAAAAAAAAAATCAGTAGTAATACTAATGAATCTAATCAGCCAACATTTATCTTCGAACAGCACTTCCACTATTATTTTTTTCACTTTAGCATTGCTTTCCTCACCTGAACCTCTGGCAACACTGAAAGACCTTACTGAGGAATAATGGCAGCAGCACAGCATCCTCCGGAGAGGCCAAGGGATGTAACCAATCTGCTCTAAGTCGTAAGGAACCCATGGGTTGAATCACAACAAACTTCTCCCCACGACAAGGAAATGGGATTCCTTTGCCTGACCACCCCCTCACACCTGAGCAGCAAGGGGAGAAGCACCCACAAACAAGGCCCAGTGGACACCAGTGTTTCAGCAGGATCCCACCAGCTCTGGCAAGGAGCATCCACCAGGTCACAGCTCCAAAACCTGGAGACACCTGCACAGCTTCACCCTGCCAGTGCCCGGGCAGGAACCAGGCTCCAGGCCTCCCCCAAGAGCCTTCTGCTCACACCTCCCCACCCCTCCATGCCATCCAACCCTTGCCTCCCAGAGGAATGCTGCCCAGCAGCCCTGGGAGCCAGCCCCACAGCGCTCTGATGCTGGACCCCACAGGGCAGCGCTGCAGGGGAAGGGGGCAAAGGGGGAAGGGAAAGGAAAGAAGAAGGGGATTAACCAAACAGTTACAAATTACACCTGCTAATTACGCCATCTCCAGAAGGGAGACAGCAGCAGGGATAATCCCTCTTCCCTCAGCACACCACCTTCAGAGCCAGGTTTTCTGGGAGAAGGGGTTGTGGGGGTTGCAAACAATTACATTAAATTTGAAGGTTCGCATTTGAAGAGAATATTTTTGGAAAGAGAAATCAACGTGTTAACAGCGAGCAGGAGCACAGAGCACATAATCCTTTCACATCCTGACAGGGGAGAACTGCGGAGGCCTGTTATGAAGCATCTCTGAATAACAGCATCTTCATTTTTTGAATATCTAATTAGGAGTTTCTATATATTGCAAAGCACTGCTATAAGATATAATTTAGTTGGCAAACACTAAAGATCTCTCAGTCTAAGTATGCTTTTGGCAATCAAAATTTAAATCTGGATATATATCCAAGATATGTACGGCACAGGTACTTTTTTTTTGTTCTAACAATTAGATTCAAATTAGCAGATTAATTCGGATCAGTTCTAAGCAAATGCATGCTACAAGCAAATCACCCACCACCACCACCACAACAATATATTTTTGGATTGTTAGTATCCTTACTCCCGTTACCAGTTTCAAATACATTTAACATATATTAAGTGGCAGCAAACAAAGTGAAACAAGTTTTGTCTAAATCTAAGAAAGGCTACAGATGCCAGAATTTAGCACCAACTCAGACCTGAAACTCACACATGCCAAAAAAACATTTGCAATTGTGCTAATTCCCACTGTGGGAACTGAAAGGCAGCTTCATATAACACAACGGGCAACAAATCCATTCTTTTAATTTCAGTCGCCAAATTTTAATTAATTTCCATCCAGGCAAACATTAAGCGTTTCTGCTGATCTTGCAGGATGTAAGCTCATTTGCACAATAAATGCGGTCTAACAAGTCACCACATTTATAGCAAGTTGCTTCAGTCTTATCTTACTGCGTAGTTTGAAAAGTCAGTGATGGGTAAGTGAAACTCCACCCACGTCACAGTTTCTGGAGTCAAGCATAAGAAAACTGAAGAAGTTGCTACCTTCTCATTGCGAGCCTGCCAACAGTATTTGGACAATTAAAGTCCATATTCTGAGCTACACGTACAGCCCTTGCTTAGGAAGGGGAGAAAAAGCATGCCATTTTCACTTCCATTTGCTGCCACAAAATTAACGTCTGTATCTCAACGCTCCAGAGCTCCCCTTCCCCCCCCCCCAAAAAATGCGAAGTCAAAGACCCTCTGCTGCCCGCTCGTGGTAACTGCCAAAAAAGAAGGGGGGGGGAAGAAAACAAATTAAATTGCATAAATTTAAATAGGTCGGTATATAAACAAAACAGTCACGAGTTCTGCCTGTGCCAGCAGGCATATATCACCGCAGCATTTAAGCAGAGACCATCAGCAGGACCAGGGACTCCCCAGGAGGCGGATGTGCCAGCAGAGGCAGGGGGGCAGCCAGGGAACCAGCAGCAGGTAGTGGCTGCCACCCATCCACGTAGGGCCAGCTCCAGCCTGGAGGTTTAAGACCAGCTCCAGGGGAACAGCAGTGGTGTAGGACCCTCCCAGATACAGCACTTTTGCTCCCTTGCTGGCCCCCTCTCCTCTGAGGCATCAAAACGGAAGGAAAGAGCGGTGCTCAGGTCCCGAGCTGGGGCTCAGCCTCACCTCTGCATCTCCCATCGTTACAAACCTTCAACTTTCCCCAAAACTACAGTTTCCATGGAGAGCACAAAGGCTGCTTACGCGTATGACTCCTTCATGCATGCACACCACTCATTTCATTAAAAAAAATAAAGTGTTTAGTTCCCTGATTTCTGTGCATGATAAAAATTTCATTATGGGACTAACTAAATTAAAAGGGGAGTGGGGGGAGAAAGGGTGTCTCTAACATATTTGGAAGGAGATGCCAAGACCCAAGAAGCAGAGAACAGCCCACTTCATCATTTCACATCCTGGCACAGCAGAAGCATGGGAAGCCTGGCATGAAGTACCGTCTGAACAACAGGTATTTAAAAAAAATAAAATAAAAGAAGATGCTAATTAAGTAAGAGATCTTACATATTACAAAGCACAGCTAGGAGACATAATTTAGTCAGCAAATACTACGGGTTAAGGACACCTCTGCTTGCAAGTACTTTTTTGGCAATCAATCCAAATTTAAATCTGAATATGTACTATTTGAGAGACCGTGTCCCACACATACACAGTACACACATGCCAAGCCCCAGAACTTACACACCCCTCAGACCTATGCAATAAAAACAGCCTTGACAGAGCGAGAAAGGAACCCCACATGCTCCCTCCGCCGTGAGCCTGGGCTGCAGTTAACACACCAGCAAAGCACCCGGGGAAACACGTGCTGCTCCGAAGCGCAATCACAGCCATCCCTGGCACGGGAGCGGCAACGGGACTGCGTGCACTTCCAGCTAGCTGCATGGATTCCTAGCATTCCCAAAAATTAGGTATCTAAGGCCAGAACAAGAGAAGACTTGCACCTTTAAGCTTAATTAACTCTAGAATAAGACGTATTTTGAAACAGAACTACACCATCATTGATACTGTGCAGTGATGCAAGATGCCTTTAACATCAGCGATTTGTCTGAGCAAATTGAGCGCTGCCCTCCGTTCCTCTAGCAAATCTCTCATCTCGGTCTGATGAGGCAGCTCTCAGAGTCCCGGGAGGGTTCCAGTGACAACATTCTTAAACCTAGCCGCTCCTGGTCCCCCGTACTGCAAAGCAAAGCATTGCTACACCTTTACCATTTACTGCAGAAGTGCTTCAAAACTAAATACATTTCCCTCCTTGGGTGTTATTTTAAGTGATCCAGTAAAGATCAGTATCTTCTATCAAAATCTAGCACAAGCATGAAGCCTAAGGAAGTTCTTAGCAGATAATCACCAATCCAGTAAAAGCAACTGACTTCATTCTATTTTTTCCTCCACCTTCTCCGTTAGGTATGGAGACCTACCAAGAAACTTCATGATACAGCTGCTGCACTGCTAACTTAAGACATCTGCGTATCACAAACTACAGTCCAGGAATGAAGCACCTCTGTTTGATGAACACACTTGACTAACATTTACTAAGTATATTTTGAAATAATACTTAAACATGAATGGCACTTGTCCTTAGAGATAACTTAATTCATGCTGAAGCTCTCTATGAAGCAGCAGAGACACTGCTCTTCAAAATGTGACTCTTATCAGTGCACTTCAGTTCTGAAGAGCAGGGTTTCCCCAATATCTAAAAATCATTTTGGCAACCAGACTTCCAAGCAAAATGCTACAAAATTCATTAACATATTAGTATGCACTACCATATGCTTAGCTATGAATAGCTGCAGCCAGCACCAGTGAATTTGAAGTTCCTACTTTATAGGGGTTGATAATAAAGTAAATATATCCATATTTTACATATTTCTGAAAGAGGAAAACAAACTATTCACCAGGTGTCTTCACTTTGTCTCTTTGTCTCTATTCATTACTCAAGGTTATAAAATCATTTCCATTAGAAATCCTTGTTTCATGTACAAACTTCCTCCCAAAACAGGAGCTGAAAGTTGAATCTTTGTAGCCGCAGCCCTACATATTTCACAAATCTGTGGCTGCAGAATGTATCAGCATTTTTTGTTCCAAAAGCCAAGCACTCATTTTACAAAATATTCACCAGTTGTGTAAACAGAGGAGCATATATTTAGGTAGTATTACACTTTGGAAACTGAAAAACGTCTGAACAGACAAAAGTACATAATTTCTGGAGTCTTATAAAAAAACCTAACATAAAAGACTGAGTATTTCACTGTCAATAATTGTATTTAAAAAAAAATAATCCCATACCTTACCTAAACATCTTTATCCCTTTGTACTACAGTGCTTCCTTTTTCCATTCCAGGCAGCAAAAGCTCAAATTCCCTAAACCACCACCTTCACTGATAGCTTGTGAAACAGTGCAAGTGAAACAAAAATAATGACACCAAGGAAGCAGCTGAGCATGTTGTAAGGAATACACAGTGGCAAAGAGAGCAGTTACCTCGTTTCTGTATCAAAGTTCTTTAAAGTCAGGCACTTAAGGAAAATTTAGTTCATTACATCAGTATACAATAAGCCACTCAGGCATTTTGTTTTGTTGTTTAATTTTGCCTATAATCATACAAGTGACTGAACAGGCAGCACAGCAAATAGAAAAGGGGCAAAGAAAATGAGGAGTATTTCCAACACATAATTCAAGGCTCTGATGGGAAGCCCAAAACCCCCCGTGAACGTTGGGACACATCACACAAGACAGCACAAGCCACTGGCAGAGGGTGCACCTTGAGCATCCCGGCTGCTGAGAAGCAGCACGGTCCCTCCTGGATGCAACCTGCCTGTGGGATGGGGCAGAGAAGCCCACACACTGCCCGAAAACAGGCCAGCAACGTAGAAGTTTGAAGTCAGAATGGGCTTCTCTCCATCAAGCATGGGCTGAGGTCAAAAAGGCAAACGTAAAAGGAGAAAGAGATTTAAGTTTAAAAGGAACAAACAGTTAAGGGCCGGCATCGCGATACAGCTTCGTCGTATCCGGGCACAGACTAGGAGAGCACTTTGCACCTGCAAAGATTAAGGTGAACTTTCCTACCTGAAAGCTGCTCACTTACTAAGGGAAACGCAAGCCCATGACTCCCAAACAGACAAGGAAGGCTGCTACAAAGGACTTTTCAGAGGCAGTGCACAGGCAGGCAAGCCACTGAAGGGGGTGGAAGTGGTCCAGCCATTTCTCGGAGCGTGCCCCAGCTGAGATCAGGCACCACGACAGGGCAGATGCACCTACAGCTTCCAGCTGTGCAGGCTACTACCAGTGGCACATGTGAAAAAGTATAATCATAATTGCGTGTAACTTGACAGAATCCAGAAATAGAAAACCAAACATAAATACTTATATACATATATGCATGTGTGTGTTGTCTATGTATGTATAACACAGAGCATGATGCTAGAGGATCCACCTAGGGAAGCATCTAAAGGCACAGAGGTAAATCCCTCCAGGTATGTAACTAGCATCGAGGGAATACAGAGCAATTCTTCAAAGCCATCTTCAGTTGTGATATCTCCACATAGAAAAGGAAACGCACCATAAAAACCTCATAATGGTGTCTTCATTTCATTTTAAATAAATTGTATAAATTTCCACGATTTAAACTGTTCATTGATCTGGAATCAACAGCTTTGGACAACTACTGTGAGGACTAATCTTACTTTCTCAAAGTCTTTCAAACACGTCATACTACAAGAGGTTTTCAAATCAAATACACCACAACCCAGAATTTATTTTGCATAAAGACCGATTCACTACCGAATAAAATCATGACCACAGAATATTCCCATGGTAAGGCCACCCAAAGCACCCACTCCACACCTGTTTTGTCCTCAGGCTTTCAGGCTTCCAGGCTTCCTTCTATTCATCCTTCTGCAGCCTAGATATCACCTATTCTCATTCCTTCAGCAATGGCAACAAATAAATTCAGGCGATCAATTTTCCTTGGGACAAGAAGTCAAGGAGTAAATACTCATGCAACTTTAACACCTGCCACTGTGGAAAATATAAAACCCATCCACTTCCAGATAAGTGCCATCAAAACACTGTGTTTTCTGTTTAAGAAAGATTGCAAGTTTTGATTCAAACCCATTTTCAAAAGCAGGCTAAAAAGGATGAGACCATTCAAGGAAGCTTAACTGCGATAGCTCCCTTTACAATAAATCTCAACAACCTTGCCACAAAGCAAAGACATCATGAAATCTGCACATCACAGAGACGTTTTATATACAACAACTAGCCAAAAAGCTATCAGATTTGAGCAAACAAAGAGTTATCTACAGCCGCAGTGAAGTTCTTAGAAGACCATAGACCGTCTTAAGCCCCGTGTTTCCCACTAGCACAGGTAAAAGCAAACGTTGCTTTCACTCAGCTACTACCAGGAGAAAAGTTTCATTCTTCCATGCAACTTTCACAACAGCTTCTTCGTTATCTCCGAAGCAGATCTTGCTCTTGCTTCAGCTTTCTCTGAGCAACACCACTCGCTCTGGCTCACACTCACTGGCACAGCCCAGCCCAGGCGCTTCATTCAAGGTAGCCACCGAGCCACGGGGTAGGGGGGGGTCACATGGACTTTGCTCCCAAGAGGGTGTTTTGTTTATAAAACAGAGTTTGCACTATGAACGTCTGGAATAAACTACTTCGTACGTACAGCTGAGAACAATTTTACCTACTTTAATAAGCTACTGTTAATAATTTTATGTTAATAATTTTATGTTATCCTTTATGTTACCCTCTGTTCTTATTTTAAAAGCATTTAAAAAGCCATTTTTGTTTGGATGTTTTTATTCAGAAGAATGTGGCTGCTATTTTTTGAGCTCCTAACAGTTAATGTTGACACTGCTGAACTTTTTTATTCAGTGAAAAAATGAAAAAAAAGCAGCTCAGTGTCAGATATTTACTCGGGGCATTACCACGCTCACAAGCATTAGAGCAGGCAGCCCTCATCTTTGGGGTGAGAGCCACAGCCTTGCCACTACATGGAAAGTGGATATTCTTTTAATTTCTTGTGTGTTTCACAGATTTTGCGTACAATTTGAAAGGTGCCTTGTTGCACTTGCAGATATGCGAACTCCCACATGATGAAGTGTCTTGGAGATTTATTTAAGGGGGAGGGGGGGGAGAACAAAAACAAACAAAAAAAAAAAAAAAAAACCACACCAAAACCCCTGTCTGAGACTGCGAAACACCCGCACACGATGTGCTCCGGGCCCTCGGCCAGTGCCAGGCTCTAAGGAGAACCCGCGCTCCCTCTGTCAGTAGAAAAACCCTCCGCTGCTCGGCGCTGCCGGGGGAGCGATGCTCCTCCTCTGCCGGGGCCCTGGGCTGACTCAGGCTTCACTCCGCACCCGTGAGTGGCTCCCCGGCCCCCAGAGCACCCGCACGACCAACCCCTCCCAAAGCCCCCCAAAAATAGGAATAATCCTCACTCCAGCCCAGCTGGGGACAAACAGCAATAAACGGGCCACAACGCCCCAACCGGATCAGTTCTGGCATCGGCACCCAGGGGCGACTGGGAAACTACACTTCAAAATAACGTTTAAGAAACGTTGCACTTATCTGGCTAAAGTGGCAAAACCTGCAAGCCTGTAACTTTCCTTCGGCAACGCCGCAGCCGAAGGCAGGCACCAGGGCAACGTGTGCTCCGTGCAGAACACGGCGACTATTTAATTACGGTAGGAGAGCACATGTGTATTTTTACCCGCCAGCAGCAGCGGGGTACCTACTGCACCCTACCAGAGGGTACCACAGTCAAAAAAACCAGACCAGTAACGGCTCTCCCCGTCGTAGCGGCGGTATGTGGGCATAGGAAGAGCTCGAGCCGTCAAGAGGGAGGTGTGCGAGGCTTCTTATTTGCTGAAGCACCACAGGAAGAGCAGCAATAAAATAGGAAGCACCTAATAAGTTAAACAGCTAGCAGAGTTTCTTACTTTCTTGCTTGAATTTGGGAGCTCTCGGCTTTGATTTTACTTTGGTTTGTTTGGTTTTTAGTTCTCTTCTACTCATTCTGAAAAGACAGCTGATGAATCTTGCTTTTTCCCCCCCCACAGAGACTGAAATACCACTGGCAAAAAAAAAGAAAAAAAAAATCCAGCGTTTTCAAGTGACAGGTTACCTTATTTAAAAGTTGTCAGCTATCAATCATTTCACTCCTATTAAGGGTTTTCATGAAAGATGTCTTCAGACAATTATCCTTTAAATTTTTTAGTCAAACACATCGATAGAAACTAACAAATTAATTTTAAAAGCCTTAAAAGCCCTCAGCTAAAAAGGAGTTTAAGATTGATCCGCATTCCCTTAGAAGGATACCGCTTACCTCTACAAAAAATAACATTATAAAAATCTGATTTAATAAAGGTTCATAGCTGTGCAATTAAAAACACAAAAATACAATATTAGAGTTGACACTTTTTTTAAAAAAAAAAAATGGCAAATATTACAGATAACTAGAAAATGAAGCAAAAGTGGAAAAGGTACAGCTCTGCTACCACCCTGCAGAGTTTGGCTGGCCCTACGTGGACCGAAGTCACAATCGCAGCAGGACGTGCTGATAACCATGGCAAGGTGCGTGCACCTCGCACATTTATTGCCATCGTTTAATCCCTTGGCAGGGCGGAGGAGGCTCTGCCTTTACGCAGATGGCTAAAGCTGATTCTGACGACACCGTCGCCCAACAGAGCGCCACGAAACCGCGCGCTCTGCCTCCGCCACGAGCCGGGGTGCAGGTGGGTGACACACGCAGGGGCACAGATGGGTGACACCTTCCCCACAGAGGCCTCGGAGGAAGAGGATTTGATCACAGCAGCGTTAAGTGTTCACTACCCCGAGGGACGCAGATCCGGCGGGTGAGGGACAGCGTGGCCACACAGCCCCTCGCAAAGCGACGACCGGGCGGAGGGCCACCTGCGTGGGAAGGTGGCCGGTCCCCACGGAGCCCACCGGAACCCGGCCAGCGGGTTCCCCCCGGGACCTGTGGGGGTGGCAGCGATCCGGCAGCCGGCTCTGAGCAGCACCGGCCCAGGGCTGAGCACAAATCCCTGTCGCCGACAGGTTAAGTGCTGCCACCCCGCCAGGGCCACCGGGACCGCGCTGCGGGAGGAAACTCCCGTCCCACCATTTCACAGCAGAAAGACGCTCCCGCAACCCAAGTTTAACAAAGCCATCAAGGCAAATACAGCGGCTTACTCATTAAACTCACGGTATTTTTGCAACCCTTGTCCTGCCTCCGGGCTCTTTCCCCATCCCTGTTTGCTTCTGCCCCCTCTCCGCCGCCCGACGGCAATCCCCGCCGCGCCGGGGCGGCTGCCGGTACGGCCCCTCACCCCTTACTCCCCGGGGCCGGGCAGCTCCCCCGCAGCGCCCGACGGCCACCCCCCCACCTTCCCCCGCCACCACCACACGGGTGCTAAACCCCGGCCGGGCGCCCCAGGGGAGCGGTAGGCGGCGGCCCCGCCGGGTTTGCCCGGGGACGGCGCCGTGACACGGCGTGAACTTTTGCTTTCGGCGGGGCAGGGCGGGGGGGGGTGGGGGGAAGGAAGGGGGAGGCGGAGAGCGGAGGGGGGGCGGCCCCGTCCCCTTCTGTGCCCCACCGCGGGGGAGAGCAGAAAGGCTTTTTTTTTTTTTTCCCCTTAGAAAAGGTGAAAAAAAGTAAAGTTTGAAGTGCGGGGGAAGATCATGGATCGGCAGCGCTGCTTGGCGGGCAGCGAGCAGCCCGGAGCGAGGGTGGGGAAGGGGGAGCAGCGTGCCCAGCCGCTCGCAGCCCCGGGAGAGCGGCAGCCCCACGGCGGAGCCTCCCGGGACCACCCCCGCCTTCGACGAGGGGTGTCCCCCACCACCCCGGCCCTCACCTTCCAGCCGGCCGAGCTGTTGCTGTCGCCCTTATCCTTGAAGTAGGGAACGCTCTTGACCATCCACTCGTAGATCTGGGAGAGGGTGAGCCGCTTCTCGGGGGAGCTCTCGATGGCCTTGGTGATGAGGTCCGCGTAGGACAGGTTGCCCCAGGCGTTGCGGCGCGACGAGCTGCTCTTCCGGGGCTGCCCGGCCACAGGACCCGGCGACAGACCGGCCACGGGCTGCGGCACCGGCGGCACCGGCGGCGGTCCCGGCGGGTGGAGGCGGCAGCCGGCCTCGGGCGCCGGGAAGTCCCCGCAGCGGCAGGCGGCTGCCTCCGGGGGGGCGGCGGCGGGGGGCAGCGGCGCGAAGTCCTCGCTCTCCTCTAGCAAGCTGAGGTTGCTGATGAAGTCGGCGCTGAGCCCTCCCGAGGCGGCGGCGCCGGCCGCGGCCCCGGCCGCCCCCTCGGGCTGCCCGCCGCACGACGGCGCCGGGCTGGAGGTGGCCGAGCTGGGGGGGTTGAACTCCGGCCGCGGCAGGGGCCAGGTGCAGGAGCGGGGCCGCGGCAGCGGCTCGAAGTCGGGGTCGATGTCCACCAGCTGCGGTGCCTCGGCCATGGCGGGGCCGGGGCGGGAGCGCGGCGGCGGCAGCGGGGCGGCAGGACTCAGCGCCGCCGCCCCATGCAGGCTCCGGGCGCGGACCGGCGGCGGCCCCGACGGCGCGGCCGCCAACTCCCCTGGCAGGCTCCGGCCCCGCCGCCCCTCTCCCTGCCCGGCTCCCGGTCCTCCGCGGCGGCAGCGAACAGCAGCACCGACCCGCACGCCCGGCGCGCACCGACTGGAGCGACCGCCCCGCGCGGGCCCGCCTCCAGCCTTCCTCCTCCTCCTCCTCCTCCCGGCGGGGAGGGACGGCCCGCGCCGCGCCAATGGCAGCGCCGCGCCGCCCGCCCGCCTCCCGCCGCGGGGCCGGTTTGGCAGGAGGGTGCCGGTGCCCCCGTGCTGTTTCTGGGTGGTTTTTGTTTTCCGGCGGCGGAGCGGGGGGGTGAGGGGGAGCGGTGAGAAGCGCCGGTGGTCCCAGCAGCTGGGCGAGCGGTGCCGGAGCTCCCTTGCCCCGCCGGGGGAGTGAGAGCCCTTCGGCCGCGGGGTGCGAGGGAAGGAACTCCGCTGGCACGGCGAGCGGCGGGGGGCTGGCCACGGGAAGTGCCCCCGCGAGTGTTTCTGCCGTGGTCGCTGCCGGTGCAGCCCGACCGCTCACATCGACGGCCCCGGGGACCGGCGGGGGGACTTGGGGCATCCCCCGCCTGCAGCGGGGCGGCTGCGGGGGCGCACCGGGAGGGGGGGGGGGGGAGGTGTCCGGGCGGCTCCCCGCTCCCACCAGCAGCCTGCCGGGGCTCCGGTGCCGCCCGCCCGTGGTGGCCCTGGCAGCCCCCGTGCCGGGGGACGGGAGCGGGGGCTGCGACAGCTGCCCTCCCCTCCCTCCGTCCCTCCCAGGTCGGCTCCTCGCCAGAAAGTGGCTGCGCCTCCCGAAGTAATAAAGCTCCCCTTCGGCTGAGCGTGTTTTCATACCGTGAGCTGGTGTTTTATTCCGT
Source organism: Gallinago undulata (assembly GCA_026546715.1). Classification (NCBI taxonomy): domain Eukaryota; kingdom Metazoa; phylum Chordata; class Aves; order Charadriiformes; family Scolopacidae; genus Gallinago; species Gallinago undulata. The sequence goes on along the minus strand of JAOTQQ010000001.1, from coordinate 178,639,156 downwards.
GGGCAGGCACGGGAACTGGGGATAATTTCATTTTAACCCAACTCTTAAACATACTTTATATTTTTCCCGGCAAACCCCAAGGCCACACAATTCAGCAAGGCTCGTATTCCCCCCTTCCAAAGAAGCAGCAGTTACAGGACATGCCATCCCTGCCTCCCGAGCCCATAAACATACAAAGAGATATATGTTCGAAGCAACACAGAAGTGTTACTCTGTTTAAAATTAAAAGGAAGACCTTTGCTGAAGCTAGGGAAACGCTCCCAGGGATGGGGCACGACTCAATACCTCGTTCAAACCCTACTTTTTAGAAAATCCATTTTGTTTTCAATAGGACCGGTGCTTTAAAAAAACAGACTTCAGACATGGCTTAATAAGTCACGAAATTCACAGCCAGCATTTGATGTTGCCTGTCAAAGAACCACCGGAGCGGGGTAACTGTCACCATTCAGACGGCGAACCTGTTCCCCTTCCCTCCACTCTGCATCAAGGCAGAGAACATTAATGTTATTTAAATGCGGCTCATTGTTCCTATAAAAAAATATTTTCTGAAAATGAGTAACAGTAATGAAGGAGAGAGAGTAGAAGACTGGATTTAGGCCCACAGCATATAATTTAGTGACAGATCATACATCTACATACACATGCTGTCTATTATGAAAACACTTTTTAAGACATGCGATGACACCTAACTATATAGTTAGTGCAACATATGCATAGATGCATAGTAACTGATCAAATTTTAAAGCACTGGTTTTGTCATGTTTATTTTCCCAAATGCCAAAGGTGATTATACCTTATTATAGGTTGGCTGCTCGTCAAATTTCAGAGTTGCGTTGCCTTTAAGTCATTTCTGTGTTTTTCCAAATCCTGCAAAGGATTCAATCCGCAAATTTATATTGTTTAACCCGCGGATTTCAGAAAAACCTCTATTTATTTTTTTTTTTGTCGGTTTAAAAAAAAAAAAAAAGAAAAGAAAAGAAAGGCAAAATGGTCCCAGTTCAACCTAATAACTTGCATGCCACGTTTCAGCTTGGAACAGCTTTATCCGGCAGCGTTACACAACTCGGCTCCAGTAGTTGCCCTGCAGAAAGAGAGAGCACCCTGCCTTGGAGACGCAGAGGTTATATAATGGGGAGAAGCCGCCAGGGACGCGCGGCGAATGGACGTCTTTCTTTAAATGGGAGCCGAAACAAAAGAAGTGCCCGAGAACACTGAAACATTTTCTTTTTTCTTTCCTTGGAGTCTAAAAAAAAAAAAAAAAAAAAATCTCTGAGCACCAGACTGGCACCCATCCTGCTAAAGGAAATGGATTTATTACCCAGGCTTTCTTCTAAGGATTTTTTTTTAAAAGAAGTAACACTCCTCACTTTTTTATTTTGCCGAAAGTAGAGAAGTTACTCCCTGACCTCTGTTGGTATACGCAGAGGTTGAAAAAATAGCTTTCCTTTGTCAGATGCCAACTGTGAAAACTGGGAAGAAAGCTACTGCTGGGGGATTTTAGGAAGCCCTGGTGTCTTCCTAGTTCAGCCCGGCTCGTTTTGCAGGAGCAGGGTTGTACGGCCCTTTCTTGGCCCTACACGGCGTTGCCATCCCTCACCTCCCCTTCTCGGCGGGGCTCTGCCATGTTGGTGCCCCAGCTCACTGCTCCCACCTCAAGCCTTTGCAGGGAATACAGTCGGAGGAGAGCAGCTTGTGGTGGAGGGTGAGGGACGCGGAGGCGGAGAGCCCTCAAAGCGGGGCCTTCAAAATGCTGCATCTGCTCGGCGCGCGGGGCCCGGTGACTCACAACGTGACCCGCAGAGCCTGGCTCTGCCACCGAGATGTCGACAGCCGCCGGCTGCCGGCCGGGCCCAGGCCTGCGGAGGGCCAGGGGAAGGATGAAGGCCCACGAGACGATGCCGTGCGCTTTCCCGGGATGAGTAACCCAGGCGGCCTGCTCTCTTCCTCGGAACCACCTGGGTGAGCAAGTCCTTCTGTAAGGCCCCGGACTGCGGTGTACGTGACTCCCTGCTTTCCTCGTAGGATTTTGTCTCCCCGTCGAGGCTTCAGGAAGTGTTTGGGGCTTGAATCCTGTCACGTCAACCAGTTTAAGAGCCCAAGCAATGAAGTGACACACCTGCCATGCACAGTACAAGGGTAGTGCAAGTTGGATGCTGTAACCCCACCTGCAGCACCCCCAACACCGTTGACCACCTTTAGGACACACTGCCGTGAACGAAACCACCCATCCAGCTCCTGAAGGGGGGAGCTTCCTCCTCCCAAAACAGCTCAGCACAGCGATGGCTCGGTACAAAGAATTTTACCGCATCCACAAATGACAGCGTTAAGTTTATCTCATCTCCCACAATGCCGAAATGCTGATGGATGCACCACAATTCATTTTCTACTCCCACAGTCCTCCTCCTACACTCCACCTTTTCATTTCTCTACTCCTACTCCTGCTCCCGTTTTCCACTCCTCTACAATACAATATCTCCTATCATCCCTAGCATCAACTTGTATTTTTTTTTCAAATTAAAGACCTGAAGATTGCCTTTTATCATCACTGGAATAAAGCAGAGCCTTTTATTCAGATTCTGGGTTCGAGGCAGCCAAAATAAAGGATCTGTACTGTCTTTTTACTACCGTCTGTATAATTCTCTTTCTGAGGTTTTGATCAAATTCAGCAGGAGATTACATGAAGTCGAAAGCGCTCGTACTCTATGCACAGCTCTTTTTTCTACATGTATGTGCGCGGTGAGAGAGTACAAACGTTTTAACGGAACAAAAAACAATGATGAAAAACCAGTTTGTACCTGGTATCAGAAGAGCTGGGAGAAAGCTTATTTTCTGAAGGAGGATGGGGGAGTTCAGCACCTCCAGTTTCCTCCCACACCTCTCAGAATGGATCAACTTTGATTTGCAGTTCGCGTTTCCGAGGAGCCTGGGTATCAGAAGGTTGGTGTGGCACTTCAATCGCATCCCCTCCCAGCCCAGGGTGGCTGAGGGTGTCCCCACACCCTCAGGTTTGGACACGTCCTGGATAGACAGGGCATTCACACTGCCCAGCTGAGGGAGTTCAAGGTGCCTGAAGATCCCCCAACCAGTCCAAGGCTTCTCATACAGCCACTGGAGAAAGGGAGTCCCTCTGCAGCACGTTTTGGAGCAGGATCTTAACTTCACTGCTGTGAGCTACCTCCTGGGAGTGCATGTCTCCCCACCAACCAGACAAACCAGAGAGGGGATTTAAGGATCTGCTAATCCCTTGCTGTGATTTAGTGGTGCTAATGCCCCCAACCCCTTTCTAGCCTGACCTTCACCTTCCACCTCACACAGCAGTGCTCACACACGGGTCCAGCTAACGCTGGGAGAGGTGGGACACACAGAGGACGCATGGGCAGAAAACAGACTTGGAAGCTAGGTATACCAAGTCCCAGTCCTTAGACATGTCACCAAATAGCTGCCAGAGTACTTGCTGCTGTGGGTGTTGAAGATACCTTCTCTCAGCTCCACCTCCTGCTACACATAGGTGAAGATCCTGAATGCTTCCAGTGGAGGCTAGAAGGGCCTTCTGGATTTACATCTGTATGGCCAAAATTATGTCCAGGAGCTGGCCACACTACCTGCTCACCTCACTGGACATATTTCGGAGTCAAGAACTGCCTGGTTCACACAGCATGGTACAGATCCAGCCCCCAGAAAGTCTCTGAACAGCCCACCCCTTCTTCTCAGAGGAGATGGGGAACCACGGTTGGAGATGTGAGAGCTGCCCAAACAGCCAAACACCATCTCCTTCACCTCCTCACCACCTGCCAGGGGGAGCTGGGCTGCTGAGACCGAGGCTCTTGCAGCAGCTGCTGTATCCTCCTCATCCTTATCCTCCTCTCCCTCCTCCTACTCCTGCTTTATCTACTCCGCCTCCTCCCCCTCTGCTTCTTCACCACCAGGAATCAACAGCAAGTCTCCAAACTGGACAGGAACAACCCACAGCCCACTCCCAATTTTTCTGTAGCACCTTCAATGGCAGGGGGCGGCTGGAGGGCTCAACAGGTGCTGCTGCCAGGAGGAAGGGTGAAAGGGAGCCATCAAGAGGGGTGAAGGTGGAATTGTGCTCCTCAGACTGGGAAATGGACCTGCTGGGTGTTGGGCTACCAATATCTCAGTGCAGACCGCTGGGGTCAGACCACCCGGTCTTAAAAGAAATGCTGGAATAAATATTTATTTAAATAAATAAAGAAAAGGATTTAGTGGGAAAAAACCCAATTTTTTAATTAAAAATATCTAACAAAAATATTTACTATGTATTTTTTGACAATTTCCTTTGATCATACCTCATTTGTCCTCAGCATCTTCAAAAATGTAAACAGTTAAGATTCGAGGGCAAGGTTTTATGGAAACCATCTCTATTTGTACTATTTGAAGGAATCATAATTTAATTTTAAATTTCCTTGTGCAAGAGTTCATGTCAGAAGCACTTACATGTTTTTCCAGTTGAAGAAAAGAAATAATAACACAACTTTACTGGTTGGTGCTATTAATGTAGCGCAAATCCCTACTAAGCGTGGCTCTTGCTTAGCATTTGGACACAACCATGTTCACTGAAGGAGCTCCAATGAGGCATACATTGCTGGGAACCATAGTCTGCTGCCACGTTTAATAATCAAAGAAGGTAAACTAAACAAAATATTTCACAAACTCATCTCTCAACTCTCTCACACTCTAGGCTCAAGACCTCCCATTTAAACATATATCCTCTCACACCCACGTATACACATCCATAAGTGAAAGGCTGAAGTACAATATGCCCCAGAAATGATCCTTACCAGGATCGATACGATAAATACCAAAGGTAGTGTCTACGTAGCAATATCTGTTTTTAATGTGTCATGTGCAATCACTGGCTGTGATGTAAAAACAGAAGGCAAGAGTTTATCAGGTTTCAGATTCAGCTGAATCACCCAGCCCACCCCTATGCAAAGGCCAATGTGCCTGGAAGTAAACACAGTTCAAGTGGTGTGTATGTTTTCCAGGGTGTTGGGTTTCTGTTTTGCCGTAAATATGATTTATTACAATATTCTCCCACATCCTACGGTCAATGTTTCAACATTTTCAGGTGCGTTTCTCATTTCTTGTTTTCCTTGATATATTGCTGGAGGAAAAACTGACTGGCTTCGCATGATAGCTTTTGTATATTAAATAATTTTATTGTGTTTGAGCAACAAACTAAAAACAGGGCTCTTGACAGTTACGGTATAATTCAGTGGTTTCTCTTCAGCCTGTAGGAAGGAAAATTCATGGCATGGTACAATGCAATGCTTGACAACTATTTCATCTTCTTTTCCTTTGTTTCACTGGAAAACTGATAGGTACCTGTCATCAACCAGAAAAATAATGTATAGCCAGAATCAGCACAGAGGCTGTAGCATAATAAAGGCTTACTTTTAAAAACAAATATATTTTCCCATTGTTGAATTCATGCTTGAAAAGCATATTTATATATGTATACAACTGTATTTGCATACAAATGAGTGCATTATGTATATGCTACACAAATGCATATGCATGGTGTCTTTATATACATTTTACGCTAGATTTATATAGATGCAAACACGGCTAGACAATAATAGTAAGACAGTATTTTGACATATGTGCATATATTCCTATGCTGCTGGTGACTAACACGTTACAGAAGGCAGTGCTTGGGCAGGATGGTCAATAGATAAGGTTTATACCTTAAAAATATTGTCCACGGTGAAAACGTCCACAGCAGAAGGACGACAAGGCCAGGGAGCTACACTCTTGCTTCTTGTGAAACGCGGTGATTCTGTGCCCCTGTTTCTCTCTCTGTAAAATGGGTATAAAAAATGTCACCCTGTTAGGTAACCATTTAAGTGCTTTGAGATGTGGTGCTGCAAATGCAAACCTTGCTGACGCCTGGCCTGCAAGGAGAACGTGCTGATGAAACTGAAACTAGCAAGGACCCAGCAGCAGGTCCTGCCTAAAGGCAGAGGCACACCACGTACCGGCCTGAAAACAGATAAGAAGAGCAACCAGTAGTTTCAATTTTACATTTGCATCTACCAAGCCCTGAGTAGCGAACCTCGACCAGGATCAGACAAGCTGGTGGCACATGATCAGTGATAGGAAGGCACATGGCAGGCGGCAACTTGGTGGCTTCTCCTTTTATCGGAGAAGGACATGGGGATCTCCCGTGAGATTTAGGAGGGGGCTTCAAGCAGGGAAAAGCATTGGGTGCAAAGGGGTAAGTGGTGGGGCTGTTCAGATGCATCCACCCACACATTACAGAAACACTGCTGCAGCTGCAAAGAAATCAGCAGTGGCTCCCTGCAAGCCACCCACTTTCACTCTTTGCTCCAGTTGTGGCTACCAGCCTCACTGGCTGATCAAGCAGCTTGCAACAAAAAGACCCCAAACCTGCCAAAAAACCTCCAAGCAAACAAAACCAAAGTACAGTCTCAGACAGCAACTGGACTCTCTGGTATCACCTCTTTGCTGGGGTGGGGATCGGTTCATTGAGGCAAAGACTCACCAGGATGCCTCATCCTCTACGATGATGCTCCAATAAGCATCTGATTAATGCTTATAAATACTTAAAGGGTGGGTGCCAAGAAGATGGGGCCAGTCTTTTTTAAAGTGGTGCCCAGGGATAAGACAAGAGGGAATGGGCACAAACTTGAATATAAGACATTCCACCTAAACATGAGGAGGAACTTCTTTACTTTGAGGGTGGCAGAGCACTGGAATAGGCTGCCCAGGGAGGTGGTGGAGTCTCCTTCTCTGGAAACATTCAAAACCCACCAGGACAAGTTCCTGGACAAAACCCACCTGGACAAGCACTGGAATAGGCTGCCCAGGGAGGTGGTGGAGTCTCCTTCTCTGGAAACATTCAAAACCCACCTGGACAAGTTCCTGTGCAACCTACTCTAGGTGGACCTGCCTTGGCAGGGGGGTTGGACTCGATAATCTCCAGGGGTCCCTTCCAACCCCATGTGATTCTGTGATTCTGAGTGCTGGAGGATGGGAAACACAATGAAGGGGCAGAAGGGAAAGGGTGAGCCAAGAGGAAAAAAGAGAAGAAGAAAAGGGGAGCGGGAGATGAGGAAATCACAAAGAGAAGTAACAACAAGGCAAAGGACATCAAGAGAGAAAGAAAGGGGGAAAAAAGCAGGAAAATGAGCACAAAACGAGAGAAATGAGTCTTGGCCAGTGTATGAAGAAAGAGGATCTGTATTAAAGCACCCCAAATTGGAGCTTTTGCCAAACAAAGAACCCACAAGAATACTTAAAAGGCACTGAAGGACTGTCATCCCACAGCTGTACCTCCAAGGGACAATGGGCAACCTCCTCAGTGTCCAGGGCAGGTCTGCATGCGTGTCTCCCAGAGGGTTCACCTTGGCCACATTCACCTCCCCCCCACAGTGTGCCTTGCAGGGATTTAATGGCCGAATGGATCCAGAGCTCCTGCCCCTGGTCAGAAAAAATTTTGCATTTCCAAAGTTCATGTTGAAGTGAAGTCCACTTGGTCGAGCGTGTGCTGCAAAGTTGGTCCTGTACCTCACTTTCTGCCACGTATCAGCCAGTCCCTTTTATCCTGGGGCACAGCTTATGTTGCCCTGCAAACCCCCTAAGCACACCCAAGTCTAGACTAAGCATTTCGGGGCTGTTTCTCTGCAGTGTTTCCAGCAAAGCCAGGTGGTGCTGAAAAAAGACACAAGATTTGGAGCTGGCAAAGGAGCCCTCACCTGATAGTGCTCCATCCCAAACAGCCAGGCACAACACATCGACTGACAGGCTCAGGGATACCAGGAACTGCCAGGTTTTGATGAAGTGGTGTATCAGGCAGCCAGCTGCTCTCTCTTTGACCCACCTGAATAAATGCCAAGGCACCCTCACCTTTTCTTGCTAGCGTTCTGCCCAGGAGGACACAGCAGTGATGGCCACTGGGTGTTTGCATGCACACTTGAAGAAGGACTCAAGAAGACTCAGGAATCAAAATAAAACAGACAAGGGACAAAAATAAATAAATAAAAAATCCTTAACATAAGTTGGTTTATTAAAAAAAAGGAGCTTTGTATAGTTTTGTTGCAAAACTGCATTTTTACACTACAGGAAATTTCATGCAAAAAAAGCAGGATTGCCTATTACTTCTCTGGATGTGTCTTCCTTTCAAATAATTTCTTCCTACAATCTTTTTTTAAGTGAAATCTTTCCTTGCAGCTTTTTTTTTTTTTCTCTTCTACATATACACCTAATCCTACTCTTTGTAAAGTCACCATGGTGTGGTTGAAACATCACTTTGCAAGCAAGCAAGGACGACTCAAAAAGCATTACCCTCTCTGCACATGGAACTTTCTGCAAAATAAGACTTCTGTCAAGAAAAACAAGAAATGCGATTCTGGATGCTGAAAGCGTTGCGTTAAGGCTCTAAAAGAGCCAGGCAGGGCTGCCTTCTCTGTTGTTCCTGAACGAGCCTTTCCAGCCACTCGTGATGTCAGGAGGCACCATTCAGACAAATAACAGCAACCCACATCTCTGTGGATTCTCCTCAGCCTCCATAAATAGGCACTTTCTTTGCTGCTCCATCATGTGAATGTAATGAGGGGGGGTTTAAATATTGGAACTAAATCAGGAGTGCAAATACAGGCACCGGTCTGACCCTGTCTAGACCCTTCTTCCTCAATCCTCTGTTAGCGGAGGGGCACTTGGGGTGTGGAGCAGACATACAGCCTCCTCCAGGGCAACACTCGAAATCTAGCACAGCAGCATGTAACCCACTCAAAGTCAGTTCTCCAAACCAGGCAGGCTCCATCCCTCAGCCTGCCAAAAAGCACAGAGGCGAGGAAAGGACTTACCCTCTCTATAGCCCTGAGGCTGTGGAGATGACTTGGTTTGTCACCGTCTCCGGCTTTGTCACCCTGGAGACTGACCAATGGACAATAACTGCATTTTTACACTTCTTATCTTACAGTGTTGGCATCTACATTATTCAGACGCCTCCAGGGCACCAACTTTAACCAGTGATGAGCATCCGGCAGCTTGAAGAGAGGGAGGAAGAGCGAAGAAGACAATGTTCAGTCATCTTATGGAGGTCTCTGTGAAGGGTGGGAAGGTAGTTCAAGAATGGGCCTAACTGCTGAGATAAGAAAAGGAGAAGAAAACAAAGAGAGGACAAAAGCAAAGAAGTCCAAAAAGACGTCATCATGTTCCTAAAAAGCTATCGTCATCTGTTAGCTGAGAGGCAAGATGATTGTAAAACACCCCATTGAGTACTTGGAAGTTCTCAGTAGCTGAGTGGTTATCAAAGGTTGTAGTTTGCAGACAGTGATGGGCAAATATTTCTGACCCACCAGAACAGCTCTCCTTTTTGTTTGCTTTTCTGACAGATCTTCAGGAATATGTCTTTGCCCCATTACAGTTTTGCAGCATTATGGGTCTGCATTATAATCTTTCCCCTCGATTCCTGTTTCCGCAGGGACAAGACAGTTCTCTGTGGCCTAACACAACCCAGAGGAAAGTACCTGCAGAAGCAGTCACCCGGATCACCTCCATCCACTCCTTGGTTTTCAGCTTGATCCAGCTGTGGGTGAGAAAGGAAACTCAGTGGTTGCTGGTGCTGTGAAATCAGCAGCCAGTGTAGCTCAGTGGCCAGATGGGTGGTTTGCAAAACATTAACTGTGGAGCACTGGCACATCAATTACACAACTCTTCACCCCAGGCACCGTCGTTACAGTGTGGGTAGCGATTCCTCCTCCATCATCAATCCCAAGATTTATTTTTTTTACGGTGATCAGAAAAACCATCTCTTTGAGTAACGTCTTGCGAAGTCGTGCAAACGGGTCTTCAAAAACACCTACGTCAATGGATTCCTTCTTTGATATTTTAGTCAAATTCATGTGCCAATGTCAGAAGAAGCCAGCACATCTCTTCCTCAGTGGGGTTACTGTCTAGCTGACAGCTTGCTGCCTGTGCAGCCGTGGCTGAGGCAGCCAAGGAGATCTGCAGCTGAGCGAGGAGGTGCGTTAAGTGCCACAGAGGTAAACGCAAGGTCGAGAACATGGCTATGGCGAGACCAAAGGTAAATGCTGAGCAGAGCAGTGACAGGCATCCAGAAGGGATTTTTCACAAGCGTGCTGGCACGCTGCGTTGCACAGCTTGCTCTCCTCCTGCAGATTTCGAGCAAAAGCAGCCTGTGACAAATATTTTGAGCGTGCTTCACAGGAATCGAAGCTGCGAGATGTTGAATCTGCACTGGCAGAAGCCAAGCACAAAAAAGCAGCGAGTGAACTTTTCTCCTGCACTGACTACACCCCAGAGCAAGTGCTCTGGTTCGCAGGGGCTTTTGCCCACTTCTTTGTCATGGGCAACCCTGCTATGAAAAAGTATCTGGGAACCTCTTTTGCAAAAGCCTGGTGGCATATATTGGTTGAATCAACTGGTTTGGGGGTGAGGGGTGGTGGGGAGGGGTGGGGTGGGGCGGGAAGAAAGGCCCAAAATTATGAAAGTGGTATGGGTGACCCACCAGAGCTGTCGAATGCTCGTGTCGGGCATCGCCTGGCGGCAAACGAGGCAAGCAGCCTGGCAGCTGCCACGCTCAGCACGGCGCCGCCGCCGCGTTGTTCCCTCGTGGATGATTCACCCGGGGCTCGGTGAGGGAAGCAGGCAACTCGCGACGGGGGTTTCTTTCTAAGGCGGCGAGTTTAGTTAGGAACCAAAAAGAGCAACCCAGGCTGCTGGAAACAATTCAGAAGTATGATTCTTTTTTTTTTTTTTTGGGGGGGGGGGGGGACACGACACAACAACTTTTGTTAGCCATATCACTGCAGGCGCAGCAAGAACGTGGGAGAAAAGCCCTGTTTCTCAGTACAGTGCATGTGGCTTGCACAAAACCTTTGCTCAGCTTAGTTGGGGGAAAATGGAGTTAATTAACTTGTTATGGCAGTAAAACGGGCCTCTGCTGCCTTCTAACAATATCTCCAGGCAAAGGGGAAAGTACCTGCAGTCTTCCCTGTCAGAAGGTGGAAGAGCGGCTTTCAAGTCACTTCTGTGCTGGCCAAGGCTTCTGGGGAGATGGGCATTTAAGAGCCTGCATGCAGCTTCATTTAGTAGTTCAACGTGTGGGTAAGATCCACCTGCATCACTCAGGCTTCTAAATCTTAATGTTTAGGTCCCTGCCAACCATCTTCAGCTCCATTTGCAGCTGAGGAAGAAAAACAGGCAGAGAAAATTCACTTATCCAAAGGCAGGAGAGCTGAGCGGTCCTCTGTTTTGACTTGATGGGAAAAACATAGAGGAGCTAGTGCTTAGCTGGCCATGAGTTACCTTCACACCTCTACAGCTGGGTGCAAAGTCCACCCATCCTGCAGGCTGCGAGAGATACGTTCAGCTGCTTCAATAGCCCAGGCTTGTTCTCCAAGGGTAATCCCAGCCCTCACAAAATCACACATCAGAGCCCGTCAATTATCAAAAGAGTTCGTAAGGTTTGGCTCTGGCTCAAACTTTACAGTCACACCACTGAGAGGACATTGACCTAGAAAGCCCTCCCCGAAAGCAGTATTAAAAAAGAGTAATCTGCCTTCACAGTTGACGATCAATTCCTTTTTTTTTTTTTTAAGGGCTGTCAAATATCTGATCCAAGCTACATCAAATATCAACTGATACTTTCGAGCGAATTTCTGTGTTTGAAGACAATATGTTGGCTAGTGATGTCACTTCAATGCTGGATGCAAAACCTGCACATATTGCTAAGTTTTGAGATGTCTTACAGATGCCCAACAGCGGTGAAGACTGAGAGAGTATGCATTTTCTTTATACAAAAGTGAATCACATCATTCCCACAAGAAACGAAAGCCAGCAGCCATGCTACATACAACACCACTTCTTAACCTGGGAGATCTTCAGCTGGAACTGCAAACCATCTTCTTTTCTATAAAATAAACTCACGGCTAAATGTAAAATTATATGTTTTATAGTACCATGTAATAATAGTATTGATGGTATTAATAAAAGACTATAAAAGCACCTGTGTACTTTGCTTTGGTAAAAGCTACATAAATCAGTAATCTGTGAGAGCTGTTCAACCTCTGCTACTGAATTTACTTCCAAATGACATGTCAGTGTCATAGATTTAATAGCAACTCAAAAAATGTTGACCTGAAAATGGGCTGGTGTCAGTAGAAAGGGAGAGAAGATTGACAAGGACTTTAAGACCTGATCCCGCTACATGGGTTGCAGTCAAAATTACCAGTGGCCTTTAGGAAAACAGAATATTCTTGTTTGGAAGAGCTGCAGATGGAGTCAGCTGGTCCTCCCATCTTTACAAGGTAAGGTAGATTGCTCCTTTCACCTGTTGACCTGTTATTATAACAGAACCTCATCTTCGTTAGCCACTCTGCCGCCAGGCTCACCTTATCTGCCAGCAGAGAACGCTGATTTCATATCAGAAGTAGAGGCAGGGCAAAGAGCGACTGGGGAGGCAGGGCAACCGGCAGAGTGGGAACCTCGAGGCAGCAACCAGGGATTCCAGGGCTTTGAAGCATCCCGGGAATGCACTGACCTCAGTGAGCAGATTTTTTTGTCTTTTTTGTGAAGGTAGCAGGAACTATTTTAAAGCAATGTGTGTAGAAAGGGGATACAAAAGTGGGAGTCCATGGAGACGCCTGGAAGAAGTACCAAGAATGAACTTAGAAGAAATGGTGTGGAAGACTGTCTAAAGCATGGAAAGAAATATACGCACTAGCTCAGGCCCTCCAAAGAGCTGCTTCACTTAAAAGAAGCAAAACCTCTTTGCAGTACTCTTCAGACAAGGGTTTTTAGTACCTACTGAGAAGCAGAGCATGCACAATCCACACTGTTAAAAAGGGAAAGATTAAATAGGAGCAGGAAAGACTTTTGAGAAGACAGCTATGTTCAGTGCCAGCAACATCATCTTGAGTCTGAATGGGACTCTTCACCATTAGAAGCGAGACACTGATTCACAAAGCGATGCTGCACCAAGAGGCAGCAGGAAAGGTTTTGAAGAGCAACCGTGCTTTTGCCCAACACAGCATCTCACGGTCAGCTCAGAGTTAGAGGATCATTTCAGCAGCGAGTATGTGTGAACCAGGCAGACAGAAAGGCAGAACACACCCTCAAACATGCAAATCAAAAAACTATTCCCAGGAATGGAGGAGCAACACTAAGGGCAGATGCTAGGTTTCTCCGAGAGAAGCTATACCATGAGACAAGGACTCATGAAGGCAGGAACAAACATGTCCATGGAGGCACTTAGATGGCCATCCAGGCCACCTGGGATGAATGCCAGGGATGAATATCCTCTGCAAGTGCATTCCTCTAACTGTATAAGTAACTGAGGGTAAAAATAAAGAATTTTTATGAATATAATGAAAAAATGAAACTCAAAATGCTTTGTGATACCCCACGAGCTGAAACTTGCACACCCAGGGCTGTTCTGTAGGCTCACAGAAGCATTAGGTGCTCATGGAGGCACTCACGATTCCTCTCAGGTGAGTACTGAATCCAGGCAGACCTACTGGGGAGACAGCCCTTCGACTTTTACGAACGGAAGAAGATGATCAGCCCCCAAGACCAGCTGGCCCTTTTGCCACGTTAAAACACTCTGGCTTGACCCAGCCCCAGCTCACACCAGCCTGTTAGCCAAGCACTAGTACCCTGATACCAGGAGAAATACAGGTTCTTCTTCTCCCCTCACCAGTTTCTTTCTCCTCAATTGTTTGCTTATCTATTGTTCTACAGAGGACACAATTATCAGTCCAGCTCATCACCTCCTTCACCAACACCACACCACCAGCAAGGAGAGATTTCAGGTGACTTCTGGCCAGAGCCAGATCTTGCAGTGCCTGGGGCCAGTGGCCGTGCAAAGGAGCAGGGTGAACCCACCCACAGTGCTGACCCACAGCAGGGCAATCCTCCCACACGGAGACTCACGGTGAAGCTAAAGCCACTCTTCATTAAAACACACCTACCTCATTCCTGTCACTAAGAAGCAATTGCATCAAGAGGCACCACTCTGCAGCAACACCCCTTGGGGAGATATGATTCACTGGATCTGGGTCACCTCCCCCAGCCTTTGAGGGACATCTATGCTGTGCTGAAATATAGGAGCATCCTAAAGCAGGTGTTGACATCTCTTCCCAGAAGTGTGTCTTCCAGCAGGTGCAACACCCTGCCGAGCTGACAGGGCTCTTGGTGCCGTAGATGAAGTGTGGACACAGTTTATCGCTGCCCTGGATGGAGGTTGGAGGAGATGGCCTCAAAAGGGCACTCAGGAACAGAGCAGCCCGGAGGACAGGTCCTGTGGTGCACAGGTTTCCTTCGAACATTGGGCATCCTCACCATCACCTGTGCCACACGGAGGAGAGCTGCACAAAGGTATCTCGCTATGGGGGTGTTTACAGGCTGAGATAATCTCCCCTCTGAACAGAAAAGCAGCATATAAAGTGGGTGTATGTGGGGAAGGATCCCAGAACGTGATAAACTGGTATTCACCACTCAGCAATTACTCCACAGCTCTACCAGGCACATGCACCAATGTCTGTAGGCACATCTTCCACCTCCCAGTTGTTCATGTCTGTCTCCCAGAGGACATGGGCAGGCAGGCACTGGTTAATCTGGGACTTCTATTTTTTTTTATTTTGGATGGTTTGGGTAAGGATAAAACACAAAACACAGGGGTATTATAAAGGTTTCTATTGAGCCGGCCATGTTCACATTAGTGCATTGGGCACGGAAGAACTGTTGTCCTCTTCTGTCTTCAAAGGGCTTAAATGCATCCATGTCCCATCAGCTACATCCACCTTTCTGGGCTCCCAAGGAGAAGGATTAAGGATTATGCTGTATGAGGCCTTCCTCAGATGCTGTCAGCCAGGAATATACCTGGAGGCATCTGCCACCGTGCACTCCTGGTCGGTGCTGGTGACAGTGGGCTTCTGGTACAGCCGCACCTTGTCACCCTGCTCTGCAGCCCCAGGAGGGCAGGCTCCGTGCTCCATCTGGGAAGCATCCTCTGGGGTGTGATTCCTCATTTTCTCTCAGCAAAGAGAGCAAGTAGCCTCTGGAAATGACGCGTTTCAGTGTCACGGTTTTATGGCCCTTATAATCAGCATGAAGCGATCATTGAGTTGGAGGAACAAGTAAATCATCGTGGACCAGAAAAAAGAATAATCCTTTGCAAGCATTTTCACAGGAGGTTATTGAAACACTGAACAAACATAATCTGAGAGACTCCTTAAGCTTCAAAATATTTCTGTGAAGTAGGCAAAAAAAAAAGATTAATATATGCTGAAGCTCTCTGTTCATGTCAGGGGTGGGAAAGCGTAGCTTCTTGGCCATGTTTAGCAATCATAGCACCAGCAGTTAGGCACAGGAAGTCAAGAAGAATACCACAGACATTTTACATGTGAACAGATAAGTTAGCTAGCATGAAAATATTTTACCTGAGTAAGGGTGTGACTAGTCCATAGGGTTTAACATCTTTTCAGGGCATAACAAGCTGCAGCATTTGTTTTTTCTCTGAGATGAATGTCCCTGGTCCTCCCATGGAAATTTTACTTGGGATGGAAAAGCCATTTATGGGGACATCAGCTCAAGGGAAGACCTTCCAGCGCACTGGGTGAGAGAGGGGACGAGAGGCACAACATCTGGCTGGGATCGAGGACCGCAGCACCATTTGTATGTAATTTCTCATTCATTAATGCAATGCCAGGAGAGATTTCAGAGCTTTAATCATTCCCATTGATTGTGATTAGTAATGATTTGTTGCAGTGGTTTGCAGCGTATTTCCCTATAAGCCAGTTAAAGCATAAATCTGCCTTGGCAGTTTCTGGATAATTCAGATAGCCTGTAAGAATTGCTCCTGTGGGAGCAAAAGCCTGGATCTTGTAACACCGATTTCCATCATAAAATGCTTTTTAAATAAATCAAAACAATTGTTTTCACTCAGGTCTTCGCACTGGGGTGGGAACTGTTTCTTGCCCAGCTGCTGCAAAACTCTGACCCCGTTTTTTAGAAAGCCTACTGTGACACTAAAATTGCTACATAAGCTTTAAAGGAATGAGTGTCGACCAGCCTGATCGTACCACAACATTCATAACACCTTCAGGGAGCAGAACAAACGGTTAAAAGGAAAGTTAGCTGACTCATTTCATGAGTAGCTGGTGTTAGTTGTAGCAGCTTGGAAGTTAACAGATAAAAATGTTATCACAGCCAGCAGCAATACAGTCCTAACGACGGCAGACAGAGTTATGTAAAAAGTAAGCCAAATTAACTGTCTTAAGCATGGGTGAAATTTGGATTTGGTATTAATATTCCAGCAGTGTGCTGGAGCCCAATTGACAGCCGTAGTGTGCTTTAGAGGAAAAGTCTTGTGTTTCCACATCTTCCACTAGAGAATAATTTTATTTAAAGACATACAGAGACTTCAAAGTGCTGCTCCTTTCAGGTAACTAGGCCAAATTTTGTATTCAGTCACACTGGTATAACTTGAGTTTACAGTAACTCCATTGACTTCATCAACATAATTATCCACTGGAACAACTTACCCGGTGATGCTGTGGACTCTCCATTGCTGGAAATTATTAAGTCCCAAATGTTTGGCTCGTTTGCTTGGTTTTTCTGGAAAAAAAAAATGCTCTAATTGAAATTAATAAACCACCCAGCTTGTGCTGTACATGATACCGAATTAGAGGGTTGTGTTGCCTTGCTTTGACTTCATGATCCATGAACGATGGGTCTTGTTCACATGGGGGATTCAGGAGCTCCAGGGTGGCATGGGATGGGGTGGACTGTGGGATGCAAGAGCACTGTGGGGCAGTGTAGCTGTCTCCACCAAGGACTGCTTTAATGGGGAGTGAAGAACTTTCCTCCCAGAGACAAACCCTAGTCAGGGACCTATGAGCTGACTTAGCCCTAGGAGTCCTGGACTCAAATCTTTACCTCTGTTCCTGCAAAAAGCCAAAGCAGGCAACCTTATGCTCACTGTTCATTTGTCACCATCAAAAAAAAAAAAAAACAAACAACCCAGCATTCAAGTGTCTTCCTGTAAGTTTCTAGGCAATTATTCACCTACGTCACCTGGATTATCAGATACCACGAGTTATTTGTTGATTTGTTATGTTTGGCTTCTGTGCAGTAAAATCATGTGTCACCATTTGTGGGGGTGAGCAGGTCTAGCGAATGGCTCAGAAAAGGGCAATGTCTTTCCATAGCCCAATTAAAATCAGGGACTGCTGCTGCAAAGGCTGTCTGAGGGGAGCCACAGAAACTATTCAAATTAGTAGCTGCTCTATCTGGCCTAATTATGAGAATCGGAGCGAGGAGAGGTGTGTTAACAGCAGTATTTAATTTTTATTGCAGTTACTTGACAGCTCCTGCAGTCATTTACTCCTGGGCAGGGTCACGCTGCCGGGGCAGAGGCGGCACAGCTCATCCCACACGGCACTGTCACACCAGGCCACAGTAAAGTAGGGAGTTTATGCTCAAAACAGGGTAGATTTGGAGCTGACTACTCAAGGTGAATGCTTGTGGAAGGTCCCAAGTCCCAAGCCCCTCAGCTCCCCTTTTCCTGAGTATAGGGAGAGCAAAAAAAGGAGGGAAAACTTGCCTTGGGATTTTAATTTCTTCCCATGGTTCACATTTTATGCCTGATTCTGCCTCCTCTTGCAGCAGGAACAGCTCCTGACCAGGGTACATGATGCTGGCAACCCCAGGCCCCACACGTCTCAGACGCGTGGGGTGCTCTTTCAGTGCCTGTGACTGCTCCCCCACACCGCAGAGGCGAGCTGCAGCCATAACCCCAGAGCTGCCTCCAAACCTGCTGCCACAAGTGACCTTCTCCAGGACCGCTGTGTCCCATCTGGTGCCCAGACCCATCCCATTTGGGTGGAAGGGCTGGTTTTGCCTTCTCCAAGAGGCTTTCACCCCACTGTAGGCATCACACAGAAATAGGCAAGGGCCATGCTCCCTCTGCCAGCTTTGCCCGGCTGCCTGCCCCCTCCCACAGCCCCCAGCACCCACAGCCTGGCACGTACCCCTGCTGCCTGTCGCCAAGAAATTGTTTTAATTTTTTTTCTTCTATTTAGCAAGCATTAACCCAGACTCACCTCCGTATCTCTGTACCGCTCCACCCTTCCTCGATTTTTTAACTGTCAGGCTCAGCCCTCATTCAGTCCAGGTGCGTAGGAAATCTCAGCACCCACCAAAGTAAGAATGGCAAAATTATGAAAACAACAAAAAAAACCAAACCCCAAACCACCACAGGAGTTTCACTCTTTTTTTAACAGCTTAATGCCATTTTCTTTCCTGAGCAACAGCCTGAGTGACCTTCTCTGGCTGGGAAGAACTGGGACAAGTAAAAATAATAATAATTAAATGTTATAAATAACATCCAGCAACACCCCTGACACAATCACAGATGGGACAGACTTTTCTCTGGGTCGCCTTCCCAGTTTGCCCTGTACTGTTACTGTATGACTTGGTAAATGTTTTTTTCTGCCAGTGGGGGTGCCACACTGCAGGCTGCTCACCTTGTCTGACCATTTCGGGTTTGGGCAAACCCCGGTGTGGTCATCGATGGGGATCCCCACACCCCCAGTCTCTCCTTCCTCCTTTTCCACATCCTCATTTCTCCTCCTCCTTCCAGCTACGAGGCAGTGGAAAGTAAACACAGCTCCTCTTTCCCTTCCTGCCCAGGGGAGGAGGGGAGATGGTATTTCCTTCCCCATTTCCTCATAGTGGGAGGAAGGAGAAGATCTGATTAATAGTTCTCTGAGCTTCTCCCAGGGCTGGATGAGAAGGAAAACTGCAGTCCTCAAGCCCTCAGCTCTGGCTGATGGCCAGAGGTGATGCTGCTCATTCTTAAAGCGCTGGAGATCCTGGAGAAGAGGAAGGACATCCCCTGTAACTCCCTGATCAGCTCCAGTTTTGGCCTCCTTAGCCATGCCCAAACCTGCTCCTGCTACTGACACAGCTCTTCAGCAACCGAAGGAGTCCGGGGACGGCTCAGAGAAGGATGCAGAATTCCCCCCACACCGAAGTACAGTGTAAATACTTCAGGGGTGGTGATAAGACAGGTGAAAGCTGTCTGCTTCCTTCATTGGCATCTGATTAAACACCCATTTGGGGGATGTGCTGCTGCAGAAGAGACAAAGAACAAGTTATTGCCAAAGGCCATGGAGAACTGGGAATGAGCATCTCGCCTGGCCCGTTCCAATCTCCAAATAACACCACCACTGAGGCAGAAACACGGAGTTTTTTTAACATTTTGTGAAATTCAGGGCTTGAGGAGCCACGGGAGCTGCAGCCCGGAGGCAGTGGGTGTGCAGCCGGGTACACGGTGGCTTGTGGACTGGGGGTCTGTGGGACGGGCATCAGCCCACCCAAGCCCACCTCGTTTGCTGCCCACTGCAGAACTAAAATGTGCCCCTTCAGGGCCCGCTGCCCTCCCCTCTTTGCCATCACTTTTCCATGCAGAAAATAAACCCGGCACAGGGTGAGCTTCAGAAAGGTGGCCGTTCCCAGACCCTCGGAGAGCAGCAGCAAAACGTCAGGGTTGGGTCAAACCCTGTAGCTAAAAAGCTACAGTTTTGGTCAGTTCTATTATCATCACGCTGCAGAAAAACTGCCTCGGGTGGCAGTTACGCTCAAACCAAACCTACGTATTGCACGGTACACACGTACCCGGGGAGTCAATGAAGCCTGGAAGAAGGTACATCCCCTCCAACATCTCTCCTCAGCAGATGCACAACCGTGAAGTCTCCTCCAGCAGGAACCCCACAGTAGGAGGATCTAGCCTGACATCCCAAAGAAGGGTACAGGTCTTATCTCAAACAGGGATTGATGCTGAGAGCAATAACCTGTGGAAGTTCAACACACAAGGTCGAGTCTCCATGGCTTCTGTAAGTGAGGGATAGCCAGCTCAGTGGGCTCTGGGCAAGCAGGAGAGGCACAGCAGACACCAAGATTGCTTCACCAAAGCTTTAAAAATTATTATATAGGGAAAAGGAGCCTTAGTTTCGTTTCACTCATGAATGCCCCTGAGATTAGGGTCTTTTCTCTATGGAGGGGGAGGATAGAAGCTGAGCAGCCCCCGCAGCAGGGCAGCTTTCCAGTCACTTCTAAAGCAGGTTGCTTACAAAGGAGCAGGAGATGTTTTGGGTCTGTGAGAAGGGGAAGTGGAAAATTAACAGCTTTCCTCTGGGGAGAACCGGGAAGCCCCTCTCCTCCCCACTTCTTCCCGGCAGGACCCACGGCAGCCCCACCAGCCATGGAAGTGCCTTGAGTGGCTTCAAGCAGCCTTCATCCCTCTCCACCGCTCTGGTAGAAAGGACATAGAAAGGACTCGCTCATAGAAAGGACATGGACCTGTTGGAATGGGTGAAGATGATCAGAGGGCTGGAGCACCTCCCCTATGAAGACAGGCTGAGAGATCTGGGGTTGTTCAGCCTGGAGAAGAGAGGGCTCCAGGGAGACCTTACAGCAGTCTTCCAATATCTGCAAGGGGGCTACAGGAGAGCTGGGGAGGGACTCTTTGCCTGGAAGTGTAGTGACAGGACAAGGGGTAATGGTTTTAAATTGGAAGAGGGGAGATTTACTGTGAGGGTGGTGAGGCACTGGATCAGGTTGCCCGGAGAAGCTGCGGATGCCCCATCCCTGGAAGTGTTCAAGACCAGGCTGGATGGGGCTTTGGGCAACCTGGTCTAGTGGGAGGTGTCCCTGCCCATGGCAGGGGGGTTGGAACTCGATGATCTTTAAGGTCCCTTCCAACTCTAACCATTCTATGATTCTGTTCTATGATTCTACGGTTAGTAAATCACAGGGCTTGAAATGACAGAGGAACCAATTTGGCTGCAGCCTTGAATTCAGGCAACCAACCTTTCAGGCTCCTGGCAGCTGCTTCTGATTCTGGAGCAGCTGGAAACTTGAATTTACACCCTCACGATACCGGCACAATCCGGGTCTGGATACTGCCGCTCAGCATCACTGCCAATCTGATATCGCACTGCCACACTCAGGCCTGTGTATCTTGTGACTGTCCTCAAACAACCCTTTTCAAAAAACTGTAATATTAAGTTGCTTTCAGGAGAGAGTGGGAGAAAAAAAAAGTAACTGCCAATAATTTCATTAGAGCGATGTTTCCCAGGGTTTTAAACTCAATGATCATGGGGCCTTTTTAAGCAAAACTCAGCCCCTGATCGCATTGAAAGCAACACTGCTGAAATGTTAATTTTCAGCTTATAATTAAGCTCAACTTGAAATACTATATTTTCCCCCTTTTTCCTTTTATTTCCCCCCTTTCTGTCTTACAGCTTATGGGTTTAATCAAATCCAGTTTTATAAAACAATTTTGTATTTGCTGCTATGTTATGGCTATCACATCTAAAATATATATATAATGGAATAAACCCCTGGTCTAAGGGACTGGGAGGTTTTAAGGAGCAGCTATTGGTATGTGCCTCCAGTTCCATTTTTCCCCTCGAAAAGCACTAAGCAAACATCCCCTCAGCAGGGAGGCTTAGGGCCAGTTCACAGTAAAGTCTTCTTATATCCAAAACGGCAATTTGCTTGAGCAATCCCATCGGTTTCAGGGGGTAATCGCTAACCTGAGGAACAAGCTCACAGCTTTGCCCTTAAATCCAGGCGGCTGTTTTGTTTGCACCTCTTCCCTTACCCAAGGTGGCTGCAGTGTGCTGAGCACCAGGATTCATTCTATTTTAAAAAATCAGCTCCAAAGATAAGATTATCCCTTATCTTTGAAAACTGCCCGGCTTTGCAGAACATCCCCTGTCCCGAGCAGCCCGGGAGCACATCCCTCACCAGTGGCAAGCATCTGGGCAGAGTCCTGGAAAAGGCAAAACCCCTTTTCCAGCAGAAAAATAAGAGTAACTCTCCCGCGTGGCCACCGGTCAAGTGGACTCCAGAGCCTGTTGAGGGCAGGAAAACACGAGCGCCTCCTCAGGAGCCCCTTGACCCCCGAAAGTCATCTTGGCTGTCCCCAGAGTAAGCTGGTACATAACCCAACGAGTGGAGAGGGAGTTTGCATCCCCATCTCTAACCGATCTGCACAATGCAAACACCGGGGAGCAGCTGGGATCCTCTCAGGCAAGTTTGAGTGGGCAAATGCTTGCCCATCAGGAAAACGGGGTGCTGCTCATCTGTCCCGGCTGCGAGGCAGGCCTGGGAATGGGGCCGAGCACCACATTGGTCTTGATCTCCCTCCCAGCCTCCCCACTTCCCCAGTGAAATCTGAAACGTGGCTATTTCTGCCACCGCTGACAAATACCGTCACCTTTCGCTCCCACCCCTCCCCGGCGGGTGACAGGGTGCAGCACCCGGGACCATAAATGAATCATCACTCGGTGGCTCCTGTGGCTTTCGAGCACGGCGGTGGGAGCGGGGCCACCCACACCAGCCCAGCAGCGTGGGGTGGGGGGACCACAGCCCCAGCTGCAAGGAGAGGGGGGGGGGGGTCTGCATTGCATTTGGCTTTTATTGGGAAAATGGGAATAAATACCAGGAGCTGCAACAGAGAAGAGAGGGAAGCTGGCTCTGAAACATCCCTACAGCTGCTGGCCACACTGCCTCTTTTCCTTGCCGTGGGTGCAGCAGCCAGGAGCTGGTAGCCCAGAGGAGCTTCAGCTGGCCCAGCGATGCTCAGGGCAGGGTAGGCTGGGCAGTGGAGGGGCGTGGAGAAGCCCAGACTGGCTGGGGGAGCTCCCTCCTGCAGGGGGACCAGACCTGGGCTTGGGTCAGCATCTCCACCACCACTGCCCACTGCCAGCACGTCAGAGAGTCTTCTCCCATGGAAAAACTCCTCTGTTGCCAACATCCATCTGAACTCACCTCGCCAGGCATTGAAAAGTTCCCCTGCCAGGCAGGGAGTGCTATGCAAAAGAGCTAAAAGGTTAAGGGGAAGTCCCTTGGTTTGGACGCTATGTCCTGGTGTCTTTGCAGGGTCACAGCTCATGGCTCAAGGCTGCAAGACCACTTTTTGTATGTAAGGAAGCAAAGCGAGCTTTAGGTACCACATGCCAAGAGTTAAGTTTCTCCAATACATGACTTGATCCAATCGCCCTCAGCTCCTTCCTGCCACGCGGGCTGGCACTTCTAGTTTTAGTTCAAGCTTCCAGCTTTCCTTTGAGGAAAATACAGAGCACTCCATTGCACGAGTGCAATATCGCATATTACACATACGTAGCTCGGAGTAAGGGGTATGAGCAAAGATATGAAAAAAGCACTGCCCTTTTTTTGGCCAGGAGCTCTGCTCCCATTTCGGGGTGCCAGTTGCACCCCTCCTCGGATGCCAGTGCTCTACGGGCAACACATTCCAGAGCACAATCAAACCTATTGTGCAGCTCTAAAACAGTTTTCGCTTTAATCTGCTGGGGTTGGGGTGGGGTGGGGGAAGGAACAGCACAAGGATTTTATATCTAATCCAATAAATCTACACTGACATCTTGTGGAGATCACGGGACCAGAATGCCACTCCGCAGGGTGGGATTTACACCCTCCCTGTGTCCTGGCGGACACCATCCCATTGGCCACCAGACTTCCCAGTGCATCCACAGGTGTGTCCCCAGTGAAAACTAGGTCCTGCAATCTCAGAAGTCATGGTTGTCTGTCCACAAACATCTTTTTGCTAAGCCATCCTCACAAACCCAACTAGAATGAGACTATTTACTTTTAAATCCTCACTGAAAGCAATACTACGGCCCCTCTTGCATAAATGCCATGATGCTTCAGGCTTCCCATCAAAGCTTCCCATTAGGAGCTATTTTCATGCTGGAGTTTTATTATCTCTGTAAACACCGGAAGAAAACGGACCTGTGTAGCACTTCAGGACTCCTTTCAGTTTAGGAACACACACAAGATTTTCCTCTCTATTCACTCCATTCATTTTAGTTCCTCTACTGGGTCAGAAGGGTTAAAATTAAGGCACTGCCATCTTTCTTCCAGTGCTCAGGTGTGTGTTCAAGGAGCACAGGCAACATCAGTGCTGTGGTGTAATTGTTTGGTAGGGGTTAACACCAAGAGCTGAGATCCCAGCACGGATAATCTTGCAACCAAAACATAGAATCGTTCCCCCAACTTCTTCCCAACACCATGCTGGGGAGCAAATATTCACGCTTGCTTCATAAATGGGGAAAAAGTGCAGATTTCTGGCAAACCAGTCATATCAAATAGATTTGAGAAGACCGAGGGTGCCACCAGATGTCAGAGACAAGGTTTGGAGCACAACCCAAGGGGCCACCATTTACACCTCACTGTGATTCCCTGACTGAACGTAATAAATTACTCAGCCCTTCATGGGGTTTTCACCTTACTCGCTCCTTTGGGCAAGGGACCATCCCTGAGCAGTTTTTTATCTTCCAGCCCAATTTTTGATCTCTCCAGTCAGGGAGAGACACAAGCAAGTAATAAATGTTATGCCTTTAACTTCTCCATTACATCTTTACAAACCATATGGGCCCCTTTCATTCCACCTTTTCTTCCCTCTCCCTACCAACATGGAGTCTCTGCCCTCTTCTAGGTCTTCTACCCACACCAGTGCCTCTGTCTCCTCCAGGATGATCAGACCTTCTGAAACTGCTGTGGTAGCACCAGATGGGTGGAAAATGGAGACTGCCTGGGTGTGACGGAAAGGAGCTCTGGACTTCTTCACAGTGTAGCAGCCAACCTGGGGAAACCACGACCATCGTTCACAGTGCTATCAACAGCTACTACAGTCACCAACAGTGAGTCTACACCTTTGCATGCAACTTTGCAGGGGCTCAGCCATGTCCACTCAACAAGACTGTTCTCCTCCTTCTACGTACCCATTGTAGCCACCCCAGAGGAAAAACTCCCACCTAAAAACCGCATATGGACAACATTCCCCGCAATTATGGCTCCAGTTCAGTCTGCTCCATCTTCTCACTCTCCTCAGGGCAGTATCAACTGCCCCATCTGCCCGACAACTTTCCAATGCGGGCGTCAACGCAGGTATAGGATTAGCAGAGCGTTAAGAAGACACCCATGAAGAAGGAAAGGTAAAACCGCAGAACATAACAAATGCTTTTTTTTTTTTGCCTTGGACAGATCCTAACGCTAAGTCCATTAAGTTAGAGGTAATGCCACTTGACCAGTTACAAGAGAGGGAAAACCAACCATCATAAGAAAAGATGGAATGACTCCAGCATGGGAATCACCAGCTGCAGCACTGGGTCTGCTCTGAACAACGGTAGACAGCTTTTATCCTTTGGGCTGTAAAAGAAAAGGGGTGATTTTTATGCTTCTAAGTGACTAATCTGTCGCTTTAAATCCCTACAAGCCTACTCCTTTGGGACTACCAAGAAGGATACACCACAAACCCTCCCCCTCCACACTTAGAAGCCCTGCAACTTGGGCTCTCTTAGTGTGCCTTCAGCAGTCACAGTAAGCACCCGTACGGATGTGCAGAGAGCTCTGATTATTCAAATCCTGTCGCCTAGTATTAACTCTCAAATCTATATTTAAGTATCTAAGCAGGAATTACCACAGCTTTCCAAAGACCCTAAGCACCAAGAGCTCGCGTTAAGAGCTTGTCGAAGTACTGACCTCCTAATCAATCTATTTAAACGGTAACGTTCACCTCGCTCCTGGTGCTGTGAAATTCGGTACTTTCAGACTCTGCAGATGCTCCTGAAACCTCCTCCAGTAAGAGCCCAGATGTGAGTGTCCTGCCTTTCATACCAAAACGTAGGTTAGGTGCAAAT
Source organism: Gallinago undulata (assembly GCA_026546715.1). Taxonomy (NCBI): domain Eukaryota; kingdom Metazoa; phylum Chordata; class Aves; order Charadriiformes; family Scolopacidae; genus Gallinago; species Gallinago undulata. The sequence continues at coordinate 178,613,411 of JAOTQQ010000001.1, read as the reverse complement.
ACACAGAGGAACTACTTTTAAAAGCCTGTGGTGAAATCAAAGTCACCGTACCTTGCTTTAGAAAAGGCTTGAAATACAGCAGAACGCCGCCTGTGCATCATACTTCAGTAGAAATATAGGAATAATGGTTTTGAAGTAAAATATATCTGGGCATTGAACTGGAAATAAAAACTATCCTACTACTAAATGGAGATACTTTGAATTCTCTCCATTCCCAAGCCAGGAAGCCTCTGAAAATTTTCTGCAGAATTTGAACCTTGCTGTTTTTACAGCTAGAAAGTCAAAAAGCTGCTTTTCCCTTCCACAGCACGAGCCTTGCCCTTTGCCAGACAAACTCACATCCTACAGGTGAGCAGAACACAGCAACAATATTCCAACTCACAGAAAGAGGCCAACTCTCTATTTTTCATTTGTTTTCTTGTAATTCTGATTTAAAAATCAGTTTGCATAAGAAACCAGTGTTTTACCTTCATTCCCTAACTTCTTCCTTCCTGCTTGAGTTACTTTTCTCAGCCTGGAGAAAAGGAGGCTGAGGGGAGACCTTATCACTCTCTACAACTACCTGGAAGGAGGCTGTAGAGAGGTAAGGGTTGGCCTCTTCTCCCAAGTCACAGGCGATAAGACAAGAGGAAATGGTCTGCACCAGGGGAGATTTAGGACGGATGGATATTAGGAAAAATTTTTACCGTGAAAGGGTTCTTAAGCATTGGAATGGGCTGCCCAGGGAAGTGGTTGAGGCACCATCCCTGGAGGTATTTAAAAGACGGGTTGACATA
>JAOTQQ010000001.1:178588927-178612535 GCA_026546715.1 Gallinago undulata | reverse complement strand
TTTATCAGTTAGGTTGATGGTTGGACTAGATGATCTTAAAGGTCCCTTCCAACCTAGACAATTCTATGATTCTATGAAATATGAGAAAGAGACCGGGGCATATTTATAAGGCAAATAGCTGCTAAAGTGGTTGGGACGAACACAACAAGAACACAATATGCGAGGTGGGAAATGCTGTGGAAAGTTAAGCAGCGAGATGTAATCCAGGATTCTGAATGACCAAGTAATTCCGTATGAAAATTTAACGAAAGATAACTGAAGTAAAATATATTGCAAATGCTTAATAGATAGGTAGAACCACACACATTTCAATTAGAATAAAGGATCCTTTAGAAAATATGAAGTCACTTCACCAACTTCAGAGGGCCAGAGAGAAAACAGCAGTCGCATCATGCGATGGTGATCTGTAGGTGACAACTCTCCCTGCCAGCAATGCCAAGTCCCCTCTCTAGCCCTACAGATGCAGGAGATAAGGCCCCAGCTCCAAACACTGTAGTAATCATAAAACCGCTTGCTCTAATGAAACAGAACTTTGTGGATTACTTGAGAACCAGACACATTTTTAAACAACAAATACTGATGGGAAGTTGGTCAAAAGTTCCAGAATGGGTGTATGGATGGTGGGAGAGACTTCTCATATTATTTAATATAAACTCACCAGTTTTACGCTGTGCACATATCTCAGAAATACAAGAGCCTTTCATTGAGCAGAAAAACTAACAAGCATCCAATTCAAATGACTCAGTCATTACCAAAAATTTTAAATGAACCAATAAAGATAATTAGTGAAAGGAGGATAGAAAGGATTAATACTATCCAAATACTGGTGTACTTAATGAATTAGCAAAATGAACTGTTACTATCTCAGTGACAGCTTTTCAAAATTAGGGTTGTATCAGTTTTTAAAAATGAAAGCATTGCAGCTTTTCCAGAATGGGAAAGATGATCAAACCTGTTGAAATACACACCAAGTGTGAAGGGTGTAGGAAGTGGAATCAAACCCAGTAGTTCATATAGTCAAAAGATTAGTTTCAAATTTAAAAGACAACAATTTTGATAAACTAAGTTTTAAACGCACATTCTACAAAAGCCATACTTTCCAGTTCCTTCTTTTGTTGACAAAAAAATATCTACATATACATGGACATACACACAGGAAAGTATGACCTTTCAGTTTATTATTAAAAATACAACTTTCAGGTCACATGATTACTATGCACTGACAGTACAGTATTCCCATGATAAGAAATCATCAACTTTGATGTAATGACTCTCCATTTCAAAGTTAAGCACCTTCCCAAGTTTCAAATCTCTTGAAGATATTCTTTCTTTTCCTCAAAATACTTCTGAAACCACTCAATATGTTCAATCTTCTGTTTAATGCTGAGGTACGGGTTTTTTGAAAGCCCACAGATGACTAGTTCCATGAAGTGGCGAATAGGTCCTTCCTTAGGAAAGTCTTTGAGGTGTTTCTCCAGAAAGATATGTTCATGAAATTCAGCATCATCCTCCATCCCTAACAGGAGGGACAAAAAAAAAAAAAAGATAAAGTTATTATCATAATATAACAGCAAATTTAACAAAGTAAAAAGGATATAGTTTGCAAATAATCTTAAATTAGTAAAAATCAATGGTTCTGTGCTTTTTAATTTTTTTGCACAATTAAGCCAACCACACAAAAGTGGAAGGAACTGCAGAAAGTTAAGGCATTCATTTCTCCTTCCACACAAAAAATGTCAGCATGTATCATGCTCCTGTCTACCACATTACTTCCATTTTGTACTCTTAATTATATGCATGTCTAGTATTTAAATCAACTATCTGGCTAGTAATCTTGCTGAAAGCTGAAGACGGGCCAGGAGTTGTGGGGAATAACTAAAAATCTTCTTGCTAAAAAGCTGTTTGTTCAATACGTGAAAATTTTTATTCACCAAGGATACCACCTTTTAGATCAGGGACACTTTCTTAATAAATTATTTAAGAAAACACTGATTGCCTAAATTCTGCAGAGGATTAGAGAACACAAGCTCCTCTTGAACAAATGAGGAGACCTCATAAAGTCTCTAATACTGAAGAACTAACACACACTTTCATGCTCCTTCCAAGACATGGTTTTAACATCCTATTGCTATCAAGTGGACACAGAAAATTGTTTTTCTAACAGTTTCTGAATCTGTAAGTATATGCTGATGTAAAAATGCTATGTATGTCACCAGCTGCTACTTTTAAATTGTAACCAGGGCAAAATGATGCATTCAAAAGCATCCACAGGACCACGGGGATCCCATAGATCTCTGATCAAGGGACCACTGTAGATCTCTGATCAAGCACACCTCAGATCCTACAACAGATTTTTGTTCTCTGTCCTGTGGATTTCCTTTGCTGCTGTTCATACTATGATGCCAGCATACACTACACAAAGACCCAGATCACACATTCCTACATACAGAAAAAAAAGGCAGCTTTTGCAGTTCCTAATTCTGAGATAAAAAAAAAAAAAACAAGGCAAACTGGGATTTGCAGTTGAAAGATTTCATGTATCCCTAACTGAAGAAAAAAAGTTTTATTTGATCCCTATTTGCTATAAATTTGTACATGAGATTTGCATCTTTCAGTAAAAGTCTGTTACTAGAGAAAAAATATTGCATATGAACATTTCCAGACAACAAAAATAGGAAGTCTACACCACAAGTGTAAGTATACATGTTTTTCTGTTCTAGTCAGGATATATTACTTGACAACATAAAATCAGTAGTATTAAAATCGAGGTAATTAAACCATGTCAGCCCTAGGCTTCCTCCTGTGTTACAGTTTCTACAGTTTCAGAAGAAATGATGCACATCTCTGGGATGGAGAAGTCTCACAGCTTGTATTCATTAAGTTTACCTTATTTCTTTCCTGTTTTAAACTCTAGGTACTGCAGTATCTCAAGGAGCTGGGAAATATCTCTATTTTTCCCAGCTATATGTGGGTGTATCAATACCAGCTACATGCCACGTTTATCTCCCTTGTCCTTGAAAAAAGATTCTTCAGAATCTCCCTTTATGTTAAAGGAGGGGGGCGGGGAGAAAAACTGTCAGTTTTAGAAGGTATATTTCTGCTGTGTTTGGAAACCTATATCTAATTCCAGAAGCAGAGAGATGATCCTTTTACCACACTACCCACTCCGACTTTTCCCCACCAAGGGAAGGTGGTGGAATCTCACTGTACCTAGTTGCTGCTGGTTGCTCTCACAAGCTAACATTCTTTCCAGATTTCCATACTTTTGCTTGTCATAGAAATAAACCAACGAACCCACTACTGAAAGAATCTGAATAATGCTGACAGTAAAATTTGGCCTTCTGGATGCTCTTCTTTTGGGCATAGACACAGGGTATCAGGAGAGAATAATTTCATCAATTTTCATCTCTAACTCAAAGGAAATGAAGCCATTTATAGTCTCACAAAAACACAGGTCAAAAGGAAATATTCCATCACATATTTTAATCTCACATTTGGCAAAGATGTGATATATGGTTTGGGGATGAAGTGTTAAGTCCAAACATTTCAGTTAGACCACATATTGCAGTCCTCAAAAAACTAAAGTGTGCATCACAAAGACAGACCACAATTGCCCAAAGCACAAGAGGCCAAGACCTCTGGTGGGAACTGATTAGATGAGATATAGTTGCGTTACTCCCTCCCACCTCCAGCAAACCATAACTCCTGCTGCATGGGAAGAGCAAGCCTGTCTCCCAGCCTCTCTTCCACTGTCCTCAGAAACCTAATTTGAAAGAACAAGTGTGGTGGGAGTTTAAAGCAGAGGATTTGCTTTACCAATCTCAAAGCAAGAAATCACCCACTCTCAATATCCTATTTCCAGTTCCCTATGTACAACAAAACTGAAAGGCTGGGGAATTTCTCTAGGTAAAACATTAACCCTTCCAAGACACAAGCAACCTTGCCTTAAAAATGGCATCTCAAATGCAGATGTCCATTCTTACAGGGAACGTTGCTGACAGGCTATAAAAATGACTAAGTACCCTTATCTAGTGAAAGATGTCCCTGCCCATTGCAGCGGGGTGGACTACATGATGTTTAAAGGTCCCTTTTCCAACACAAACCATTCTATGCTTCTAGGGTTTTTAGAATGAGATAAATCATGCTCTTACAGTAAGTCCTGAGAACAGACCCAGAATTAGTAAAGCAAACCCCCCCGTGAAATAATTGTGTAATGTTTACCACCTCTCCTGGCAAACTGATGCAATGCTTCTCTGCTGGCAACAGCATCCCAGAAAAGCAGCCATCAGGGGCAAGCGAGGCATTAATTTTCCAAGGCTTACATTAAGCCTATCAGTTCTGCCTTAACAATCTCTGCCCCTTGAGAAGTATATGCTCCTCAAAACAAGGTATTAAACCAAAGTAGCACCAATAATCAGCACTGTCCTTTTTAACAACTGCACTTCCCAGGATTTAAGTCATCAAGGCATAAATGCATAGAAACATTTTTAAAGAGGGGCAAAAATCAACATTTTTCGCAACTTTTTGCCATGGCAAGTCACGGAGCAGCACTAAAGCTACTTGAAGCAGCAGAAGAAAGCAGAATATTATGCAAGCCATAATGGTTTGCTAACCTGGTAAAAATTAATCAGAGGTGGAGGGAAAGAGAGGAAAAAAGGTAGTTTTCTGCCTAACACTGACTTAAACTGCATCAGATAAGGGAAAAGACATGCAGGCAGAAGGAGACAACAAGGCAGCAGGGTGAGGGGGGCAAGACTGCTACTGGACAATGCCACAAGCCACTACATCTAGCCACATCTTCAGATGTTTGCACCAAGGCCAGAGAAGTTTTAAAAATCATAACCATGCCCTGATGCTGCAAAGTGCAGAACAGTGCCTTGGTAAAGCACTCTAAGAAGAACACCAGAGATGCTCTAGCACCCAGAAAAACAGTCATAAGTGGTCCTCATTCTTTTTTATATTTAATTTAAAACCGTAAAGGTTTTCACAATGCTAAAAGTTGAGTGAACATGCTTCCTCAATAGAAAATTTCACAGAACCACAGAATGATATGGGATTTGAAGGGACCTCTGAAGATCTACTACAACCCCCCTGTCAAAGCAGGTCCGCCTAGAGCAGGTTGCACAGGAACGTGTCCAGGCAGGTTTTGAGTATCTCCAGAGAAGGAGACTCCACCACCTCTCTGGGCAGCCTGTGCCAGTGCTCTGCCACCCTCACAGTAAAGAAGTTCCTCCTCATGTTTAGATGGAACTTCTTATGTTCAAGAAAAAACACACATTTCTTGATAGAGAACAAGCTGAGGTAATGTCCTCTTATTGAGGGAGATGACTGTTACAAAACTGCAAAATTAACAGCAGGAGGAGCATCTTTTATTGCAGAGCTGCTGAAATTATAGTATGTTGAGAAAATTAGAGCATGGTTCTCAAGCTTTTAACTGTGCTTTGACATACCTAATCTGATTAACAGCCTGTGGAATTTACTAACTTGATATTTTAACCTGAGAGGTGATAGATTTTGGAACGCTCCACTGGAATTTTCCACATGACTAGTCTTTGTGGACAAATCAATAAAGATTTTTGTTTAAGTATATGTAAAGACTCTTTGTCCATTTGCCACCCCACCCCAGACAGCACAGTTCCGGTCGCATTGCTGCAACAGAAAAACCATTGGCAGCCAAAGACGCCTGGTCCACTTATGGCCCCAGACAGCAGGGTTCCAGCCACATTACAACAACAGAAAAACCATTGGCCGCAGTGGTTTCACGCTTGCAAAAACACGACTAGAATACCCTCAGATTTCTACATGATGGAAGAGATCAATTCTGGGAGCAGTGTTTAAATTCTGTGAAGAAACTGCCAAAATAGGATGAGAATAAAAATTAAGAAACAATGAACTACATTATGCAAATTGCAACTCGGTATAGGACAGATTTTCAAAGACTCCCAGCTTCAGATACTAACCTGTTTTGCTTTCCGTGACTGAATCTAAATTCAGTCTACAATTCTAAAGTAGTTCTGTTTGAAGCCTTTAAAGTCTTTTTAAAAAGAAAACCCACAGCCAAGCTCTCCTTGAAGTTATGAAGTCCCCCATTCCTAAAGTGCATGCTTGCTTTGTGTAGTTCTTCTTTTCCTTAACATTTGCTTGCTCTTTGCTGGCTTCACTTCACACAGAGCTTTTTTTTTTTTTTAATGGTAATAAAAGTAAATACCTTGCATAAAGATGTCTAGGTGAGATAGATGGCCAGAATGAATGAACATTGTGACTGTTTATTCTTAGGAAATAGATAAAATGAAGAGAGTTTAACACTCAGCCAGCACAGATATGGAACTGGCAGACAGCTGATTAGAATCCAGTAACTTGGGCCAAGAGCCACACCAAAGACCAGAATCAGCATTATAAACCACACACAGTAGTTTTAAGATTCCCTATACTCTGCTAGAAGCTTCTTTAAAGAAGCTGCAGAGTAAAAAGTATTATGTAATACACTTGAATGGCCTTTTGGTATCGAAAACATCAGGGCTGAGGGAGGCAAGGAGGGAGGGATGGAGGGAGTTCTCCCCTCTTTGGCAGCAGCCAGTCTTCAGATTAGCCAAACCACCTGCAGGACTTCACCTGAAGAGGGCCAGAAGGAGTTCATCTGACATCTCTCATTTGGGAGAGTTGGAAAGTTGTATTTCTTTACTATCAAATGCATGACTCACAGATGAAACACTATGTTAAAACAGTCAAAGGTCATAGCATGCTCTAATTCTCAAAAAAAAAGATAAATATAGACAGATAATAAAAACTAATAGCACACATACCAGCTTCATTGTCAATTGGAAACTCCCACAGTATTCCTTCTTTTGTCCACTGGATCATCTCCTCAAAACCATTTCGGGGAGGCTGCGCAGTTATTGCTGCAATCTCCTTCGCAAACTCTAGATCCCAAATTGTTGGCGAAGACACTACAAAAAGAAATTTTGTAAAGATCTGTCAGCATGCCAAAGACTTCTCACTAGCTAAAACAAAGTCGTTTAACATTAACCTTTACAGAGACTAATACTTTCAGCTGTGCAAATTTTTCTACCTTAGATGCCAACATCACCTTTCTCAAATGAGAACTCTCTGTTGAAATGAAAGTCCATTAAATTCTCAAATGTCTGCTGAAAACGTCCTCTGAACTCCTAGGGGACAATTTATTTTTAAGCCTTTCACACAGAGCAGGAATTTAATTTTTCTTTGTCTTTCACAAATTGTACATATGACAAACTCTGAACTTGACTGGTGCACTCTCCTAAAGGAATCTTGCTTACTACAGGAGTTTTCAGGTACTTCACAACTACACTCTCCTTCAGGGAGATAATTCCATCTATAAACGATAACAATTCCTTTCCCAACAATCCTAAGCATCCCAGTTTGTCTCTTGGGCTTGAGAAATGCTTGTTTCCTATTCTTCTCCTAAAGTCAAACAGTCCCTTTAGGGATGCATCTTTTCTGATGCATATAATTAATTTTATTTTTTTTTTCTTTCATCAAAGTGTACTTGTATTGCAGCAGAGTTAATCTTCAGGAGTTCCTGCCCCTCCACCCAGGAGAACTGGTCAGGAGCCCAGTCTGAACCGCATTGCTGAAGGGAACAAGCTGTTACCAGAAGACAGGGAGGAACCGCTGGGAATGCCTGGGGCTGCCGTCTCATCAGCTGGCCTAACTCTGGCCTCTATCGCTCCCCCCTTTGTTTTCTTGCCTCCCCTTGTTATCAATTCACCCTAAGCTCCTTGGAACAGAGACCTCGATGTGAATTCAAATGTTACAGTCCATTTGAAGTGGATCACGGCCAATCAGCTATTCTTTTACTACTCATAAGTCATAAGTATTTAACACTAAGATACAATTTCATCTTTGGCTCAGTGGCTTATGGCACAATTAGATTTAAAAAAAAAAAAACTCTCCCCCCTCCTTTAGGACAAAAACAAGATGAAAGGGCAAACTATATTTTTATATACTGAAGTGTTTTCATTTTTTGTGTTAAATCAGAAGATACTTTTTCAAATTATTTCTTACTTAGCAGGGAAATTTCCAGAACTATATTCCCTAGCTGCCTACTTTGATTTGAGGGCTGGAGGCAGGAATGAAATACAGATAAAAGACAAGATGAGAAATCATACCAGAATGAAATTATTGTCCACATCTTAGCATACTTTCTAATAATGTGCTACTAATAAATCTTCTAATAGAAAAGAGCAGAAACTCATTTTTTCAAGCTTGCAGTAAAGGTGATAAACACTATATTTTCACCTCCATGAAACAGAAAATAATACGGATATTTTATGTTAACACTCACTGATACTTGATGTTAATAGTTAGGAATAATTTTTTGAGGGTGCAAATTTACTTTCCAGTTAACATTCAGGTTTTCGAAATAAATATTCAATATATAACACAGAACTTGCTTTTCTATCATGTATAAACAGTATTTGAACTCGTTATCTCCACTAATATGAGCCAAGAAAGTGAAACCAAATGAATCAAGGTATGAAGTATCACACTGGTATTTTCTGAGATTAATGCAACAAAATTTGTCATCAGGCTTAGTCAATAAGTCAAGTTAAAAGTTTCGCGGCTCAGAATATATTGTAAATTTCCTCAAGGCTACCTGGAATCAAACAAGGAAACACCACATAAAAAGCTGAAAGAAGCTTACTTCTTAATAACTAATTATAAATTCAGTGAAGTCCACTTAGTCTCTTACACAATTTGTGCACACACTTGTTTTTTAATGCAAAACTGGAATATCTCAACTTTTCAGTCCAGGGTGACAACTATGTGCCATTGTGTCTGCATTGTGCTCGTGCAAAAGAGGAAGGTTAAATTCTCACCATTTTACCTAAGTAAATTTGACTTAACTCAAACGCCAGTTACTTGAACATCACATTTGTCAAGACCGCTAAAAACAAATGCTGCATCACTCATCACATTTTTTAATGTAAAACGGACCAATTTTAAGGAAATTATTCATCTTAAAAAACAGCAAATTGAATTCCATTCTAATAAGCAACATTTATAGTCCACCACAGAAGTGGCTGCATTCAGAAAGCTCACAGCTGCTTGAAAATATGCAGAGAACACTATCTGACATTTTACTAAAGAAAATAAGTAAACAAATTAATTTCTCCCTGATGTTTCCAGTGTAAAAAAAAAAAAAAAGAAAGGCAGAAAATTACTCAGCTAGAATCTGGCAAAACCTAACAGCCCTACTCTTAAAGCAGGAACAAATACATATAATTTTTCTATAGTTTTCTAAGATATCCAAAAGAAATACCATTTCTTCTTCAGCTGCTGGCTTCATACATAGTTCTAAGTCACTACACTGGAATAAAACTGTTTTTCCAAAGGGCCTCAAAATAGCTTAGGGAAATGAGCATATTAAAGATCAATGCTAGCAATGCAGAGTTTCATTGTTCAGAAAGAAAAGCAAGGGAGTTCTTGACTTGCCCATATTCACACACTCTTAGCCAAAACACAGTCTGCAATATAAAGCAAAGTCTTCACACGTGTAAGCTGTTCCCCTCATGTGGCATTAGGACTGTTCCTGCAGAGCTGTGCCATTCAGTGACTATGAAGGTGGGTCATGCCTGTTTTGCCACTGTTTTTTGGTTTTATTGCATGAGTTTTAGTATATATAATTGGTGGATAAGGTAATAAGGAATTGGCTGGATGGTCGCATCCAGAGAGTAGTGGTCAATGGCTCAATGTCTGGATAAAGATCAGTGAGAAGCGGTGTGCCTCAGCGGCCTGTATTGGGACAAATACTGTTCAATATCTTCATCAATGACATACTGGGATTGAGTGCACCCTCAGAAAATCTGCGGATAACACCAAGCCGAGTGCTGTGGTTGAGGCACCTGAAGGATGGGATACCATACCAGATCTGGACAAGCTTAAGAAGTAGGCCTGTGTGAACCTCATGAGGTTCAACAAGACCAAGTGCAAGGTCCTGCACCTTAGGTTAGGGCAACCCCTAGTATCAATACAGACTGGGGGATGAAGGGATTGAGAGAAGCCCTGCAGAGGAGTTGAGGGTCCTGGTGGATGAAAAGCTGGACATGAGCCAATAATATGCACTCACAGCCCAAAAAGCCAACCATCTCCTTGGCTGCATCAAAAGAAGTGTGGCCAGCAGGTCGAGGGAGGTGATTCTGCCCCTCTACTATGCTCTGGTGAGACCCCACCTGGAATGCTGCGTGCAGCTCTGGTGTCCTCTGCACAGGAAAGTCATGTACCTGTTGGAGCAGGTCCACAGGAGGGCCACAAAAATGATCAAAGGGCTGAAGCACCTCTGCTATGAAGACACGCTGAGAGAGTTGGGGTTGTTCAGCCTGGAGAAAAGAAGGCTCTGGGAAGACCTTATTGCAGCCTTTCAGTACCTAAAGGAGGCTTGTAAGAAAGGTGAGGACAAACTTTTTTGTTGGCGCTGTTACAACAGGACAAGGGGTGATGGTTTTAAACTAAGAGAGGGTAGATTTGGACTAGTAAGGCCGAAATTTTTTAAAATGAGGGTGGTGAAATACTGGCACAGGTTGCCCAGGGAGGTGGTAAATGCCCCATCCCTGGAAACATTCAAGGTCACATTGGACAGGGCTCTGAGCAACCTGATCTAGTTGAAGATGTCCCTGCTCATTGCAGGGTTGGACCAGATGACCTTTAAAGGTCTCTTTCAACCAAAACTATTCTATGATCCTAAACATATATGAAGAGCTTTACAGTAGGTAAAGCAAGGCATTGTTTGTCAGCCACTTACAGGATCTCTCAACCTACACATGCAACACAAAAAAAAAAAAAAGACGACCACAAAGGAATCGAATGCATGGTATTAGGTTTCAGGGTTTGGTTTTTTTTTCCACCCTGCTTATGCTTAGCCACCTGTAGAGCATGGTTGCTTCCCTGGCATCACAACCTTGTATTTCTTTGCCATAAAATTAAGGCAGCTAGTCTGCAGCTTGAGCACACGCATAGAAGACCAGCCTTAGTGACAAAAAGCCAGTTTTACCCTTTAAGTTCAGTAACAGTATGTCCTGATTAATACAGAAAACATTAATCTACTACACTGCATGGAAGTTTTGCTTACTAAAAGTCAGAGTTAAAGTATTATTTTTTTATAGGTCTGAAAGCAGGAAGTTAACAGGTGATAAGTCTCCTTTACAACAGTGGATATCTTGATATTCTAAATATTCAGAACTTGGCTTCACTGAGTTTTTAATTATTGAATTTCCACTAACCTGTTTTCAGTGCTTTTTCTGTTTCTGCAGAAGCTTTAGTGAATATATTAAGCCTCTTTCCCACTTTAAGACTTCTATAAACAAAAAAGAAAAACGATACTTAGTATTTCGCAACACTTCACAACATTGCCAGATAACAAATTTAAAAGCACAAAATATTCTCATGAACTAATAGATCTCCGGAGGAAAAAAAAAAAAAAAAAAAAAAGAGATAGTGACTCTCACTAAATCCTCAGGCTTTTAACCAGAGAAAGTGTTTATGACTTTATTATTCATCTGTAACAGAGCTTCCCAAAACATTTCTGTGTGAAAGAATGAGCATAAATCAAACCTTATATTTGCAGGCATTTTTTTACTGAAATATTTAGGAAACTGTACAAAGCAAAACAGTATGAAACCACAGACTCAAGCAATTTGACCAAGTTGCAACTTAAAAGTGAATCTGGTGATTTGTTTTTTTTCCCCTGTAAAAAATATTGCACAATTCAAGAAAAGAAAACGCAACAGCTAAATCAAACAATTCCTGCTTTATGACATAAATAGCCTATTTGGTAGATTACACAGCCACCTTCTCTGCCATATGGCAAACACTCAAAATATATCTGTATGATATATTTTAAAAAGCATCACCCTGATGCTCTAAAAATCTGACCATCTATTTTCAATCACATTTATGTTTAGCATAAGCTTATACTAAAAAAAAAAATAAAATGCAAGAGTTCAAAAAGTAATCAAAATAAATTTTCTTAGAAATGGAAACAAAGAAAAATCAATGTTTTTACTGTAGAACTTGAGAACTTACATTGAACCTGAGAAAAAAAATGATTCTTTTAAATCATACAATCTTTCAGGTTTCCACTGAAATTCTAACCATTCCTACTTTATGTTATTACATATTCACTGTTACCCTGGCAATACCTGCCCTTTGTGACCTTAAAATTTCTCCTCTCTGGATTTACTGCAGATTTCTGATGGCTCCAACTACTTTTGCAAACCTGCTCTTGTCATATTACATTTTACTGATGTAACTACCCTGGATCTATTTCAGCACAGAGCAATTTAATTACAGAGCCTTAAAAGAATGTTGATTTAGGATTATATTTTCCTATCTGTGTGTAACTCCCAATAACATTGGCTGAAGATATAAGCATGACTTGGAAGAACATTTATTTGAAAATGACTAGTTCAAATGACGATAAAGCAACATCACTCATTTCATTGAAATCTATTAACTCAATGTACACTTAGATATTCTTCCTAAACCATTCTTTTCATATTATCAATAGATAAGTGTACTTGTTAGGAGACAGGTTGCTCAATACAGGGATTTAAAAAACTATTTTGAGGTATTTACATACCAAGTACAGTTTCATCAAATAAACAGGGTGAGACAGCTTCTCAGATATCATAAATTTAATAAAAGTTCTCAAACACATGTGAAATTCACTTTCCTTTGCAGTATGCTAATAAATGAAAAGTTTAGCGAAGATAAAATATATACAGTGTACAATCACGTAAAAGTTCAGGTTTCCAGTTTATATTTCTAGATCATACTATTTCTATTCTTTCAAACTTTGGAAAACTTCTAATCCAACACCTTAAACAAAGCATTTCTCATAGTCAGTCAAGAATCACAGCCTAATAACAAAATTACGCTCATGTGACTACCAACGTTGCCTGATAATTATCCCCAAACTAAAAATAGAGCTATTCAGCATTGATAATGAAGTCAGTTCCCTTGCTCCTCAAATCAGCAACTCACGACAGAAATACTTAAGTCAGGAGGGCTTTCCACAAACTTTGCATCAGGAAAACACCGCTTGCTGGCCTCGTAGCACTGAAAAGGCCCAAGAGATACTTTCCCCTAACACACCTTTAACAGTTTGGTAGCTCAAGAACAAGGAAGTTCAACAGCAACATTTCAGCAAGCAAGCTAAGTTCTTCTAACGACTGGCTACAGCCACATCTACATCCTTGAGGTTTCTGTATGATCTACATGGCTCAACGCATACGGTACAATTTGTTCCATATAGAAAGTCATGAGCCTCTGTTTTTGATATACTGAAATAGATGTCTTGGCCAAAGAGGGCAGAATATTGTACACCTACCCACCCACTAATTTATGCCCTTTATTTTTTTCTTAGTTATCTAAAGTCTACCTTCAGCATTAACTATCTAAACACAAACTCCCTCAACTTCCAGACTATAAGCCCAAGGAAAGGGGATTCATTTGCAAATTAAATGAATTATTAGAAAAGTTAACCTTATTAAAACCGGAACTGCTAGAGAAAGAATATACCAAGAAGGAATGTAATGATGAGCTGCCATGGGAAAATAAAAAGACCACAGGCAAGAAAGCATAGCTTACAGGAGTTAAAAAAGATAATAAAAATCTAAGAGCATTCCTTAGTTCATTGAGAAACAGACTGGCCACGTGAACAGCAGCAAGATTAATTTAAGGAGTACCCTGACTAGCCATTCACATTTATCATGTAAATGATAAAATTCATTTCATAGACAAGTACGTCACAGACAATAGAAAAATAAATTACAAGATCACTTATCAGTCGCAACAACACGGTAAAAAATGCTAGAGCCTTAAAAATCTCTTCAAAACCCCAACAGAATGGATAAATATTTTCTAAACATAGAATATTTATCTAAGTTTTTCCATTAGATGAAAGTAAGCCTTCAAAGCCTCCATTTTCCAAAAAGTGATACAAAATTGTATTATGCATAAGTGAAAATAATTTAAACTAATTAAACACAATTACATTTCAGCACCAAATATTTTTAATTATCTAGAATTTGGTATTTAAAAGTACACATTATTTAATTAGCTGTTTAACATTAACTGATGTGTTCTCACAGAATTTTTTTTCAACGTTAACAGCATTTTCTGAAAAGACCTTAAGTAATTTCTTTAAGCTCTTAAGTATCATGGTAATATGAATATGTACAACTAAATCTAAAATATTATCCATTAGTAATTTTTTGCACGCTCCTTCCCCAGAAGGGAACACCACAAAAATACCTTCTGGAGTCAAAAGACTGAGGCCCTCTTCCGGGCCTGATTCTTTGACCATCCTCATCTGACTCCAAGGAAATGCGACTGGATATCCTCACACCTCTCTCAGCTGGGGACTGCCTTTTAATTGACATTTCTGAAATAACGTTGCTGAAATTAAAAACACAAATGTAAAAACAAATTAACAAAGCAAGGAAGTTCATGACATCTATCAACCAGAAACTCTACTCTCAATTGTTTTCATCAGCCTTTATAAGACAGAAGTACACATTCTTCACAAAATACATGCATTTTTAAGTCATCAGACATTCAAATCTTACTTTTTAAACCACCTCAGTTTTTACATTCTGTATAGATTAAATGAAAAGTGCTATTTCAGCCTATTAAACCTACAATGAATGCTTTCTTTGAAATAATTTAGCTTCCAACTGAAAGAAAAATTTCATCTATCTGCATACCAATATTTATAGAGCGCGCTAGGGAGAATGATAAATTTGTCTGGATACAAGGAATACGCTGAAACAGAGAGGCAAAAGTCACCAGGTTTTTTTGGACAGGAACCAGCACCGCCCAGGGACAGATCCCTGCTGCTGCAGATCAAAAGGAAGCTTGCCTTCACACATCAGCTGACATGGGTCAATCATGCCACCCTAATAAGTAGGTCACCTTTCCCGATCCAACTGCAATCTGTTGCATTGCATAACCCTATTACAGCACTGACAGACCACATCTTTCTTCATAATTCTGCCGTCAAAAAACCATACGTGAAGAACAAACGCTCTGATCTCCTCTGGTGTGGTCTGCAGCTCATTCTGCACGCAAAGGGCAAAACGCACCACCTTTCTGCCTCTGCCCATCAGTCCCCTTAACTGGTAACTCTGTTGGTTGGTAAAGACTGTTCCTCATAGCTTCTCTCTCCACGCAACCGCTTCCAGTAACACACAGTCATCCAAGATTGCGATGCTCTAGTTTTAAGACAGCCTCAAAAACAAAACCCCAAAAATAGGCCAAGTCAAAAACACTGCATAGCCATTTTCTGAAAATCTGAATGAAGTTCAAACTATGTTTTTAGTAGTTTAAATCAAAAGAGATTTTATTAACAAGAAAAAAATACTCCTGGAAAACTGCAGAAGCTAATTGCCACAGCACAGTAGGATTCCTCTTCAGTCTTAGATGTGGTTGTGAATGGCAGAACAAGAATAGCATAGCACTTCAAGTACCTACTCTGAAAGAAAGGCATCCAAAACCAAGTTTTAAATCATTTCATTTTAATCTTAAAGAAAAAAAACAATCTCACTCTAGAAATTACGCTGTGAAGTGCCTGCTGGCATTAGCCCATCTGCTGTTGGGCCAGAGGCTTGACACACTTCTGAGAGTCAAGGGGACATAATTCCTAAGGTCAGTCACACACAGCCCAGCCCAACTGCTTGGCTTGGCTGCAGCTGGCAAGGCGGGAGTGTTCCTGTGCTACATGGGGATCAGGCTTCCTCGGAGAAGCTCTTCTTACAGCCAACATTGATTTATTTGTACTTTTGCACAGCAGGTCTGGACAGACTATGTTATCAAGCTTTCAGAACATGCAGGCAATGGTATTATTCCCACTGGAAAGTCCTAATGTCACCCCATCAACGGTATCTGAACACTTCTGTTAGCAACATTCATCACTCCATCATTAAAAGTGTCCCTGTTTTAACTAAAACTATAAAGGTGTTTTTAATGTCCTTTTAATGAAAAATATCAGATTACAAATTAACACTCTAGCCCCAGTGCACCTACAGTGGTTAGATATTACATGGTATCACCTCATGTCACAACAGGAGGTTAAAAAAATAAGCTCCTAGATACTTCAGCTTTCCAGAGATGGGAAGAGGTAGAGCTTTTGTAATTAGCACAGATTCTGTCTCCTTCCTGATCACCAATCAATAACTATAACACTACAAAACAGAGACTCAAGGAGCTTTGCATATACTTTAGCCTGAGGTCTGAATTACTTTACTACTTCCTCACCCAAAACAGGAGCTGAAATTTCAACTTGTAACACTGCAGATTTTATTTTGGTGTAGCACTGTTGTAATTTCCACTGAGTGAAACTTCATCCCACACTGAGAAAACTAAATTCCCGTATTGTTAATATTTTCCCCTCCTAGTGAACACACTGTCCTCACACTGTCTTCAAAACAAGGTGATGAGGCAACCGCATACAACAGTGACCTCTGGAGGCCATGCCACAATCCTGAGAAAAAAAAATTCGTATGAACCAAAAGATCTAGACAACATACAATTTATTTCATACCCTCATAAATCTCAATAGCGGTATCCCAGTTTTTTGCAGCTGAGCATTATATGCCTCTACTGCTTGTGAAGGTATCTAATTTTTAAATAGTTATAAATAATGGAGGTATATATACTGTCTTTTAAAATGTGTCAGTATATTGAATGGAAAACCTTTATGGGAAAAAAAAGGTTAAATTGCCCGTATTCTCTTGTTGTCAAATAAAAATCAACACAAAAGAATCATGTAATTGCTTTCTAATATATTAAAAGCATCTTAGTGCTTTCTGTTGGAATTTAAAAATCAACAGCTTTAACACTGATCAGAAAGCCAAAAGTACCAAATTCACCTCAGAGTCTAACTGTGAGAGGTTACTATTGACCACGTTTTCAGTCATGAAAATCAGCAGGATTTGCTGGTCTTTCCAGGAAACTCATCCATTGATAGAGTTTCAAACTGTTACCTAACCAACAAGGAAGAAAATGGAACTTTTCAGCATACAATAAAAAAAAAATTACCATATATTCACAGGTAAAAGCAAGCTGGTACGCAAAGCTGCCTCAGGAAGTAGAACTTGCCAACTCAAAGCAGAGCAAGCCAGCCCTGCCGTTCCTAGCCAACCAAAAAGGCTGAGTTTGGTTGAAGAAAATGCATTTTTCTAACCATAATGATTCATCCACAAGCATGTTATAAAACACTGTAATAGCACATCTTAACAGATCTATCAACTAGATAGAGGCACTGTACAGTTGCAAGGCCTTTGGGTTTTGAATTTCTGAAGAATTTAATCTCTCAACAGAAAAAAAGGCTTTTTGCTTATACTACAACTTCCTTAGATGCCTTCTTTCTTCCACATCAGTCATAGCTAGCTAGGTCCTTCAGGGAAAGTGCAATGGGTGGTAAGGTCAGCAAGCCCTTGTTGCTGTGTTCCTTATATCTTAAGGAATAGCCCTTGTTCCTTATACCTTAAGAAATAGGTGCAGGAGCATACGAGGCTTGCCACTGTTTGCATTAGCTGTCAGTATCAGTACAGCCTTCCAACATCTTATCAGAAATTGAGGTAGGTTCTAATTACATTTAAGTTGGCCACCCACAGCCAACGCTATTATTAAGATGTTTGTGTACTCTGCTCTTCTAAAAACCCCAGTGACAGAGATGGAACGACCTCATTGGTAATTAACAGTTTAATGAATATATTCTTTAGGCAATATATTCCTTATTTATTCTACTTATACTAAGAAGTGTCTCTTAGGTTTTCGGTAATACTGCACAAAAAAAAACAAACAACCAAAATGCAGAAAAACATCAATCTTGCAAACAGATGTCTATCCTTGAAAGCTACTCATTTTGGCTCCAAAAACCCAGGGAGAGATAAACTTCTGTCAAGTTCTTGAGATCTTCTATATTCAAGCCGAGAGGACATTGTGAAAACAGAGCACACACACAGCCTTTGGAGATGCTTGCGCGTACCACTTAAAACCATACTTCCTCCTCAAAGAGCACAGACTTCACATGTTTGGAGAGAATTTCATTCTGCTCTCCACAACCACCATTAGAGCTCTTGGTAGAAAGAATCATGAATGCAGGATAAAAGGGAAACTTGCACAGTTTCTCCCTTTTCCCTTCACAATCTCTGAAAAAACACGTATTTAGTTTAACAAAGTTATTCACTGAGCATTGTGCTTCCCAAACTATTTGCAAGCATCTAACTCGATCCATTTGCAAGCATCTGTCACATTCTTCCTTAGTTTCCATTCACGTACAGGGCAGCCTAACGTCAGCCGCAAACATCACTAGTTTTTTAGCTACTCTGTTTGCAGTTAATTGACAAATACACATATCAAATCCTTTACTGATCCCTAGAGCAACCTACAAATAATACAATAACGGGCCAGTCTTAGGTCCTAGTATGGGACAAATTCATTTTCACAGAATAAATTGAGGCTTGCAGTTCACAACACAAACAGCTATAAATAATAGTTTCACATTCCTATTTTGCTAAAGATCCAATTTTCTGTTTAGTTCAGCATTTCACCCGGATTTAATGCCTTATTTTCTGAGTAGGTATCTAAATACTAGCTTAAAAAAAAAAAAAAAGAGAACCAAAAAACTGTCTTCAGTCATCATCCAAAAGAGCAGTATGCACAACTGTTTCCGTTTCCAAACAAATGTTTCTCATCTGTTTGAAAGCCACACTGGAAACTGATTTAAGCCAAAAGATGAGTTTTTTGGGATGACTGGAAACTTTTGAAAGGAAGGGTGGGGCTATAAATAGAGCTGCTCTAGTTCAGCTATGCAGAGCTGTCACGAAAATTCACCAGTCCAGACAGAATGTCTGAAACGTCCACAAATCCATCCATTGTGTGAGAATTTCAGAAGCTTGAAAAAAAAAAAAATTTCTGTTATTTTGCAAGCCTGTCCAAGAAAGTGATGATCCTGGGCAGGAAAACAATTCCCTTTCTGCAAAACCATTTTAGAATAAGGATGGCAAAATTTAGGGAGTCTGGTATAACCAGACCGATGATGTTCCCATTATTCATTAATTCCGAGGATAACCTGTCCGAATTTGTCTTTTAGTGCCATCTTTCCCACAGAGAACCCAGTCACCTTCAAGATGACACTGCAAAATCAAAAATTTGAAAATTATTGAGAATAACATTCAATACAAACCGTATGTTAATAGTTCCCCCCTTTTTCTGTTTATCTGTGGTTTCTTCATGTCTTCTTAGTTGTGCAAGTAGTTCTGATTCCGTCTGTTTCTTGTTGAGTGGTAGGGAAGATGCAACCGCAGAAGCAGCCTCTACCAGCTCCGGACTTAAAGGTTTGCCTCTGTAAGAGACGCAACACATATGGAAATTAAAAAAAATCATAAAAGCCTTAATATATTTAAATTGTCATTTCTGTACTGTCATTCTATGTCTTAACAACTCAGAAGTTACAGTTAGGCATTATCCCAAATGGGGGTGGTCAGTGGGATGGCCAGGTTTTTCTCTACATTGCAGTAGTCATCAATTGCCAAATGACACTGACAAGGTCTTGTTCTCAAAGCCAGGAAAATCGCAGCCTTACACCACTGCACAGCTCCTCAGATGTGAAGCTTAGAAGACCAAAGGGAACACAGACCTGCAGGATTAACACATTGCGGAGGGGAGCCACCAACAAGGCTTGACAATCACGATGCCATTCTTTTGGTTTTTTCCTATTTTCTCAATTCTGTTGTATTTTATTTAATTTGAATTTTGTTTTGAATTTTATATATACATATAATTTATTTTATATTCAAATAATTTTATTTGAATATTACCTCCCCCCCCATTAAAATAACTCTCCACGGGCAGACACTAGTGCTATCTTTCAAGAGTCTCAGTGCAGAAAAAGCTAGCATACTGTAGAAAATATACATCTTTTGGCCAGGTTCTCCCGTGACTTACTGCAATCTCCATCTACACTACATTCCCTTACAAAGCTCCTTTTATATATTTGGAAATGGCATTTGATGCTTTATTTTGTCCTAGATAACGAAAAAACCCAAACCTGAAACAAGGAGAAAAAAGGCTAAGAAAAGTTTGTTATACTTTACCCCTGGATGTCTTCTTTAGCTTTCTGAAGCATAGTACCTCCACTGCCTCGGCCTTCCAGCTTGTTTGTGGCTTGCTTTTTGATCTCACGTGCTTTTAACTGTTGGAGTTTCTGCCTATAGCTCACTTCTACTTTCATACCACCAATAATGTCTAACAACTTCTGCTTCGGTGTTTCTGCCGTGCTGCCCTGACTCAGTGATGCCACTTTAGCGGTGCTGTCTTTGGAAGGAGTAGATTCATCTTTCTCAGTAGAAAGCATGCTGCTTGTGCTGAAGAGTTTCTGTATTTTGCTACACGATACAAAAAAAAAAAAAAAAATCAAAAAAACCCCCAGAAGTTACAAAAAGGGTCCGATGCTGAATTTGGTAACCCTATCAAAAAAGCCATTAGTAACAACTACCTAGCCCTAACCGAGTGCAAGTTGAATACATTAAGTACACGTCAAGCATGCTCCTTTTGACTTTTGATAAGGACTAGGACACTGCTTAATACTCTTGTTTTTTTATGGTTTCATCATCACAAAAATCACATAAACAACTTTATTTCTTCCACAAATAAACCATGTCTAATCTAAGAACTTCAAACTTTTAAAGTACCCCTGCATTAGGTAGCAGACTGAGAGTTTGGATCTACTGGTACATGATACTTAGGGTCATTAGTACTATAGAAAGCTCACTAAAACTCTTAAGGTAACAAAGAGATCACTCCTAGCCACCTGAAAAAAGACGGCGCACACACATTTAGCTTCACATTGTTTCACACTTGTGGCACTGCTACAGATCACATTCCCCTACCCTATGCCCTGCAATACAGCAGCCAAGCATTCATGCATCCATAGGGGGAAACGGGTCCTGCTGCAAGATAACCCAGTAAAATAACAAAACAAAAGACATTTTGGTCATTTTTCCCTTCTGCAGCAGCTCCTCTACCTAGTCACTGCAAAGAAGCGGTAAAGAAATGGCTTTTGCAAAGAAGCCAAAATTGGCACCGTGAGGATGTAAAGCGAAGGACAGTGAGGAGCTGCTCAGGATATTGCTGCAACACAGACACAACTGCATTCTCTAGGAAAAAAGTTATCATAAAATTCAAAAAACTGTTCTTTTAACACTCTAAAATTAAATGTTTAAGTCTTAAAATTTAAAACTACTTTTCCATTTAAAAATCACCTTCAAAATAAAGAAAAAACCCTTACAATTAAATATTTATTTTTATTCAAAAAAAAACCCACTTCAACAGATCTTAAAACACTTCAAGAAATCTAAATGACTTTTGACACACCTTCCCCCCTTACACTCACCTCTCCCTGGCTAAAAATGAAAAATCTGCTAGTATAAGCAGACATCATATTACTACTTTAGTCACTCTGCACTTAATAAATTGTCGGCATGAAATTGTCAGCATTCAACCCTAAGTTTCGATGTTGAGAAGCAACAGGAAAATTTAAGGAAAGTTTCAGAACCACATAATTGAGAAGACAGTAGGAGTCCTGCTGTTTTACATTGAGTTGTTCTCCACAGATCTTTTTCAAACACGTTTTTGTTTAATTCAGGCTGCATGCTCCTGAAAACTGTTTCTCCATTCAGAGATCTCTGCTTTCAGTGTCAGAAAACCACACCAAGCCTGCAAGCCTTAAAACATTTCAAGTCAGGAGTACACTGCAGTTTGCGTTACTGTATTTCATCTACCATCAGGTTTGTCTTCTGCTCAGACAAACCCCACCCAGCCTTAGAAAGAAACCAACCTGCTTTATACATTAGGCTAGCACAGTATCAGAGCTTATTCAAAAAGATCAAGCAGCTTTGAAATGGGAAAAAAAAAAAAAAAAAAACGCAAAACTCATTTTTATTAAAAAACTCTTTATTAAATGAAAAGTAAAAATGAACTTCCAAATACTAGTTTTTGGCCAGCACTTTGGGCACATACCTCTGCCAACAGACGGCACAGCTCTGCTGGTATAAAAATGTTGCTGGGGTCACACAAGAGTGCTGTTGACAGCAGTCACAGATTGGATCATACAACTGTCTAGGTTGGAAGGGACCTTTCAGATTATCGACTCCAACCACCAACCTAACATTGAGAAACACTACCACTAAACCCTGTCCCTGAGCACCACTTTTACCCATCTTTTAAATACCTCTAGGGATGACAATTCCCTGGGCAGCCTGTTCCAGTGCTTAATAACCCTTTTGGCGTAGAAGTTTTCCCTAATATCCAATCTGAACCTCCCCGGTGCAACTTGAGGCCATTTCCTCTTGTCCTATCACCTGTGACTTGGGAGGAGACCGACCCGCACCCCTCTACACCCTCCTTTCAGGTAGTTGTACAGAGTGATAAGGTCTCCACTCAGCCTTATCTTCTCCAGGCTGAACAACGCCAGCTCCCTCAGCCTCTCCTCATAAGACTTACTCTCCAGACCCCTCACCAGCCTCATTGCCCTTCTCTGGACCCACTCCAGCACCTCAATGTCCTTCTTGTCACGAGTGGCCCACTGGACACAGCGGGGCCTCACCAGTGCTAGGTACAGGGGGCCAATCACTTCCCTAGTCCTGCTGGCCACGCTGTTCCTGGTACAGGCCAGGATGCTGTCGGCCTTCCTGGCCACACTGCTGGCTCACGTTCACGGGCAAGGCTGCAGCAGGCGCGCACCGGACAGGCTCCGGGCCCCACCCGCCAGGTGCAGGCGCCACGGGCACGGGAGAAAGTCAGTAAACGCGTTTAACGCCAAGGCCAGCGGCGGCGAACCGCCCCCGGGGCGCAGGCCGCGACGAAGCAACCCCCGCCCACGGTAGACCCGGCCCCACCGGCGGCGGCTTTCACCGGTGAGCCCAGCAGACCCCGTCCCATCAGAGAATCGCGGCTGGGGGCAGCGACCCGGCAAACCGTCCCCTCCCCCCCCCGTCGCCGCCGGGCGCCCGCTCTCCCCGGTGAAGGATTTACGGGAGACGACGGTACCTGTGCGGCCTCCCCACCTGCCGCGCTGCCCTCGCCGCCTCCCGGCCGCTCGCTGGCCCGGTGAGGAACCGGGCGGCGAGGAGACAGGAGCCACCGGCCGCGCTGCCCCAACTCCGGACGCGGCTCCACATGGTGCTCGCGGCCCGGCGACCCGACCGGCGGCGGCCCGTCCCCCCGCGCCGTCCCCCCGACGGTGCCGGCTGGGAACGCGAGCGGCGCCCAGCGTTCCGGGCAGCAGCGTTCCGCCTGCCCCGCTCGGCTCGGGTGGGAACGGGAGCCCGGTCCTCTGCCGAAACATCCCCGTCTTAAGAAAGAAATATATAGAATCATAGAATCGTATGGGGTTGGAAGGGACCTGTGGAGATCATCTACTCCAATCCCCCTGCCAAAGCAGGTTCACCTAGAGCAGGTTGCTCAGGAACTTGTCCAGACAGGTGGACTCTCCAGAGAAGGAGACTCCACCACCTCTCTGGGCAGCCTGTTCCAGTGCTCTGCCACCCTCACAGTAAAGAAGTTC
>JAOTQQ010000001.1:178574255-178588827 GCA_026546715.1 Gallinago undulata | reverse complement strand
CTCCCTGGGCAGCCCATTCCAATGCCTGACAACCCTTTCAATAAAGAAATATTTCCTAATATCTAACCTGAACCTCCTCTGGTGCGACTTGAGGCCATTTCCCCTTGTCTTATCATCTGTAACTTGGGAGAAGAGACCGACCCCCGCTTCCCTTCAGGTAGTTGTAGAGAGCGATAAGGTCTCCCCTCAGTCTCCTCTTCCCCCAGACTGAACAACCCCAGCTCCCTCAGCCGCTCCTCATCAGACTTATTCTCCAGACCCCTCACCATCTTTGTTGTCCTTCTCTGGACCTGGTCCAGCACCTCAATGCCTTTTTTTGTGGTAAGGGGCCCAAAACCGCACACAGTACTCAAGGTGGGGTCTCACCAGTGCCGAGTACAGGGGGATGATCACCTCTCGGGTCCTACTTACCACACCGTTCCTGATACAGGCCAGGATGCTGTTGGCAGCAGAGCTCAGTTCTGAAGTGAGAACACTGCTATGAACGTGTACTCACTGTCCTGCGGGCAAGGCTCCCACGTCTGCATCATGTGAGGAGTGGAGCAGTTTGGCAATTGAGTGTTTTTCCTTTCAGCAAGCTACTCAGCTGATTATACTCCTGGAAGGACTAGGAGAAAGCTTTCCCTGGGAATCCTCCCAGTTTTTGTTTTCCTAACCCTTTCTTTGCTCACATGGGCTTTCCCCGAAGTGAGGACGATAGAGACCGTAAACCTCCCTGCAGACCTATTCCTAAAGTAAACAAATAAAGAGGAACAATATTGTCAAACAGGCATCTAGGAATTGGACAGTTGGTACTGGAATTAGCTCACAGCCATCTGGCTTTGAAAGGAGGAATTGGCTGGCAGTTCAGCTCTAAAAGAAACAAACAATTCTGGGTATTTTCCCCCCACCTTTTGTTTTTCATTTGTAGGCACAGAAAAAAAAAATGGTTCTCTTTGACTATATTGAAGAAATTTGTCTCTCACAGTACCTGAAGTAAAAGATCACAGGAGACTAAATTCAGACTGAGATGCCTCCTGTTATACCGGCATTTTTTCTTAACAGCTATTTATGGCTTGTAAAAACCTTTTTGTATTATCTATCAGGGACATGCTCTCAGGACTATAATGTCCCCTTCTTCCATGGACAGTGGATGAATATCTCTGTAAAACTCTCTCCCTTTAGAGGAAAATGCCTGCCTTTTCTGTGTGGAATGAGCAGCCATGCAGAAGGGATGAACTATGCAGTTGTGGGCGACACAGCCCTAATTCTGCCCACCCCAGTAATTGGAGTCTCTTAATTGGTGTCACTCATTACTCAGATATTGCCAGCATGCCTAGTTCCAGTCTCCTTGTGCCTCCTGAGGGAAGGAAGCAGTATGGTATGGAGGATGACAGGGCCATTATGATCAACATCCTCCACCCAGCTCATGGCCAGTGCTGTCCATGGGTGGTGGTTGGCCTTGGCCGCAGATGCCTGTCAGGCTGGCTCTGAGGTGCATCTCCTGTGGGCTGAGAGGGTGTTCCTCTGCCTCCCTGTTTTTGAGAGAACATCTGATGTTTGATAAAATAAGCAAATTCATGTTTCTGTACGCACCTTTTCAGGTCATAGACAAACTTCACACAATGTTCTTCAGACATTGGGCCTTATCCAGGGATTAAGGAAGTAAAAATATTTTTTAATTACTTCACCGGTTTAAGGCTGGGCTCCTTGCTTTGGTTAGAAGCTCCTCAGGTAGACTGGGGAAGTGATAAGGACTTCAGTGCAGCATGTGACAATTTTTCTTCATTTGTGTGTGGCATTTTTTCAGTGGCGTTGTTTTTTTTTTTTCATTCAACCTGCACATCACTTAGATTGCTTGAAGCCATTAGACTTGATGATTTCTTTGCAAAATGAAGTGGAAAACATATTCAGTCAAGGCCAGCCTATGAAGAAACCCATTGTTTGCAGTGGTTCAATTTAATTTGAAACATATCACATCAGTTTCTATTGTTAAGGTTAGTATTTCAGCACTATGAAACCTGATGAGATGAAATTGCATTTTCCCTGTAAAATCAGATTTAGCTCTTTGAGTGATGAACTGGTGAGGGATTGTATTTTATTATGTATATTGCAAAGAAAAGAGCATGCTTTGCCATACAATAGTAGCTTGCAAGTAGCCAGTTTTGGGTGGGTTTTTTAATTTTTTTTTTTCTTATATATTGTATGTGAGTCTTTGGGTTATAAAGTGCCAGTGCCTTTAAGATTTAAGCTCCCTAACTTTGCCAGTGAACTTGAATCTACAAAATGGTTACTACGCTCTTTTAAAGTGTTGTGTTGTTTTCATAACCTTGGATTTTCCAACACTCTGTAGCTGAATATTGTTGTTCATTTAAGTGCAGTGGGATTAGCTGTCCTTCAAAATATCATCTGTAGCAGTTTGATCATGTAGCAGAATGCCAGGAGTCAAAGGATGGAAGAGTATCCTCTACACCCACCAGGTATACTTACACATTTTGCAGCAGGTATATCTCATTTCAGGCTTTGATTTGGGAAAACATTCCTAAGAAAGACAACTCAGATAGATACATCTAGTTAAAAAAACACTGGCCTAAGGAGATGTATGAGTTCATGTCTTGGCATTTGCATAAAAACATGTTTAAGTGCATATATATTCCCGAACCAGGCCTGAGATTTATTCCCATTAAAGTCCAGCAACTGAACCAATGTTAGGTACCTAAACTTGGGAGGCTGTAATCCCTTTAACAATTAGTGTCTGCCCGTTAATTAGGTTTACAAACTCCTTGAAACAGTGCATGGCTTTTTTTAAAAACTGCAGAATCCTCAGAACTTCCAAAACAAACATGCTTTCAGTTACAAAATAGGAATTTATTGTTTGCACGTGATTTAAAATTGAGGTTTTACAGATTTGAATGCAGAATATGCTTTTCTATGGGTAAAACTTCTGAAAGGTTGATAAGATATTTGCTGTACATGGGAACCCAGATTTTTATTTTGTTTTAAAATATAATTATGTGAACCACAAAATCTATTCAGATATTAACAACATGATTTTTCTGTGATATTACTGCCTTTTTATTTGTAAGAAATTAAAGAAGTTCAACGCAGCCTGAAAGAATTCAGTCTTTTGATCTGATGGGTAAAAATTAAGTATGGAAAGCTTGTGCAGTGTAAGATTGATCAAACTAGCAATTCCTTTTTCTGTTCCTGCCTGAAATTTGTGTGAGGATTTTTTTTTAATGTTACAATTGCCAAAAGTCTCTAAAAATTGGACTTGAGGATTAGAAAGCTTCCTCAGAGAATGAAATCAGCTGCTACAGATTTAGGGCTGTTTACTTTAGACTAATCTATTAGCAAGTTTGTAAAATAAAATGCAGTTAAGCAGACTGAGAAGTGTACAGCTTGAAAGTCTGTTTGAGAACACCACAAAGTCTAACAGCTATGCACACCCTCAAGCCAGCTAGTTTTGTTTGACTTATTTCTCATTTTTTCCTGCAGCTGCAGCTGTGAATCTCTGGACTCTTGTAATGCATGTCTTGCAGTTATTTACGACCATAGCAACGCACCACGGGCAAAAGTATAAATTAATAGACCACTTTGATTTAAGCACATCATCACAAATTTTGCACAGCTTGTATCACCACAGAAGCAGAAAAACATCTGGAGAGACTGATGCCAGGTGTAACCTGCTTTCTGCATGGTCCAGTCCTTTGTTACAGTTCCTACTTGATCTGTCCCTGTGTCTCCATCCTCCATTCCCATTATCAACAAAGCTGAGGAGTGGTTGCATTCCATATTTATGCCACTTCTCTCTGTGCACAACTATTATCATTTACATGTGGAGACCCATAATCTTCTATCTTTGCTACTGGGAATCAAACTCACTCAGTTTTGAAGCAAACACATGTTTTTTCTCAAGTGCCTTTGAGCAACCAGCTGAATATGTGGTAGCCTGTCAGGACATTTGATGAACGTCACAGAATCACAGAATCATAGAATCGCCTAGGTTGGAAGGGACCATTAAGATCGTCTAGTCCAACCATAAAGAAAAAAAAAACACACAAAAAACCCCCAAACCCCAAACCACACATCAAACAAAACACACACGCCAACACTAAACCATATTCCGAGCACCATATCAATATGGTAAATACCTCCAGGAATGGTGCCTCAACCACTTCCCTGGGCAGCCCATTCCAATGTTTAATAAACCTTCCACTGTAAACATTTTCGCTAATATCCAATCTGAACCTCGTCTGGCACAACTTGAGACCATTTCCTCTTGTCCTATCGCCTGTGACTTAGGAGAAGAGACCAACCCCCACCTCTCTATAGCCTCCCTTCAGGTAGTTGTAGAGAGCAATAAGGTCTCCCTTTTCTCTAGACTGAACAACCCCAGCTCCCTCAGCCTCTCCTCATAAGACTTACTCTCCAGACCCCTCACCAGCTTCATTGCCCTTCCCTGGACCCGCGCCAGCACCTCAATGTCTTTTTTGTGGTAAGATGTATTTTTTGTCCAAGAGACCTTTGGTATACAAATGCCCTGTATTTCCCACACACAGCTCTTTCAATCTAGGTAACTTCACTAACAAATAACTTTTATTCCTAAAAACCTAAATTCCTAAAAACCTATTCCCTAACCTAAATTCCTAAAAACCTCTCTTTGGCATCACAATCCTTCTTCACCATGAGCTGCTGCCTGGTAGTATCATGTAGCCCTGGCTGAGGCAATGGACCAAGGCAGTTCCCAGAGTTTGGTTGATATTCAGTAACTAGCTCTCCGTAACTCCACTGCATGTCTAACCCATAAGTCATTAGAAAAATGGATAGAAGCCTTACAAAAATGTCCAAGGAACATACCATTTTCAGCTCTGCGTGTTGGTCTTTTGGGTTGCAGTTGGTTGATAAACAGCCAGAAAAGGCTCACAGAGCACCATAACTCCACAGCAACTGGTAGTTTTCAAGAATATTAAGCAAAAAGAAAAAATATTTATTGTGCAAAGTATAGAAAACAGAGCCTGAAAGTACAGTTCTTACTCTGCAAAGAAACATTCCTCCAAAGACCTGCCTCTGCAGGTGGTTTACTCTGCTGTAGATCAGACCATATCAACACAATCCTTGAACACAGCTGAACACATTGGATGTTTTCGGTCTTGTTGGAATCAGCAGTCACAGTAATGTTTGTGTGATCAAACCTGCTCAAAATTATTTTGGTGGTCTTCAGCTGCCTTTTCCCACAGCAACACGTCCTGCGCTGCCCAGCTGCACCATTTACCTGCAAGTTCTCCATTGGTTTAGAGTCACAGCAAGCAAATACCAAGGGAAAAAATGGTGTCTGCAGCTAGTCTCTCCTCTCTTTCAGAATGATCCCTTTAGCAAGAACATGAGCTTTTTTTCCTTCTTGCACTATCCCTCAAATCTGTGATTCCAGATAGATTTGTAGTAAGGTCTTCGATTTCCATGCTTCCTAGGAAGACGCCACAGCCCAGGAAGTTCTGGAGTTCCCAAGGTGGTGGGACAATCTATGCTAGTAATTAATTTGGTGCAACAGGAACAGATCATCAGGCTGAAATATCTAGCGCTGAGGCTCTTTACCTCTGACGTGGCCTATTTTCATTAGGTTAGGGCCAAACATCCTTCTGAAATGTGGTTCAAAGCTGTCCCACAAACCTTGACTGCAACCTATTCTGGAAAGGACAACACTGTACTCTCACTTGCAGTCAAGAGTACTACATCAGTTCCCAAATCACTTTCACCTGCATAAGACAAGAAGCCATCTTACTTCTCCTCCATGTACAACCCCCCTGTGGTACTGTACCCCTCCAAACAGCCTGGACAACATCCACTGCAAGGTCCTAGGTGAGTTTTGATGGTCTTGTTTCTGCAGTTCTGGCTGCTGTTCTGGGATGATACTTGCAAAGAACCAACGTTCATCCTCCTGGGCAAGGAAGAGTTCCCTAAGAATTAGGAAAAGCAAAACAGCTTTCAGGGAGCAAATGGTTTCCCTGTGGTTGGCTGGAGATGGCAGGCCCAGGAGACAGGTTTGGACTGCTGAGATGCTGCAGGATGGAAAGGAGCACATGTTGCAAGGAAACCCTTTCCTCTCCTGCATCAGCCAAGTTGCCATGGCATCCCCCCCCCCCAGCTTTTCCACTCCCAGAGGTCACTCATCCCTCCAGTGCCAAAACACTCTGCTAAAGGGGGGTTGTGCCCCACCCATCACACAGTAGGTTATCACATCCCAAAGCCAAATCTCTTCAGTCCCAGAAAGCCAGATCCCTTGAGTCCCCAAAAGCACTTCCATGCTCCTGCAAGCCAGGGTCTCTGCACACGTGTCCATTTATTTCCTGCCAAAGTCCTTTGAAGGGAAGCTTGAAGTTAAACCCCAAACAAACTGTCCATTAGGACAGTGGAGGGGCAAAAAGTACGGTTTGGCTTAGTAGACACAGGTGCAGGTAGCAGAAATAACCATGTGGTGGCAATGTGCTCATTCTAGTGCTGCGTTTCAGGGCTATAAAATCTCCCAGGCAACATCTCAAGTGCTCTCACCATCTCCATCTTTAGTACAGGGTCCAAACAAGGGCAGACCAAGCCTGGTGGTCTGCCTCAAGAATGTGGTTCTGAAGAAGTATCCTGAAGGGCTGGTTGCTTCAGCTGGCAAGTGGAAAAAGCAAGCAGCACATAATTTAATGGCATATTAGTTGCAAGCTTCAACTACATTAGGGTTTACATATTTTTCACCAACTGAATCTTCCAACAACACTGCAGTCCTGCAAAAAAAAAAAAAAAGGAAGTCAGCACATAGGTCAATTCTGTGTGATTAAACAGTAATCTCTAATTATTTCAGATCATTTGAGATGCACAACTAACTCACTATCACTAACTGGTTACCACAGACCCAGCAATTATTTCTACATCGAAGCAATAAAGTCATTTACAATTTGATGTAGTTGTTTCTAAAACCATTTATAACCTAACCTGCTCTTCCTTAACAATTGCCATATTTTGAAGAATAGCCCCAAGCCATTTAAAAGGAATGTTTCAAGAAAATATAGAAAAATATAGAAATATATAGAAATATTAAAAAAATATAAAAATCAAGAAAATATAGAAAAATATAGAAAAATCAGCTGTATTTGAAGAAGCCTACAATTAATTAAAAGTCACAGGCAAAAAAGCACATTTAACTTTCTGGTATTTACAGTGTTTTTTCCTTGTTTGGGCTTTGAAAGTAGAACCTGTCAGTTTTATTTTGGGGAAAACACTATCTAAGATCAAATCTAAGATCAAATCTGTAAGTCTGCGTGTCTCGATCCACACAAACACATGCGCAGCTCAGCAGGGATTGCAGGCACACAGCACTTCCCATGTCTGGCAGAGTATCTCGAGTATCACTGATCACTGGTATATGTTATTGATAATTCTCATTTACTTTTCCACAGGCTATATAGCGTCCTACTGCTTTCACCTGGGTGTTGCTTCTGAAGAGCCTTATTGCAAGCACTTCGATTCATTCCTAATCCAAGAAGGGGGGGCGGGGGTGGGAAACGGAATTTTGCACAGTTTTGGCCGAGGAAAGTGATATTAACCCTCACCATGGTGGTTTAAGCCACCATATTCCACTTCATATTGCTAAAAAATTAGGACCGCAAAAGTGATGCGTTAGCTCAGCACAAGTCACTTGTTGATCTGCAGCAAATTCCTTATGAATGTCTGTGCATGTCCAATATGTAGCACGTTAATGTGCTGCAGGTCACTGTCTTTTATGTGCAAGCAAAGCTAGAGTTGCCCAAGGAAGCTGCGGATGCCCCATCCCTGGAAGTGTTGAAGACCAGGCTGGATGGGGTTTTGAGCAACCTGCTCTAGTGGGAGGTGTCCCTGCCCATGGCAGGGGGGAAGTTGGAACTAATGGACTTTAAGGTCCCTTCTGACCTAAACCATTCTATGATTCTATGTTTTTAGCAGATGTCTGAACAGGAACACTTCTTACTTTGTACCTCCATAGTTATTTGACTATTCAACCCAACTAAAGAGGCAGAAGAAAATCCTTTTTATTTTAGTCAGTATCCAAGGTGTCAGAACTTTACACCTTTAGATATAAGATTTTAGACTTCTGTATTTTTATATTAAAGTATAAAATAGCTCTAAACCTGTATGGCTTAGTCC
Source organism: Gallinago undulata (assembly GCA_026546715.1). Classification (NCBI taxonomy): domain Eukaryota; kingdom Metazoa; phylum Chordata; class Aves; order Charadriiformes; family Scolopacidae; genus Gallinago; species Gallinago undulata. The sequence continues at coordinate 178,580,682 of JAOTQQ010000001.1, read as the reverse complement.
TCTAACACATACGTGAAGCCTAATGGGGAATTTTGTATTTTAGGGAAGGTGGAGTTGTCATTTTTGATCGACATTCAGGCATGTAGTACAAAAAGATGGCCACAGGTTAATTTTCTTTCTCCTGCATTGCTCGAATGACACTTAAAAAACGTGTCAAATACTGCAGGAGGCCAAAAAAAAAAAAAAAAAAAAAAAAGCTGTAGTGGGAATGGATAAATACCGGTGTCGGGAATTAGAGCAGCTCTGCTGCCGTTCTCCCACAGGCGCACACGGCTAGGATTTCAGGGTACTTAATTTCTAAATAAATTCTTATTTAAAAAAAAAAAATAAACAAAAAAAAACACAAAAAAAACCCACAAAACCAAACAAAAATTCATTTAAATCCCGCGCAGTGAGGTTGAGCAGAGCCCACCGCCGGGCTTTTTCCCGCCCGGAACCGCCTCCCACCGCCGGGGGCACCGGAGGCCGCCGCCCCGCCCGGCCCGGCCCGGCCCCGCCGCCGCCCGCCCACCGCCTCCCCGGCCCGCGCCTTCCCCGGGGCCGCAGGGGGGCCACCCCGCCTCCCTCAGCCGCCTATATAGGGGCAGCGGCGGCAGGGTGGCGGGGCCGCCCGGGCGGGCGGCGTGCTGTGGTGAGTAGTGGATAGCGGCGGCCTTGGGCGGGGGGCTGCCTTGCCCGCTCCGTGGGCGCGCGGGCTGGGCTGGGCCGGGCCCGGCCCACCCGGAGGGGTGAGCCGGGAAACGGCCTGTGGGGCCTGGCGGGCCGGCCGCGGCCTCGGGGTTCAGCAGTGTGGCAGGCACCCCCCTCCCCCCGGGAAGCCGGGTGTCGTCGGGCCGGGGGCGGTGTGGGGTTAGGCGGTCTCCTGCCCCGGCGGCCCCGGGCCATCTGCCCGCTTAAGCGCAGGCCGGGGCTTCGCCGCGAGGGGGGATGTGTGGTCTGGGGGCTGCCGGAGCCTGAGCCTTCCTCTCGGCTGTTCCCAGCCTGGGGCTGGCCTGGGCAGAGCCCGTCTCCGTGGCGGCCCCGAGCACGTGTGACAGCCCCGGTGGTGGCCTGCGGTGACCTTGGGAGCAGAGAGCCGGCCTGCCTTCCCGGGCCCCCGCATGGAGCTGTGCTGCCTCCTGGGTGCCTTGTCTTAGTCTTTGGAGATGTGTCGGCAGAGAATAATGTCTGGGGCGGCGGGTGGAGGATCCTACAGGACCCGTAATGCTTACCCACGCTTCTGTGCTCCCAGGTCTGAGGCTTGGACTTGCTTTGGAAGTCGCAAGAGTTGCTGCCTTGCTGTAACTACGAGCAGGTTTTAACCTATTGCTGTTATTACAAGTCAGAAAAAAAATAGGAGGGAGGTATGTACATATTATAACGCTGGTGTAGTTTTGACAAGTCTTAAATCTTCTGAAAGTGTCAATGTGTTGTAATGGATCAGGGAACTTTCCTTGGCTGTTAAAATTTCCCTCATTTTGCAGGCATCTCTTTTTTTTTTTTTTTTGTCCATCTGATGCCAAGGTTTCAGTGGGTATCTTCTGTGGGTGATGTGGCGTGTGCTCCCTTTGGGGACTGGCACAAGCTGATGAGCACTCAGCATGATGCAAGCCCTGTACATTTTACTGAAGGCAGGCAATTGTTGCTGCCTAGTAATTCCCTTCATTCAGAGGCGGTCTAGCTCATCTGTCATTCTTTTCTTCCTCTAAATGAGAACCAAAACTGCAGAGTGCTGGGTGAAAGCTAATGAGGTGTATAGGATCATAAAGTGTATCTTGGTCTTGGGGCCTCTGTTTTGAAATAGCACCTAACATACTATGCTGTCCCTAGAGAAGCGGTTCAAATCTGTAACCACAATTTGGGAATAGCATATATTGGTGTCACTTACTACAAGGGTAGTGTAGTATTTATTTTTTTTTATACCCATTATGTTCAGATTCCTGCAACACATCTTAAACATATTAGATGTGTAGTTAGTGAGTGGCAGTATTTGGCCTATTGGAGTGGGTTTTTTAAGCTTCAGGAGTAATAAGGCTGTTTAGAGACAGGTTTTCTTAAAGCCTTGCTTGTATGCAAGTGTCTGTGCTTGTAACGTAAAAGTTCTGAAAAGGATGTGGTTCATACAGTGTGGGGTTTTTCTTAATTATTCTTTCTATGTAGCCTACTGGAAATTGTTTTTCATTCATGTTACTCCAAAATACATCTTGGAAGAAAACAGGCTTCTAAAGAAGCACTTCAGTACATAGAAGAGTGAAAAATGTTCTGTTTACTCTTGTATTCTTGTGGACAAGCTTAACACTCAATGAAGAGCTGCTTCACGTGTGTATTTGTGTGCTTTTTAAGACTCATGCAACTTTTTTGACAGCACCACCAGCTAAGTGTCTAGCTCAGCAGCATGATTCTGAAACAGTGGGAGTTCTTTGGCCCAGTGATTTTACTCCAGATAAGTCAGCTTGTTTTGCCTGCATGCCCAGTGAAATTAACTTGCTGCTGGCTTGAGAACAGAATTCATTTAAATGTTTTATTTGAAAGTGTCGTCTTTGTATTTCTGCTTTCCAGCTGCCTTCCTGAGAGATGAGTGTAATTTTTATTTATAATATACTGGTAAGGGGGGCGGGGACTTGCACTGGGAACATGACAGCCAGACACAATTCTAGCTGTTCGTATTCCTTCCTTTTCTTACTCATATCTTCTGAGTGCCATGTGGAAGTACCTAATATGCCTGTATCATCATGAATACAGTTTTCTCAGCTGCTGCTCACCATGAAGAGAGCAATTCTCTGTTTTGCTTAATAGATGGGGAGCTGAGGCAGTGAGGAAATATTCCAGCTAGCCAGCCTTAGACATCTGATGGGGACTATGCTTCTATAATCAATAGAAAGGAAATGTTCAATGCTGTTCCCTGGAGATAGTCTTTGCTTTCATTTGAGAGATCCAGGGAGACTAGAAGCTGGAAAACCCGAGTAGTCTGAAGCTTGGCAGTGATACTCCAGAGGATTTGCCTAATGTGGCAAAACTAGTCAGTCGTCAGTCAAAATACAAATATGCTATATCTCCATCCTGGGGACAAACTTTTTCTGTCTCTAAATGGTTTAGAACAGCTAAATGGAAGAGTTGGAAGTGAAAGCATTCATGTGATGCTTTAGCCTGTCACTTATTGTTGTAAATTGTGAATGCTTTATCTTTCTCTTCTCTCAGGAGACAAATATCTTGACACCTGCCAGGAAAGAGGGAGACTTCACTCTGAAGTAACTGATAAACAAGTGTGAAACATGAGGATCAACTCAGCTATTCAGGCTGCTATTGACCTCACAGCAGGAGCTGCAGGTAATGCTGGGGAGAACTTAATTGAACAAGACTTCCTAGAGACAGTTTTAATACCATTGACAAGTGTAAAAGCAATTTCCCATTTTCTATAAAGAGTCTTGCCTTCTGTATTTTAATGAGATGGAGGTGAAGCAGCTGACCTCAGCCAGAGTTGTATCTGTATTACTATTGCTCCTACCAGGTGAAAGCCCTGCCAAAACATGAAGGTGTAATTCTTATTTCAGACTAATAATTTTCCAGGAGGAGGTTTAAGTTTCAGGGTTAGTTCTCACACTTACATGACTTTAAGAATCAGTCACATGTAGAGCTTTGCAGTTAGCTCAGTGTGTGGGTGACTCAGGTGCCACTGTTGTCACAGGAACCCTCTCTAAATGAAATGGGCAAGAGGCTGTCTGAAGGGTTATTGGCTCAGATGACATTCTAGTCATCTGTGAAACTTCAGTAGTAGAACTGATGATCATAAGTTCACTTAATTGACTTCCACTTCAGTCTGGGCCGTGCTATAAAGTTTTGCTGGACCAGCTGTGGTAATCACAAGTGTGGAAACAGTTGCATTGTCTCATTGACCCTACCATGAATCAATAATTAACTATATCAGGGAAAAGGGGTCTTTTGGGGCATTTCTAAGCTTCATCTGAGGTTAAAAAAAAAGCTATTGTAGAAGTACTGGAAAAGCTTTTGTCATGAGGGCAGGCTTAGCCACAGAGGTACTAGTTTGCAATGGTGTCCAAACATCTTACATGATGTCCAGATGACAAACATCAGGATAGGATAGTTAATTTGGCAATGTTCATACAGAAAAGGTGGAAAGAAAGATTTATTGTACTGTTGTAATCAGTTTAAACAATTTAATGTTTTTTCTTGCCCATTACAATCAGGCTTTTTATGACTGTGTTAATGCTGTGGATATTGCAATATTAATGGTGTTAAGTGCATTCAAGGTGGTTACTGGAGGAGTTATTTGTCAGAGTGGAGTTAACCTTACTTAGTGTAGAGAGAGCAAGGGGTGACGGATAACATGAGTCCAATGTGGCACCTTCATAAAGCATTTCGTCTGCCACCACATTTTGCCCACTGGGTACCTGCTTCATTAGCCTTTGCAAAATATGTTATTGACTAGACTACACCCTCTTTGCCTGCAAGGGAAGAGAAGTATTTCTGCTATAATTCCTTCCTTGCCTTAGAAAAAAATACTTTTCTGTTAGTCTGTTCATTCCCCTTGGGTTTTGTGTCAGCAAAGAATAGCTATTATATCTGGTTTATTTCCCAAAGTAGCAGCTTAATTATCTGTGCAGGTCTTGACGGTTTTGCGGGTGTTCTCAGGTGCTTAAATGGGAGGTGTGGTTGTTCTCCTTCCAGGTACTTCAGCTCAGGAATGCTGCTGTTACTGTTCAGAGCAATGGAGCGCTCTGGCTTAGGAAGTTCCATCTTTGTGTTGAAGCTTGGTGTGTTTCATCTTGGCTACTACAGGAGCCAAATCAACTAGCTTTAGCTTAGAAATCTATTGCTTGATGATACTGTTCCATGCCCATGTTCACTCTGTCAGGGCATGCACTTGAGGTTTGCCTGGTTTTTGGCAGCAGAGCTTAGAGGAACTTAGAACTAATTATGCTGTTTTCTTCTCTGGTATAGTTCTTCCTCCCTTCAGATAAGATGAAGGAATTCAGACCTTTTCCCATGTGACTGCAGTAGTCATGAACTTGTTCTTTTTCTTTGCTACTTCTGCTATAATAGTTTTAATGTCCCTCTAGTATTTTATTTTCTGTATTATTTCCACATACTGGCTTTGTATTGCCTATGTTCATTGGTGGTGTTTGTCTGTTACATATGCCTCTGCACCCCTTGGAAAGCTAGGCAAAACAGCTGGTTCCTCCAGCAAATACATAACCTGGTTTTACTTTCCTCTCCTCTCTTGGCTCGCTGATAAGTAATGACATATCAGGGCAAGTAAATTCTGAGCAAGAATAAATAAGTCATTTAGCTGCCTGCGGGTCATAGTCCTTTGCCTAGGATCTGAGCAACCTCTAATCACTTCTTTGATTAAGTAGGACTTCCCCCCCCCCCCCAACCCTTTGTTCCCATGTTATTATTAGGACCACGTTTGTCTAAATGTTCAAAGAAGGTGGTTTTTTTTGTTGTTTGTCTAGTTTGCTTTGCTTTTGTCGTTGGTGGCTTCTTTTTTTTTTTTAGACTCTTTACTGCTGGCTGGAAGAATATTTTTTTTCTTTAATATTTTAGATATTAACATGGACTCTTGGTCTTTACCTTGAGGCTTACAAAGGTCATTGCTGTAGGTTACTGGGCTGGTTGTGCCACCTCCAATGGCAGCGTAAGGAGAGCCCTTTCTCTTTATGGAACAGCTGTTCACAGTCAACTCCCAATATTTCAGCTGTGCATTCCCAAGACCATTTGTGGTTTTCTTGGGCTCCTTCCAGCAGCCATTATCTTACTATGGATCTGTGGATGCTTTAGGTCCCACCTTTACAGAGGAGCCCTAGTGTTTGCCCTGTAGATTAATACCCACCCGACTTGTCTGCAAGTAGCGTTGGCAGAGCCCTTCCAGCTTTTGCTTGTCACAGCCTTTGTTCCCCCTCCCAGAGCAAGCAGCTCTTCAGAGCAAGGAAGCACGAAGCTTTTAGGCATCTCTCTGGTTGAGAATGAAGTTTTATGCGGGTTGGGTTCCTCTGAAAGACCTGAAGTACCTCTTTGCAGAGGTGCAGCAACAATGTAACACAAATGTGTTTGCAAAGAGTAAAATCAATTGAAAGTCACCCTAGTTAAACGAACACTTGCTCACTCTGCTATTCCCCACTTAAAAGAAAAATAACTAATCTTAATTGGATGCGTGTGTTTCTCTCCATTTCAGTTTCTTTACATTATCTGCATTGACAGAGAATTATTTCAGTTTCATAGCTGCAAAAACATCCTGTTAACTTGCCCTCTTTAAGGTATATGTCTTTAAGGGGCATGTCAACTGTACTCTGCTTAAAGAACAGATTCTGTTTTAGGATGGTTCTTCTCTGTTGCTAAAGAAGCAAAACTCCCCCCCTCTACTCTGCACTGGTGAGGCCACAACTGGAATACTGCATCCAGTTCTGGGCTCCCCGGTTCAAGAGGGACA
>JAOTQQ010000001.1:178536316-178574155 GCA_026546715.1 Gallinago undulata | reverse complement strand
AGAGCAATAAGGTTTCCCCTCAGCCTCCTTTTCTCCAGGCTGAACAACCCCAGCTCCCTCAGCCTCTCCTCATAAGATTTTGCTCCAGACCCCTCACCAGCTTCCTTGCCCTTCTCTGGACCCGCTCCAGCACCTCAATGTCTTTTTTGTGGTAAGGGGCCCAAAACTGGACACAGTACTGGAGGTGGAGCCTCATATAAACCATAATATTTATATAAGGTACTCCTGTCATATGCTTCCTGTTGGGTATTGGCCCTAAGAGGTTGCTGTCAATCCACACTGATATTTCTTACTGCGAAAGAGTAACGTTGGCTCTTTCTGCAGACTGCTGAATTGAGTTAAAACTTGTGAAAAAACATTGCACTGTGGGCAAAGCAGTTATTGATGACATTGATGGAAATATCTCACAAGTTTTCAGGGTATTGACCTTGCAGTTCAGTTTGAAAAAGATAACATGTTGAGAAACTTTGCCCTTCTGCCTGTTTTTAGCTTATCCTGGACGCTTTCTTCCAGTATGTGGGAATAAATGTAAATAAGAATCATCTGGAGTTTTGAAGTAAAAAGCTTGAGTCTTTGTTACCAATTTCTAATGCATCATCAGTTCTAGCACTCTCTTGGCAGTGTTCCTCTTCTCCTGGGGGAGTCTTAGTCTCACTTGATTACAAATTTTTCAGTTTTTTGTTATTGTTGGAACATAAAGTCTGATGGTTTCTGAACCACTGCATTAATGAGCAAGGGAAAATGTTGCTTGATTCACTAACACAAGTGATTTGATTGTAAAACAATACTTCTAATCCAGTACCCATTTATGTAAGTGAACTGATTCATTTAGATGCTTGCTTTTAGTAAAGTAAAGAAATGCTTAATGAGAACCAAGCTGGTTTTGCTCTTATATGTGATTTTTTTTTTTTCTTCAGGTAACTAAATTCATCACTGACAATTGATGCCATTGTGCTAAAATCAGTGCAATTGTCTTTTCCCACAGAGAATTCTTTCATCTTGGCTTTCTGTGTGATTTTCCTAATAGTGCTGTTTGTGTATAGACGTTTCAGTTGTAATAACCTTCAACCACCCTCTTGACTTCTTCTGCCTGCTGTAGGTGGGACAGCATGCGTGGTGACTGGCCAGCCCTTTGACACTGCCAAGGTGAAGATGCAGACGTTTCCTGACATGTACAAAGGAATTGTTGACTGTTTCGTGAAAACCTATAAGCAAGTGGGGTTTCGAGGCTTCTACAAGGGAACCACACCGGCGCTTGTGGCCAACATCGCAGAGAACTCTGTTCTGTTCATGTGCTATGGATTTTGCCAACAAATTGTGAGAAAGATTGTTGGAGTTGACAGGAAAACAAAGCTCAGGTTAGTAATAGAAATGTGTTTCATATTTTAAAATGAATACATAAAAAGCCATGCAGCTACTACTTGCAAATACTGTATTGTCAGGGTGCAACTGATGTTCCAGCCCCCCCCCTGCCTGTATGTAGTGTAGTAAGTTTTGGAACACAGACCTTTTTGTTCTTACTACAACAGAGCCATCTACCTGTCACTGCAGCTGGCTGATTTAGATAATCACAACTTAATTGGCATATTCAAGACCTGGAACACCTTACCAAAGGGAATAAGCACTGCAACACCTGAAAGTTGGTATTCCCTTGATCTCTAGCTTGCTCTGATTTTGCTGAGGAGGTAATGGTTCCTCTTACTGGGAGACATGCTGAGGGGAAAGGATGCTTTTCTAATATTGCCTTGCTTTTTAAATTTAAGTTTCAAAAGGTTGAAGGTAACAGTGGTTAGCAAGGGTCTAATTTTGTGCAGTGTGTTGTCTACAGTACTGGCAGTAAGTGGTTGCTTAAGGAATGAGAGAAGAAAGTGTTTAGTATTTACTATGACTCCTCTGCCGGGCTGTGCTCTTAGTTCAGAGGATTTCTAGAGCCTGATGTGATCCAGGCCACGACTTTGGATCTCTCTTGAAGCACTTGTCCAGTCTCCCCTCAAATTGTTCTAAGTTCCTTGCATCTGTGATGCACTTTGGTAGGGAATTCTGCAGGTGATAATCATTAATTCTGTAAGTGGAAGAGGCACAGTTGCTCCATAGCCACTGTCTCTGTGCCAGTTGGGATTTTATAGACCTTTATCCATTGTTCCGTGCCCTTTTTCCCCACCTGATTTTTTTGTTGTTGTTGTTGTTTTTCCTTGTTGGAAGGATCCCAGCCCTCCTAGTCAGTGAGCACTTAGGAGCTATTCCTTTAACAGTCCCTGTTGCATTTCTATGAAATTCTTGAAATTCTAATGTGTCTGGGTTTGAGCTCATGAGACTGGAGCGGTGTGGAGTATTCAGGGTATGAATGAGTTGTGGATTTTTGCACTGGCATAATGATCGTAATCTCTTTCTAGCTAGGATGGTTTTTCTCCAGGTGCATCACTTGAGAGCTGTCAGTGGTCCAGCAGTCTCAGTGTGCCTTACTGTTATACAATTCTCAAGGTATGTCTTGTGTGCAGCACTGAGAACAGCTGCACCTTCCCCATCCTCGTGCTGCCCCGCTGTGTGTAAAAGACTTCTCATGCTGTCCTAACGCCATCCGTTCAAAAAGTAATGCAAAGTTAACCACACCCAGCTTTTTATTAATAACTTTGTTCTGCCTCTGTCACATCTGTCTCCAAATGGAAGTAGCTGAGGAGGCCATGATTCTGCATTTGAGATCTCTGAAATGACACAGGTGGCCTAAGTGACATTATGTGAGGTGTTCTCCTGTCACATGTTAAGATGTGCTGTGTTTTAGACTGAGGCCTGCTGTGAGGGGAATATGAAGCAATGAAGAAACATATTAATTGCTGTCTACTTGCATTCTCTTTCACTGTCTTCTGGCTGTTGAGACCTCTTAGCCAAGACAGAATTGTTTCCACCTTTCTATTACTTTCTTAGATGAGGGCTTTTTCTGCTTGCTCAGCTTACAGACCCTCATCTTTTCTGCTTTTCACAAAAATGTAGGAGATAGGCCTAGCAACAGCGTGCTTTGCTTCTTAAGCATCTCATGTGATCCTCCTGGGAGGTAGACCATAGACTTGCAGAGGTTCTGGGATCATTTCCTCATGTGACTGAGGCAGCTTGTTTAGGGTGTATGTAAGGGAGGTAGTGCAGAAAACTTTCAAACAGTATACATAGGTGTACTATACGTCTTTGGAGTAGGATATGGAATGGGAATGTAATTTAAATAAGCAGCAAGAGCAAGTGCCTCTGACATCTCGCCCTTCTTTCCTTGGTCAGGTACAGGTACTTCTCAGATCCAGGATGGCTGTTGAATTCACTGTTGATTGAAGAGCAAATAGTGTCATTGCATGGCTGTACTAGGACAAAACTCTAAAAGATTTAAGTTTACTTGAAAGGTTTCTCCCTTATTGTAGTTCCCTTGAACTCTTAATCTGGATCACTGTGGGGGCATCTTACAATACAACTGTATTGACCTGGTCTGCAGTGGTGCCCTGAGTACGTGTTGTCTGTCCAGGGTGTTTCCTCCTATTCTCATTGTGGAAGAGTCGAGAAGCCTTTGTAGTGTGCTGTAGGGGAGGGAAGAAACCCCAACGAGGTGGCCATCCTCCAGACGTGACAAAGAACTATAATTACCTTTGTTGTCTCTGCTGTTTTAAAACTGTCATGCTGTCTTAGCGTGAAGAAGAAAACGTGTCAGATCACAAACTGTGGTGAACCATATTTCTTATGTATATCTAAGCCATTTCTTCTCATTTTCTCATTATTTTTGTCATGTAGCTGGTTTTGAGAAATATCTAACAATGGTTTGGTTTTACTTTAAGTTACCTTTTCAGTCATACCTTCAAATGGCTTCAGAAATAAGCTTGCCCAGCCTGCCTGTGTTTAGGGAGACCCTGCTCAGTGTGCAAAGCCTTGCAGAACAGTTACAAAACACCACGTTTTCCAGTTAAAGAAAAGCATACTGCTGATGCACGAATCAGAAAGAAAACAAGCAGAGAGAAATACTTAATTTCATTTATCTTTTAACATGCAATTAGTCCAGTCAAACTGATTTCATTCCATGCCAAGGTCTAAGCTGAGAGAACTATTATCCTTGTTTACCTCAGTGTGACTTTCTCAGTACGTGACTAGTCATCTTCAGCAGGTTATTTTCTTTCAAAAAACAAGCTAAATGCCTTTTATAGAAGAAGCATCTGTGTGACAGTAGAGGATTCTTGCTCCTGTGCTGCGTTATCAAAACTCTCCCATCCAGAAAAAACACTGAATTAGGGATTTTGAGTTGAGGGGAAACTTGAACAGGATTTAAGGCTTAACACTTCTGCGATAAGGCCAATTATATTAAAGACCAAAGCCTAAACAGTGGGTCTAGTTGAATTTTGGTGTTCGAGATCAACAGGTGAAAGTATCAAAGATCTGAACTATGGCTAAAACTAGTCCTTTAAATACGTGTCAGAATTCTTTTCAAGACTGGTAGGATCTGTTGCAGGTTTTTCTCTCTTAAAGGATTCTGTGCACTCTTTATTGCATAGCTAGAAGGCACCTCTTCCATATATTCCTTTCCTAATTCTTCGAAGTGTAACCTCATTGCATTGCTCTAGCTCGTAGCTTAATGACTGCAGGGTTCAGCCACGTACTATATTTTTAACTCTGCCTTACTCTGTCTTCACCTTCAGTGGGTTGCATCTCGGGTCCCTGTTACACAGGCTATGTGTGTGCTGCGAGAGCGTTGTGTAATCAGTGTTGCCTTTTCTTATTTACTGCATATTATTCAGTTGCCGCTCTGCAGGTGGTTACTGATTTCTTCCACTTGGACAGTTCTTGTCACTGCCATATCTGAATCGTGTCATGAGCTTTGCTTCGTGTCACAACTTCAGTTTTGTGATGTAAGGTGAAAAGTCGGAGCTTTAAGCTCCAATACTGTAAGTGTGTAAAATTGCTGGGCACTGAGCTAACAGCTCCCTGGCATGGAAGGGCATTCTGTGCAGCAGCAAGGTCAGTCTTGGCTGTGCTGACTCCCCAGGCTCTGAAAGAAGAGCTTCTGTGCTATCATGCAGCTTCTGTCCAACACACTGGGGTCTGTAGGAGCCTATTTTGAGCATCTATCGTAAAGGAGTATGATCATGGAGTACCAGCCTCTTGAGTCCTGGCAGTTTAGCAGCCCAGACTTTGCCATATGTGGAAAATCACCACAAAGCAAGTCCCAGTTTTTGAATCCTTGAGTCAATGCAGGCTACAGTGCTGTCCTGGGCAGTGGTGTGGTTTATGTTTGACTGCACTCTCTCGGATTCACACGGTTTCATTCATGGCAGCACATTCCATGGAAAGATTACAGTGGTCCACTGTACCTTGGTTTCAGGTTTCTAGCATCTTCCACTGAAAACCTGTATTAATGCTGGTAAAGTGAATTTGGAAACAGTGACATCTGCATGAGGTAATCATTGTTTCTTTTGTTTTTTTCTTAGGAAATAACTAGTACCCAAAAATTGCCCAGTAAAACAAATCTATGGAAACTTGTATAAAAGCCAAGAAGGTGAAGATTTGACAGCATTTGTTCTGCTGCAATCACTAAAGTATAGCAAAGAAGGGTAAAGGTTGCAATATATCTTCTCAGGTGTCAAAATGATGTATTTGAGTTGTATATGAAGATGGGATGAGCCAGGTTTTTCATTCCCCTAGTTCAAGCAACTGCTCTTTTCCCTTGAGGCTCTTTCCCCCAAGACTGTCCATCATTTTTTCTCCATGATATTTAGAGTACAGGATCAGGAAGCTGGTTGCTGGTCCAGTGGCTCCGATGCACTGAAGGTCAGTGCCCAAATACCCTCTGCAGTTTCTCTCTTGCAGTGATCTGCAGAACGCAGCTGCAGGCTCCTTCGCCTCTGCCTTTGCCACCCTTGTCCTCTGTCCCACAGAGCTGGTGAAGTGCCGGCTGCAGGCCATGCACGAAATGCAGTTGTCAGGAAAGATAATCCAGGGACACAAGTAAGTATACACCCTGCATGGTATCTCTGAAACCCTTTAATGTCTAGTTATTATTTTTGATTCTGTATTTTTAATTCAGTGTCACATTTGTAGGCACTGTTAACCAGAGATGAATTGTGGCTGGGAGTGTCACAGCCTGGAAGTTTTTCAGGCACCAGTGAAGGGCTCCTGGCAGGATTTTATTCCAGGTCTTAGCTGAATCCTTTTGTCTACACTGGATTTAACCCTTGATTGTCACCGCAGATGCCTGTTGTTCTGTAACCTTCTTACTGTCTGGCTATTAAGCATCACTAACTGTATCGACCTCTCTATCAGTACAGTTTGGTCAGTAGTGAAGGGTGTTATTCAAAAGGATGGTCTCCTTGGATTTTACCGTGGCCTATCAAGCACTTTGCTGCGGGAAGTCCCAGGCTATTTCTTCTTCTTTGGAGGATATGAACTGAGCCGGACGTTCTTTGCCTCTGGGAGATCAAAAGATGAATTAGGTATGGTGCCCCTTGTTCCAGGTGGATTCTAAATAGCCTGCTGTCATTGGGGACATAAGGGAGGGAGATATGCTAATAATGTACAGCAGTTGTAAAATATGTGTAAAATAAAGGCAACTGGACATACAGTTTATAGAGGTCCACATTTTGTGTACATATAGTCATGAATTATTGAAGTAATCACTTTCCAATGGAGCAGGATGTAGATGGTGAATAAATACAGTGAGGTAATAGTAATGGTACAAAACTAAATATCTGACTATAGTGTAACACAACTCTGGATTACTTAATTTCAGCTGCTGTTTAGAGCGATGTGCATGACTTTAGCTGTATTCTCTTGAACTGCATGTTCAAGCGTATGCTGAAATATACGCTGACCATTAGTTGTCATTACAATGACAGCAAGAGAACACTGAGATTTGAAAATTAGATATGGAAAAAAATAAAATGAGGAGATGCCAGAATAAAGATTGCTTGTCTCCTATTGAAAGGCTGCACAATCATACTTTGTCTCGCTGGGAGTGAGGATTTCAGCTGTATGCATTCTGGTCTTTGTTGTTGCAAAATGTTTATAAACATCTGAGCTGTAACACAAAATGAGGTTGCATCATGAAAAGTGGTTGATCACAAAGAAACTTCACTGTGCCAAGTAAATCTCTATCAGGTACACCATGTGATGTTACTCTAAACCATTTCACAGCTAACATTGGAAAGTTAAAGTGGAAAGGAGTGGAGTTCATTTAGTTAATACAGCCAAAACAGAATTCTGAGTTATGCTTTTTCAGCATGGCCCATGAACGAAGAAGCACTCCTTTTAACCTTTGAGCTTGTAGCTAGACTTGCAACTTGCCAGTGGCTTAAAATTAACTTAAAGGTTTGCAGGGGAGTGGAAACTGCTCTCTTGTCATAAGCAGGTTCCTCTGTGTTCTCTTTGATTTCTGTAGATGAAATAATGTGATATTTATGTTGGTGAATGTTTTGTGGTGTGTATAAAACTTTTTTTTTTTTTTAACTGCAGGTCCCATTCCTTTGCTACTAAGTGGTGGTTTTGGGGGCAGCTGTCTGTGGATTGCTGTGTATCCCGTGGACTGTGTCAAATCCAGAATTCAGGTTCTCTCAATGGCTGGAAAACAGACAGGCTTTATGGGAACATTTGTAACTGTTGTGAGAACTGAAGGTGAGTGTGCAGAGTATCAGCTGAATCCATAGGGCTGCAGATTGAAATCTATAACCTCCAATACCAAAAATTGCTTAAGAAATCTAGTCTACTGATAACATATTGGAGACAGTAACTGTTTCTAGCAAGCCTATTGATGCTTCATGTTGTCTGGAAAGCTTGGAATCTAGAAATTGAGACCTACTGCACCTACCATGCCTCTTGGTTCAGGAGGCCATTCACTTAAAGCTAACAAAAGCTCAGTATGCATTAAAAGCAGACAAAGGAATGAACTCCATTACCCACAACCAAACCTATCCATGAAAATTGAAAGAACCGGTTCAGTACAGAATTTTTCTTCACCTCTAGAAGTTAATGCAGCACTGACCGAGGGCTGTTTGATAAATCAGTCCTGTCTACTTGGGGCATTGACCTAAGTGTCTCATTTCTGCAAAAGGCCTGCACCAAGCGCTTCAGAAGATGGTGTAAGGACGTGCATGGCAGCAGATAGGAGTTCCTGGCCTTGTTGCTAGAGAAGATACTTATAAGAGCAGGGGTCTCACTTGGGACACAGCTCCAATGTAGTCCTGCTGTTCTTTTGGTCCCCTTGGCAGCTGTGGTACAGCTTCTGTGAACTGTATCTTCAGGTGACCAAGGTACCCTTCTGAAGAGCCTGTCATACCCGAGATAAACTTCTAACATAAGCACTTGAATGGCTAAACTCAAGTTGCAACTCCAGACACTCCTTCTATAGCAATATCCAGTGACACTGGTCAGCAGCTACACAGGTGAGCTCAGCTCTCTGTGTCCATGCAGCAGCATTTCTTCAGTGTCCTTTGAAGGTAAAAGCAGAGTGGTAGATGCAGACAGCCAATTTAATCAATTGCTAATTGGCTCTCATTTCATTTCCAGGTGTACTTGCCTTGTATTCTGGACTAAAGCCAACTATGATCCGTGCATTCCTGGCCAATGGGGCACTGTTCCTTGCCTATGAGTACAGCCGGAAACTTATGATGAAACAAGTAGATTCGTACTGACATCTTCTAGCAGATGGAGAACAAAAGGTTGCTTGAGGATCATTTAAATAAACAATCAAGAACCTGGTCTGAGCAGGGCCAAATCAGTGACCTAATTTTAGGAACTCAACTCCAGTTTAGGATTTGTAATCTTTTAAATTCAGGTGATTTTTATAGAGATGTGTACATGCTGCTTGAATTGGACCAGCAGAACTATCTCCATCTTGCAGTTTCTGCATGAGGCACATTGCATGTCATAAATGTATTTTACTGACCTGTGACGGTGCTAAAAAAGACTTATGTTGACCTGTTGGGTTTAATGTAACATGCAGCAAGCAGTCAGCTGTGATTTCTTTAAGGCAAAGCACTGTTTTAAAATCTGTGCTGTGGTGGTGAACTTCCCCAGTTGTTGTTGGCAACGGTGACAGAAGTCCTGTCCAGATCTAACCCTTCACTGAGACCCCTGCCCTTCTCCTCTGTGACTTTGAGGTTATGGCAGTTGGTACCTGAAATGTGTACTCTCTCCCTGCAAATGTGCTTATAAAAGTAGGAAGTGTTTACCTCCTACCTTGTATGACTTAGAGCCATAAAGAGATAAAAACATGTAGTTACTGGGTTTAAGGAGACCATGCAGCTTTTTATTACTTTCTAAATCCTTTCAAGAAGTGCTGGAATACGCAAAGCACTGCTGAATTAAACAGTGTAAGGGAGACTGTTGGAAATAGCTGCTGGCTCTGAGCACAGAATTGTAGCTTGCTGCAGGCTCCTGTTTGGGTCACCTTGACGTGAGCCTATGTGCTTGAAGGAGAGGAGGCTGAAGAAGAGCAGAAAGCTAGAACTGAGCTCTTAAAGACAACTGACACCATGGTCTCCATGGTGTAGCACGCACCTGTTTGGGCCGGACTCCTGCTACTTGCTGTGTCTCTTCAGCTGAGTGGAAAAAGCTCATATGACTGGATCGTTTGTATCACCTTCAGGCCTGGAGGGCATTCCTGCTTGGTCATGTTACTTGACTAAACATGCAGTTAGTCAGTGTTAGCCAAAATGATGTAGTAACACCTATTTCTAGATGCCAGTCTTGTTCTTGAAGTAGGACGTTCTTGATACAAGTGTGTTCTGCCTTGTAAGAAGCAGCTACTGCCTATCCTGGGAGAAGACAAAGCAGGTCTCAAAGAAACACAAACTATACCTCAGGCCCGGAGCTGTACAGAGGGATGTCACCCGCATGCTGTGACAGCCCACCGTTGTGCAGAGCACAGAGCTCTTTGACCCACCATGATCACCAGAGCTGCGCAGAGAGCAGCAGCTTGCCACAGCAAGGAGAGCTTGTCAGTGACAAGTGACAACAGGCACAGCTGGAACAGCTCAGTTTTGCACGTTACAGTTTCCCTTTCAGGTCCCAGAGACAGGAAGAAGCTTTAGGCATAGACAGAAGCATCTCGTCACCTACTGCCTCTCGCAGCGCAGCCAGGGTGTGCTTCAACTGGCTGCTCGTTCAGGAAAGGTGGTTTTGGCAGTTCCACAAACTCCTCTTGCTTCCCCAGCCTTCACCTGCAGCAAGAAGAGTTCATGTCCCTTTCAGGCACCTAGGAGAAGGGCAGTTAAAGCAGGGCACAGCTGAGGAATCTTCAGTGTCTGTTGCACCAATTTACCCTGACTGACCGGTACAGCAGGGGCAGTAACACTGTGCAGTCAGTATTTGAAAAGAATTTATGCCAAATGTTTAAACAATTCAGGTACAAGGGTGAGGCTTTAAGACTTGACATGTCAGAATTCCCCTTCTTTTCCAAGTTGTCTACCCAAGAGAAATAGTATATTTGTATATGTTTCTAATAGTTACAAAAAGGCGAGGACTGATTCCACACCAGTGGAATACTCCAATCATCTATTTCTTAGATTTGTCTCTGCTTTCATTTTTTAAAGCTGATGGTTGCAGTTTTTAATACAAAAGTTGAAGCTTCAAGAGAAGCAGGATATTTGGAACTGAACCTACAGCAAGAAGCTGGAAGCTGAAAGAGACGTGTTTGGAGGGTTTCCCTTTGGGAGGTTGTGTAAGCAGTAATTTTCTATCCATAACTGCTTAAGCTGTACGCACGTATCAGCTGTTCAGCTCAGAACTTTGTATGTTGGTACTGAAATTCAGGGGAATAAAGTTTGATTTCATTCATAGCGTGCCTGACTATTGTTTATGCAAATACACTTAACAAGCTTGTCTAGGTGAGGAGTAAAGAAAGGTTGAAGTCAGTGTCACTGCCCTTCCAGAATTAAAGGAAAAGGCTTTTGCAGCCAATGAATATATAAACCCCTCAAAACTGGAGGGAAAGTGCCAGCTATAACAGTGCTATGAAACAATGGCAGGTTTCACAT
Organism: Gallinago undulata; assembly: GCA_026546715.1. Classification (NCBI taxonomy): domain Eukaryota; kingdom Metazoa; phylum Chordata; class Aves; order Charadriiformes; family Scolopacidae; genus Gallinago; species Gallinago undulata. The sequence continues at coordinate 178,563,164 of JAOTQQ010000001.1, read as the reverse complement.
CATCTACTATGGAAAAATAAAGTCTGATGCTTTGTTATTACCAAAAATCGGTTCCACGAAGAAGGTTCAACTCAACTGTACATTGTTGATTACCATGATACATCCTATAAGGTTAAATTTCCTGCCAGAGGAATGCCAGGAGTCCAGCACAGGTCATCTGACTTCCACATATATAAGGGATGAGTGTCCACTGCCCTAAAGCCAGACAAGGTCAGTGCTGCAGGGGCTCAGGGACTATTGTTACAGTCTTCTGAGCAGTAGTACCTGGAGCTCTTAAGAAAAATCCTTCTCCCTCACACAGCTATTTTGTTATTTGTTCCTGCTTATACAGTAGTTTTCATTAACTGCATGCTGCAGCTAGAAAAGCCTGACTCACTGATAGAGCCGTTGTATCCGTGAGGAGATGAGCTTGCTCCACAAGCAGGAAGAAGGTTCACCTTAACTACCCTACAAGCTATTGGAAAGGGCATCCTAGGCCAGCGATATCCAGTTGCCTGAGCTAAGCCAAAAGGAACTTAGTCATCAGCCACTTCTAGCTGCAATAAAACGGCATCCTAGTCCAGCTCCTCCTCCATTCACTGTGCCCGCACAGCTGCCCGGCCTGCCCTCTTGCTCCATCGCCCTCTAGTGATGCAGCTCTGGTCTGACTCCTGGATAAGCGGGCAATTCCTTCCAGAGATGCGGGGGTTGCTTTAAGTTTACCAGCGCCCCTTAGCCCTGAAGGGCAGTTTAATTAAGCACAATAACACTTGCAGCCCCTGAAGCAACACTAGTGCTGCAGAAGTTGACCTTAAGCCAACACACACTAGCGTGCAGCAGCAGGCTCTGGAGCCAGCAAAGGGGACAGTTCTCATCTGTCAGGATCAGCCACAGAATACCACATCCAGTTTCCCTTGCCCCAGTATAAGAACAGCAGTGACATACTGGAGCAAGTCAAGAAGAGGGCAACAAAGGTGGATGGTGGAGAAATCCAAGTTTATTCACCCGTAACAGAAAGCTGAAGAGATAGCTATCTTACTGCTGCCTACAGTTAACTCATTCACGGGAGAGGACAGGGCCAGGCTCTTCACACAATTATACCAGGGCAGGACAAGCTGCAACAGCTACAACTTGGAACACGGGGAATTCCAACCAGGGAGGAAAATTAGTGATAAGATCAAGTCTTCTATGAAAACTCTATCCATGGGGATATACAGAACTGATCTAGGCTGTGTGGACTACATGTATCTAAGCAACCCAGACTCACTCTCTCCTCCACCTGGAACGCTGCTGGTCATTCAAGCCTCCTGAAGCACTGATAGAAGCAGCTTCCAACACTGTGGGAGTTTCCACTAGTACAGCTCTTAAATACCAGTTAATTACAGTAATTAAAGGTAATTGCACAGCAATTGTTGAGCTTACACTTCTTCAGAGTATACCACTACCCTCTAGTGAGCACAGGGAAAGTATGTGATCTCTTTGCTTCATGAAGTAGGTATTAGCTATGGAAAGTTGTGTCACTCCCCTTCCAGTCTTGGTTCCTAACAATGAAAAGATCAAGGAAGCAAGAGGACCAAGATGTACACATGAACCTCAACACTTTGCAGATCAAGGAAGACCTGAACAGTCCCCACAGAAGAGCTGCACTGCCGAGAATAACTGGAAGCAAAATAAGCATCCTGGAAGTTTGTGCATTCCAGGTCTTAGTCCAGCTCGAGGGATCAGTGAGCATTTGCAGGATCAAACCCATCACACACAGGTAGCAAGGCAAGCCAGGCAGTTGGCACACTCCTGAGCTGATGACATCCAGACCTAAGCAAGGGTTAGGGAATGTGGCCACCTCAGCCCTTTGAGGAAAGTTAAAGCAGCAGAGAAGCAGCTGTGCAGCCTCCAACCCCACATTCACCTCCCAGGCCAGGTGTTGCTCAAAACCCTACATCACTGGATTTCTGAAGCAGTGAGATTCAGTACTAAGGCTCCTAGATGAATCTTTCATTCCTCCAAATTCCCACATTCTACTGACTTTGGAAAAATCTGACATGCATCAGGGTTTTCCAGTCTCCTGCAGATTGCTGGTCTCCGCCCACCATGACATTAATGCCATTGCTTAAAGAGAGACAATTGTCTTAATTAACTTAAGCAGGGATTACCTGTATGTAGGAACATCTAAGCTCCAAAGGATCCAACAGCTCATTGACACAATAGTCAGCTCACACTAAGGAACTCTCCAGAGTATTATTGCTCTGCACAACAGAACTTCATGTAAGTTTATTTCAGGAGTTGTATCTACACAGAAATACATTAAGTACACCAAAATGAGACTGCTTCACTTCATACTGAAACAGCAAGACATCATTCTCCCGGAAAAGAGATAAAATTTATGTGTTTCCCTTCTTTCAGCTTTCCCTTATGGTTCAATAAAGTTCACCTCCACAGCAAATGTCTCACTATAGACTTTCCACGTTTTAGACTTGTGAGGATTATCCAGCTCATTCCTGGGAAGGTAGAGTCTGAAAGACAAAAATTCAGTAGTAGATCTTACAGTCTAGAACATCCTTGTCCTTTCAGCCAGCCAAGAGAACTTCAAGCTCAGCACTGGAATATTAAATATAACCCCAGATTTTGAATTGATATGGACATCAGCCATGCTTGTCCAGGGATTTGGATCTGAAGCAGTCTGAGAAACATACAGTCAACCTGATGGATTTGTGGGGTTTAGGTTGTTTTTTTTTTCCTCTAAAGCCCCACAGTGCCAGATTGTTAGAGTAAAACTAGTGTTATATTCAGCTAAAGGCCTCCTGATGGGATGCAAGTGGCAGGAATTTAATAACTGACCACCTTAACAGCAAAGCTCTTTCACTGCTGATCAGACCCTAGTCTACCTCATGTCTACCAGACTTCTCCAGGCAGAGAGGTTTGGGCATCCTCCCTAGCCCTGGAGGAAACGAAACACTTGGGATAGCCTGTCAGACAGCAGGCATACATTCCTCCTGGCACTGCTTTGGTCTAATTATATGTCTGCACCTCAGATGCAAGCTGCAATGCTGGCTCAGCATATTAAGTTTAGAGTTATGAACACAGACTCAAGGCTACCTCTCCACATGTTCTGATGGGATCAATTAAATAAAAATTATTTCCTTCCTATTCTAGCCATGGGAACATAGTAAATATATCAAGTGTCAAGTTCACTGTTCCTCTGTCTAAATCTGTCTATTTTCACAGAGAAAAGAGAAGGATCTCCTGTCTCTGCATTTTTACATCACTCCCCTAGCAAGACAGACAAGCCCAGTTTTCAACTCCTGGAGCTCTCCCAGGAGTTCTAGACTCAAAAAACCCCACAGTAATTTCTAACTTTAACAAAAGCATGAGAAGCAGTAGAAGAGCCTTTGGAATCCCAAGCATCAGTACCTCTAACTCTGGTCTTAATGTTTGCTTGCTAAGCTGCTGAATTAGTTCCAGCCTCTCAGGCAGCCATGCACCAGAACAGGTTGTCCAGAGAAGCTGTGGATGCCCATTCTCTGGAAATGTACAAGGCCAGGCTCGATGGGGCTTTGAGCAACCTGGTCTAGTGGGAGGTGTCCCTGCCTATGGCAGGGGGGGCTGATGATCTTTAAGGTCTCTTCCAAACCATTCTACGACAGCAGTGTTGCCCTTGGTTTGACTAGTTAGCATTACCTTTTTGAATTCAAGTTTATTTACAATAGAGGAAAAAGTCCAAAGGATTAAGTTGATTAAGATAAAGAGCACACATGTTTAAAACACTCATTGTGTGAGTGCTTACTGCCTGCTTGTAAGTTACAATTGAGAGTCAGAGACCAGTACCCACACAGAAGGCAAGACAGGCTTGACCAGCCAGTTTTCTCAGCTTTCAGTACCACGCTTAGGGAGTTTCAGCTCTGTTCAGACACCAGAAGTTTGGATCTGAAGGCAGCCACTATGATCACTTACCTGTTATTTTCAATAAAGGAAGTGTTGAACCAGAAGAAGAATGGGCAGTCATCATAGCCTTTTGGGAGATCCTAAGGACAAAAGACCTCATTTAAGAGCTCCACTAGACAACAGGACTCATTTTTTGCAGAGCAAGAGTAGCCACCTGTACTCAGTAGTTTGGTTGACAAAACTACAGTGCCAGAGTTGGTGCACTTGAAGAGCCCAGTGAAAATAGTGATCTGGGTGTGATACTGAAATTACTTCACACCTAGGTCTCTCAAGTTTAATACAATAAAGTAAGAAACTCATGTGAGAAGCAGCAAGTACTCAATTAAGAGGTCTTGGTGGTACTAGTATGGTGACTGTATCACCAGCCAGATGCCTCCTCAACCTGTACAAGCTGATATAACAACATTTGCTGCATCAGTCACTGCACAGAGATGGAAAAACATCAGCTGCTATAGTGGGGCCACCCCAGACAGGAGTTCCCCACAGTTTCTGCCCCACACAGCCCAGCTGCTGTTTGCACTGCAGTTTCTCCCAGTACTCAAGAGAGGGTCTTCACACTGTTGTACTTACAGAATGGGATTCAAATCTGACTTTCACATCACCACTTATAACAGGGCTGTCTTCCAAGCCAATGACTGCAGAGTTACTTTCAGAATCAAAGAAGAGCTGATAACAGAATAAAGGATAAAAAAATTACTGCAGAGAGACAAGGAACCAATTCATGACAATACCCAGCTACTCATTCATGGTATACAAACACAATAGCAGTGCTAGAAAAATAGCCAACGATTTTAGCTACACTGGTTAGAGTGAGCTATTGTGTTCAGCTAACTTCTAGGAAAATCTTTCACTATTTTACTCTTCCTGGGATTTAGCAAGAAGTTTAGCTTTTTCATTCTTTCAGAATTTAAAACATCTGTTTACTTAGATTGTTTTACGCCCAGTATTCATCTTCTATAGGAAGACACTTTTGACCCGTAAGTCAGTTTTCAGGTTCTGTGACTCAATTGACACAATTTCATAGTACTCTCACCTTGCAGTTTCCTTGACAGGCACATACACATTCCAGTACAACTTGCTTCTTCACTATTATCTGCACCTTCATATCAGTTCCATTGCCTTTCCCAACTCCTAGGAAGAAAAAGCTGCATTATACCATAGTACATGTTAGCTGGAAACACAAGTGGTCATGAAAACAAAGTGCAATCCTGCTAAAAAGTGCCTTCTCTCCAGAATGCCTCGCTAGAGACTTTAGAGAAGTCAAATCCTAAAGGTAGCTCAAGATTCAGTGGTTGAAAGCTGTATTTTGAAGTAGCAGCAAATCCTACCAGTGGAGCAGGAACAGGCTAATGTAGGGTCTAGTCCCACTGACTAAACAAGAACAGTAGTTCCAAATCCTCTTGAACAGGTAGTGCTGAAATTCCAGCCTTTTATCAAAATCACCAGCACATTTATATAGGAACAGGTGTGTATATCAAGCTGAGAAAGAGCAGATCTAGTTTCACATGTGGTGTTTATCTCACTTGAAAAGTGATTCCCCTCCCAAAACAGAGTAGGTTGTACATGAGCCACCTTTGACCAGACACCCAAAGAGGGAAAGAACACATGGGGTAATTGCACTCCAAAATGCTCTTCATTGTATTTTTACTGTGCTATTTGAATACTCAAATCCCAGTAACACTACATTCCTTTCATGGACTTGTCAAGAGAGACAGTAGAGATCGGCTGCCTGTACTAGGAAACCATTACCAGATAGAGGAATGACCAAATTCAAGAGTTCTTACCATGTATAGAGTGGATTTTGAGGTTTTTTATTTTGAGTTGTCTCTCTGGTGGGAGTTTCAAGTTATACTTGTTTTTCAGGATCTCATAATACCCAACATACCTACTCTGTAATGCAAAAAACCCAGACACATTATGCAGTTTCTGTACCCCACACAGACTAATTACAGTCAGAAGTAGGATTAAATAGAGCTGTCAAGTTCTTAGCTCTAAGTCTAAAGCTAGGAAGAAAGTTGTCATTCATTCTATTTCCCCTCCCCAGTTCAAACAGTCTTAGACAAATTCAACATCTACACTTTTAAGCAGTATTTAAACTATTAAGTTTTAAGATGAATTCTGTACTTTTGAGTTCAGCAAGAAATGAAGAGCTTTTATACTGTAACTTTTTAAAGGGGCATGTTTAAACATACAAGACACTGTCATGTTACAGAAGTACTTTCTGAAGGACAGCTGTACTATTTTATTTTATGCCAGCAACTAAAGCACCTCTGTCACCAGCTTTACCTCACACCTCTGAATCCCCCAGTACATTGTGAATCAAAGTGAGCAAAGCTCCAAGCTGTGGTCTGACGCAGTGACTTGTTTAGTATTTCCTTGTGAATGCAGCCTCTAGAGGATGCATTCCTCCACTCAGCCACAGTCCTCCCCAAGCAGGGCTGCAGGCTTCAGTACATCCTTGATCAACAACCCAGTTGTCTTAAAGGGTCATGCTCCTCTGAGGGTGGGCAAACACTGCAACAGGTTGCCCAGAGAGGCTGTAGAGATATGCCAAACCTGACTGGGACATGGCCCTAGGCAACCTGCTCTAGCTCACCCTGCTTGGGGTTGGACTGAAAGCTCTCCTGACCTCAGCAATTCTGCTACCTTAGATACCAGAACTCAGATTTGATGACATTACAAAGAGAAAGGCATAAGGAAAGTGCTTGGACAGAAGAGAGTAGTGGGGAAGATGCAGTGCAACCCTACCAGTTGGTAGTCTTCCAGCCCTCCAAGAAAGTACAGAAAGTTCAGGAGTTAAACATTAATAGGAACCTACATCTCTGAAACAAGGCAGGGGAGGGGGGGGAGCATAAGCACTCACAACGCTAATGTTGGTTTGGCCACTGTTACTGAACCTGCTCAAGCTTACCTGGGATGGAGTTTCAACTCCTTGAAACTTGGTACTTGTGCTTCTATCAGTTCTTCTCTCCCCAAAGTAGTCCAAACTTTCCTACATAGGAAGATAATTTCAAGAGCCAAGATATTCATTCCACCACCGCTCCCCTTTCCAAGAAGTGACTAATGTAATTCTAGTTTACTAGCCAATTCCAATAAGGGAATGCAAGTAAAAATACACAGTACTTGTTTTGGTACCCTGTAAAAGGAGGCTTTTAACAAGAATAAGAACATACTAATTAGAAGTCAGATACATTAAGCCTGTCATCCTTGAAAGAGTGCTAATAAAGCTCATTGAATAAGGAGAACAAGTTGAAGCAATTGTTTTAGAACCGTTTATGTCTCATGCGGTGTGTGGCAGACCAAGTTGAACATTGGTTTGGACCTTCAGAAGCCAAACTCAGAAAAGCAAGTGATTAGATGGTCACATACTCTGGCCAGACTACCTTGAGTGACCTGAGCCTTCTGCAACCCAGGTCTCCAGATTGATACACTGGACCTGGGATACTAAAGCAGCACAGTCATCTGTTCTGGCTGGGACTTGCTGATCCTTCTCCCTTTCCCCAGGAAGGCTTCTTGCTGTAATGTTGGCAATCAAGACAGGAAAATTCTTGATGCCTCACATGACACTTCAAAACAGTGAGACTATTTTTAGTAGAGCATGCTCAGAAGCTATCTGCAGTTTAAGAAAGTTGTTGCTCAAGATCCTAGGTCTGTTATGCCTAAAAATAAAAAAGCTCTTCAAAGTTGGTATCCTGTTAAATTCCATTTTCCTAGTTTTTCATTACATAGCAGCAAGATTTGCAAGAACTTTTTTGTAGAACAGATTGTTCACATTATCCTTTTTCCAGTATAGAGAGTATTAGTGCATTTCACACTCAGTAGTAGGTTCTAAAGGTGCATTTTGCATTCTAGGAGAGTCAAAAAATAAACACCATATGTTTACCTTTGCACTCTCAAACTGGTCACTGTCTATGAGCCAGGTACAGACCATTGTTCCAGTCCTGCCTGTATGAGGAGTAAGAGACAAGTTGAACTACAGGAGATCAAAGTATTTGGGACTATTTTTGTGAAGTTCTAACTTTTGATATAGAAGAGATAACAGTACTAGAGTATTCAAGTGCCTGTATTTCTGTGAAGAATGAGTTAAAAGATAATGTGCTGCAGTTTGTGAACTTGTTCCTTGAAAGCATTCCTGAAGCATCTCTAGGAATACTACAGAGAAATGGAAGCTGGCCAGTATCTGCACACTGCATTTAGCAGGGGATACTGTTAAGCACACTCTACTAGATTAGGTTAAAGACTGGCACTTGCCAGTGCTCTAACCCTCAAGAGCTGCTCCTCTGCTCAAACTCCCCCTGTCCCAACCCTACTAAGGCATCAGGACTGCTAGCACTAAGACTCCAAAATAGTCTCAGTTTTGACCTCTGAGATCTTAAGTTCAAGTCACCCCTTTCTACACTTGTTCTTCAAGCTGGTTTTGGCCTGCAGGTAGTTTCAACATTCAGTTTTGCAAAACCTTTTAAGCTGTGGTTCCAAGAGGTGGAAAAGAGCCTTCTTTATGTTAAGCAACCATCTGATTTAAGCCAAGTATTTGCAGTAATAACATCAGGCCACTAAAAGATGTGGTGGATGTTTGCAGGGAAATTTGGCTTATTTGTACAACTATTTATGCACTTCAACAGCTCCTGCATTACTACAGGTTGCAGATAGCAATAGGTCAGCTCACGTGCAGTAGCTTTGAGTAGCCTGTTCCTATAAGAATACATTATACTCTATTGCATAATACCTTGTGTATCTTGATTTAAAATCCAGTACCTACAACATTCCACCCCCCACCTCAAGAAATTAAGAAGCTTGAGGTATATTGTAGTGCAAGATATTCAGTGTGGATGACTGACTGCCAGGGAGCCAAAGCAGCAGCATAACACTTTTGATAATAACAGTTTCAGCAGCTCCCTATCCCTGGGAGACTACTCTCCCAGCAGGAAGTCAGTGAAGACCATCTTAAGGTATCAGATACCGTCTTTGATTAAGAGCCAATTCAGGCACCTAGAAATGGGGCTGTGTAATACTAAACACACAGTACTCTACTGTTGCTAGTCACCACAGCATCTGCCAAATTTGTCAAGTTACACTCTAAACCCATCCCATGCTATGGCTTAAGGCCATACTTACATCAAAGAAGCCATGATAAGAATAATACGTAATTTCATGTGTAATCTGTGTATGCTACAGAAGTCCTACCTTTGCCTCCTTTACAATGAATTGCTATGATGTTCTTTTCATCTTGACTCATCCATTCACGGACACTGGCAGTGAATTTCAGCATGTCTCTGCATAAGAGGAAAATTAGTGGATCAAAGCAAATGCTCACAACCTATGTGAGCATAACCTCATATAGTTATAACCTATGTATTTCTTGACAAGACTCACTGTAGTGCTGGGACATTGTGGTCATCAATAAAGATCCTTTCTACTCTGTAGTGGAAGTACTTGGGGTCATAGCCTTTTTCACCTACAAAGATAGATCTTGAATTATACCAGGAAAGGCAACAGACTTGCAACAAAGAAAGCTGCTCTGACACACAACCGCTGGTCTGAGCATATATTACTTGAAGTACAGTAGTAAAAACAGACAGATCAAAGTGGAAAAAGTATGAGTAATTTGGCTAAGACCATGCTTCTTAGCTTATACCTTCACACCTCTCACTTTTAAGTGAAAATTAATCTCCAGGCTCAGAGGGTTATTCCTTTCCATAGGGCTTATTTAGGGATCTGAAAGTTAATATTCTGATATACTCTCAGGGTCAATTACAGCAGCTCCTTAACACTTTGTAGGTGGTGTTGCTAACACCACACTCCTCATCTGTGACCCCTCATATACTCCTGTTAGCCAGAAGACAGTTTTACTTTTTCACAGCTTCAGTATCAATGCTTCTATTATCACACCTGTCTGCTTCCAGCTCTGATGCTCTACTATGAGAGCAGAAGCCACAGAATAGTTGTTCCTGAAGTATTTTTCATTGTTTTAGCCACCTCTAAACATTCACCTCATTCTTCTAAGCCTTCATTAGAAAAATCCTCCAACATCACCCCAAGTTTTAGCCCAGGTTTAGTGTTTTACTTCTTTAGTAGGAGTTTTGGAACATTGAAGCAGTTCAGCATGAGCAAGGAATTCTAAGGTCTGAAGCATCCCGTATCTCCTTTGCAAGCTTCAGTACAATATATTAGGTACTAAAAGTCAGTAGCCACATTCAGGACAGAAGGTAGTCAGAAACAACTGTACTTTTGACAGACTTCAAATTCCTGGAGATCAAGTATTGCCAGCATCATACCTTGAAAAGATGTTTTTCTGTTTAGCAGTATTTCAATAGTCAGCAGCTAAACATACTTACTGCAGAGATTGTAGACTTTATAGTGGTCTGCATGTTTGGTGTCCAAAAATCTTGCAACTTCCTACAGCAACAAGAAGATACAGGTTCAGAGTAGTTAGTACTCTGCTCCTTATTTCCACTGCCAGCTCAACCCCCACCCCCCAACTGGGGTCCAGCAACCTCATTCCTAAACAGCCCTTAGAGAGCAGGCCTTTTCAGTCCAATAGCTCAGGTTCTTGTCTGGAATAAAAGTACTACTGCAACTATCTTCCCTACTGTACTTATGTTTCCACATTATCAGGCAGCATAGTTCTAAAGGGCATTAATGCAGATCTTTTAAGACAGCAGAACTAGGACTGACTTGACAATCCAGTCCATACATAAGTTAGTGGGAACCTAGAAGTGAAACACCATTCCAAATTACTGAACTTGGTAGAGCAGAGATTTTTACCTCTATGGGGTTCCTATAGAAAGACTGCTTCCCAGAAGATGGAAATGACATTGCAATAATGCGATCTGTGGAAGAGACAGCAATCAGAAGGATTGGGGGAACCCTCTCCATATGTAGGAATACACGACTGGAAGCAGCAGCATTATGAAACTGCTTATTGATACCCTAAGAACCACCTACGCATTTCAGAAAGGTTTTCTTCTGCTTTTAGTATAGGTAGAACAGGAGAATAATGCTTCCCAAAGCATTATCTACCATTAAGCGTCAGTCTCCATAGAATCACAGGCCAGAAATACTATGAGTTAGTCAACAGTTTCTCAGCTCTAGTCCCCTAGGCCTCAGGAGAATGTGTGTCATTCCATACAGCATGTACAACCTCTCTCCCAGAAGGCTAATCCTTGAGAACACTGTCAGAGTCAGGAATCCATATTTCAAAATCCCACAGAAAAGGAGTAGGCCTGGTTTGACTTCATACTTAAGTTTCATTAGTCTAAAATATTACCCGTATTTCATGTCAAACACTTAACAGACTAGTGTTAGCAGGATGTAACATGCTGCAAAGTGTCATTTGCTTCTACAAACCAGTAATGTAAGTGAGATCCAGATCAAAGCCATCTTTCATATAACGCCTTTTGTTTTCGGAGACCTGATAAAAAAAATAGAGAGATAATCTTCCAAAGAACTGCCAAAGATCAACAAGTGTTGCCTGTTTCTAGGAAAAACCAGTTATCTAGAGTCTGAAATTAAGTCATGAGTAGCAGAGCCTCACTTTGCTACAGCAAGGTTGACAGAATTAGCCAAGAATATTTATAGTGTTAGTGTTTAGGTAGAAGATCCATAAAGAATTTTTACCCTGAAATATCAGTTTATTCTAGTGGACACACCACCACATATTCTTTATGGACTGCGGCATGAATCTGTCATTGCTATTTGAGTGTTTGGGGGCTGAAGGAAGGAAGAAGAAAGTTAAGGGCAACATAACCAAGACTGCTTATTTCTGAGCAAAAATACATACTTGAAGCTTAAAGTACCACTGTAGTGCCCTTGATGAAAGTAAGGGGCAGGTACAACAGATAAGGCTTCAACAGCTAGATTGTTTTGGTTTTTCCTGGAATAAGCAATTGAAGCATTAAAATTCCTATCTTCCCCCATGTGAGGAAAAACAGCCTGTGTACCACACAAACTAGAAGTTATCAGTTTTGCTGCATGGTGGTGTTGCAATCACTTCGCTATGGTGGCCTTCCAGATCAAGCCACTGCTGACTTGAACAGAGTTAAGAATTATTAGCTACACTAGAAGTTGGGGGCAAAGCTCTGGTACCCTGTTGGGGGACACTGAACGGACATGCTGCCTCGGCCATATTATCAGTTGGAGACCAATAGGCTGTGTGGGCAGCCTTGCTGCTCACCACTGATGGCTGCCTGGAGAAAGACAGAGCTGGAAATGGTAACATTAAGAGGCCAACTTACCATTCTCCTGGTCACCACTTCAAGTTGCTTCTTTTGTGAAGCCAGGCGAAATATTCTTATTAAGATGACAATTCTCAGAACTCGGAGGAAAGTAACCATTCTAGAGGAGAGTCAGATTCACCATGAAAGAAAATTAACACAACTAAACTTAGCTGGAAAGCTTAAAACTATTTAAAAGCTGTTTCAGAGATGGCTTAAAGCTTTGTTTCATATACTAAATTATGACTTATTAGGCTGATTCCTATGCTTGAGGAATACTCTTGTTTTATTGAAGGTTTTTTTGGGATTATACGTTCTGAACAGCTAACAAAACTAGGAAACCTCTAATTGCTCAAACAGACTTTCCCAGGCACCTCTTTCCAGCAAACACTACCTACGTTATTATCCACAAATTATTTTTCCTTTGTTCTCAAGTTTACATTTAAGTAGCCACCTGAAAAAAGAAGCTATACATCATACCTTATTAAGAAACCTGAGAAAAAAAAAATACCAGTATAAACCCTGCAGCTTGAGCTAATGATTTGGTTTGAGGAACTTTGAACTGCTGTTGAACTTTGAAGCAGACAAGATGCTCATGTGAGTGGTTCTATGGAAACAACTGAACAAGGGTAACTGCTTTAACATACACTTAGGTATTAGAGCAAGCTAACATTTATTCCTTAAGGAGGTATGTGAGCATATGCACATATTTCAGGTCCTCGTACACTTATGTAGGTATTCACCAGGATTCCTAGAGTATTATAGAAACATCCCATCACCTTCCAGATGATGACAGTCTGCTCTCCACTGCATGGAGCTTAAAGTCAACCAAACCAAAAAGGTTGTCCTGGACACCTGCAGGAAAGCTTCATTTTTGCCCCTTCCCCCCCGCCCCAGCTCTTTCCTAGTCTCAGATCACCCTGCTGTTTTAAGAACAGGGTTCCCTTGGAGCTAGAAGCCAAGGAGATAAGCCAACACTGGAGCGAAGACTCCACGGCCACTCTCCCCAGCCTGAACCACAACTGTAAGCAGCAGCTGTTCAGGAAAAAGAGCAGTTTTCATTCTGCCCTTTAGGAAATTAGCCCATTAAGCACTAGCTCCCAAACTGATACGCTAGTCTCATTCCTCAGGGTCCTTTAACATGACAGACTTCAATGAAACAGGTAACTCATCCTACTGCACACCCAGCTAGATCAGATCAGGAACAGAGACAATACCTCTCCATCAGGGTATGTTACCTCTATGGACTGCCACTGAAATCTCACTTGTCACATATATGCTCTCATCCACGTAAAAGCTGCTGAGATTTAACTACCCTGAGATATATCAGGTACTTTACAACTACTGTTTGCTTCTGTAAGGAAATAAAACTAATGAACACCAGGTAGGCTATTGGGAATTAGTTGGATTGTGTGGGTACTGTTAGGTGGGAAAACTATCTCAATATTTGGGATTTGGCCAATCTGAAGTATCATCTAGTGCCAGGTAGTAATATTTTGTTCAGAACAGGACTGAGGAGCCCTTCACAAGGGAAACTTTACAGAGGGCCTCAAGAATTGCATGGGTGAGATGGCAGGCCCCAGCTGAGCATCTTCTGAGATCAGCATGAACTCCTTTTTATGTGACCCAAAAAGCCCATTCTAAATCCCCATCACAGAATCGTTGCGAGTTGGAAGGGACCTTCTATAGATCATCTAGTCCAACTCCCCTGCCAAAGCAGGATTGCCTAGAGCACATTACTCAGGACTGCACCCAGGCAGGTCTTAAAGATCTCCAGAGAAGGGGACTCCACGACCTCCCAGGGCAGCCTGTTCCAGTGCTCTGTCACCCTCACTGTAAAGAAGTTCTTCCTCATCTTTGAGTGGAACTTCAGCAAGTTAGAATACAAGGAACTTGCACACACTGGTCTGCAACAGGATGGGTCAGTGCAGCATCAGGCCTACTAACAGCCTAGTAAAAACAGCAGCACAGATTACCCTGTCACAGTGTTACTTCTCCTACCTTTAACATAGGAAAGCTGATTTAGAAAAGTGTGCCCAGAGAAGCACGAAGTAATCATTAAATTCAACTTAATTTTTAAAGAGACCTAGAAGAAAACAGCTTTTACCATTCTGAGGCTGCAAATGCTACTTCTTTGACAGTTCTACTCTTTGAAACGTGAGTTTAATTGGTATTTGAAGCAACAACTAGTACTTCCAGATTTTTTTCCCCAGCTATTCTGGGTTCCTCAATAACTAGACTTTGTTTCTTCTAGAAGAATGTTGCCCGCCTTGCACCCAATAGAAGTTGAATTGGGGGTTGATTTTAAAAAACAAACCACACTCAACTTCCTTTCCTCACTGATGCAAGAAAGTTTCACTAATTCAAACCTAGTGAAGATCTTAGAGTTGCAATTCTCTCTCCATCAGGAATGAATTCCTCTCATGGGTTATCATCTGATCAATCTACAGAAAACCGACTGAAATGTGACTTGAATTAACTTATGCACAGCATGTTTCTCCTCACCACAGCATGCCTGAAAAATCCAATGTATGTTACCAAGTTCCATTTGCTATTATAATCCAACTCTTCTTTCTGGCTTTCTTCATACTCTGCTCTCTTTATCAGGGTTGCTGCGCACCTTACCTCCCCAAAAAAATCCCTGAGTGAGAGCATTTGATGGTCTCGCTATTCACTTTTAGTTACCCCAACTGATATTTTCAGATCATCTCTGCCTTTGAGACAGGGACAGTCTACAGCATAACTGTAGACCAAAGTTAGGTGTCTCTACCCTTTATTAGTCTGTACTATGAAATACTACTACAGCCTTATTTGTGATCTCCTACACCTAGCTTAGAGGTGCCCAAGAAGATTCTTAGAAGACTATCAAGAAGAGACTTCACATTTAAGAGCCATACCATTCTTACCTCGGTATCTGATCTGCTGCAGCAAGGTCTGAGAAGGAGTATGTCATGTTAATTAACAGAGTGCCCACCACTATAAATGCATCCAAAATATTCAGTTTAGACCGGAAATAGTTCCTGAACCTGAAACAAAGAAAAGTTTTAGACAGGTGCCCATATGGATAGCAAAGACTGAAACACCTTCAAGAAGAGGACCACCTTTACAGAACTACTGCTAGAGACAAGCTCTCCTGAAGTAGTTCTTAACACTAAGCACCGAAGGCTCACTTAGAAAATAATCCTACACCTGCTCTACATATATAAATCACAGCAAAGCTGATGCAGTTTCTAAGTGCTCATTTATACCAAAAGCACTTCAGAAATTATTCTATAGAAGGGTCACAGACAACATACACCACCAAGAAAAGATGTGGCCATTTTCTATGACCAGAAAGTTAGCCTAAAGGACATGTTCATAGTCCAAGCTTGAACTATTGCTTCCTTACTAGCGTAAGTGACTTAACTTTTGCCCATGTCTTACCCTTCAACAAACACCCTCAGGAGAACATCCATGAGAAAGAAGAGTGCTATTGCCAGGGAAACACCTTCAAGAATATCTCTAACACCCTTCTTCTCACCAATAACCAAATCCACAATCACGACTATGATGTCCACAATGATAAGCACAACTCCAAATACTCTGCAAAAAAGAAAAATACAACTTGCGAGGTAGGAATGAATTGGTGACATTTAACTGAAGAACACAAGTCCAGAAATATTTTTTTAATCTGTTTCAGTGAGAGTGTTATCTTACATACAGATTGAGGCCTGCTTGTATAAGCAGCTGAAGGATGCGAATTGCATTTTAAAGTGATCTGCACAGAATACATCCACCATGTGGAACTGTATATTTACCTCAGACTCAGCTGTAGTTAGTAACCCATAATTCCACAGCTACCTAGAAGAGGTGCAAACCTGAATGCTTTAAGGCATACAAGTGTTAGTGCTGTCTTTTGGCTTGCACACCTTCCCTCCCACTCATGACTCAATGTGGTCCCTTAAAAATAACTGTCTTTAATGGCTTACCTTGTTTCAGCATACAGGTGTCAAAGTGGTTGTTCAAAGGCTGCCACAGCTTGAAGTAGGCATTAAAGAGCTCCCCCCCCCCAGTCAACAGCATTTACAGTTCTGACTTCCAGCTCTTTGTTTAAGACTTCTTTCCCAAAGTACTTTTCTCGTCACCCTTTCAGGGGGTGATAGGGGATTCAGTACTTTCCAAATAGAGCAGGCTGGAGTCACTGTTGTTCAAGGAACTCTTCAAGTTCTCACACCAGAAATAAGGACTATTTCTACCTTACCAATATCATTACAAGCACGACCTTTTACCTGAATCCAAATGACATCACAAATGGGGAAATTCTTCTCCTAATTGCACTGCAAGAGAAGAGAACTGGCATCAAGACAAGTGACATTTTGCTACTGATATTAGCCACAAGAGCACTATAACATTCTTTTAGTTTTAGAATTCAGTATAGTACTGATTTCTTTAAGAGGAGACTATTCAGCTGCATTCATGAAGTGTATAGGTTAAGACAGTACTCGAAAGCAATACTTTGACCACTTGTTAAAAGTAGTATTCACCAGTTACAGACCCTAGAAGTACAGCAGTATGTACTTACGCATAACACTATTCAGCATCACAATTCCAGTGGCCACTTGAAGTCTGGCTTAATGCCCGGTTATAATCTTCAAGAAGTGGGCTTACTCAACAGCTATTGGTCAAGAGGAACATTAAAGAAGATAATCATCTGCTAAGGCATCTTGTTCAAGATATTAGCGTATTATATCAGAGACACTTTTTTCCAGGCCTGGAGAAAATAGCACTTGTTAACAATTCCACTACTTCTTCTGTGCTTCTGGAATAGAGGAAGAAAAATCCCTCTTCTACCTTTAAAAGAAATGTTGGTTTACCTTTCAGATTAAAGACTCAAGTGCCTTGGAAGAAAATGGGTTACTGAAGCTAAATTCTTGCAATTGTGAGTGTTATCTCCAGCCCTAGCAGGGTTCCACCTCATGTTTTCAGTTACAGAAAGTTTGTTGCCCCTTTGGTGTGCTTTAAGCCTTCTGATTTAAAGCTAGGCCTTTGCGTAACTTTCTCACTACCTGAAAGCATCTTTAGGTCACACCAAGAACTAAGAAGCAGTTACCTGCAAGCCCCAAGTTCTGACAGTTTACTTAACAGATTGACAATCTGTGTTTCAATCTTGAAATTAAGTACTGTAAGCACTCAGTCTTTTCTTAGATACTTAAAACACTTTCTCCATATATATCACTAACAGTAGGACTTACCAAAGGTTCTGACATACTGACCAAAAAAAAAAAAAGCACTGGTGGATTCCTTTTGTATTGTTCACATATCTACCCTATCTTGCCTGTTATTTACAGTTACTAGACTCCCCCTCCTCACCACCACCAGAGATACCACTGTTACAGGAATTCATTGTCAGCTCAATAATGCATTGCACCCCAGTGATCCTGTCCAAGCTACTTCTTTCCTCTAAGGTAACAAGCACTGCATTCCACCAAGTGCACGTCCTTAACACCTCTAACTCCCTTTACAACAAGGCTGAGTATCTTTGAAGTGATGAGGAAGCATCTTGCTGGGCTTACTGAATTAGCCCATACTAATTGAAAACTTTACTAATAACAAAACTAATACTAGTTTAAACTTTAAACTAAGAAACAAGGTCTAGCCAGCAAGCATCTGCATCCTTAAGCAGGAAGGAAATACTTAGGTTGTAGTACCTACTCTTGCCCATAGACATCAAGGATGTAATAACAAGTCTTGTCTTGAAAGAAGTCTAGCATATAGGACATTTCCCTTGTATTTAGAATGTCTGAATCTAAGGAAGCACTGCAACAATTACACTAACAGTTTTTTGGTATATATCTTCATCCAGTAAGTCCTGCACTGCAAATGTAGTAAGTACATCAAGACTTCAACTTCCAGAGTCTAAGGACAAGTACCTTTATTAGGTACACAAAAGACTGAAACAAACACACCACTCCAATCTGGCCTGACAACATCTTAAATCAGTTGAAGACAAGGCAGCACATTTGCTCAAATACTTAGCTTATAGCCTTTGTGAAATGCATTTGTAAATGCCAACTTCTGAATTCTAGAAAGATGTGTTGTCACATAGAAAACCTGAGATAACAGGCCTAATCTTCCTGTTCTTGAGCTGCAGGAACAGAAAACAAGTCTATTCACTTGTCAGTGACTTGACTAAGTATGCTACAACAGTCAGTAGTCTGTTGACAAGAGCTAAACTAATACTTCAAGAACAGTTAATTACTAGCAAGTTCAGATACTTTAGTCTTGAGAAGGGCATGATGCTTATTGTTTGCCTCAGATACTCATTTACCTTATTTTCTCGCCAGCATTTGTTCTTCTGTGCTCCTCCAAACTCATTACTACGGGAAAATTTAATCAATGCAGTTTGGGTTATGCATTCTCCATAATATAAGGGACTTGTAGCTAGTTCTTGGGTTGGGCTTTCATCTCTGGCGTCATAAAGAAGCTTCCTGAACTTACTTGCCTTTATGATATACTAGAATACACGTCAATACAGGTGATTTACTGAGTTTATGTCTACTTCAGCAAGCCACCTGCCTTCTTATTTTGGCTAATAGGTTTCTACTTTTGGGGACAAGCAAGGCATCTAGCATATACCTAGCTTACCTGGAACAGCTGTCTGGTTCATTATCCTCATCACGACCATCATCAATCTTTACTGTGGGCTCTTCTACTGTTGGAGAGCTGGCAAAGGAATAATAAAAGTCAAACACTGATACGGATGTCAACTTTATACATTGTTCCCGAGAAAAGAATATTAACTGTCAGCTAAGCAGTGAGAAACAGCCTGTGCCACACCACAGACCCATTAGGCCTAATACCAGGGGAAGAAAGACTTTCCATATGTTGGCACAGCAGAACCTCTTGGCTTGTAATGACCAAGTTTCTGTTAGCAATCCATCTTTCACAACTTTCTCTTTTGGGGGGAGGAAGGGAACAGATGTGTTCAGCAATAGGATAAAGGGCTTTGAAGTAGGGCATCCGAAGGTCCACTGAAGACTTAACAGTCTAGTCCAGACTCTGGAAGGGATGGAAATATACATATGCAAAATTGCTTCAGGGTCCAAAAGACATTAATGTTATTACAGTAAACTACTTGTTCAGAGAATTAATGTTTTCACCAGGAAAAGCCATAGCACAGAGATGTTTTTGTGCAGAGCAGGATACCAGACCGGAAACTGGAAGACCAGAGCAGCAGCTGAGCTAGTGCTAGAACAGCATTTTTTTCAGGGTAGTGGCTGCTTGCCATAGCTTCCTTAAAAGGGTCTCCTTTAGATCACGTTTTTGTTCAGCCACCTGAGAAGCTTTGAAGGCCACATGATTGACTTGTGTAACATCCCAATCCAGGAGTTTCTAATTCAGCCTCCTCCACAGAAATACCATGGTGCATAATAGCACAGCCACAGTGTTTGCTGTGGCTCTGTCCCTGGCATCGCTGCTTCTTGGGCAGTAGCAACTAAATACACATATTCAATATTGATGTTTCCATGCTGTTCTGAGGCAATCTAGCATAGAGGACCCAAGTACTCTTCATGCCCTACAACAGGCTGCTTCTGCAAAGTGGGCAAACTCCTTTTTAAGCTAGAAGTTTAATGATGCGCCTCCTTTTTAAGCAAAAAGTTTAATGATGCACTTCCTACAGTGTCAGCAACCATTACTGATGGTTCACCATCTGCACTCAGTATGAGGCTGGAGAGAATTATTTCCCCCCTCCCCCCCCCAACAATTTTGGTATTTAAAGGTAGTTTTCCAGCTCCAATATCTCTAGACACCAGTATTCTCACTTTTTTCCTAGAAATGAAGCAAAGCTCTAGTGACACCTGGCCATTCAGCTTTGCTTCCCAGCTATTCTTACAGGATTTCACTTCCAAGTCTCCACTTAATGTACAGCTAAAATGCTTCACTCATTAAAGCAGACTGCTGCTGCTACAGCAATTTTGCTGCAGGTCTCTTGCTTATACTTGTAGACACATGAAGGGCACCAAAAGCCACTTTCTTATCTACTGTGATTAAAATAAGCCAAAATAAGAAAGAGCAACAGTAGTGTTTTGGATTAGGAAGCCAATCTTTAACACAGAAAGAAAACAGAAGCCAAGCCCAAGCACACTGTTTCTATTGTGCTCTCACAGAAAAATTCAAGTCTAGATAATGCTTTCCTCAGAGGGAGTTTGTTTTGCTGAGCACTCTATATCTACTTGTTGTCCAAGCTGGAACAAGCTCTCTGCCACAAGCTACTACATCTAGTCTGGGTGTGGAAGAGAGGAAAATGAGAATATACTAGAAGAGCCTAGTTTCTACACACACACATTCTCCATGCAGAGCATAAGCTTTTCTGACTGCTCATGGCTAAAGGGAACTTCAGACTTGAAGCTTCTAAAGAGAGCAGAGCAAGAGCATCTTCCTCTACAAAACATCTTGACAGTGTTTCTGGATGCTAGAAGACAACAGGCTTTACTGCCATGAGTTTATTATACCAGAGCTGGGCGCTTTGTACTTCTTATTTAGTTCTTAACTAATTGGAAGAAGTCAATCATAACAGCGTATTTCTCTCAAAGATACCACTCCTCTCAGACAACATCATTTTGGGGGGGGATGGGACCCACAAACACTGTATGCGATATAAGCTTCAAGCACTCCATTATTCTCATTGTTAGATTTAAAGCACTAAGAGTCTAGACACGGCACCACATACAGCATAATTCAATACCAAGCCCATATGGTGGTACAGTTCATTCCACTCACCTGGACCCTTCTGTCAGCTCTGCGCCTTGTTCATACCTCACAGTTGTCATCTTGCCTGTTCTTGCTCTGCTGGTCTGAAGAGAAACACATCTAGTTAGAGAGAGAGATCAGTAGGAGAAACAGGGGATACTAGCTCTACACTCTTGTTACCAGCAGACAAGCTTCTGCTTCATTTTCAATTATTTCCTGCCACCCCCCACCTGACGGAGCACAATCTTTACCCATAAGAGTAGTGAGAGACAGAGCACTTAGGGTAATGAAGTTTGGGTTGTTTTTCTTTTTTAACTAATGACCCACAGTGACAATAACATTAAAATAGCATCTTTACCTCACAATTAGATATCCCCACCTCCCCACCCCCTTCACGCTATGAAACACATAAGAGCCCCCGCTGGGAGCTCCGGGAGGGGCACAGCCCCACCAAAGGCGGGCTGGAAGCCTCGGGGCGAGAGTCCCGCGCTTCATCCCCGCACCCCACAGCCTCGCGGTAAGGAACCCCACGGCGGCGGGTACGGCCCCGCCAGCAGCCCCCTCGTACCCACGGAGAAGGGCCGACAGCACGGAGAAGGGCCGACAGGCCGAGCCCTGGTCGCCACACGGGAGCTCTTTCTCCCCAACCCCCTCCCCCCCCGGTCGCCCTCACCTCAGCGCAGCCGCCCACCGGGCTCAAAGTCGAGCCCGGACGCCCGCCCCCGGCGCTCGGCGGAAAGTTGCGTTAGACTTCCTGAGGGCTGTTCTTCCCTTCCCTTCCCTCCCCCCCCCGCCCGCCCCCAGGCCGGGTTGCGGAGCCCAACTCACCCGCCGAGGCGAGGCCGAACCGCGGAGCGGGAACGCACCTCAGCCCCCCCCGCCCCGGGCCGCAGTTAAATGGTCCGGCGGCGCCGAGCGGCTGCACCTGAGCCGGGGCCCGACCCGCCCGCTGCCATGGTCACGGCCCCGCCGCCGCTCCCGACACCTCCCGGTCCGCAGCAGCAGCAGCAGCAGCAGCAGCAGCAGCAGCAGCAGCGGGGGGGCAACGGGTCCCCGACGGCTCCAGGCGCCTCTCGGGGCCCGCTGGGGCAAGGCCTGCCTGTCCCGCTGGGCTCTTGTCTTCCTGGGAGGTCGCCCCAGCAGGGCCTGCCGCCTTCTCCCCAGCCTCGGCCCTTCGGGTTTTGTAGCCGGGGCTGCAGCTGGGCTTTGACGCCTCTCGATACGTTTCCCCGCGGGATGGCGGCTTTTGGAGGGGATGCGGGGGGCTGCGATGGGGAGAGGGTTGGTGCAGGTCGGCCGCCACTCGGGCCTCTGAGGCCTGTGGCAGCGACTGCCGCCATGCAGGGCAGAGACACGCCTCACATCAAGCGCTGATGTTTCTCATATAATACTGAGAATTGATCTTTTTCACCTAACATTGAGCACTGTTTTGGGGTTGGTTTTTTTTTTTTCAGAATCGGAGCCTGCAGAGCAGAATACGGCGCTTTCCCCCCCCCCGCCTGCTTCGAAGCTCCCCAGCAGGTGTCAAGCGGTCCCTGAGCATGAGCATCCTCGGGTGGAACCTACCGCTGCTGGTGAGCCCAGGGCTGGGCTGGAAAGGTTCTCTCCAGCAGGGTCGGCAGCAGAGGGAGCTCAAAGCCAGCTTTTGGGGGCCGCTCCCGGGGCTGCTGGAGCTTGGTCCCGGCGGGTCCGGTTTAACCGATGGCAGGAGCCTTTCCGTACGCGTCTTTTCCCGAAAGAAATAAAATCCTTAAGACGAATGCTGAGAATAGGGGTCATTTCTGGGCAGCAGACTGAGTAGAAATTTTCACTTTCAAATCTGTCGTATATGTAAATAAATGGATAAGTAGCTAGTGCAGACTGTGGTAGCAAGTAATGAGCTAAATTTATTTGGTATATTCAGATAATTATGTATTCGAGTAAAAGCTAAACATGGATGGACACAAGCTGGATGATGAGAAGAAAAATTAGATTAATTTGCTCTTAATTCTGAAAAAAAAAAATAAATTTACATGTGCAGATTATTTAGTACAGCCTTGGTCCTGTGAACCATGTGGGTATCCTGCGAGCTACTCTGTGCAGAAGCTGATGCCTGTAGAGACCCTTCGTGGGAAGGACCGTATTGGAGAAGAGCGTAGAAATACACTAATCCACTTTCCCCTGTACTCGGCTCTGAAAGCACTGAGGTGTGAAGGCAGTTGGGGTATTGAAGCAGACTTTTCACAAAGCAACCTGTAACAACCAGTGAATGGAGGGGCTGGAGGCTGGCCTGCGTCCAGTTTGGCACTCAGACCGAATGCCAGGGCTGTGAATGAACTAGCTTGCTAGAGGCTGCAGATGCACTTAAAAAGGAGAAACGTTTCTTCCCATTTTTCATCAAATAGGTAGATGCTGCATTGCCAGTGATAACATCAAAGCTGTTCCTTTCAGTGTTGCTAATCTTAGAGCATTGATGATGCTGTAGATTTGCCAGCTCTCATGCGTCATCATGAGTTTCCTGGTGGTTGATTTATTTTCTTAAAACCCTAACTTCTGGAGTCAGATGACTAAAATAAAAACGCCCCTTTTTTATTAATAAAATAAAATTTCCAGCTCTCAGTTGGTGGAGAAAAGTGTAGGAACAAGGACCAAGGCTTATAAAGCTAAAAATAAAAAGGAAGCATTGAAAATATTCTGTTTTTTAAGTTCAAGACTTGTAAATCATTTTCATTATATTTTGCTGGTTAACTCATGATAGTGACATTTGAAAACCCCTCAAAATCCAGTTCTAATCCTTGACAGTTATTCATCACTGTAAAATAGCATAATTGTCAACAAAATACAGAAGAGATTGAAATGTTCAGTAAATAATCCAGTTACATACTGGGTAGAGAGCAGGATGAAGTATGCGTATCTCAGAGGGGTGATGACATACTTTACATTCCAAAAATAACAGAGAGGGTGGTAAACAGAATCTCTTAACTTGACAGATTTTTAAAATTGGTAGGTATAGCTCGTTTATATGTGACAGTCTTAAGAGACGGCCAAGAAAAATAATTTTAATTTTAATTAAGTTTTGGGATAGCAGATATATGAAGATAAGTGGGGCAAAAATCAATTCTATGCCAATGTTAAAAGCAGGTAGATCAGACGACCTGATCATGATAAATCTGTCAGCTTGGCTTTGCTCCCAGATGAAATGAAAGCAGAGTAGATGGAGGCTTCAACTAATAAAATATTTAATAATAATAATAGCCAATCAACATGGGATTAGGGAAAATAATTCCTGTCTAATTTATAATTCTAAAACCAGATTACAAGTTTTACTGATAAAATACAAGTATTTTGTTGCTTCTGTAAGCAACTGTCTGGCTAGCAAATCACATTTGATTAAAAAGGTAGAAGAATATAAACTCAATCTGGTTCATGTTGGTGAAAACCCAGTGCACTGATTTTAAAATAACTAAAAGGAGAACCATGCTTAAGCAATTCCTTTCCAGAGAGGATCTGCAGGGATTGAGTGCTGTCTTACTCTGTTTAATGTGTTACTGTTTTGTTTTAAACCATGCCCCAGATAAAAACCCCAGTGCTGAAGTTTGCAGCTGAGACAACATGAAGGACCATGCAAAATCTTTACAAAAAATCATTGGTCTACTTATAGTCCCAGTGACTGTCACTATGAGACATCTGCCACTTGCATGGGGTATGTGTGTGCATGTCAAAAAGCTTGCAAGCATTTCTGGACTAGCTTCTCATGTCTTGCAAATCACAATTATCCTAACTTCAGGAGATAGCACCATGGCAGGTCAGATACTTGGAGCATCAGGACTTCATGATAAAAACAGGTGACTCTAAAAAACTCTGGGGTAGCAGCAGGTAGTAGCCAGCCACAGGTGATCATGCCATGTGGCTTTGTGACAAAAGGAATAAAAAGATCCTTGGATCCATAAAAAGGAAAGGAGCTGGGTCGGAAACATTGCTTGAGATCTTGGCCTCTCTGTGCTATCTGCTCTGCAGTCCTGGTAAGCACAACTCCAGAAAGAAGAGGGAAGAGCCGTGATGTGAGTAAAATGCTGTGCAGTGTGCCTCATCACACCTGGGTGAGGAGCTCAAAGCTGTCCGTCTTGTGAAAGAGAAGAAAAGAAGTGCATTAATCACAATCAGTCAGGGATGGATCTGGAAAAAGGTCTAGGTGCTCTCGAAGGGGTGTAAGCAGACTTAAATTTAGACCTAGAGAGGTACTTGTTCAGCAGCTGCCTAACCCTAGAGGCAGTTAAATTGATTGGGTACTGCTCTGCTGGGCTGCAGAGACTCCCCCCAGGAACCTGCAGTTCTGCTCCTGTGTGTGCCCTGGACTGTCCTGGCCACGTAACTACTGATTTCCCCTGCCTAGGGTGCATCAGGATCCCAAAAAAGGGCAGAGAGATATTGCAGTCCCTGCAGCCCCCTCAACTCACCTTCACCACACCCCACCATACACCACCCACAGCCGTTCTCACCTCTGTGTATGTGTTCTGCATGAAACAACCAGGAATTAAATCACCCCAGGAGCAGAACTCGCTCTTGCCCTTCTTCCCTCCCCATGGCAGCCGAGTCCCCTACCTACTAGTTCTCTTCCTCTGGGATGTGTTCATGCCGTGGTGTCCAGCCTTGCCCAGGACAAGCTCCATGGAGGTCTGGGTTCCCAGGCAGAGCTTGGACCTAGCCTTAAGCACGGGAAAAAACATTTGGAAGCGGAGGGCTCTTCCCCTTCACAGAGTAAGGCATCATGAAATTAAAAAACTGCAGGACGAGACTTGGCAGACTCAGACTCAGGACCAAAAAAAATCCCTATAATAATTAACAATGTAGGTAATTAAGTAGTGGAAGAGCATGCTAAGGTCTGTGGCTGGTTCTTCAAACGCTGAATTTTTTACACCAAAATGTCTTTTTCTCAAAGAAATGCTCTAGTTCAAACGGGAATGGATTAGGTCAGAGGAGTTCTCTGACCTCAGGTAGGTAGAAGATCACGAAGATAATTCACATACTCCCTCTGGCTTTGTGACTAATTCCCTTTGGTACAGCTATTCCTGATGTAAGTGAGATCCGCTCGGACCTGTGCTTGCCCTCGGGAACTTACAAACTAATTATGTTTGTTGTGTCAACCCATTAGATACTCATAAGCTGCACGCAGACTCATTAGTTTGACTGAATTATGTCTTTGCTCTTGGAACATTATCAAAACAGATCTAATATGTTTCATGGTCTGCCACCATTACTCCTTCTTTGTACACAGATTTCTGTGGTTACTCCTTGCTAACAAACCACAGACTTTTCATGCGCAAATGCTGGTTTCGGTTATTTCATAGATTGAAACTCTGTTGGCTGGTGTCATCCTGATCTTTTGAATTTATCTTACTTTTGATGAAACCCTTCCTTGTTGGATTTTTAACAAAAAAATAAATAAGTATTTGTTTCAGATCTCATACATTAACTGATCTGGCAGCTCAGATTCCTACAGAAGATGTACAGTAGCTCACACATCGAGAGCCTGCAATGCCTGCAAAGGAGCCTGGTCCATCGTCTCTCCCAGTAAGCAGGGTATTCATGGAAGGTTGGACGTGATAGAGGAGTATAAATATAATGGCACATGCACAAAGCACCTGGATTCAGTGCAAATGGACTGTTTTGCATTGAGCTAGATGTAGACTACTCTGATTTTTCCTGGGGCACACCTAGGCTGTCAGATTCCTGCTGTGAAAACCTCAGGTCTCTGTACCTCCTTTGGAGTCTGAAGCAATCCTCCTCATTTTTTCCCTTCCCTCATTAAGAACAAACAAACAAGGAAGAACTGGTCTTGGGAGAGTTTTGAGAGGCCACTGCTGTCTTCCAGCTGCAGTGATGTCCATCATGAAGATGATCAGAGCAATGGAGCACCTCTCCTATGAAGATAGGCTGGGAGAGCTGGGGTTGTTCAGCCTGGAGAAGAGAAGGCTCCGGGGAGACCTCATAGCAGCCTATCAATATCT
>JAOTQQ010000001.1:178515136-178536216 GCA_026546715.1 Gallinago undulata | reverse complement strand
ATGGGGCTTTGAGCAACCTGCTCTAGTGGGAGGTGTCCCTGCCCATGGCAGGGGGATTGGAACTCGATGATCTTTAACATCCCTTCCAACCCAAATGATTCTATGATTCTATGTTCCATTGGGCTCTGGGGGAGTGAAGGTCCATTGGGTGTCACCTTCATGTCTTCATCCCAAGCCATTCTTTCTGGGGGGACCCAGTGCCCCATGGCTGCAGGAATATCAAGAGCTGCCCCAGAGCCACTCTCTTCATTCATGTTTATCCACCAGTCTGCATTCCTGCTATGCTGGCTGTGCATTTCATGTGTGAATAATAGGTTTTCATGACTGTTATTTAGCACCTACGTATTTTTGCTGGAAGGAGGGTGGAGGAGAGCAGGGTGGGGAGGTTTTTAGTTAATGAAACTGTTATTATTTGCTGACAAGATCACTGAGTATCTTAAAAAGAGGGAATTTGATCTCCTTCCAAGTAACTAATCAGGGATTTGCAGTGCAGAATATGTGTGCAGCATGTGTATTCCAGGACAAAAAAAAAAAAAAAAAAGAAAAAAGAGCGTTTACAGTCCCATTGCCTAGGGACTTCAACATCTGTGAGGAAGCAACACTGGTGATCACACAGTGTCCACGTTCTTTACGATGACTTATTTTAGCTCCGGGCCAGTGGAGCAGTACATGAACACACTCTCCTGCTAGCCCCACCTCACGTGAGGGCCCCACCCCACCTCAGCCTCATGGCAATCTCTCTCTTGTGCTTGTGCTTGTGCTTGTGATAGTCCTAAAGTTTCATCTAGCCTGGGAAAACAAGTTCATCGTGAAGCAAGTGCGCAAGAAACACATTCTGGATGACTGGGTTTTTCACATGGAGACATTGGTGAGGCTAACACTGGTGGAGTTCTCAGGAGAGCATGAGAGTGCTCCAGGTGTCTTGGCTCTGAGAGGAATTTGGGGGGTCTCTGAAGGGGAGTTGGACTTTGAGTCCTGCTCCTGCAAAGTTCCAATTGCATAACATACACGTGTGAGTCCCACCAGGACTGCTGCTCCACCACCCCCTCCTGCCCTGGGACCAGCAGGAATTGGAAACGTGTGGCCTGGTGCTTCTGGCCAGTCACACCATGACTCCAACATGGCTGCTGCAGACCCAGGCTCATCATTGACACCACCCAGGATCAGGAGGTGCTTGTGGGTCAAGGAGTTTGTTGGCCATTAAGGCAAGAGAAATTAGTGCGCAGTATCCCAAGTGCTCACTGGCCGGCTCCAGTTAAGGAAGAGGCTGCTGTGGATGAACACCCCAGGAGATGGAGTGCAGCCCCCCTGTGCTCGGGAGTGTGGTACCCCAGCACCCCACCATCAGCTGCAGCCACTGGCCGAAGGGGCGGAAGAAAAGGCCAAGTACCCGCTAAGGAGGAGAGGAGACATTTTCACTCATTTAATTTCACACCTCCCAAAAGCAGCCTAAAGCTGGGGGTAGAGAACAAGTGAGAAGAAAAGCACCATTTACATAACGCTTTGGCAGTGAAATGGGTCAGCGGAGGTTGTTGTGTGAGAAGAGGAATGCAGTTTTTAAATGCAGAAATAAACAGCATTGCTGTAGTTGGTAATAGCTGGACAGTCCTGCTTTCCTGGAGAGTAATACAGAAGTTTATGATGGGCTTGTGTGCCTTGTCTTTTTGACCCTTGTTCCTCCTCCGAACACAGCTCTGTAAAATGGCACATTCCTGCTGTTTTCTTTATAACGATCTGTAATTCCTTGGCCATAATGCAAAGGGAGGCACCCATCTGTTTGTTTGGGTGGTTTTTTTTCCTCTCTTCCACAAATGTCCTTGTTTGTATTGACTAGAAAATCTAATCATCCAGCTCGAAGGAGAGTTACACAACTGCAAACCTCCTGAGATTTCAGTTGAATAGCGAATCTTGCTTAATACCCCTGTGGTCGCTTCTTGCTTCAGATTTGCAGCTCCTTTGCCATTACAGCTGTGCTTTAACATATAAACCAGATTAAACAGCAAAAGGAATGCTGAGCGGAAAAGCTGTGTTATTTCCACCTTGCAGGACGGTCTTACTGAAACGAGCCTGGCTGTATTAAACATGAGATAAAACTCCCGCAGGGAGCATTAGTCTGAGTGATTCATATAAACACTTAAAGAAGTCCGTCTTAGTTCCTAGTCAAATAAGGTGGGTAATGGTGCACAACCAGCAGAGCCTCTCTCCTTGGGAGAGCACCGCTGATAGAAACCTGGTTGTTGTTTATCCTGACTGGGAAGCAGCAGGATGAGGATTGGGTAACAACAGATTAAAAAAAAACGGGGTTTGGGTAACTCTTACAGGCGAGGAATTGCAAGCGACTTTTCTGTGGAACCGCCTGGTGCTGTGAAGCCATCTTCATCTGTGCCCTTGATGGGGGCCATCTGGAGAGGGAAGTCTCATCAGCCTCTAGAAACGCAGCCAGGCTTATGATCACTTCCTTTTGCAGTTGACTTTTAAGGGAGATAATCTTACCAGGAGGAGGTCTGAAGGAAAGGTGAGTTACAGGTATGTGCATTTAATATGTGTGAATAAAGGCGTAGATGAAGTTGCTTTCTCTCCCTCCAGTCTGCACTGCCCGGTTTTCAGGAGCCACCGCTCGGACCCATCCTTCCTGTTAGCTTTTTGCCTCCACCCACATGCTACAGGGCCTGATCCTTTCCTGCATGACATCTTTTATGGGTGTCTTCCACAGGGTGCTGCTTCTCTCAGCTTGCTCTGGGCTTGGCAGACGGCTCCCCTGCTGCCAGTGGCTTTGCCGGCTCTGGAAGCAGCCCCAGCATCAGCTGCCGCGGGGATGCTAATAGAGCCCTAGCTGAAACAAAGTATGTCGCTGAGAGTGTCGAGCTGGGAAGCCAAGTTTCTGCAGCACTTCCAGATGTGAAAGCGGGGGAGTTGGTTCTAGCCTATATTTCAGATTTTTAAAATTCTTTCTGATTTTATTTTTTTTTTTAAAAGCACCATGCGAGCATGCTGTGAACAATTTGTACTGTTCACTTGCCTTCAGCTGCATGTTCCCAGTGGCAGTCGCTTAGCATTTTTTCCAGCTGGGACTCTCCGACCAAAGCCCCATCTGTGTGCTGGGGCAGATTGGCAGCAGTGATCTCTTCCACTGAAATCCCAGCAAAAACTCTCCCAAGCCCACTCTGTCCCATGAGTGACTTCTGCCCTCGGGCTCCAAGGTAATCCCGTCTTGACAGGCAAAATTCCTCTTAACTTTGGGGAATTTAGACAGAATAAGGACTGTGTGGTTTTAGCCAACCAGTTTGGCAAGGAGTCCTCCAAGGAGGCATTATTGCTGAGAGACTTCCCATCTGTGTGGGCACTGGGGAGAAGGGGCAGAGGCTGCTGGAGAGTCACACCAGGTATTTATTTGTCCAGGGAAGCAGGAGCATTGATCCAGACCTCGGTCCCCCTGTCATCATGCTGCATGGTGCTTCAGCTTCTTCCTAACACGCATCTTTTCCCTGATTTTGTCCTGTCTGTAGTTTCAAGCAACTTCCTTAGCAAATTCTGCAGCATTTTCTGGGGAATTTAATATGTTTGCGAGGGGGAATTAAGTTGTAAGAGGAACTAAAGAAACCTCCAGTGCAGCCTGTCGATGCTTCTTTGCAGGTGGTAAGAAATGAGTGTGATGATGCCCTGGTTGCTGCTGCTCTTTCTTCTGGTCAGCTTCGGCTCAGCTGCACCCAGGTTTTCGGTGCGTATCTTTCAGCTAGTGTCTGTATAATCCCTCTGCAGCGTGCCAACAGTGACGTAGCGAAAGGTACTCCCCCACAAAAAGGACGTGGGGCTGCGAGAGCAAAGCAAAAAGCTGTCTGCCTGCAACTAAAGGAAGGTCATTCTTGCTGTCCTCATAGTATAGGGTTTTCACAGCATTAGGGGCTTCGCAGCTCTCTGGCATGCCAAGAATTAAAAAAAAACAACAAGAAAAGCCCTTTAATTTTTAATTTTTTTTTAAAAAAAGGTAGTTTATGGCCAGTGAAGAAACACTCCATTTCCTCAGGGAAAACTGCCTTCTTTTTATTCAATGTGTTTTAAAGAATGGGAAGGGGAAGAGAAGGTAGGCATAGCCTGAGCCAATCTGTACTTGTCTGTTGA
Organism: Gallinago undulata; assembly: GCA_026546715.1. NCBI lineage: Eukaryota > Metazoa > Chordata > Aves > Charadriiformes > Scolopacidae > Gallinago > Gallinago undulata. The sequence goes on along the minus strand of JAOTQQ010000001.1, from coordinate 178,532,097 downwards.
GAAAATGACTCTTGGGCTATACCAAGGAGGTCCAGAGCTTGCCAAGGAGACTTCAGCGAGCTGGGAGCTGCCTGCAGCAGGTCCTTGTGTGCCTCCGGCCTGGAATTCCTCCTCTGTGGAGGAAAACCAAGAGACCTAGGAGAAGAAAGAGGCAGCTGGGAGACCATGTTTATGCACACTAGTCAGTCTGCTGTGCTGGGCAACCTGCTTGTTTTGCTTACGCCTAGAACTGGTCCTGACATGGTGTCACTCAAGCCAGATTTCTCAGAGCAAAAAATAGCCAGTGATTCTTGTTGTATGGGTTTGCTTGGCCATCTTGGAAGAAATTTTGCTCTATTTTGTTACATTTTTAATGGATAACACCAGCTACAGACTAAATGTTACTTAAAAGGTTTATCCCGGCCAGTTTGGGCAACATTCTGGTCTCAGTCACAGTAATGCAGCTCTGAAGTTATTCCACTGATCTCAGTAGCCTCACTGCTTTCTGCTGGTTTGCACCCAATGTCAGCTCTTTTATCTTCCAGTTTTACAAGATGTTTCTGGAATCTTGCTGGTTTGGCCTGGCTGCAGTGCAAGAGCAGGTTTTCCCCCCTCTTAATATGCTGAGCCGTTTTGTAGTCTGTAAACGCTCTGAGTTCATTAAATGGGAGTCGAGATGAATTACATTCATCCAAAGTAACTGTGTGTATCTGATCATATTCTGGGATGCTCTGAGCAGTGGCAAGGTCATTCTAGAAAACCCTTTTCCACTGGGTTCAACTCAACAGCCCAAGCTGTGCAAGTTTCCTGTATCTTAGGAAGAGACTGTCAAATCATCTTGATCCACAGAAGCAGTGTGATATGTTAGGATCAAGAGGAGACAGATACTCCTCTCTCTGCCTGTCTGTTCTTACCACTGACTGAAGCATGGGTTGTTTTTTTGTTTTGTTTTGTTTTATTTTCTCCATAGGAAAAAGATATCTGCCTCCTAGACAACAATAAATTAAGACAAAGGTTAAAACAGCTTCAAGACTTGCTTTACTTGTATGAACTGCAACTAAAGGACATCTTGGAGAACACTTACCATAGAACAAGAAGTGGGCTGTTCTCAGGCAACAGGAGTGTGCACCACGAGACACTTTTACCCACAACCAGTGGAAATTTGATAGTCTACGATCAAGGTACAGTTTGCAGTAATGCATATGGAAATTTCAGCTTGCCAAAATGTTTATTTCTCCCTGCAGTGTCCCATGTGTCATATTTTTATTTCTGCTAAAAGTTTTAGAATTTTTAAAGTGGATTGTCTTTTAAAATGCAGTCAGATACATGGGAAGAAGGGCAGACTGGTGGCCCTGGTACCAGCAGACATGCCCTAGGGCTGGAGTCAGCTGGCCAGCTTTAGGCAGCTACCACCCAGTTATAACACAGACACCTGCAGCGGAGCTTCTCACATGGGACTCTGGTGCAGAGAAGAACAAGAACCTCTCAGCTGCTTTCCACCAGACCTACTTTAAACATCTGCTTTAGGAAGAGATGGGTCTTGCTCTTGAAGAGCACATTTTCTCTGGGTGATTTACAGGACCCCAGAGTGCCTGAATCAGCTGTGGGCACCAAAACCTGTTTGGAAGAGCCCAGCCTCCCTGTTCCTTTTCTCCTCCATCACTTCTGTGTTACAGTAGCAGGCATGAGTGCTGTGTTCCTTGTTGTCACTTTGAGAACACTGTCATAACTGGAATTATGACCTGTGGTCAAGATTTTGTCCTTTGTGGGCATCCATTGAAAGTGTGAAGTTCAGAGATCCTGAAAGGCACTATCCAGATATAGCCCTGGTAGAGCTGGTCACGGGACCTTATCTTCTTATTTCAGATATTTTAGGCCCCAATCCAGTCTGAACTACAGCTGAGGTTACCTCCCACATGGAAATTGGCTTCCCTGCAAATGATCTTGGTGACAGAGCCAGTCCTGGTCCTGCACCGCTCCTGTGCTACAGCCCCAGCCTGAGCTGCAGCCAGCCTGTGTCTCACCAAAGATTTGGGAATGATTCCCTCAGAGGGCGTGGCTGTAAAGGCTCTCAAGCCTTGCTGCTTTTCTTCAGGCCCAGGAGTTTGCAAAACAGCATTGCTGCTACCTTAACCACTTGCTTTGGCTTTGCGGGACTTGCAGAGCTATACACAGACTGGCCAAGTGTCCTTGCCCCATACAGCCTCTCAGATATGTCTTCTCTTTGCTTTCCTTCCCATTCAACAAACCTATATTTTTTTGCCCAGATTGCTCTGCAGTGTACAATCGGAAGAAGACCAAAACTGGCTACTATCGGATCAGGCCCAGAGCGGACCAAGAGCCTTTCCTGGTGTACTGTGACATGTCTGATGGCGGAGGGTGGACCGTCATTCAGCGGCGGAGTAATGGCAAGGAGAACTTCAACAGGTGGGTACATCTTGGTTGCATCAACAGGGCTTGTAGTCAGGCCTCCAGCTCCCATCCCTGTCCTGCTGTTTGACAAAACCCAGCATTTGAGAGGCAGGATATGCAAGTCTATTCTTTAGTGATGATAACTCTGCATTAGGACAATCCAATGGTGCATATTGGTAGTGTGAGGCCTTTTTAAAAATGGATCTATAACACTTGTTCCATGGCTTCTCTGTAAGTATGTAAATGTGTAGATATTTGGTTTTTTGTTATTGGAGACTGTTAAAGACTCCAAATTGTCAGGTATCTGCTGCCAGCAAACAGACATACCCATTGAACATATTTGTTCTCATATCAAGAATTCTGTACATCATGGTGTAACATTTATTTCCTTATTCAAATCATTCAAAAAGAGGCCAAACCACTGGTTCAGACTGTCCTTTCTCCATGCAAAATCCCAGAAAGGTGACTTTCATCTAAAAATCTCCAGGGGGAGAGATGCTCTGGTAACACAGTGAAGAAGAAATGTCCCCACACAGATTAATTCACTATCAATCATCACAGCACACACACTTTTAGGGCATGTCTGGTGTCTCTACTGTGAGTGGAGTCCACTGTGAAGCTACCTCAACTGGCTCTGAGCTGGCTTGCCCAGGGAGTGGTGGCTCTCGAGCCATGGTAGTCCTGTTCTCAGCACAGGTGAATGAAAAACATCCTTAGGAGGAGCAGCACTGACTAGTGTGCAGCTCAGGCAGGATTAATATCCCAAACAACAACAGGAGAGAGAGAATAAACATGGGGTTACTAAAACTGGAAATGATTATACGCAGGAAGTATATGTGAATGTCAAAGATAACACATAAATAACAGAGGAGATTTTAAGAGAATGAAATGGTGAGAAGAAAGTAACAGCAGGAGATTTCTCTTAGAATGATGAAGCCTGATGAAAAATAAGTACATGTCTTTGAAGGACAAGTTGCCACATCCAAACAGTGATTCTGAAAAAATCAATGGTCAATGAATCAAAAATAGATTTAAATGGAACAGGACCACAAATAAGACCTAGATATTTTCCTTTTAATTTCATCTGGAAGCTTTTTCTTGCAGCTTCTGATCAGTTTCTGATTCTTCACCATACCACACCATGCATCCAAGACTGTAGCATATTTTGGACTGCAACATTAATTTTCAGCCAGGAGTGCATCTGAATTATGACTCGCTGAAGAACAATATCAGATGCTTTGCTGCAGACCACTATGGCAGCTGCTGCTTTCCCTTCCCTCCAACTGACAACCTCATTCTGCGAGTGCTGCATCTGGCAGTTTGAAGGCTTGGTCCCAATATGTGTGTGTGCACAGGTCGAGCAGATGCAGAAGTAAGCTGTGAGTTGTATTTGCCTCTGAGGCAGAGTGACAAATCTCAGCTCAGCTTGCAATAGATCACATACTTTTAGAAAACAATGTCTTAGAGATATAGCTGAAGTTTTACTTGTTACCACACTAAATGCCACGACCTGTCTAATTCCCTCTCATGCTGAAACTGGTATTTGTATCTCATTGCAGGAAATGGGATGATTACAAACTGGGATTTGGGAAATTCCAGGGCAGGAATGATGAATACTGGCTGGGCAATGACCACATCCATGACCTGCTCGCTAGAGGTGCAAGTATTTTCCCTCCACAGGTTTCTTTCCAATTTGCGTGAGGTAGTTCATTTAACTGAACACTGCTTTGTGTTTAGGAGAGACCTCATTAAAGATTGACCTGATGGACTGGCACGGGGAAAGACGTTACGCAGTCTATGAAAATTTACGGCTTGCAGATGAGGAGGTAAGAAATGGTGAGAGTGTCGATTTGCCTGTTTTATCTGTGAGAGGAGAGCACCTGCATGTGCAGCATCACACTTCAGTATCAGGGTTGTTATTACAGTTCTGCAAAACTTATTTGCTTGGGTGCCCTGGGATTCCTGGTTTGGCTGACTGACAAACAGCCTGTGACTTCTTCCTCACAACTGCTGAGTGCCCAAGCCACCAGGTGACAGGATGACACGTACACTCTTGCTAACTCTGCCTCTGCAAGGAGGGGAGCTCTTTGCTGCAGGGCACAGGGGTCCCCATGTGTGTTTGCCTCCAGCCTCATGGTTAAAAGAGTCTTCCCTGAGGGAGGAGATAAGGGTTTGAACGTCTGCAAGGAAACTCAAACCTGTTCTTCTACTTACTTCCTAGGACAGTGTTTCAGGCTGTGAAATAAAACACAGCTACCAGAACAAACCCCCTCTACTGTTTTAATCAGTGAACTCTCATCAAGGCTTTGAAAGAGCAGTTGTAAGTTCCTGTCTCTTTAAGACAGGTGGCACTTGCAGCACTACACTTCGTAGTGAAAGTCCAAGGACAGAAAATACCTGTATTTTCATAGAATCATAGAATGGTTTGGGTTGGAAGGGGCCTTAAAGATCATCGAGTTCCAATCCCCTCCCATGGGCAGGGACACCTCCCACTAGACCAGGTTGCTCAAAGCCCCATCCAGCCTGGCCTTGAACACTTCCAGGGATGGGGCATCCACAGCTTCTCTGGGCAACCTGTTCCAGTGCCTCACCACCCTCACAGCAAAGAATTTCTTCCTAATATCTAAATTTTCTCTCTTTCAGTTTAAAACCATTACCCCTTGTCCTATGGCTACACTCTCTGATAAAGAGTCCCTCCCCATCTCTCCTGTAGCCCCCTGCATGTTTGTGTTCTAGCTTTAGACAGTGTTCTGCTCAATGCAGGTGCTGCTCTGCAGGCTTCCCTCACTAAACACGCCCAGATAGCCAAGGACTTGAGTTCCATTGCATGGAACAGTCCTAGTCCCAATTCCCTCACTGCTCCAGAAATATATCCATTATGTTCAGTTTGCAATTAGAGATTTCTTATTAAAAAGTTTGAACAGATTGATTTAATGCCTTACTCCTATTTTCCATAAATCAAAGTGGAATATGATGACAGGAAAATGCCCCCACCAACAAAAGTAACCATCCATCTCATATCAAATGTCTCTTAAATCAGTTAGCTGTGCATGATGGAACTATTCTTCTAAGTATTCCTACTAGGACAGGGCCATTTAGCTAGAAATGAAATGGCTTTTAGCTCTTGCAGGAGCAAAATTCCGACAGGAGTTGTTCTAACTGAACAACTGATGAATTTATGAAGGCAGCTACTTGGCACAGTTTCCTGCCAAGTTGTTCCTGATGAGCCAGGAAGAAACTTTCAGCTTGCTGTACAGTTTATCAAATGGTTATTGAAAGACAATAAAACCTGAACCCTTTTGTAGCAGCAGCAATAATTAGCAGTCCCTTCCGGAAGCTTGAATTCCGACGTGATCCACACTAGGGTCATTAAAGCATGAGGCCAAAAGTCACTCTTGGCTTCAACAGTCAGGCTTTTGACAGTGGATACAATGGTCAGAGAGAATTTGATCTCAAAAATGGGAGGCAGGGCAGAAAGAACCGATATCAAAGCCGTTTTTTCCCATATTCTTGCAGGACAATTACAGGTTATGGTTTGGCACCTATTCTGGTAACGCTGGCGACGCTCTGTCTGGTGGGAGCAGTTTTGAAGATCAGTGGTCAGCCTCTCACAGAGGGATGGAGTTCACCACATCTGACAAGGACCACGATCGATTCCTGGCAGGCAACTGTGCTTTGGAGAACAAGGGCGGCTGGTGGTTTAACAGGTATGGAAAACAGTTGATTCCTCTGGGATGCAGAGGGTGTGGGTGGCCCTGCAGCCAAGAGGACTTGCCTGCCTCACAGCAGCTGGAGGTGAACTGAATTATGTCCCTAATTAATACAGTTGAAGGAGTCAACAGGTTGAGTTATCTGACCAGTGTAGGTGTCTACTTTAGGATCACAGAATCACAGAATAGTAGGGGTTGGGAAGGACCTTCAGAGATCATTTAGTCCAACCCTTGTGCCAAAGCAGTGTCACCCAGAGCAGGCTGGACAGGAACACATCCAGGCAGGTTTTGAATATCTCTGGAGAGGGAGATTGCACCACCTGTCTGGGTAGCCTGTTCCAGTTCTGCCACCCTCAAAGTAAAGCTGTTTTTCCTCAAAAACAATGGGGGATGACCCACATACTTCTCCATGTTCTACTAAATGCATTAACCAGATCTCCGTAGGCTATAGCAGGACTTCAGATAACCAGTTCAGTGCAGACAGATATAGCTACAGGTCTGAACCTGCCAGTGAATCCCACCCTGGTGTTGCTAAATGTACGTTGTGTGAAAATCGTCCTTCACTGCAATGACGCGATGTCTTCCCACACTAACCCTCACCTCTCGTTACAAGGTGCCACGCCGTAAACCTCAACGGACAGTACTACAGAACAGGGAGGTACAACGGATCCCACGACAACGGCATCGTTTGGTCTACATGGCACGGGATGTGGTACTCCCTAAAATACTCGGCCATGAAAATCAGGACTCCCTTCTTTCTTGAAAGCGAGAGTGGGGACGGTGAGAACAGTCAGGGCAGCTGAAACCTGCTGCTTTGGAAAGAAAAAAAAAAACATACAGGCTGACAGGAATTGTGGAAATTAATAGCCAGTCCTCTGCTGCTGCCAAACCCGCACTGTGATAACTGGAGCTGCACCTGTTTCTACTGGCTGAAGCTGATGTCACAAGCTGTTTGAGTACGGCCAGCCAACAATTTAACGGAAAACATACGGATCTCAGTCATGGAATGACTAGTTTGCTTTTTCAGCAGCTTTCAGGACTTCATTGGAGAGTGTTTATGTAAAGCTCTCTGGACTTTGATATGATCAAGCATGTTCTTTTAGCTATGTGTACTCTTCAAGGGCTAAATCTTTCTCATCTTGATTTTAAAGATCGGCGCTTTAGATATGAGAATGTTAAGAATAGAAACAAATAGATGATGGACCATCATTCGTCTTTGCTCTGGATCAGGAGAGTGTTTTTAAGCAGCTCTCACTGTGGTCCACGGTTGCCACTTCAGTTGCAGAAGGCTCCTGGAAGGTGTGAAACCAAACCAGTGGATGGACGTGCTCCAGCTGCTAACCTGCTTCCAGAATTCGAAGTAAACCCCCACAGCCCGTGGACATCAGGTTTCATTGCAAACAGCTTCCCACTGCAGACCCAGTTCTACAGTAGAGACACATTACTGCAGCCGAAGACAATGCTGCCAAGCCCCAGATTAAAATTAGGCAGATTTTACTAAATTTAAGATGAGGACAGATATTCTTAGGAGTTCATAAAATGCGGTCGTGATTCATTTGTACGTTCCTGTGTAATTTACCAGATGACTTTGAGTTAGTGAAGGGCAAGGACTGTCTCATTGGACTGAAACATAAAAGCAACGCGAAAGACTGAAAGAAATGGAATACTGAAAATTTATTTTCGACAAGTTGTTAATAACAACAGTTTAAAATTAACAGTAATATCAGCTTGATGCAAATCTTTTAACTACCATGTTGTAGAATGAGCCAATTTGTTTTCTGAATTACAATCATTTTTTAAACCGGCAGTTCTTTTCCATTTATTTGCTTGCAGATCTGTCCATATTGTTATTTGTATTATATATCCATAAAGTGTGTAATAAAACCATCTCAGTAGGACTTAACATTTCGTATCTGTTTTTCAACAGTAGGAACTTGAACAGAAATATGGTTGAAAATCTTGGGAAAGCTCATAATAGGAGAATTTAATTCTTTTGGTGTTGGCTCTGGTGCTTTCACATTGGCTGTCCTGGGTAGTTTAGAGAGTCTGCCAACATAAGCTGAACTTCCATGGCTGAAGCTGTCCTGGAGATGATGCAGAGACCTGTGAACACTGAGGGTAAAATTTGGTTTGGTTCTTCTGCTTTGTCAACAGTTGAACCTTGTTCTCAGTTCTTCTCAGCCATCCCGGTGAACGTTGTTCTTGCTTCTTCCTAGACGTCCCAGCGAAACAAGAACACTGGAGCTCAACAGGCCGCGACCCTGAAGCCTGTGCCCTGGCAAGGCTGCACCTCTGCCCTCTTCCCAAGCGCTGGCACGTATCCACGTGGAATGGAACCTGCACCTACATCTTGGCAATAAGGTTGCCCTTGTGAAGAGAGAGCTGCAAACCACCAGCACTTACTATTTCTTTTCTGATTTCTGTATTTCACTGTGGCAAGATCGTAGCACAAGGTTGTAACTGCAAACATAAGGGCTCACTGTGCATGTGTTAGGACCATGGGGCCACTGATGCGGTGCTGAGGGCAGCGAGGACAATTTTTGACTCCGCAGAGGATACAGAGTGAAGTAAGTTAATGCCTTCTGGTAGGTGATGCTCAACCCCCTCTAGCAGAGGGCTAGGGAAAAGATTACAGAGTGGTGATGCTCAGCTCTGAGTACTGGAAATCAACTACAGCACCAAAGGGCCAGCATTACTGGTTTGACAGTTCATCAAGCAGCTGATAAACCATCTGAAAATGGAGCATCAAGCATAAGATACTCAAGGCCAGGCTAGGTGGGGCTTTGAGCAACCTGGTTTCATGGGAGGTGTTCCTGCCCATGGCAGGGGGGTTGGAACTTGATGATCTTTAAGGTCCCAAACTATTCTGTGATTCTATGATTCTATGAAGATGATGTCATCAGGGCTTAGACAGCTGCTACCCAGTCCAGTTCCCCAGTGAGTGAGCAGCGAGTGACGTAAAGTCCAGAGTGCGGAGCCTGTTTTGCCCCGTGTCTCTGCGGAGAGGCAGGCACTACCATTGGACTGCCTCCAGCCACCATCCATAAATTAACAGGGATTTTTTTCTCTCTCTGAGCAAGAAAAAGGGGGCAAAATCCGAGAAGCTGGGAGGAAGGGGTTTGACTTGCAGTCTTAGGTGTAAGACACACTTAGTGAGCCTGTCTAATGCCTCACAGCAGCTGTTCTGAACGCAGCCCAGCATGGAGACAGGGCTGCAGGAAGCAGCATCCTGCAAGGCTGAGCAAGAGAGAGAGCAAGGCTGTCCCTCCCCTGCCCTCCTGCGACACAGGGAACCCCCTCCGAGATGCAGGGGTCACAGGGCTTTGTGCGGGACCCCGCAACCCCCACAGCCAACCCCGGGAAGCATGTCAGAACCCTCTTTTAATTTAACAAACAGGGTAAAATCCCACCAGCAGAGTACTTGCTTGATCCGAGGGCTGCCGCCAAGCTCAGATCGCTCCCACTGAAGGGTAGGGAAGTGCCTGCTGAAGGTCGCTGCGCTGTACATTTGATCTTCTGTTTCTCCAGGGTCTCCTGCGCTGAAAGACTCAGCAAAGCTGCAAACAGATGTTGTAGCACTGGGGGCCTAATGCTGACAGATCGCTGCTTCAGGGCAAACGCGCTCCAGGCAGCAGAGCTTACCCCACCACAGGGCTGGCAAGCAACCCGAGCAGCAACTTGCTTCAAAGGTCTGATTTCCAGCTCAATTTCAAGTCAATTTAAAGACTCGTTATATTTGATTAGCCTTGGACCGGTCCTCAAGCATGGACATGCTCTCAAATGCTTTACGCAGCCTTTCAAGCTGAGGGTGAATAATGATAATCCCAAGTGAATAATGACAGGACCAGAGGAAAGAGTCTAAAGTTGCAGCAGGGGAGGATTAGATTAGATATTAGGAAGAATTACTTTACTGAGAGGGTGGTCAGGCACTGGAACAGCCTGCCCAGGGAGGTGGTAGAGTCACCATCCCTGGAGGTATTTAAGAAATGCGTAGACCTGGCTCTTCAGGGCATGGTCTAGTGCCCAGGATTGTTGCTTTGTGTCTGTTTATGGGTAGGTATAGTGTGGGTGGGAGGTTTTTTTGTTGTTGTTGTTGTGGTTGGACTCGATGATCTCAAAGGTCCCTTCCAACCATGAATATTCTGTGATTCTGTGATATATGGGAACACACAGCTGGTACGAACGCTGCGCTGGGCTGAACATCGACAGCGCAGGGTGCTGGTGCGGCTCCTGGGAAAGAGGGAGATCATGTCACCCTGCCCGTCGGATGCGGTACTCCAACAGCAGCCGCAAAACATCCTACCCATCAAAAAAGGCTGTGCAAAAACAGCAGGGTTTGACTCTGGTGGGCAAATGCAGAGCGGTTCCTCCACGGCTGCCAGGGAAAGCCCTCCCGCCATGCACCTGTCGAGTCACCTGCACAGGCTCTGGAGGCTTCAGTGGGCTGCCATCAGTAACCGGCTAACGCACAGCAGTGCTGTTCTCCTTCTAAAATTGTTGTTGGTTTGGAAGGAAAAAAAAAAAAAAGGTGTGCGATTGAGAAATCTTGCTTTCTGCTCAGATTCAGAAAGCCAGTTTTGAGAAAGACAGCAGGCTCCTGCCAGAGCACGTGCTCATTTTCCCTTCACACCCACAAGGCGGGTTAAAGGGCACGTAGCTTTGGGCTCCTCATGGGAGAGCTGTTGGAAGACTGAGAGGCCTCTTCCTGAACCTACCTTCTCTCACTCCATCCTCAACCAGCAGCACCTCCTCTTTTCTTGCCCAGGAGCATTCCCCAGCTCTATGCAAGCTCCCTGAAGAGACGGTGATCCTGACAAACACCAAGCAAAGTCTCTGACTCACTCCTGCTGGCTCGAGCTCTGACTCTGTGGTTAACTGGGGTTTCAACCCAGCTCTGAATACTTGCAGCAGTGTGTCATTGCCAATTTGTGATCTCTGCTTTTAAAGCACAAAAAAACCCCTCACAACATTTATATTTCCCCCATAAGACTCTCTGGGAATCACCAGATGTTGTTAGGTCATTTTATTTTTTCTTTTTGTTCACAAAACAGGTATCCATCAAATAAATTTGTTGTTCACTGGTTTTGTTCATAATTTATTTTGAGCTTGCTGTAGTAGTATTATTGTCAATTTATCTACATTTTTTTAAAAGTTTAATAAAGGCAAAGCCGATAATGGAAAGGACGGTTGATTCAACAGTTCTCTCACTGCCTTTTACAGGTAGTTAAATGCTGTGGCAACATTTCTGTGAGCAGTAAAACTTGATCATCCGTTTTCTTTGCCCTCACAGTAGCCTGGCCTTTTCTGCTCGTTTCTTGCAACTATTTGTACCTTACTGTTTTGTGGGTATAAATGCCAGCAGAAAGAAAACATCAGTCTTGAATGATGAAAAATGCCCCTCTCAATTTTAAATTCACCCCGAGTACTCAGCATCCATTGCTTGCACCTTCATGTAACCAGTGAAAAGAAAGGCCACTGTTTGACTTATTTGAGCAACTACGGCAAATCAACACAGTTCAATAATGACTACCAGAAAAACGAGGAAGACCTGCTCACAACTTCAGATTTGTGTTTTCTACATGGGAAATGATTTCACTAATTAGGACAGATGGCTGAGGATACTGGACGACGAATGCTTTAGGACATCATAATCTACTAGTCCACGGTCCACAAGGTGAGAAAGGCTAGATCAGTGGCATTCATCACGTATGATGCATGAAACGTGACCACTTTATGCAATAAAATCTCTTGGTTGCTCCTGCGTCACGCCTTTGCTAACACATGTTTTCCCAGGGTGATTTGTGTGTATTGTACACACATACCTACAAAAAATTATGACACAGAAGCACTTTCCAGTAATTAGACAGGAACATGTTCCCACAAGCCAGACTTAGGGCAGTTACTTCTTCCCACTCCGTGTGGAGGGAACATAATTCCCGCTGCTCCTTCCACCAGAAGCCAATGGATCCAGCAGATCCTCTCCCATGCAGGCCCCTCCTGCAGGGCTGCAGTGAGTCATTCAGATCACCAGCTTCTCAACACTTAAAGTACTCGTTTCATCCTCTTCATTTGAACCAAAATACCCAGGGAGGTCGATCATCTGCTGCTCTGCCTCCGTTAAGCCAAAAGTAGTATTATCATAGAAGGCAAACTCAGGGTCCAAGGGGAAGCTCTGGCACTTGTCCCTCCGGTACTGGGCAGGGCTTACACTTGGGCCTCTCTGGGAATTATCTTTGCCCGCCGAGCCTGTTTCCTTCCGCCACGTGCCTCTGGGGTTAGGTGAAGGGCCCCTCTTGCTTCGGCTGGTCTCAGGCTTATCAGCTGCCTTCTCCTGGCCAGCAGGCTGGCGGTCGGTGATCAGGTCCAGCTTCTTCAGTGGGGGACCTGCCCTGTGGTGGTACTTTGTGCCGTGGCCCTGCGGTTCACAGCCCGGCACGGCACCATGGGGCTGATCCAGCTTTTCACAAGCTGGATTAGTGTTTCTTGATTTTGCCCGCGTCCTATCCTCCAAACCCTGGTCCCACGTTCTGGTCCTGGAGTTGTAGAGAGGAGTCTGTCGGGGGGTGAGGGTGGACATGCTTCTCTCCCTGAAAGGCCTGGCCTTTTTAGTTTCATGGAAACTGGCTGTTCTTCTAAAGTGCGGGTTTCTGTGACAGCCCCTCTCGGGCAAGTCCCCTCTGTTATCCTGGTGCTTGAAATGACCTCTTCTTACCAAGGTTTGGGTAGGACTTATTGCAGGATTGGCCTGTGAGAACGGAAAATCCAGCCTGGCGTGAGAGCCTTCCCCCAGGAATTTGGGCTGACTGACTGGCTGGTCCAGAAAGGGCGATTTGATCCTAAATTTGTTTGCCGCTGCTTCCTCTTGGTTTTCGCTGCTCAGGGGAAGCATCGTGGTGGCACCAACAACCGTGTCTGTGAGGGGATTCTGAGAGACATGGTACACCTTGGTGGTCTCAGTCAGGCCTTTCTTCTTCATCTCCTTCAGCTGCTGCTGTGCCAGGCGGTAGCTGAAAATGGGAGGGATTATTTTTTGGGCGTTTGGCTGAAAGTTCTCACTTCCAGAGGCATCATCTTCTTGGGCAAATTGGAGGCTACGCCTGTAGGTCAGAGGAATGTTAACGGGGGCATCCCCTCCTTCGGCGAAGCTGTCCCGCTGCTTGTTCCCTTGGCAAATGTTCTCTTCGTCTGAGTTTTTGCGGAAGCCGGGGGAATGGACGGAGTTTCGGCGGACGGCGGTGCTGCACTTCTGAGCTCTGCAGAGCTTCCTCCAGAGAGTGATCAGAACAGTGGCGAAGATGATGAACAAGCATAAGGAGATACCTGTGATGGTGACTATATTATTTGCTTTCTCATCCTCTCCTGGCTGGACAGAAGGTGGGGTGGGAGGCTTGATAGCTGTAACAAAAAGAGCACATGGGTCTGTCAGAGTCGCACTGCCATCAGCATTCTGCTATTTTAGGATGGATACTTAACTATGAGGGAAAAATAACCAGTTAATATAATACAGGAAGTTAAATTTTGCTTATTTTAGATGACTTACTGCTGATGACTTCAAAGTGGCAGGAGTAGATCTACTTACTCTAAATCACGGACCTTTTAAATGTAATCATTACTTTTGCCTGACCTGCCATTTCCATAAGGCACTCCTAAATACGTCTAAAACCGGATAAGAGTATTTGCCCTCCTTTATGAAATACATTAAGATCCCCTAGTGAAAAAGTGCCAGAAAAGGGGTAAAAATAACCCAACCCAGGCTAGTGCTTCAGGTATCACTTTAAAATTATTTCTAGGGCAGCTTCAGTGGGTATGAGAATTGCAGTGAGTTTGAAGAGCAGAAAGGCAGCAGTGGCAGGGGCAGTGTAACTTTTCCAAGCAGCCCTCTTAGGCTGCTTCTTCCACCGCCACCCGGCATCGCAGCTCCAAAGGACAAAACCTTCCCCCTGCCCCTCACAGCAGGCTCCTCGCTCTGGTGCCCCTGACATTCTGGTATTGACACTCTTCTGTCGTGGACTGGAGACAGGCCTTCAAAGGGGGAAGAACACCCTGCAAACCTGTAGTGTGAACATCTGAGAGCTTTCCACAGCCCTATTTAAACCTCTCACCTGCACCACACTACAGACAGCTGAAGCAATGAGAGATTAATATTTTTTTTTTTTTCAGATGAGGTCTCCAGCATTTCAGCGGCAGCCCTGAGCAGAAAACAGCTCAGTTGATGGATGAGTTGCTCCAGCAGCTAATTTTAGTGTCAGATAGCACTCATTTCCCAACTTCTTGTGGCTTCATATCAGCTTCACAAGGTGATGAAAATGCTGTTGGAGGACAACGCCCCTCAGTTGTGGTTGACAAGGGCTGGCAATGAAGCTGTGAACTCGAACTGAACCACTTAACAACCTTCTCCCAGTCTCTAGTTTTATCAGAGCCTTCCATCAGGGTGATGGACAATCTGCTGTAAAACCTGCCAGGTGCTCCTGCCTGCACCACAGTGACTACCCAGCCACGGGAAACGCATCTGCAGAATAACAAGAAGCAGACACCGTGTACTTCCCGTAATCCAGAAACTTATCCAACAGTGAGCTGGCAGCACAACTATTAGATGTGCAGGATGCACAAATACACTGATGAACACAGGCCAGGTCTCAGGGTGCTACGATAACAGACGTGCAGGGCGCCGGGTGGACAGGAGACCCATCTCTTTGACAGCTTGGGACATGACCGTCCCAAAACCTTTGAAAAATGCTGTCACAGGATTAACCTTGATCTTCATGTCACTCTGAGAGCTCGACATCAGCATAAAGAACAAAGCTAGTATCTGCTAAATCCTTTTTGGAGGATCCCTAAAACTTGCATTCAGCCCAATGACATCATGCCTGGAGCATGGAGTACTGCTGTTTTGAGGGCCTGATCAGGGATGATCCCAGGGGAAAAGGCAGGACCAGCATTTGCCCTGTTCAGTACCACACTGCAGAACAACTCATCCACTGCTCATCCTCCTCTGTCTCATAGCTGTTTTCTAAAGACTCCATTTTCTATTTGTCATGCAGACTGTGCTGTACCATTTGGAGTAGAAAGCTAACAGCTGGCAAATAGCAAGGTCTGAAACAAGACTTAGTCAATGAGTTTTGCTTCTCTCCACCTCTGCCTCTGCCCCTAGACTGTGTGCTGGTTTCATTTATTCAGCCATTTGCTCCATCTGCTGGACTAATGACTGCAAACATAGTTTTGCTGAAAAACTCCTGCTTCAGAAAGGTTCAGATGGGCAGGGGGTGGGGAGGAATGACACTCCCAGCCTGAGATCAGACAGCAAATGAACACTAAGAGCAGTGTCACGTCACCTCTTGAGCAGCCTGAGATTCAATGAGATGAAACCATGTAGGTGATTCTGTAAAGGAAGCTGCCTGACATGGGAGCAGAAACGTTAGAAAAGTTGTGCAGGAGAGAAGCGAGGTAGTTCCTCCAGATGATCTCACAGCAATGGGTGCAGATGTAGACCTCCCACGCATCTGCATCTTCTATATATAAAGCCTCCAGAGATCTCACTGGAATTTGAGGATTGTCCAGACCTGCTGAGTGCTGTCAGACAGTAACTCCAACCATACTGCCATGTGCACTGTGGATAACACATATGACAGCTGACCTCTCTGGAAACCATCATATGCCTTATACGGGCATTATATAGCACCTGCATGGAAAGAGTGACACCTCTTGAGAAGCACCAGAGAGGCCTGGACCTTCTGTGCACCCCTAAATCAGGTGTCCGGCAGATGCTTCACATGCATAGACTCTCCTCTGGGGAGGTCTGTGCACTGGGGCCGATCTCTGAGCTCCAGAGGAGTGGGGTGAAACTGGCAGGCCAGGACTGCACTTGGGGAAACACCCCTCCAGCAGGTAACAGGAGGCACAGAACAGAACAGCTCAGCATCAGCTTTAGAAAAACACCAACTACCCCACTGCATTTTGCTGGTGGCAGCGCTGCCTGCAGCAATCTGACAGAGTTTGGCGGAGAGAAGACAATTAGCCCTAGAGCAGGGCATTAGCTTTAAGCTGGACTCATAAACATCAGACACAAAACATTGGACACCATAACAACAAACTGTTAAAACATCCCAAGTGCTGCACGAACACTAACAAAATGTAGTACCTGCCCTGATGGAATGTAATTTTTAATATTTTCCCTTCACCCAACCTTTTGATCAACACTGACTTGTTTCCTCCAGTGCTCCACAATACATTTCAGTCCTGTCTGTATGCTTCTGAGGCATTCATTCAACAAACACCTTGAGGCTGGCTTAAGCTTAATACCTCCATCAAAAAAGGAGTCCTCCCCTCTTCCTGCTCCAGCTACACATTCTCCCCCTTTGCTGCCCTTCCCTTTTCATTGCAAAGGCAATGTGACAAACAACACCCCCGCCACATCCCCAAACTGTCCATTTTTTAGCTGGCTCCACTCCAGTTCTTCATGCTCCACTTTTGCCAGCAGAAGGAAGTGCATGGAAGCAGCCCAAGGAAGGGGTAAGGCATTGCTCACTTCGTAATAGCTTAAATTATCTGTTAAATTACGGCCTGAGAGCCTAGGAGCGCGCACAGTCCCTGAGCACCTTCCCTTCTCCATCTCTGCCCCTGGTGGGACAGGAAGGTATTGGACCTTGCAGATCAGCCAGTTTCTGAGCAGACAAATCTCTGGGGCCCCTTGGCATCTACACCCTCCTTTTCAGCAGGGAGTTTGCAAGAAGCAAAAGTTTTGCATGGACTGAGCACCATAGAATAGAATCATAGAATCATTAGAGTTGGAAGGGACCTTAAAGATCATCGAGTTCCAACCCCCTTGCCATGGGCAGGGACACCTCCCACTAGAGCAGGTTG
>JAOTQQ010000001.1:178449479-178515106 GCA_026546715.1 Gallinago undulata | reverse complement strand
AGGCCAAGGCTTTGGGCCTACGGCTAAGGCCTGTCCCCTGATCCCGTGTCTAGAACTGGATTGTTCATCCCAATCAAATCATGTCCTTTTGCATACAGCCATTCCTCCACAGCTGTAACCCCTTCCTCAAAAAAATCCTAGAGTGAGACCCCCACACCACAGGTCCCTGCTGGAATCAATCTTCTTTTAATAGGTTTTCACTTGTTTAATAGGTTTCCACTGCCTGGAGTCTTTAGCTTTTGGTACCGAACATGTTCTGCTAGCCCCAAGATCACTCCCCCAGCCCTTTCATGGCACTCAGCATGCAGAAAACTTCTTAACCCTTGGAGCCCTGTCTCCAGCTGTCCCACAAATGCATGTAGGCTACTGCCCTACTCCATCAACTGCAGGAATGTGATATCCCCCCAACCCAAAATCACTATGACCGAAGGAGAGACCGGATTACTCCATTCTACAAAGCCCTTCTAATAACAGGCCCTTTGCTTTTGCCAGGGCAACGACGCGACCACAGGGAAGAGGAGAGCAGAGCTACGTACACAAACACTCCTCCAGCGAACAGGAGGAAGCCTCCCTGGGGGATCCAGCGCAGCCTGGTTTTGCCGGCGAGGAGGTGAGGCACTCTCGGAAGCGCTCCCGGATGCCGTCCCCACAGGTGACGCTGCAGGGGCTCCAGGGCTGCCATGGGCTCCACGTTTCTGCAAATACACAAGTTCACAGCAATGAGAAACGCGTCTGCCTCCTTACCTTTAAAGACACAGCCATTTGTCTTCCCTTATTTAAAATAACCCCAACAGTAAAATAACCAAACAATGCAAACAGCAACACCAAAAGAGCAAGCAGCATCCAGGGACCTGCTCCCATTCCCATCCAAGTCTGAGGCAACGTTCCCACTTTTTTTTCCCCCTTTTTTTGCTCCAGTGCCAGCCAGTGACACAGTGGTCAGTTAATCAAGGTTGGCAGGACCTGCCTGGAACAACAGCAAATGGAAATTAATCCACAAATCCTTGGAATGGGTTCATAATTTATATATTAATCCAATTCCTGCCTGACAAATAGTGCTTTTACAGCAGGATAACTTCATTGACTTAAGTGTAGTTACTCCTGATTTATATGACTGTGAAAGGAGGATAAGCCTACAAGGCCCAATGAAACAGCAATATTGGTTCTTCTCTTTATTATCTTCTCAGCACACAAACGTGTTATTGAATCATTCATTTGACAGCTTACAGGTCCCTTTTGTTTTATTGCTTATGGTTAGGCAATTAACTCAAGATGAAATTTTGCAGGTTCATTTATTTATTTTAAGTGGATGCCGGCTCAGGTTCTAATGCCACCTCAAATACTATGATGTTTTAATACGTAATGAAATCCCTCTTTTGCTTAGGCAACATTCTCATCCAGTGTTCAACACTTAAACTTTACAGCAGTGAAAACCCAGAGAGAAGAAGGGACCGTTCCTGCCCGTATCTGACAGCTGTGATGCTGAAGAAGGACCACAACTTTAAATTCCACACCAATGCACAAGTCCAGGTACAACCTTTAAGGACAGATACCCTGGGGACCCTCCTATGGGTCAGCTGACTCAGTGACCTGGCTTTGAAATGCACCAGAAAGTGAAACAATAGACCACTTAATCAGTTTCACCACCCACAGATAGTGGAAAACCAGCTAAATTACAAAAGGTAGATCACATCTGCTGAAGTATGCTCTTTTAAATAATTTATGGTGTTGCTACTGCCAACACAGGTCTTGATCTTTAATTTTCTTACACCGTTTCTTTGCTGCTAGCATGCCACCGAGCTCAGGATCAGTGGACAATTTATGATGTTAAAGGACCGGAGTGTGTTGCACGCCTGGAAACGGCTTTATGATTTCATGTTATACTGCCTGCCATATTGTTCATAGCATGTTATTATTTTTAAAAGTCTCGAACAAAATTAAATACAGCTGTGTTTTAACAAACACAAAATCTTAACTGCTTTGGGCCCTGTCCTACGAATTTTTGTGAGCACGCCAGCATGAATGCTGTTAACGCAAGAAGCGTAGCAGAAGCAGCGGGGCCGCCCTCCTGGGTGCAGGTACTCTCCTGTGTGGCAGGACAAGCCCCAGAGGTGTTGAGCTAGCGCTTGTGCCGGCGGCCGAGCCTGTAAAGCGTGTGTGGGCATGTACTCAGGCACATCTGTGTGCACATGTTTGAGTACATCTGCCTTGCCTAATGTGGAGCAGAGAAAAGCCTGGGCATGGCGAGAAACCCTGGTGGTGCTGCGGTTTTAAGTCTACACAACGCCAAGTGACTCCCTGGCTATTTGCCACTGACTCTACCACGATATTGCAATATCCATGATGCCAGGATGTCTCCCACTCTGTGTTCTTTGTGCACCTCTCTGCTTTCACCCCTCTGTCTCTGGAGCTGGAGGGCTGCTACAGCAGGGGAGAGGAGCCCAGAGACAGGCTGAGCTTCCCCATTCCTCCTCCAGTTGGCAGCTGTGCCAGTTCCCAGTAAAGTGCGAAACAGATCAAGACTGAATAATGTGTGGTGTCGAGAGGAAAGAGGATGCCAAAGAGGGGGCAACTGGGGAATTTTTTTGGGGTAAAGAGTCCCTCAGAGGTATAGAGACTGGACAGCTGCAAAATCACATCAGCAAGCGAGCAGAGCTATTAGTGAGGGAGGCAAGAAAAATGGCCATAATCAATAGTCAGTCAAGGGCCCACAGATCCCTCCTCTGAAAGACTTTATGGTATCACAGTATTTTGGGATCTCACGACGCTTTTCTTCACATAAGTATCCTAGAGATTCCAGCAGTGTCCCTCATCACCAGCAGACGGAGGCAGCTTAGCTGGAGAAGCACCCACCTCCTCGTAAACTACTTTATGTGAGCAGCTTGGTGAGTCCCTGCCATAATTTCCAGTGCATGAGCTAGCTCATTTCCCTCTTGACTTTCCCAGCTCGTTTAAGCTTCTGTTAATTACAATCAGACATACAGCCAGACCCAGAAAGGTTCTGGTTGCCTCCAGTGCTAACACTGGTAGCAGTGGAGGGTATTCAGCAGCCTCCACATTGATGCCTGTGGGCTTCAACACATAAGAACATTTGGGATGAGTAATTTTCTAACTTCAAAATCAAATCTACGATGTGTCCGTCGCTGCAGGGCACTTTTCACTGACTTCAGCTTCAACTGAGGGCACAGAGTTCCTCAGCAAGAACACGTGGTATCCATAGCTTTGGGGCTTAGAATATGTGCCCTGAACAGCAGGAGAGCAGGAAATGCTCCAGCTCCCTGAAAGATGGGAGACTTAAACCCCTGCAACTTGCTCTGCAAGCTCCTGCAATTACCAGAATGCAAAAGAAAATGAAGCATAGTTTATTCTCCCCCAAGGAAATGAAATGATTAACCTCCATTTAAGGCAAACAGATCCAAAGCGCCAGGGGAAAAACCAGAAGGTATGCACTGCAAACTAGCTCTAATAAGTGTGAATTTTTTCACATACAATTGAGGAATCAATTATCAATGTGAAGACATCCAACTGATGAGTTAGTTTGAAATAGCTGACAGTTGGCAGATCTGCCAACATGAAAGATAAATGCAATTAACTGTGTTAATTGTTGCTCTGCATACATATCTCCCCTCTCATTTCTGTGTTGGCAGGACTCTGAGCACGCAGTGCTATCCAGCGGTGCGCTCAGCAAGGGATGCTCAGCATCACCCTTCCAGCCTGGACGCTCGTGATAGTCCAAAGCACTTCAACAAGACCAGCAACATGGGACAAGATCACTAATTATTTACAGGCTCACGTAAAGGCCTACACCACCCTGGGGGATTGCAGGGTATTCCTAGAAGCCAAGATAAATTTTTATGTCCTGAGACTGGGTGTATGCTGGCTGTATTGGTGTTTGGGTAAGACTTGGGGAAAGACCTTTCTCACCCATCCTGTGTTTCTCTCTTTCCATGGAAATGAAGCCTAGTGCACTGAAATGGTGGCATGCTCCAACAGGTTACTAACTTGGACAACAAAAGGACGAGGATCCCTTTTAAGGAAGAAAACTTAGACTCTGCCTGGGAATTACAGTCTTTTCCCCACAAACAGTCACCCTTAAGAATTACAGAGGCACTGCCTAACGATTTTTTTTTTTTTTCAGAAGCTACAAGCTGTCCCAGTGAGCCCATAACACCCGATTTATTCCTAAAATGCTGGGAGTGTGGAGATGAAGCACTCCCTGACACAGGAGAAGGTGATGGGGCAAAAACCAGCCCTGGCATACCCAGATCCCCTGCATCCGCCTGTTTCTAAATAAATGCAAGCCAGGTACAGTTTCAGGCAACAGAGCTAATTGGCTCCCAGATTTTCCTACAGATAGGCACGTCTGATTCATACAGTCTTATTCAGGGAGAAAGAATTTGATGGAAGTTGTATATCCCTATCTGACCCCTAGATACTCCACATACTTCTCCCTTACTGATCACTTTTCCCTTCAGAAGGTCTTTCCCTACCTTCCTCTTTCCCTTTGGTGGCAACAGCTGCATTTCTTACACCCTGCTGACTTGCAGATAGCTTTTTTGGACAGTTAGCAAAAGTCAGATGAACAAAATTCATCTCTGGTGTCAGCAAATGCAAGAGACTTCACTGGGAGTTACACCAAAGTTGAAACCGGTCTCCAGAGTATAACTAAGAACTGTAAAAGAAAGTTAATTAACACTGGAAATATGAAGAAAATATGCCCATTTCCATGCTGTAGCATTAGTGATTCACTTCATCAGTCTCATCCTGAATGTTTCAAGTGGGATACATGCTAAGAAATGGAACATCCTTCTAAGGAGTGCAAACGTCTCACTGCTGGGGTCACTTAAATCCCAGATGAGCAAAGCACAGCATAAAGTGTTGAAAAGAATGAGCCTGCAGTGCATCCGTTGCTGGGTAAGATGATCTAACAGAGTTTCCCACCTCAGACATTCAAATAATGTGATCAAACACAGGGGAAAAAATTAGCTGCATGACCTTCTCTAAGTCACCTGCGTGAAACAGTTAACATCCCACTGAGATGAATGAAGTGACTCACATCTCACTGTTATTTTTTTACAGATTCTCCAGTTGGAGTCTACAGAAAGCTGCACAAGTTCTGGCTCACACTTAATAAACTTATTCCCCACCTTTAATAGACATATTCACAGTCTTAGATAGCACAAGATTTTTTTTGTGACACTCATTGTGCAGCTGATGACCTGGGCTGGAAGAGCTGCTGTCCTGGCCTACTGAGAGCCACCAGGAGCCTTCTCCTTCCTACTCCAGCCACAAGCCAGATCCCTGTTCCACAAGCTGGACTAAACCTGGCTGGAATGAGGCGTAAAGAGCAAGATTGATGAAGGGTCAGGAACATAACTGATGCCTGATCTATAGAAAACAGGTGTGGCAAAATAATCTTCTTTTATCTCATTCTCTGTGGTTTGGATGAAGATAATTTTAATGATTTAGGAGCTTTGATCTTTTTTCAGACGGTATCTCCGCTTCATAATAATAGAGCATATGCTAAATGAAGTAAGAACTGGCTGAGTGACAGATTTGATATGCGATTGTCAACAGAAAACCATCACCGAGTGGGAATGCATTTGGAGAGATTCCAAAGGGATTAGTATAAGGCTCAGTGCTGTACAATGCTTGCCTAGCTGACAGGAAAACAAATATAAAACCATTACTGAGAAAGTATGCCACTCTTGTGATGACATAAGCAGATAGTGCAGTTGTATGAGCAATGTAGGTTACTTGCTAAGTTAGGATAACTCAAGAAAATTAGATTTTAAATCAGGAAAATGTAGGAAGAAGGAATAAAAATTGTGCCTGCAGAATGGTAGATTACATATTGGAAGGTCATAGGGAAAAACACCTCAAGATGACTTTACACGGCAAAAGCTATGCCAAAATTAGCTAATGCAATTGGTGGAGATTAAAGCAGAAGAGCAGTAAGAAGCTGCTCGAGGTGCATGGGTGAGGAGGACATCAGAACACAGCACCCAAAGCTGGTAATCCTGTCCTCAAATAAAAGGGCTGTTTAAAAAAAATGAAATGGAGCTAAAAAGAGCCAGAAAAAAAACTGAAGAAAACTCCTTCCAACTAAAGACTTAGCCTTTTCAGTTTATTAAAAAAACACTGAGACTATCTGGAAGGACAGAGACAATCTGGATGTGCAAACACCTTCCCGGGGGGAAGCCAGCAGATAGGAAATAGCTGTCTCGTTTTGCAGGGAGCAGCAGAGTAAAAGCCAGTCGCAACAGGATGAAGCTAGATGAGCTTGAGTTATGAAACACAGAGATGTCTTTTCTTTTTTAAAAAAAATTAAAGTATTGAGAGAAATTAGAAGGGTCTCTGTTTTGTGGCGACTTCAACACAAGACTGGCTATTTCTCTGGAGGATAAGTGCCAGTTGAATGCAAAGACGATTTGTGGGACTCAACACCAGGGTAAGTGGATGAGAAGTGATGGCCCACGCTGCACAGGAGGCCAGACTAGAGGATTTATCACCTCTCCTTGCCTTAAGCTGACTGAGTTGATTTAGTCCAACGCAGAAAATAAGCGACTTGTGGAAAGGCACCTGTTGTGCAGCAGCCGTACGTTCTACACAAACAGCTAGCAGGGATCTGGGTCTATGCACCATGCCCTGCAGCAGGGTGAGAGACACTCCTGAGCCCAGGAGAAGACTTTCCAAAGCAGCCAGAAGGCGGATGGCCATCACAGGCAGCTCAGGTTCACTCTGCCTGTCATGGCTTCAGGCTGATGCACCCCTCCTAGAACACCCCGCTCCTTTCAAATGCTGCCTGCAGGCTTTGAAGTCTCGCAGATACAGGCATGGAGTCAGATGTGTTGCAGTCTAATTAATTTCAGATTGACATTTTATTTACGGCTATGCGGTGTGGTTTCACTTTCATCGGCTTTGTAGGTTTGACACTTCTAACTTGGCAGCTATCGACTTAACTCTGTTCTTCACAGGCATAGCCTGATTCTTTCGACTGCAGTTGTAAGGAGGGTGCTATCGGGGAACCCAAGGAAACAAAGCAGATTGCAGGGAGTCATTGCTTAAGGTACATCTCATCAATTAAAACAGTCAAATATTGGGCACAGAAATGTATCTATGTCATATCCTAGGTATTCCTCTGTCAGGGTAATTATCTAGATTGTATCAGTGTAACATACCACTCAAGCACAGAGAAAGAATTAGAATTCTCTCTTCCTTTTTCCTTGAGAATTATCTCCATTAAGAAAATAATATGCTTTCATTTTAAATAGACTTTCTTATGCCAAAGGAAGAGAGAGAGTGCCAAGAGAGAATGCAGATGGGAAGTTAAGATGAAGAGAACTACGTACTAAGCTTGACACATGGTGAAAACAGAGGTCATTTTTAGTACAGAGTGTTAATTAAAGAGGTAACAGTTTTAGAATCTATGAAATAGTACAAAGTAAGACCATATGACACTAGGAGACTAATTAAGATAGGCTGTGTCACAATGATCCTTTTTTGGCTCGAGTTTCTGCACTTCCTCTTCAGGGAGACCAGGGTGGGGTGGTGTAGGAAACGGTGTACATCTCAAACCTTTCAACCCAAAATCTTTGAAGTGTTTATATGGGAAAGACTAATTCATTATGATTGGACACAATCCTGCTCCAAATGAGTACATTTACTTTTCCATTCCAGGGGGTAGGCACCACAACCTAACACAACCCAACCCCAATTCCCTTGTCCACATACAGCCCATCCCCTCACTGTGGTTGCCTTCCACAAATGAGGGATGAAAAGGACATTTGCCTCATCTGCTTCCTCTGCCACGCTGCTGTGATTTCTTGACACTGCCAAACCACGGACTGCCACCACTGAAGCTGCATTTGCGTAGGATGTGTAGCTATAAATGGAATATATAGATACTCCTTAAACAAGGATGAGGAATGAGTTCAAGCTCCGTCTTGTGATCATACTTAACTGTGATCACTCCTTAACCATGATCATTCAGACTGCTGGACATGATTTTGGCTTCTGTCAACCAGTACTCTCCCAAATCATGTGTGGTCATGGCTCAAATGACTATATGGACCACAGACTGTCCCTAGTTGGTAGTCTATATGATTCTAATCTTTTCTGGGAGGAAAAGTTTAGCCATATGAATGTGACCCATGGTCTGCCAGGTGGCCTCATGGGTCAGAAAATACACCCTGGTCTGTTTTACGCAGCAGCAGAGACAGGTCTTGAAAGGCTGCTTCAAAAACCTGCAAGCTGTCCAAGTGACCCAACAGTGTCTTTCATTATGGGCAAATCCTGATTCATTTCACCAAAATTTGTGTATCTAACAGGTGGGATTCTAAATTCCCACAGCAGCTGGTCTAGAGAAAGAGACACAAGGGTGAGGATTCAGCCCATGTTTCTTCTATACCTATTAATCACCCTTATGAGATGCCTTTCACTCTTGACTAAAAAGCTAGACAACGACTTAATGCTGGAACCTTGGCTTTTAAACACTTAAATGTAGGTACAACTAATGCTATCTTTAGTGTCCCCCATGGGCCAGATCTACTGCAGTAGCTTCTTACCTCACTGAGAGGACCAAGTTTCAGTTTTACCCAGACTAGATAGACAGATTATTCAGAACGCCCCAAACAGCTTTAGTTGGTACTTAGTATTAATTTACTGCAGCTTCAAGCTACCACAGTGGTATTTGCTACCAAATATCCTTGTGTATGCCTCTATGTCACACTCTACTCCATCTTGTTCCCATCTGCATGTGACATTACAAGTGTTTTGTCTGGTGTAGAAGACCCAAAATGTAGCTATTGAATAGACGACACCACAATCAAACCTATTTATCATCACGCATATTGGGGGGGAAGAGTGCTGAATTTAGCTATGAGAGGACAAACATTAGTACAAACCCATATTCCTTTGGATCATCATACACTCCTTAACTCTTGTTGGGAAATGGCTTCGGTTTGAGAAATTAACGAGGTCAAAGCAGTATTTGTTCTTCCCCACATCAAACAAAGTGCAATTAAATTCTGTCCTGTTGTCTCCTGGGTGAAGGATGTTCTCATACAGCCACGTTGTTCTTTGACTAGGAAGCTTGAGAGCCTCTTTATAGACGACAATTTTTCCACTGATAGAAGTGCATGGTGGAGAGACTAGGAAGACCTGAACCAAAGTTTTGCATGTTGCTTCTGGTGCCACAACCAGTCTGTATCCAAATTTGTGGAGGAGATCTATGGGTCCGATGGAGGTAATGATGGAATGTGTTTCTAACGATTTCAGTAACACAGTGATGTATGTTTCTTGACCAACAGGTGGGCAATCAAACTCTACCCACTGGGACTTAGAGAGCGGGATTCCTTTGCTAGTTCTGGTGCCCAGAGTCTCATCAGAGCTTACTCTTCTGAACTCATAAAGGGTGCTAGTGAATATCACATCCAGTGAAACCACTGTCTCGTTCATGGCACACAACTGCTCATTTGTAAAAAGTCCAACTTGAAGGGAGTTCCCAATCACCTCTGAACTCTTGTTCAAATCAATGTGAAATACAGGCCATTCCACATGGAAGGTAGACGTGCTTCTTCTGCTCCACTGGGCAGCACTGCCGTTACCGCTGGGAGACACCATTGTGAACAAGAAGTCCCCAGCACTCCTGAAATGGAAACACTCAAACTCTACCATCCCCTG
The DNA here is from genome assembly GCA_026546715.1 of Gallinago undulata. NCBI lineage: Eukaryota > Metazoa > Chordata > Aves > Charadriiformes > Scolopacidae > Gallinago > Gallinago undulata. The sequence continues at coordinate 178,505,422 of JAOTQQ010000001.1, read as the reverse complement.
GGACTGATTTGCTGGAAGCTGTTTTCTTGCAATTATCTCGTTGGTGCTGGCATCCAGCAACAGGATGGACAGATGCTCTGCTGACACATTACCACCACTATAGTACTGGTATTCCACAGACACTGTATCATTGCTGAAGGCTACATGACCCGGGCGCTCCAACAGGAGATATTCCACATCACCGAGAACTGAAAGGAAAACAGTTTCACAACAGTATTAAGAACCAAAGAGACAACTGGTTTACCTAATCTACCTTATGGAAGAAAATGAAGATTTATAAAGTGGATATTTAAGAAGCGGTTCTCAAACTTTTTGAAGTTCACACACACACACAAAAAAAGAGGTCCTAGCTACAGTAATTAAAACTCACCACCTCTCCTTTGGGCAGGAATGTGTTTTGGAGCAGCTCAAAGCCCACTCAGGAACATATTCACGGAGGTTAAAAACAAGGTTTAAAAAAACAAACCCCCCCAAAAACCCCCAACCCAAAAGTTCCACAGAAAACTTTATTTATCAGGATAGATCCTCAAACTTCTCAACTTCTTTCACTTAGAGATTCTTAAAGTCCATTTAACAGTGGGCAGCTGTTGTTCCACTTACTTTAGCTATAATTTAGCAAAAAAAGGACAGTAGTTTCTTAATACAGAAACATGAAAAATGTCCCTCAAATTAAATAAAATAGGAAGTCTGCATGATGCTTTTTGAAGCTTCTTCTCTTGCTCTGTCTTATGAATCTTTCATTTTGCTCATTTGCATCACAGAGACACTTGAGTGAAAGAGCTGAAAATAACAGTGATGGTGACTGCAGCACTTTTCTTGTCTCAGATGTGGTGCAACATGTCTAAATGACATCATTTCATCATAAATGGCACGGTCTTTTTAAATTCACTTCTTGCATGACCATGTTTGTGCAAGTTGCCAAATTATCCTGAGACATGCTGTAACTAGTGGGGATAGATGATATCTAAAGCAATGGATTGGGAAGATCACATTTCAGTTCTCAGCTCTGCTAGGTTTTCTGCGTCACTTGAAACTTAAGGATTTCAGACATAGAAAGGTTATCTGAAAATGGGAACTGCATACATCTATTTCAGATACAGAATGTGCCGCAAGACATCTTTATTTAATTAATTGCCTGGGAAAAGGCTTATGAGTCCTGGATGGAAGGTGCAATGGAAATGTAAAACTTCAGTTAAAGCAATCCTTTCATAAGTAGTATCAACTAACAATACTTTGACTTGTTAAATCTGTTACACATGTCTTAAGATTACCTCAAAGAAAGCTTTGCTGGAAAAACACTGCAACTGCCAAGGCAAGCACTCAGCAGTCAGGAGTAGCAGGACTCATCTCACATAATATTAGATGGCTACCACTCGAAGCTTCAATTTGAGTTAGTCACCTTGGATTCACTTTCTTGTCAGCAGGGAACATTTTCAGGAAGAAATTCATCTGACCAGCTACAGACATTCACATCAGGGTGAGGTGCAGTATGTACTAGAAGTGCCTATTACTCTCCAACAGTTATAACACATGCTGAAAATAACCAGCTCCAACCACATCCATAAAGTCCGAATGAAGGTGGCATGCACAGCCTTACACATATAAATCATGCATAAACTCTTAAATATATGTACTATAATTCAGTCTTTAATTTGCATGACTCAGTACCACTTTTTCCAGAAGACGCTGCTTCATTGGCAGATGGATGGTGCTTGTTACCAGAAGGCTCTTTTGTTCTCATTCTTCCATGGGTGGTCCCATGTATTATTGACTGCACACCATCCCAAACCCAGCCTGATAACACAGAATTATTCATTTCCCCCATGAACTCTTCTATTGTGCTCTTATCATAGCATATTAGTGCATTAAAAATATTAATGAGTTTATCCTTCCAATATTCCCAAAAGATGAGAGGATGCCACTATTCTTGTTTAGTGTGTTAGGGACCAAGACACAGGCACAAAGGTGAAAACTGTCAAGTAGCAACTAACTGCGGATGCCCTAAGAAACCCAGGACCTGATTTTAAATACAATGGTCCTTCAGCTATCCAAAGCAGGATCCCATTGATCCCAGCTGTGGTGAGCACATGGCACCCCAGCAAACCTGATCTCCACTTAGAGAGTCGGAAACAGACCCTGAATGACTGTGAAAAATGGCTCTCTATGAACTGCCCAGGAACACGTTCTCCTCGCTCTTCATGTTAGGGTTTGCTCCTCTGTGCCTGTCCATATTTTCCAGTCCTGCTCCTACTATCACTTACTGTCAGTATCTCTTGGGTACTATCCTACCTCCTTTACTGTTACCATGGTTCTCCAAACTCCTGCCCTCATCTCTTTGCCTTAGAGCTCTTCTACCTTCTCCCATTCCTCGTGCCTGTAATTAACTCCAGCAAGTTCCCACCCTTTTTTGCTCGCTGCTGGCACGACAGCAGAGAGCACCAGACAAGCCACTGTTGTTCCCAGTATCACAAACATGGGGGAACTCTGCCACCCTGGGCTGGAGCACGCACAGTATTGGCGTGGGGCTGGGAAGAGGAGCCAGCAGGAGCTGGGGCACGCTCGACCTTTCAGAGAACTTCCTCACTAACTCCTTTACAAGGCATCATATCTGGACCAAATCTGGGCAGATCGTCCTAAGGACAGCAGAAAGCACATCCCAGGCCACCGTGAGCACTCCAACAAACATGAAGTTCCCACAGCTGTGTTTTAGAGCTTCCCAGTGAAATGGTTGCCAGTTGCTGGTTTTGGTTTCTTTGAACATGGGCAAAATGATGCATTTTTCTACAAAGGAATTGGCCTAGATTCAACTTAGCCGAAACATTATGAGGGAAAAAGAAATCAGACCGTGGCAAAAACCCAGCATGAAAAATTTCAAGTTCACGCTTTAAACTTACAACAAAAACATCCAAGTGATAGTAATGAAAAGCACTGATGTTTTTACCTACTACTGCTCTGCTGTCCTTACTCTCGTTTACAACTGCCTTGACTCTCTTGCTCTGTTTTTTATTTGGAAAGGCTCAGACGTGAAGAATTAACACCACTGTGTATGTGTGTGGGAGGACTGGAGAGAGGCCAGGGGACTTCCATGTAGCTCCCATCAACCCTAATGCGGATCATTTGGGAAGTGAGAAAAATGAGCATTACTGGAGGATGCTGTTAGAGCATTACAGAGTTATGGCTGGTGCACCTCGGCTCATGGCATCCTTTCCCCCATCTTTGGTTAATAACACTGGAACTTTGCACTCTTGGACAGCCCATATAGCAGTTTTACACTACATTCCATAAAGGCACCAGTCAGAAGTAGCCAGCTTCCACCACAAGCTCCTTCAGCTGTCCTCCAGCCTACTGCACACATGGGACTCTGACATACACCAAAAATTGGTCCCAGTTGTTTGGACAGACAGTCAGGGGCAGCTTTCAATGCATATTTTTGTATATTGTATATTTTGTATATTTTTGGTTGTTATTACAATGGTCTCCCATTGAGTGAAGCCTGGCTGTGGCATCAACAACCTGCCAGAGGAGTCTTTGCAAGAACTCACACTTCAAAAGATCAAAAGAAAAATCCTTGTTTTTACCGAAGAGCAAGAAGAATTATTTGAGGGTGCTATTCTGATATTTATTTATTTTTAATTGTGTTTAAGCCAACTTGGGTTGTGTTGTTGGCATGTCAGCTACCAGTAGCATACAGCTAAGAATAACAAACACATCAAAAAAACTGATAAGAAATGAGAATACTGTTTTGTTGTATGTTAGGGCTATTTTTGGCATTACGATAATTTTCCAGAACATACTGGATCATTTAAAAAATAGTTTTGGTCTGAAACAGAGAAGTATAGGAATTAAATAGTCATTTAAAAACTATTTGCACACGTGATACTCAATAATGTGTACACACAGAACAGTTTGGAAGTAATTTTCTGAATATTCCCTCTAACTGGAAATAAGGCAAAATATGATGCACCTAAAGTTTGCAGCAGACATTTAGCTCTTTAACCCCACCTTGTAATTACTTACTGTGCTACGCTCTATAAAGTTCAGGAATAATAGCTTTTACCTCTTAGTCAACTAGTTGTGAATGCCTCCAGGTTTGACTCACCAAGAACCAGTGGATATTGCAATCATTTATTGGGTTAAGTGAATTAAATACTTACTTTCACTGTGTTTCCCAGCCAGTGCAATGTTCCCAACTTGGCTAATTAACTTTGTCTTGTTAAAAGAAGAAATGGTACTAAAAGCCACAGACAAGTGTTTGTACTTTTACTGGAATTAAGATCAGCTAAAAGATGGCAATTCTAGGTTCCTTACACCTTCTAGTGATCCCTTGTTCTAGAGCGGAGATGGAGCAAGCACCAAGGCTTCAGTAGCTGAGCATACTTAGAATTCAGTCATTACCTGTAATCAGATTTTTCTCACTCATACAAGGAGAGCAAACTGTACACATTTCTCCTTTTTGTAAGACATCTTCGGATGTCTGGTGTGTGAACTACCTGCTACCACAGCCTATTCCACAAGTGGGGAGTAAACAATCCTTTTTCCATTTTTTTCATGCTACAGGCATTTCAGCAGTGCATGGCTTAATCCTTTAGCATGGTTTGACAACATACTGCAGCTGTCAGAACACTGCTTTTAAATTACAAATGCAATTTTTGAAAACATATGTATTATTCAGGAATTAAGAGTCCCGTTTTCAAAATTTCTAATTCATTGTGTGATAAAGAATTAATTCCCTTTGCAAAGATATTTCCTATTTGGTACATTCTTTCCATATCTTGGAAAAGATAAAAGACCATGTAGAGGATGCCTCTCAGCTTGCAGGCATCTTACAGTTGTCTGTCATCTCAAACATAGATGTCTAACCTCCCTCCTTGGAACCTGATGGTGAGAAGGAGGTGCATTTTCATTCCACACATCTCGGACTGCAGATGGGTTGGAGCTGCTTTCAACATGTGCTGATTTATTCGTGGGCTTCTCAAATGAGATTGATTGCCTCTGACTAGCTGCCTAATTTTACATGACTGAAATTAAATGAGTCTGAATACCATCCTTTGGTTTATCATATGGGCAGAGGAATGTTCTCAAAAGTTCTCCAAGTGGCAACTTAGGTCCATTGGATGGGGGCTCACTCAACCACAGGTTGCCAACACTATAGATGCCTAAATCTCAGCCAGCCAGCACAGAATCCTTTTCTAGTTAATCATGAGAAACAGATAGCTGTATGGTGCAGTTCCACCCATTCTGGTATGGATACCTAAAATAGGCCTATGTTTCATGACTTTCATTAAATATTATGAAATATGAGTCTCACAAGAGAGCAGAGTTCCAGTTACAGCTGCTAACACAGCCAGTCCCTCCATGCCCACGGAAATCTTGTTTATTTCTCTGAGTAAATTTACAGCAGGAAAGGTTCCTGCCACTCTGATCTGCAGAGGTAGTTTATGCAAGCCGCATTTTCCACCTAAATATTGCATAAGATCTAGACTATATTCTGTGCATATCAGTGGTGGCTTCTGTGGCATTTGATTTCAACAGATCACCTGGAAATGGCACCATCCAAAACCACCGTGTGAATATACATATCACAGTTTTCCCTTGATAGCTCTAATACTCACCATAGTCACAGAGCACTACTAACAACAGATTTGAAAAATCTTTCAACATCTGTTTCATTCTGACCAGTGAGATCCCAGGTCCTTTTACTCCTCATGTCCTTCTTCAGCTACGAAGTGCAGGCACTTTTTTCCAAGAACACCTGAAAGCTGAAAAATTACAGCTGTGTTGACTTCATAAAATACAAGAAGGAAGACATCCCACCAGTAAGTAAAAATAATACACTATTAATCAAAACTTTTCTCCTGTTTATTTAATAACTACTAATACTGTATCAATGGATCTGAGTAAGTACAACTGTAAATACAACTGAAATAAATTTTCCCTCCGGAAATGCCATCTCCTGAGCCAGAACGACAGGTCACAGAAATTTACCTTTGCACTGCAGTAACTGCTGTTGTACATGTCTTATATTAAGATCAAGACTCTGATAGCAAAACAAATAGTATTTTGTGCAAAATGTGACTCTGACCTCAGCAGTTATTGGTATTGAAGATTTATTGCTGCTACACAATTCATATCAATTATTGTGAACTGCTTTCAGGCATGAGAGAGACTCAGTAGAAAACTTCCAAACTGCACTGTTATTCAGGTCCAGTAACATATTCAGTTATCTTACGAGATTTATGAAAGGTATATAACTGCCTTTTATGTCATTCAGACTGATCATATGGAAAAGGTGCTAACTTCCACTTTTTCCTCCACCACTTTTTAAGCTTACTTTCTCCGCAGCCTTGATAAAGCAAAAAAAAACAGAATTCCTTTGGGGAAGTTTCACAATTTCATGCCCATGTGCTTTAAACTAGTGTTTATGAGTCTCATAATAATCACATAAAACAGGTTGGAAGCACAATGACAGCAGCAAAAACAACAGTTTGGTTCAGAAACAGAAGTAGTGGAGAATCTAAAAAGAGAAGATCTAGCTCAAGGGAACCATTCCCAAAACACAAGAATTGCTCTTTCATACTGCATAGGAGCATCAGCAAGTCAGTCTTACTGCACTCAGTATCATCCAAACATGCAAGAAAGTTCTTGTTCCATAAAGTTGACAACCTAATTCTATGAGAGAAATCTGGCACTGGAGCAGACATAAGTTAGGAGTGAACAAAGCTGCAGAGCAGAAAGGTAAAACAAAGGAACCAGGTACAGCAAAGATCAGGTACATCTTTAGGAATCACAAATGAGATATTTCAACAATTACATTGCTAGACTTGTTGAACTAAGAGACAGCAGACATGTTATTTGAAAGCTTTTTAAACTGTTCTCTGTGCCAAGTGGCTGGAGACAGTAATTTCTAAGAAAAGACTAACAGCATGGCTTTGCTCAGTAAAAGCCCATTACAATAATAGCTGTACGTATCTGAAGGGAATAATCATCATCTGGCCCAGGAACTTGACAAGGCTCCAGAAAGGATTAGATAGGGACAGTGATACTGCCACCACCCACAATTTCACTTGATACACCGTAAATTACAGGAAGACAAACCTTATGCCTCAAGACAGGGGCGGGCTGCTCGCAGAGAGCGGTGGAGAGCCAGCCCGGGCGGCCCACGGCTACCGTGCCTGGGACAGTGTTCTTCTCATGCATCATTATGGATCACTCATGGGTTAATCAAAACAAAGACTCACAGTGGTCCAAGGAAGAAAAAGCAAGGTTTCATTTAAAAAAATAATAATAATTGCGATGCCTTGGCCTCTAGCATAACTGCTCAAGGAAAACAGCAGGATTTAGGCAGTGTTTCTGTAAACTGCTCTGAAATTAAACGGGGAAAAAATGCTTTGTGGGCCACAACCACCATTGTGCTGGATGATTTAATGGGTCCTTTCCATTTCTAGCTTTCATAGCTACATATTTTTCAAATGGCTTTTACAAATACTTCTGTCAGACAGTCAGACACTGACAGGTGAAATTCAAATAATCCTAATCTCAGCCTGATGAGCGACACACTGCAGAGAGGAAGGGGAGCTATGGAAGGGAAAATAAATCCTCGGGAAGAAAGAAAAAAAGCCGGCATGGGAGAACACTCTCAATCAAGATAGTCACCTTCCATCTGAATCTGTGTGTGTCAGCCCGACCCAGCGTGGTCAAGACAGGGTGCTGTCAGGAGGCACAGGAGACCTGACTTCTGGCCCTGTTCCTGCCATTGCCAGGCATATGAGGTCAGCAAACCACTGCCTTACTCTGCTCCTCCTCTCTCCCACCCCACCTCTCCCACCCTGTGTCTATTGCGCAGACTTTTCACGATGGGGACTCCTTCTAACCAAGGCCAAGGATGGAGCTGAGAGCCTTTGGCTGTTTCTGTAACGCTGATCACACATCAGACCAAAACCTCCTTCTCTCTGTGCTGTCTTGGCTCGTTTGGGAAAAAGGCTCTGGCGTGCAGCACAGGCAACACCCAGGCCAGAAATGGGAGCATTTGACACGGTACCAAAACTAACTTCCAGTTGGTGAGCTCAGGTGCCTCTGGAAGCCTAGCCCGGGGCTACTTTACCCTCTGCAGTCACTGCACTGCAGCGGGAGCCCCCCCACCTCACCCACAGCTAATTCAGGCTACAGGCTGAGAAACAGTCCTGCCTTTGGACAAAGCCTCCATCAAAGGGTCTCCAGGAAGCCTCCAAGATGTTGCCCCTTTGCTAGCTCAACTCTAAGAGCAGCTTTGAATGCTAGAATTGCCAGCCCATTTCTGGGGTAGTAGCACCCCACTCCTCCCCTCTTTCCCCACGAATTTGTTCCTCTCCCCTCCTTTAGTTTTCCTTCCCTTCCCCTCACCTCAGTTTTGGACAGGCCTTATGCTGGCCTCTAAAACAGTTCAGACTTCTTCCCTCTCCTCTCAGTCTTCCCTGAGCCAACTTCTTTCTAGATTTCTTCTCATTTTTAGGTCTTCTTCAAAACTCTCCACATCTTTGCCTTCTGCCCCCCGCTCCATTAGTCTTCCACTTCTCATACTCACATAAAATTTTGCTTTTCAAGGCAGACAGTGCATCTCAAATGGTTTCTACTCTCTTCAGATCTTCTACCTCAAGTTCATTAACTTAATGAGACGAAAAATGATCGAACAGAGAAGGCTATCAGACTTGGAATAATTGTTTTTTTTAATTTATTGCTCTCGTGGACAAGCACGAACTGAGGCTCTATTGTGTGAGATGCAGCAGAAGCACAGCAACATAAAAAGATGCTTTCTTCTTCCAAGAGACGGTGTAATGGGCTGATTGGAAGTGGAAGACTTCCTCTCCAAAGGGAATTGGAAATGACAGATGAGGAGGGGATAAGCCATAAAGGGCCTTGGAAATGAAGACCAAGAGGCTTGTGTGTAACATGAGTGACACAGGAAAACATCAAGTCCCTGCTCTGCAACAGATTTCCTGTGAGATCTTGGTCACATCACTTAGCTTTCTTGTGTCATAGCTCTCCACTGGAAATAGCACCTCACTGTCTGGTATGGGTATTACAAGAATAAATCCACCATGAACTACAAGGTTTACAGGCACCACAGTGTCAGGAACAGTTTTATTTACAATATTTACAATATTTTTTTGCAAGTAAAGAAGTAACGGAATAGGCTATATATACTGACTATTAGAGTCACATATATTCATCTATTTAAATAAGGTCCCTATTTCGCTAAGTCATTAAAATCATAAAGTATTTTGTGATCCTTTTGGTTTTACGAACAAAACAAAAAAGCCAAACCAAAGACAACAACAGACCACACACCAACCGCATTTATGACTCCCGGTACTTCTTGCAGCAGTAGCCAAGGCCAGAGCAGACATGGCATTTCACAAACCAGCTACCTCTTCCGAGTCCTGTCACCTGCTGATTCAGCCCAGCTAACCGGAGACCAGCTCCATCAGCTGCAACAGTACAGCATGAAGCAGATACTCCCCCCTCACAAGGAAGATGAGAGGCAAACAAGCCCTGCAGTTAAGAAAGGGTCATCAGAAATTAATCAGCTACTCCATGACCAAGCACAGAGTTTAATGAGAACACAAACTCATGGCACTGAACACCTCTGTGCTCTGTGCAGCCCTTTCCCTCCTTGTCCCCCTGGCTCCACAGCTCCACATGAAGGTGGATCCAGACACGGCACAGGACACACCACGACTTGAGGCACATGTAAGAAGAAGGCACAAGAAGGGCTCAGGAAAGGAGTAAGTGGGGAGGGTCAGGTTGAGGAGTGATCCTCATGGAACCAGCCTGCCTCCACCCCAAACAGCGGTGCGTACCCCAGCCACCCCAACGGACCCAGGGAACCGGCCAGGGTCTGTCAGAAAAAAACCACTCACCTATTGGAAATTAAAACAAGCAAAATGCTCCCAGATGTAAAGGAAATAAACCAACCCCAGATGAAGAACAGTTTCCTTAGTAGCTCTCTATTAGTAAACATTTTTCAGTCATATTTGCAACCCGAAATTTGCACAATTCTGGTTATGCAGGAGAGGATGGCAGTAAAATAGGCTAGAGATGGAAAAGCCTGAAAGTCCCTAAATCCTCCCTACATTTCACTTGAGGGACGCCAAGCAGCCCTAACAGCAAAAAGAAATGTGTATCTGCAACATTTCTGCAAATTTAAGGCATTTTATCTGTATGGCGGGAAAGAGATTAATTATTTTCAACCAGCATTCGCTTATTGCAATGTGGGATTAGGCAGCTATTGAAGTGTTACCACCTGCTGGGAATTTCAGAACTTCCCATATAATCCTCCCCCTTCGACATTAAAGAGGGAGCACCTCAGATGTGCATCACATTTTATCAAAATCTAATCACTGCTGACCAGTCAGAGTGGTCAGGGCCAAAAATATGCCAGTTCTTGGAAGATGAGTTTAGCAAGGAAAGCGCATACGCGATGTCTGCCACAGCAGGGGGCTAGAGCTGACATCCTCAAAGGCATCTTTCATTCTTATTTACACATCAGACAATTTTACATTGTTATCAGATAATGGTTTTATTAAAATTATGCATGTAAATTCACCAGACTGCAACTGACAGCACCAGATTCTCTGTGTGCAAGAAAAACACCCAATAATTAGCTGGTAAAAGCTATTTTCATCAACATTTGGGATCTGATCTCACAAAATCCTGGGATTTCTCAGCTTCTTTTGATACCAACTCAGCAATTCAAGAGCTAGCTGGCCAGCAACATCCGTCCTTTGAAACCGAAGGGCTACAGCAGACTGAATGTATGGATGAGATTTACTTTGGAAAATCTACAGTGAAAATAAGTTTATTAAGCATAAGGAGATTTGGGAACGTGTCCAAGCTATAATAAATAATGAATGCAAAGAATTAAATACATTAGATCACCCCTTATGGCATAAGGGACGGAATGCAGTCATCCACTCTTTCCTTTCCCCTCTAGATTTCTTAAAAAAATATATATATAATTCACTGTTTCTGTAATTCCCCTTTTAGTCAAGGGGAATGATCATAATGATCATTCATTATTTGGTCAAGGGGAGTGATCATTCCCCTGAATGATCCTAGTATGGGGACTACATATTGCACAGCTGAAATAATAAGAAATAAGTATGAGAAGCAGGTCTGAAATATCACAAAGTCAGAGTATTAAGAAAAGAACCGGGAAGCTGTCTCCTGCGCTTTACACTGAATTTTGTCGTAGACTCTCCCGGTTTCATCTAGCGGCTATTAATATAAAGTAGAAAAGGCTAAACCTGCTGAAAAACGCTGAAAATTAATCCTATTTACCACAGATTCGCAAAAAAAAAAAAAAAAAAAAAAAAAAAAAAGAACCACCCCAAAACACGGTAATTACTTTACGTGTCGGTGCCGCCGGCGGCTCGGGAGCGCCGAGGCACCCGGCGGGACGGTCCCCGCCTCACGGGGAGAGGGAAAACGACGGGGAAAGCCCAGGAGCCCAGGCAGCGGGCACGTACGAAACCAGAACCTGGAACTCACAGGGGCATTTTCAAAAACCCGAACAACCCAGCCTTAGGGCAGACGCCGCTCGGTCCCCTCGGCTGTCCCCAGCCGCTGCCGGCGGGGCTCCGTCCCGCTGCTCGCCGCCCAGCCTGAGGTAGCCCGGGGCTACCCTGCGGTTCAATCGCCTCCTCACCCGCGGCGGGGCGAAGGGAGGCGAGCCCCGCCGCGGGGTAGCCCACCCCGCACCCCGCCGACGGCGCCTCAGCGAGGCCCGCGATCGCCCGCCCCGCCGTCAAGGGGAAGCTCCGGCCGGGCGGGAGACGCCGTTCCCTTCTCAGCCCGCTACCCCCGCTCACCTCCACGCCGCCGCTGCCCATGGCATCGGCGTGATCCTTCCCTCAGCGGTGGGCGGGCGGTCGCTCACTCACCTCCGGCGGCGGCGGCGGCAGCGCCCGGCCCGGCCCGGCGGGCGGCGGGGGGAGGGTTAAATGGCGGCGCGGCTGTCAGGGCGGCTGTCAGCGGGGCGCGGGGCGGTGGCGAGGGGAGCCCGCGCCCCTGGCGGCGAGGCGCGGCGAGGCCCAGCCCTGCCCTGCCCAGCCCCGCCGGGACCGCACCGCCCTCACACGCCTTCCCGCCGGCCGCCGGGGTGTGGCGGCCCCCGGTGGGAGAGGGGCCTCCGGCAGGGACGCGGTGACGGCAGCCCGCTGAGGAAGGGAGGCGCCGGGGTCCCCTTCGCCGTACCCGTCCTGGGCGCCGCCGGCGGCCCTGCCCCGGTGAGGGGGGTCCCTGCCAGAGCCGACCACTCCAACAGTTCTCTTCACGGCTTGCGTGGCCCCGGGGTGAACCGTCACGGCCTTCCCTTCAGTGGTGAAGAAGCTGCAGAGCTGCGATGCGGGTTGAGGCGGCCCTCAGGAGGGCTCACACCAGCCCAAAGTCACCATTTCTCCACAGGTGCGTGGTGGTCTCCATCCCTTGCACCTCTCCACAAGCTCCCTTTTTGGTCAGTGGTGAGTCCTCGCCACAAGATCAGTCCCCTCCTGCCAGATGGTGGTAAAGGCATCCATCCATGTACCAAGCTTGCATGTTGGAGATGGCCATCGGTGTTGATCATTGTGTTGTGAAGAAAGCAGCGGGCAGACCGGGTGATGCTTTCCAGAGCCAACTTGCAGTAGTGAAGATGGGATACTGAAGGGTCTCATCAGTGGGGATGAGTGTTTGTCATGCCTAGTGTTCATGGACAATATTCAGGGACTACTGTGATGGGATAAAACTACCCTCATACAGAGAGGCGCCTTTAAAAGTTTCTATCTGTTTTTATGCAACAGAGTCATCCGTTTATCTCAAACCACAGTTAAATGTGTTTCCCTGTTGTGGAGTCTGTGGTTTAAATACAGACCGATGGATGCCCGTGCGGCCACAAAGCTACAAAGGGATTTCAAGGGGCAGACTGATGTTACATGTAAAGAATTTTCCTCCTTTCCCTAATTAATCTGCAGTAAGCGTGGGCACAGCATAAAGGCCCAAGAAGAAGTAACTGTCAACGTCTGGTATCCAAAATTACACCAAAATGTTGCTACTAGTTAACTTTCATCATCTATATGACTGAGAAAATAGAACTTCCACACAACACGAGTGTCCCAGCCCCACTCGAATGCTGAGCCTGAGCTCTGAAGAGGGCTGTCACCCGCCCTATCCCGCCATTGTCCCCTGCCTTCCCGCTTCCACTCAGCTCGGATCAGCCTCTGCTCAAACCCTTTTCCACAGGCTCGCTGGGGTCAGCGGTGGTTAATGCGGTGGTTAAAGGCACACTGCCATCTGGAGTGTAGTCAAACACCTTCAGGAAAGCAAGTGAAACGCTTGCTGAGGAACTGGGGTAGTATTCTGGACAGTGAAGTATTTATGTATCATAAAGAATTTCCAGGCTGTTTTTAAACACTTGGGTTTGAACAATCCGAATTCCTAATATTCTCCTGTTTTGTTTTAATAGAGGTCTGTATTTAAACTTAGAGAGGTTTTTAAACTCTGCGGTCTTTTTGGTGTCTGTAAGATTTTGTCTGATGTCTCAGAGCAGAAGGGATACACAGGCGTGTGTGTGTCCAGTCTTAACAAGTGAAGGCGACTGCATTTCACCATCAGACACTTGCAGCTACACAATCTGCTCCATCTCTTGGCGGTGACATAGCTCAACCCTTCCTTTGAATGCCGAGGAGTTTCCTGTGCCCAATCCCAGTCTGTGTGACGGGCAGCAAAGACTCGGCGCCAGGCAGTGCCACCATGGAGGTGCTGAGGCACACAGGTACACAGATGTGCCAGGAGCTCCTTTCACATCGGTCGGGTAGGTTTACAAGTAGAGGTGTTGTGGCACTGGGTTTGGTTTGAATTAAACAGGTCATAAATCACGTGTGGTAAGAAAGAAAATAATACTTTAAGAAGATTACAGATGAGGGGGAAGTTCGGAGGAGAGGAAGCGTGCGCCGAATGGCTCCCTGCTTCAAAACATGTGCTGAAGTCCTGGCACTGACGCTCCGGTCTCACTTGCTGCCTACATTTAACATCTGAAAAAATTTTACATTGATGAGTGTTTTGCCAGGCTTTTTTTCCCTCTATGACCACAACTTCTTAAAAATTTAATCGCTGAGAAAAAATTGTCATTTCTCCATTATAATACAGAGGAGAAAATAAAGAAATCCACACAGCGGGAAGGAGTCCAGAACATGTGGAAAGATATTTTACTCATATCGCAGTATTTTGCACTTATTATAGCACCTTTGATGCAATGGCCTTAGAGGATTTTATGAGTTATGAGTGATCTTTGGTCTTTTTGTTTCCCAGTCTTGATGAAAAAGGCTTTGTCTTCATTTTTCTGCCAGAGTAAACCAATTCACTGAGATTATGCTCAAACTGTAAAGCCAGAAACAAAACCATGACTGCAGCTCAGGTCACAGTGCTCCCTCTCCATCCCTTCTTTTAGACCCATCTCGCCTTTGTGTCAACATATCCAAAAAGGGGACACAGTCCAAAATATAGTGATTAAAAAAACACAAGTTGGCCCCTGTGATTACATGATACAAATTGTAAAGATCCCCAGGTAACAGGAGGATGAGCACGGGATAAATCCAGAGACTACATTATTAAACCCTTTGAAGCACACTGGATTGTGTTTGCACACAACACACCTGCTGTGATGCTAAAGACTAAGATCTGTCTTTGTTAACGTGCCGTCCAAATTTCATCAGGAACATATTTTTCATTAAAATACTTCGGCGGAGCTGGTCTCTGAGGCATCTGGCGAGGGGCGGATGAAATGCCGGGTTCCTTGCCATGAAAATCAGTCTCCCTGGAGAGCGAGAAACTAATAACAGAAGGGACACGAGAAAGAGGGAGCAGACAAATACTTGCTTAGCCTGCAACCATAATGTTGAGAGCAAAATGAATTTAGACACCGAAGGACACAAAGAGAGAGTGAGCTTTAATTGCTGGTCTGTAGTGCCAGCCACCAGTGTGATAAGCAAGCGAGGAGCATGCAGAGGGATCCCACCTGAGCGCAGACCCCAGGTAGACCCTGTGCTGAGGTGACCCCCATGGCTGAAATGTTAAAGGCAGCTGTGACAGGCAGGGAAAAGCATCCTGGCCTGTAAAAGCAGGATCACCCGTTTTCCAGCTGCTGGCAGCTGTGCAAAATATGCTTGCACATGTGGTGACTGCTTTGCCAGGCCAGAGCAGCCACGTTGATGCCAGCCACAAGCCAAAACTGATGTCCCCCATTTTACCCAAACCAAATTATGGGTATTTATACGAAGGTCACCAGCACCAGATTGGCTGTGCTGGTGGTTTTCAGTGGGCATAAGGTGGTGTCTTGCTCTGTGGCGCTCTCCCCTGCCAGCACAGTTGGGTTGGGAAGAAAATGTCCTTTTTTTCCATTGGCATAAAACCAAGATCGTGTAGTAGCACATATTGACTACAGACCACCAGGTGTGAAAGCAGAATGGCCGCCTACCGGATTCCCTCTCTGCTCTGTGCAGGGGGAGAGATGTGACACTGTGTTTAATTTCTGTCTATGAAAAATATGCTAAAAGTCTCCTCTTGCAGATATTAAAATGACCTCAAGCTTCCTAATGGGAGCAGTAATACTATCCTGACTCTGGAAAAAAAATGTGCAAGCAAGAGAAATCTCTGTTTGCCCTCATCTGCACTGGCAAAGAAGAATTAATTGTGAAACCCCCAAAGTAGAGCTGGCTGGGATACAAGCGAGTCATCTGTTACGGATGAACACAGTAAGGACCAAAACAGTAATGTAAATGTTTGGTGGTTTAGGGGGAAACTTCAGAAAGCTGGAAACACTGAGAAGCTGGAATGTGCCCTTTTGGAAATGGTACCTCCACCTTGTTCAAGAAAATTTCTCAAGCTATCAAAAAAAAAAAAAAGGAAAACTGGCAAGAATACCCATAATTTAACTACAGAAGGCATTTAAATAAAAATAAGTGGAAAAAAAGGTAAAACTGTCAGGAATTATTAGAAATTGGAGTCAGAAAACTGGTAAAGAACTTGAAAGTAGATGAGGTCTGTAGCCAGCAATGTTGAGTGATAGAAGTTTTTCTGATTTTAATACACACTTGAAACAAAAGAACAATAGCGATCCTACTGGCCTACTGCTATGTGAAAAATTTGACTTGTCAATTGGAATGCCAAAGCACGCATGTTCAATAAATATTTCTGTTCTGTTTTGGGGAGGAAAACAGACGATTGAGCCATATTCCAGGATGGCAACAAAATGCTTTCTGGTCCAATGCAAGCCTGAGAATGTAAAATAAGAGCAGCTCCAGTTAAACAACTTAAAATCAGCAGCTCTGGATAAACTCGCATCTGATAACCTTTTTCCCAATCAGTCTGGAGGTGCTGTGGAGGTTTCAGGCGACTGGCTGAGTACTCATGGGTGGGGTGTTAGTGGTTTGGTTGGTTTGTAAAGTGAGAGCAGCTCAGGCTGCCTCAGACCTGTCAGCCTTACCTGGATTCCAGACACAGGGATGGAAAAGTTGGTAATAAAAAGAGGGAGTACCATCACCAATGCCACTTGACAAAGGTTGGTGGAAAATCACAGAATCACAGAATGATATGGGGTTAGAAGGGACCTCTGGAGATCATCTCGTCCAATCCCTCTGCCAAAGCAGGTCCACCTAGAGCAGGTTGCACAGGAATGTTTCCAGGCGGGGTTTGAACGTCTCCAGAGAAGGAGACTCCACCACCTCTCTGGGCAGCCTCTTCCAGTGCTCTGCCACCCTCAAAGTAAAGAAGTTCCTCCTCATGTTTAATAGGAACTTCTTAAGTTTGTGCCCATTACCTCTTGTCCTGTCACTGGGCAACACTGAAAAAAGACTGGCCCCATCCTCTTGGCACCCACCATTTAAGTATTTATAGGCGTTGATCAGATCCTCCCTCAGTCCTCTCTTCTCCAGACTAAAAAGACCCAAGTCTTCAACTTTTCCTCATAAGAGAGATGCTCCAGGACCCGAATTATCTTTGTAGCTCTAAAATGTACTTTAGATACTAAAGATAGAAGAGTGGTGAGTGAAGGTATGATGTCATAATATTTTACATCTACATAGAACATTTGGCTTGGTGACATCCAACTTTTCCACCAAGGACATTGCTGCAAAATTAGCACAGAGTGTAGTAGAAGGGTTAAATTTTGACTATTTGGTCTCAAACTGTCATTTTAAGGTATCCTCTTTATGCAGGATGTATTTACCTAAAGATTTAAGCATGAATTAGGCTTTAGCAAATTAAAACTATGATTAGAGACCTAAAAGAGGATGTCACATCGTCACTGCTTAAGTTTTAAGGTAACATGCAAATTAGGAGGATGCTAAGTCCTGAAGGCAGGTGAGCAAATCACATCTCTGAGTAAGCGGGGCTGTAGCAAACAATACATACTTTAATGTAGCTCCCATAAAATGAGGTATCTAGGAACAAAGGCTGCAGGACATGCTTTGTAGGATGCACAGTTCCCTCCTGGGTCCTCATTACAAAGGTCTGGGGATGGTACTGAGCTGTTAGCTCATCCTGAGCTCCCACCCTCACATCAGTTTGCTTGGGCTGCTGCGCACAGGTTTCAAGGAGAGAAAGACGTTGCTTGTTAGTTTTACTGTCCCACCTGAAAGTAATACAACCAAGTGCGAAAAATAAGACCTCAATCAAATTGCTATGAGGAAACACAAAACTTGTAGGGAAATCAGGGAGAGAGAAGTAACCATTGATAGCAAAATGGAGATTATCAAGTGAAATTCATCTGTTGCTATGAGAAATAATCACACAGCCGTAGTGCAAAGGACGAGCTCTGAGGAAGCAAGTCTGCAGGAAAGTGTCTACTTATGTTCCAGGACACCTGGCATGAAGGGAACTCACTATTAATAAAGAACTTATTAAATATAAGGTCTGGTGGCTGAAAGCTGAAACTGAACAAACCCTAATTACAGACACTGAAAACATTTTTACAGCAGCTAACAGTCATTGGAATAATTTGCCAAGAGCTACAGTGGGATTTCCCAGAATCTTTTGTTGTTCCTAAAATTTAATTTGTGTTCTACTTCAAACGCAAATCAACTAAGGGAAGTCCTACAGCTTCTGTTACCCGAGAGGTCAAGTGAAATGGTTGTAATAGTCTCTTCTGGCCTTGTAACCATAAATAGAGTCCCAGCGGAAAAAAAAATTATCCTTATCTCAGGCTTTCCCAAAACACTGTGGAAAAAAACAATAGGAATGCAGAAAGATCAGAAATAGTCACTTTGCAACAGTTGTGCCTACTTTGGTATTTCTACTGAAAAGACCAAAACATCTTGTGATCTTATCCAGAATGTGTTTTAAGCCCATTTCAGAACTGTTAACTAGTTAATGTTTGGTAATTATAACAAAGGTTGGGGGTTGAAGTCGGGAGTTTTGCTGTTCTCACTTCATGGATGGATCAAACCAGAGTATCTTTGCAATGTAAGGACACACCTCAAATTCTCCAGCCGATGTGAAATGAAGCTCGGGGGACTGGTGCCACACACACCCCACTGCTGAGTCCGGCTGAAAGAACAGGCATTTCTCATATACTGTGTCAAACACTGTTATATTTAGGCAACATTTGAAAAGAATTCTACCTATATATGAAGTGAATCATTCAACAGCCAGAGTACAAATGCCATACCAGCAACAGACACAGATTTGTTCTGTGCAACCATGCTGCCTTCATTGTTCTTTGCAAAAAGAGAGGACTTCACACAGCGTGTGTCCTCCTGCAAACTTTCTGGTTAAAAGAAAATAACAAGTTCTGTCTTTGAGTTTCTGGGAGTGTTCTGCATCTATGAAGCAAGGGACACGGGAGCACTGATTTGTTTGACTGCTGGCTTCAAAAATACAGCATTTAGATTATATCAATCCCTTCCTTTACTTACTTCCTGAGATCACTTTGTTGATAATTCATCATCATCTAAGTGAAACCGTCCAAGTACATAAAATACTTTGAATTGAACAAAACAATGCAAAATGCTTAAATAATCAGAGCCTTACGCTTAGAGTGGGATTCACAGGAGCACTGTGACTATTCCAGCAGTAACACCCCCATTTGCCTTAAATTTGCTGTCCACCAGTTGGGCAGAGCAGAGTTTAATGCACTCTTTCATCAGTGGGAATTGGAAATCTCAGCATTCACAGTCCAACGGGAAAGTGGGAGACCCAAGATCCTGGTCTTTGGTCTGGAGCAGGGACATGAAGCAGGTGGTTTCTGTTAGGTCTACGTCTCACGAGTGTGTGCTAACTAGCAGGCCATGGGATTTTCTGAAACTGAGGTTTCCTCTCTCACTCCTGAAGTTCTTGTGTTTTGCTGGTTTTTAAATATTTGAATAATACTTTAATACACAAAGAAAAATTACTCTCAAGCCCGCCAGCATCCTCAAGTGTCCAGAGGAGAGCCACCAAGCTGATGAGAACAAGCTTGTCTATAGAACAAGCCATATGGGGAGAGGCTGAGGGAACTGGGCATGTTAAGTTTGGAGAAGAGGAGGCTGAGGGGAGACCTCTTTGCCCTCTACAACTACCTGAAAAGAGGTTGTAGAGAGGTAGGGGTTGGCCTCTTCTCCCAAGGGAATAATGACAGGACCAGATGAAATGGTCTGAAGTTGTGGCAGGGGAGGATTGGATTAGACATTAGGAAGAATTACTTTACTGACAGGGTGGTCAAGCACTGGAACAGCCTGCCCAGGGAGGTGGTGGAGTCACCATCCCTGGAGGTATTTAAGAAACGTGTAGACGTGGCACTTCAGGGCATGCTCTAGTGCCTGAGATGGTTAGGTTGGGTGTTTTGTTGTGTGGGTTTTTTTTGGTGTTTGTGGGGGTGTTTCTTTGGTGGTTTTTTCATGTGTGTGTGTATGGTTGGACACAATGATCTCAAGGGTCCCTTCCAACCATGAAGATTCTGTGTTTCTGTGATTCTGCTGGTCAGGACAGCTACCTAGGAGGTATGATGCTTGGGCCTCTGCTCCAAAAAGTATTTAAGTATTTCCTTAAAATAAAGATGAATGTTGCCAAGAGATGGGCCCAGAATATCCTGTTAGCATGAGTACTTGCAACTCATTTGTGGGAGAACAAAATGAAATCTTCCCAGCAGAAGATCATCTGGAACTAGAGTGTCTTGTATTTCATGTGAATGCCTGACACGCTAAGAATTAGGACTAAATGGGAACTACTAGGAGAAGCAATGTAATTGTCAGATACGCGAATCTAGCTCAGAAAAAAAACCCAAAACAACATTGGAGAGGGATTCCTCCCAAATAAAGCAATGATTTCATAGAAAATACATAAGTACTTGTGAATCAGCCATTCCTGCCTTTCAGTGTGTAAATACTTTGAAAGAACTGGCCAGTTGCAAATGAGCCTCCCAGGCCTGAGGAAGGAGGAACTTCCACTGTCAGCAACAGGCTCACGCTGTCTCCCACTACTGTCCTCATGAAGCTGGTGACAATACTTCCACTAAATTTACAAGAAGCACAGTTGGGCCCTTTGGATAAAATGTAAAAGTCCTGGTAGAAGAACTGAGCATTGAAGAGTTTAGCTGATTAATATGCAACCAGTATTAATTAATTAATAAAGATACACTTCTGAAGACGTCCAGGGGCACATATATATATATCTGTCTTTCAGAGAGAAAAAAATGTTTGCATTTCAGCAATATGGTTCAGATTAGATCCATGTTTCCATAGGCTGAATATAATTTTCCTGAAAACAAAGGCAAAGGAGAAACGGAAAAGAGGTACAGATTCCTGAGCAGCAGTTTTTTCTTGTCAGAGGTATAAAAAGGCCAATTTTTTCAAACCAAAAACGTAATTGCCATTTAAGATTGCTTCATAAAAAAGCAAGCACTTTTTGAACAGCCCTCTGTTACAAACCCCTGTTCAAAGGACTGTATAATTGGGCAGCCCTGGCAAAACAAGATAATGTTCTTGTATCGTGATACAAATATTCTAGAAAAAATCAAAACATGAAAGGTTCATGTAGGCACCTTCTGTATTAAACCAGAATGATCTGTGAGAATGGTGACTCCTACATTTTCCTCTCTCCAATAATCCTGCTTCAAAACAGCCAATATATTTTTTTTTTTTTTTTTTTTGCTGGTAGTACCAAAGGAAACAGGAGTGGGCAATGGGAGCTTAGGACAGTGTGATGTACTCCCCTGACACTGCACACCCGTAAACACCTCGCTCCGTTTGTTCTCCCGACAGCTGGCTCTCGCTGTGGGATCAGACGCATGTTTTCTGTTGTCTTTCAGCTGGAAAAACACACTCCAATGTGTCAAACGCCTTTCCAACACCAGCGCAGGACACGCAGGATGCATCCTTGGCTCGGGCTCAGACTTGCTCCCTCGTGAAACCGGTGCTTGTGCAGACACCTGTACCTCTGCGATTCTGGCTGGGATGGGGCACAGGCTACTCAGCATTCTAATTACATTTCATTCTGCCGTTTAATTTTTGATCAAAACTATCTTGCACCCTTTTAAGTACAAAAAGAGACAGCAAAAAATATGATGTGCTTCAAAAACCTGCCCCACGGAACCAAAAGGTTTTGATGTGTAAAGATTTTAAAGCTGCCCAAAACATTTAGGAAGAAAAAACTACAACAGAACAGTCTAATTAGAAAATCTTTTAATTTTTTATCACTTTCTAGTAGTCATTTTCTCATGTGTATGTTGACATTCTAAACCAGCTATTACACTTTACCCTATAGATTTCTTCCCTGTAGAAAAAAAAAAAAACAAACCCAAAACAAACCAAGTAAAAATCTTGGGAAAGAAAAGCTTGAGAACGTACCATTGTTCTAAATAGACTGTATTGTTATTGCTTAATTAAGATAATGAAATGCTCAGGGTCAGAGCAACGGAGGCTGGGAGTTGGCGCTTGGCATTTGCTTTCTGGTTTTGTTCTTTCTGCAGAAGACATGCCCCCTTGTGGGGAGAGGTTCAGGCCCATAAACCCCTGGTCTCCCTTGACAGGTTTGGGTATTGGACAAAAGAAACAGTTGTCAAAAACCACCTTTTTGCTTCTGAATTTCTCTCTTTTCAGTCCCTCCTCAGATGCATGATGCTTGGCATACCTCGCGTAGATCTCTTTTGTAGGGTGTGGGGAGGATGAAGAAAAGCAGCAAGCCATGAGGCTTCTGAAGAGATGGTACTAGATGGTTAACACAGTGAGAACAGTGTGGAACCTTCAACTGTGTCAAACACATTAGTTTTAGCACCTTCATGAAACACAGAAGAAAACTGCCCTAAAGAAAGCACAGCATAAAAGTTTGATTGTGACAAGGATAAGAGGAAAAAATTCTCTGGATCTAAATGAACAACCAAAAAATATCATCACTGTAGGGATCTCTGCACTGAACTTACTATTGACAGGCTCTTAATCCTTGTCCAAACTATGGTAATACCAAGATATTCCTGAAGATATTTTCAGGCTATTAAAAGCCTTTTTCTCCTTTTTTATAATGTTTATTTGGCTTTTACAACCACAGTGCAGCTACATATAAGTTGTCCTTGCCCACACCTTGAATGAATTTCATTATTTATTAAAACTGGTCATTTCAGAATGCCAAAAATTTAAGTGATGTGGATTGTAAATATCCACTTACCATTATTACTACAACAACAGCTTTTTGAGTAATATAACAACTCCACTGGAGTTATGAAAACTGAGACTATCAAATTGCATTCAGTGGGAACACTGGAATACAAAACAATGTGATACCTCATGACTGTTAAACACAGGGAGAAGATGGTCTTCTTCCTTCAATATTGAAAGCATATTAATTTTTGTACAGCAGATATAAGCAAATGAACCGTCTCTCCAAAACAAGGTAACAGGCTGATAAAACAAACAAATGATCTACTACAAATTAAGATGAAGACCAAGCACATTAAAGCACAGAGTATGTTAGAGTGACAGGGGGCTACTCCACACTGCCTGTGAAGAGAGGACAGAGAAAGGGCACCCCAAGTGCAACATAATGCGACAGGAAGGAAGATGGCAAGGAAAAGAGAAGGGAGGAAATCTGGTCTAACAATGCTTCTATCTGAGATATTAGCATAAGACATGACAAAATAAGTACTGTATTTTCTAGATTCACATGTTAATCTCCCCTTCAGCAGGTTCTTTCTGTCTCAAAGCACAAGCAGCCTAAGATCCTCTCTCAGAAAACTGTTAATTGCTCAGGGAGAAGGGGTTATTCTACACTGGTTTGTTCCTTATACCTCAGTACACACCAAAGTCAATTTTCTTATCACTGCGGATACATCTGCCTGCTTTGTTGCTCTAGACATAAACAAAGTGAAATTGGAGTATGCAGTAACCTGTCTTCTGGGTGCCGACCCTCATGGCAGACTACAGGGATATTGTCTCCACTTTCACTTGGGTGGAATCTTCATCTGACTTCTCTTGAAATGAGAAACTATGGAGCACATAAAATAAAACCTGAAACATGAGTTAGCCGGCTTGAGATAATTAACATGCTTCTGACTTGGTGATTTCAGCTCCACCTAAGAGGATTCAGCATGTGAAATACCTGAGAACTGTAAAGCATTGCAATGTCCATCACTGTTGCAGTTGACTAACAAAATAAAAATTCTGAAGTCTGTTGTTGGAAGGGTTCTGCCCTCTGCTTTCATGTTCAGCTGTTACATAAAAAAATTGTACACAAACTACATTAGCTTTGTGTCATAAATAAATTTGGGTAGAATCTCAAGCCTTCCACTGAATCATCTCTGCAAAGATGGCCCATCTTTTCAGCAAGAAGCAGCCTGGAGAAAGCAAAAGAAGATGTGCTGTTATTACTTAAGGACAACATGATAATGAAGGTATTATTAAACACAGCAGTTACTACTTACCTTTCTTTCGCTAAGAGAACAGACATCCCCACCAGCTTAGCAAACTCATCAGCTGTGAGAGATCCCTTTTCAGATACCTGTAAAAAAAAAAAAACCAAACCAATGCACAAATAACCAAACTATGGCATTAAAAGAACAATCAAGTTCTCTCAGTTACTGTATCAGGTTTAGCTTTGTGAAGCAATAAATTGATAGCAAATCCCTTATGAAGACAACTAGTTTGTTTGTCTTTTTAAAAAGTACAAATAATTATGAGTATTTCCTCTTTAAAATGCCTTTTGTGTGTCCTGGAAAAATTGCCAAGTATAAAAGAGGAATGCAGAAAAGATAGGTAAATCTGGGAAAAAAAATGGCATGGTACCCTTTTTTTTCAGATTTTTTTAAACAATGCCTTGGGACAAAATAAGTGGAAAAATTAAAATAGCTCACTGACTGCAGTCTATGGTCACAATCAGTATTCACACAGCCCAACCGTACTAAGTGGTTCTGCAATCAGTAAAGACTGAGCAAGGAAATAAACAGCAGCAGTTCAGGACAGGTCACTGATTTACAAATTCAAGTTACCTCAGGTGAAGGTCCGTAATTTGAGTTAATTTAAAATATCCCCATTACCCACAGTAAATAAAAAAATCTTGGTACTCTACCCTAGATTATGGGACAGTAGTGGGATCAGTAAAAAGCCACCATCACATTCAAATGACACAAAAGGTAACTTCAGTCTTGGCACTCAAAACTTCCTTCTCACTGTCTCAACCACACTAGTTGATAGGTGCTAAAATGAAACCTTCTCACATAGGTGGGACATGTGCATGCTTAAAATATTAGATGTCAAGCCAGGGCTTATTACTGCACTGAATCTCCCATAAAAACATGTGTTTTATTACCCTACAACTTAATAATTCTTCCATTTCTCCACTGCTTCAGATTCAAGCAAACTTGTAAATCCAGATGTAGTTGCTATTTCCTGCTTCCCACATAGCTGGGTGGGGAGTGGTCTATTCTACAGCATTCTCAGCAGTAGCCTTTTTACAGAAACTCAGATTAAATTAGTCCTAACTTGATATTTTTGAAGCTAAGTGATCAAATCTGAGTAATGGAAGTCAGCTATACAATCTCAACCATATGGTTGATTAATTATCTTTCCCTCCTAAACCACTGCTTTCATCAAGGGTGACTTCGGGTTCCTTTGACTTTCCTATCATTTCCTGTCTTCACCAGCTGTTCAAAACCACCTCTCTCCTGTCTGAAACTCTGCGGCTTCCTTTTACTTTTTCTCAGAAGTTTCATGTTACTGTATGTTATACTGAAGTAGAGGGTGCTTTTGGCCACAAGTCTGATCTCATCTTCCCTTTCCCTTATTGGCTCACATTCCTCATTCAAAGCCTCTACCTTAAATTTTTCTATGGAGTCAAAGTCTCATATTATGAAAATAAAAGAAAAAAGGCACTTTGGTAATAAATCAGCCATCAGTTGTTTTCTGCAGTTGACCTCATTTTTTATCAAGAAAAGGTTTTTCCTTTCAAACAGATAAGCACTCTTACTGAAGGCAACAAATTAATTAGAAAACAAAAATAATCATAAAAAAACTCAAAATGGACTAAGTATTATTCTGTTAATATAAGAAATTAAACTGAAAGGATTAACATATATTGAAAGATTTAAGCATTTTAGTTTTCATCATTTAGGATGAAATCTTCTAGGCAGCTATACGCATTTACCTAAAAATCTTTTTGATGAGAAAAAGCTATATGATAACAATCATGCAAAATGCACTAAAAAGTCTACCTCATATACTAAGTGAGAAGGTGTCTGTGAAAGCTCTACTTTTCCTTGCCTGCCCAAGTCAAAGTCCTCTTTAACTTTGATGTTTAACTTTGGATACATTGAATCAGCCTTTACTCTATGAAATTACACCCCACTGAAAAAGACACAGGAAAACGCATCAAGTAATGAGATAACAGGACTTTTTAAAGGAGTCCAGAGGTACCAAGACCATCGAGGTTTACCACATTGAGAAAGTGATACTATTTTTTCTTCCGGATGAAGCTGTTAGCTTAATTAATTCTATACATGCTACTCCCAACTGAACGCTCTTCACAGCAGCAGACTCAGTACAAGATGTTATACATGCAATGTGCTATTTTATGAAATAAACCCAAACCAAACAGCTTCCTATGTCAAGATTTAAGAACTACTTTCCCTGCCTTCAAGCACATTGACTACAGTGTCTGAAGTCCACTTCTGTTAAATTAAGTGCTTAATACATAGCATGAATTTCATCCTACAGCGCAAAAGATTTGGAGGAAGGTTGAAGGTTAATGAAGTTTGAAAGGAGATGGAAAAGTGATTTATTCCTTAAGGAGAAAGCAATGACTAAGATTATTGCCTGCACAGCACTTTGAAGTTGTAAAGTGCTATTTAAGTATTACTGTTAGAAGATTTGGAAGTGGAATATTTTATATTTCAAAACCTCAAAAGGAAATCCTTTACCTCAAGTTTTTATACCTAATGTGTTTAAATTTCCCCAGCATGGTCAGAACACTGAAGGAAATGAAGCACACTTACCGTCTCTAAAGCAGAAGCTACCATTTCCTCTTCGTTATGAGACTGGAGTTCAATCACCATCACTCCACTGTCAAATATCCGAAGCCTAAAATCAAGAGAAAGAGTCAAACTAACTAAAACCCCTGCACACATCACCTATGGCCACATTTCTAATGCATCCACACTTATAACCACATTACAAAAGGAAAATAAAAGAAAAAAGCTGTGTAAAATGAACTTAATATTAAAAGCAACTTCAAAATCTGAAGAGACAAAAAAAGCAGGGCCTATGTCTGGTCTTAGTTAAACACTTTTCCCAGTCTGAAAAAACTCTAATGGAAGTGAAAAGAATATTGTCTTCCCAGCAAAGTGAGCCATAGTTAAAAATTAATATTTTAATATAGAGTTTAATATAGAGTTAATATAAGCAAAGGATGCATTTGTTTAAAAAACAAACAAAAAAAATCTACTGCAGGTAAAGTATTAAGTCAGCCAAGCACTTGCAAGTGCCATGTTTTATAAATACATCTGTAAAGCTCTCACCTTAGTGGTAATTTCAGCGACTCCAGCATCTTGCAAGCATTTACTAAATCTTCTGGTGACAGCAACTATTAAAATAGTAAAACATATTTATTCATAGCTTGTATTTCAAGGATAGAGCATAACACTGAAACAAACAGTTTTAATAACTACAGCTATAAAATACACCAGGCTACACAATATTGTTAATTTTCTTCCTTTCTATTGTCCAGTCTATTTTCTTGGCTTCTATGCTCCTTTTTGTTCCTTTTTCATGTGTTCTACAATAATCTTTCTTGCCTTGTTTATAAAAAGAATTGATGTATTTTGTGAAAACAAAACAAAATACATTCACCATTCTTTAGTATTTTCTGACCTTTCAGTTTTCTTTCAAGATAAGGATGGATTTTCCCTTTTATATGGCATTATAAAAAGCAGCATGCGTTATGACAACTTATAGAGGATACACAAACATTACATGGAAGACGGTGAAAGGAAAAAGGTAAAAACCCCTAATTTTAATAAAAGGTCGATCACTTCATGCTGTCAGACAGACAAACTGAGCAATTGGTAGGGAACAGTTTACCTTTTTTCTTTAATTACTTTATCACTGAAGTACATTTTAAACAATATTTAATAAAACCCATTTCTCACCTCTAATCCTCGTGCGCGATTTACCAGACAGTACACTTCTGTTAGTGACATGATCCCTCCTCGCTCCTGCGTTAAGCACAAGACTGGTAAGAGAAACAGTATTAATCTAGTAAACACAGTATCTCAACTTGCATTTGGCTGATTAAACAGGTAAAACAGAGGAAATAAATGATAGACCTTAATGGAAAAAAGACAATGCCACGTATTTCTAGCATGACAGATAAGTTGTTACCACCTTTCTCTAATCATAGTTAAATGCAAAACACTGATATTATATCCAAAGACTGCAAGTTACTTTTATTTTAAAGCAGAGAATAAATCTCAGAAACAAGGAATTGCAATACATTAAATCTATCAATCAATTTACTGTTTTTACTTTTCAGATACATTCAGTTTTCCATTCTGTAGGTAGCATATAGCTGTCACAAAAATACTGTAATAACAATGCTTTTTAGTAGACACATAGCCTTATTAATTCCAGCATGAAATCTAACTTTTTGGTGAGAATCCTTAATTCTGAAATAGCTTCAGATAAATTGAGGTATTACTAACAGAGAGTAACCTATGTAATAACTGTGCTATATTTGCAAAATAAGCCATTTTTAAGCTGTTTAAAGACTGACTACTTGTATTTTCAAACTCAATGTTGTTTTGCTCTTTCTTTAAACAAGTAATATTTTGCAGTGAGGGATGAACACAGAGCTGTTCAAATAGAATAAAGACTGCTTATACAATTTTCTAAATATCAGTGATATTTCACAAATTAGAAGTTGAGATGCCATTACTTCAAAGAAAACTTCTAACTTAGATTTAAAATCTCTTATTTAGAAAGAGGATATATATTCCTTCCATAAACACTGAGTATGAGGCAGCTGTGCTGCTAAATCTGAGAATTAAAAAAGCCGCACAGTACTACAGCCAAAAGACAATTACATAAAAATTCAGCAACACACAGAAACTGCTGGTGCAAACATTAGGTACTTTACCTCTAATGGTGTCTGCAGGATTCCAGCCAGTTGCTTTGCCAGTTGCATGTGGTAATGCGTACCAGATCCATACGTTTCCCTAGTAACTGGATTTGCTATACCCATACTCAGTAGATACGACTTGAACCGAATAGTCTAAAAAAATGAATAAATAAATTACTACATCAGCTAGTGAATGAATCTGTTTTTTAAAAGTCTTTGATTTTCTTACTATAAAACAGTTTTGGTGAATAAATCCATTTGGTTTACTACCAATAAAGTCAATTACTAGCAACAAGAAGGAAAGAGTTACTACTATTTATTTTTGACCATCAGATGTCAAAAATACAAAAAATTACACGAGGGCAATAAAACCTTTGCTTTTATCAAAGGGTCAAAAGAAAAGCTAACACCAAACAAGTAAGTTGCTTTTACTTTATGTAAAATTAAAACATGAAGAAAAACAACCATGAAGTGTTCTTTATTAACATTACATGTATTAAACCAATAGCCTTCGGCTTAGCATAGGAATATTTTGGTTGACTCTGAAAACAAAATTAATTTACCTCATCCTCAGTGATGTCACCCTGTTTTTCTTTAATCTTGTTAGCTATTGACTTGGATAACTCCACCATTTCCTTAGCCTATCAAGTAAGACACAGAGATAAGTCAACTTTCAGCTGAACAGAGAAAAGAATGCTTAAAACTTGAGAAAACAAGTCTACTTGAGTAAGTGACACGTGCCATACCTTCTCCATCAGTTTGCTAAGATCCTCAAAAGCCTGAAATGAAAAGCAGACACTGTAGATCAGTATAATTACAGCATTCAGCTTCAGGGATACAGTGATCTGCCTTTGTCCACCCTACTATCCCTTTAGATTAGTAACTTACAGTGTGGTATATTCTATATAATTGGTTGATATGTCTATTTTATATCAGGTCTTAAAATTATACAATCCATAAACAACAAAGAATGAAGAAAAGAATCAATCACACTGTTTTAGTATGTGAACACTAATTCAATATGAGTTACGAAGTCCATATGATAGGAAGTAACAATGAAATACTGAGACCCAGAAAAGATTAAACTGTCCAAGTTTATTATGCTCTCCTAAAAGCTAGGGGAAGGTTTCTTGGTGGTGATGGTAGGCTTCCTTTCAACAGTTAACCCTTATTCAGGGAGATCTATTGTTTCTGCCCAGCAGTAGGCCAGCTTTAAAGCTACAGAAGTACTCCCCTAACAAGGCAATTTTACTTTAATCAATAGATGTTACTAAATTGTTTGAAATGACTGTTTCTTACTGAGCAAGGAAGAGGGTATGTGCTTTCACAGTTAGGGTTAACTTAAGAGACAAAACCTCTGAAAATTTGTGGCAACAGTGATGCTACCACAGTAAACACAAAACAGTTAAAAAATGAATTAAGATCCATGAGAAAAATAATCAGATTTAAATAAATGAAAATAAAAACTAGATAAAAAACATCCTCTGAAAACTCTAATTGTTGAACCCCAAAATCAAAAAAAACAGCTGCTAAAGAAAAAATTATTTGTACAAAAAAAATTTTTTCTAGTCTAATAGATATTTTGTTTTCACAAAAAATTATGTAATGATCTGGACATCAATCATAGGACCACAATTCTATCAAGCCTATTAAGCTTAGTAAACTGCTACATTCTGCTAACTACAAACTGCTAAATACTGCTATTCTTCAACAACCCACAAAGGACATTTTTAGGCTTAAATAAACAAACTTTAAGAAAATCTGAAGGTATACTGAAATTCAAAAGTTTTAGTGATGACAACCAAGTAGCATTAAAAAATTCAATTAAAAAAGAAAAAAAAAAGAGTTGGCAACAGTATTAGTGCAATTATATTAAAAAGCAACTCTCACTTCTCCCATCCTCAGCAACACCCATTCAACCTTTCTCACCCATTTCTCTCAAATACATGACGGCAGTCCCAGGTGGTCAACTTTTTCAGACAACCTTTTCTGAACAACCAGTGTGAGAAAAATTTCTGAACTTTTTCAACTAAAGCTTGCCTGACAGCAGCACCCAGCCCTTCCAGCCACAAGTAGAGAAGGTTTTTCAGTTACAGTATATCCAATCACCAGAGATATATCTTGCCTACAGCTTCTAGTCATTGCTTCTATGTGATTCCTAGCTTATTCTGACTCATCTCCCAGTAGAAAGACACATTTTAGCAGAATTTAAGCAGGAAGACCCAACTGCTCCCATCTACATTCTACCTTACTTAGAAGCTTATTGGTCTGAGATGCAACGTGCAAAGAAGAGAAGGAGATGCCTCCAAGAAGTGACAGGGTTGGCTTTTCATCTTGAATCCCTCCCAATGATGCCAGTGTTTTTCCAGTGTTTCAGCCTCTTAACGCTTGGTACCTAAATTAGGTATCCAAAATTACATGGGACAAAGCTAGGTCCAAGGGGCAAAAAGAAAATATACCACCCTATAACAATAATCTACCACTATGAGAACAAAAGCTTCTCTTTGAAGTATTTCTTCTTACTTCCTAATCTATCAAATTCAGTAATTTGTGATAGATTTCCCAATCTCTAGTGTAAGTCAAAGTCCTTCTACTGTACTCGTATATGACATCAACAGAAAGTTTTCTAACAAGGCTTTTCCCAGCTTATTTCTAATCTCTATAACCTGCATGAAAACATCATTCATCAAAAGAACCCTTGATTTAGCTAAATAAACAGCAAGCTGTGTCTAACTCCTCCTCTGCCTGACTCACCGAGGGCAGGCCTGGAAACAAAGGGGAATGTGCACACACCTAACAGGAACTTCCTCAGATAAACAAAAGGCTAAAGAACTGGATTCTTATCAGCAGTGAACAGCAGATGCAGGAAGCCTTTTCCTGGAAACCAGGGCACCATTTTTTAAATTAAGTCATTTATAACATTTAAAGCTGGAGGAAGGCAGGATTTTACAAGTCATGATTTTCCTCCGTTCATACAACACGTATAAATGGATTTCTTTTACTCTCTGACAAAGCTACTAAAGGAAAAAATAACCAGACAATACCTTTTGAACTATATACACACGCATGTAACCACAATACCTTTTGAACCACACACAGAATTTCATTCATTACCTTCTTCATAAACAGAAAGGAAAGAGTTTAATGCTACCAGTATCTGAAATAGCATGAGGCCTGCAAAGGTACGTAATTTTCTTACGTACCAGTGAATGCCTTTTTAATTGAGGCACGCTGAATTTCATTCGTTCTTTGCTACAAGAACGAATTCTATTGCATGTAGTTTATGAGTACCTCTGTGTTAACCTCTACTACCAAGACAGAATCAGACTATTTTTGTCGATATTGCTCCCAGGTATATATGAGGAAATTAATTGCCTCTGTTGTCCATCGGTATTGTTATCTGGAATTCAACTATTGTGCTGTTTCTAGGGAAAAGGATGGTCTCCACCTAGCTCATGTACTCTGCAAAAATACTTGTAACATCTTGCCGATGCCTGCACTGCAGAACATTTTATTGTAATTGTAAGCCTAAATCTAACATTTAAAAATGGAGTATTTATAAGATGAAAACCTAACTTTACCACAGTTATATGCAGACACTTAGATCAGCATATTCTTCTTCAGATATATTAAATTTTCAATTGAAACCAAAATTAGCTGTAAAGAAAACATATAGGAAAAAAACTGCAAACTTGTAATATTCTCTTTCTGCAGATGCCTTTGTGTTCTGCTTCCCCTGATATAAAGTCACTGAACTCAGATTTCTAATTCTGCCAAAATTAATTTTATAAATACACACCGTTAGTTTCAAAGAACAGTCTTCTTGAAAGGAAGAGTCTTAATAAAGTACCTTTATATATATTGAAAAGCCAGTTAAACAAAGTAAATAACTGTAAATTACACACAATCAATTCAGATTTCTCAATAAAAACAATAAATACTCTCAGCTGCCCCTAGAAGAAAGAATGAATGAATGTAAATGGCTCAGACAGGTGGTTGACCTTGAAACTTCAGTAGTATTTACCTCGGAAATGTTTTTGTCAGTCTCTTTTCTTTTTTCCTCTAATTTCCTTTCGATCCCCACAATTCCTACAGCCCTTATTCTTCCTGCCTGCAAAAGAAAATAATGAAAGGAATCAAAATAGGAAATGCTAAGTTTTCTCATCCGCCTCAATGTGAAAAACCTTACATTAGAAGACAGGAAACACTCCTGCAAAGAGCGGGTATCATGCATACAATATTTCATATATTTCTGGAAAGTTTTTAAACCAGCATAAGAAAATAAACAGGAAGTGTAAAGCATGCATGAATTTGCTGTAGTACATGGATTATAAGATTATTATATTGAAGCTATTAATACGAAGATGCTTAATAGTCTGATCCAGACTGAGCATTCCAGCTCATCTCAATTAAAGCTTCCTGAGCCCATGTGACCATCTACACTAGAGCTGTGGAAATGCATGAGTGCGCTTAAACACGATTACCTCAATAAATCCAGCCCGAAGAAACACAGCCACAGAAACACAATGCTAAATGCAGCCTAATTTACCTTGGTGAGATGTATCAGAATGGAGGTGATGGTTAACCTCTCATTTGATGCCAAATGTGTTTTAGAAAGGCTGGTACCAAAGTGGCATAGGTGCCAGCCCTCAAATCTCTGATTGCAAAGCTTAACACCAGTGTTAATGATTTGCTATGACTCAAGAGTAAGAACAGGAGGTAAGGCATTTTCATTAAGTGATTCTTGATGAAGGGTACAGGCTTCCCCATTAGTCCAAATGCAACTATATTTACAGGTACTATATTTACAATGGAGTACATGTGATTGGACTTTGAACAATCCTTAAATCATCCTATTTCATTCATATAATACTGTATGTTCAATATATTAAAATATTTTACATATATTAGATGACACTAAGCTGTGTGTAGCAGTCGACAAGCTGGAAGGAAGGGATGCCATCCAGAGGGACGTGGACAGTCTTGAGAGGTGGGCCTGTACGAAAATCATGAAGGTCAGCCAAACCAAGTGCAAGGTCCTGCATGTGGGTCTGCGCAATCCCAAGTACAAATACAGGTTGGGCAGAGAATGGATTGAGAACAGCCCTGAGGAGAAGGACTTAGGGGTGTTGGTGTATGAGAAGCAAAACATTAAACGGCAATGTGTGCTTGCAGCCCAGAAATCCAACTGCATCCTGGGCTGCATCATAAGAAGTGTGGCCAGCAGGTCCAGGGAGGTGATTCTGCCCCTCTGCTCTCATGAAACCCTCCTGGAGTACTGCATACAGCTCTGGGGCCCCACCATTAGAAGGACATGAACCTGTTGGAGCTGGTCCAGAGGAGGGCCACAAAAACGATCAGAGGGCTGGAGCACCTCTTCTATGAGGACAGGCTGAGAGAGTTGGGGCTGTTCAGCTTGGAGAAGAGAAGGCACCAGCCTTCCAGTATCTAAAGGGGGCCTACAGGAGAGATGGGGAGGGACTCTTAATCAGGGAGTGTAGTAACAGGATGAGGGGTAATGGTTTTAAACTGAAATAGGGTAGAAGAGGTTACAGTGCTCTGTATCAGATGAAAACTGCAAAGGAGAAATATATATATATATGCTAGTGAAGAAACAGGCAAAGTAAAGCTGAAGTCCCACATGTCAACCATGTTGGTTAGAGAGGCATGTCAGAAGCAGGATATGGGGGCAGCAAGGAGTGGAAATGAGATCACATACGGATTCTGCTCAGACACTCTACACGTACCCGTGGATCCTTGTTAACTTGAATAGTCTGACCAGTAGGCATGGTCTCCCATCTCCTTTGTGTCATTTCTTCTGATAATCGTCTGTAGAACTGCAAGCAGTAAAGAGTGACAGATATTCAAAATATTCCAAAACATGCTAAAGTTAAAAATGTTGAGGTTTGCCCAAATGCATGTTTTTAAAGGAAGGAACATTGATCAGTCCAATTACTACTGATCTGTTAATTCA
Source organism: Gallinago undulata (assembly GCA_026546715.1). Classification (NCBI taxonomy): domain Eukaryota; kingdom Metazoa; phylum Chordata; class Aves; order Charadriiformes; family Scolopacidae; genus Gallinago; species Gallinago undulata. The sequence continues at coordinate 178,470,867 of JAOTQQ010000001.1, read as the reverse complement.
ACAATATAAAGCCAACCACACAGATCAATTACACTTATTTGTTTATTGCTAATACTAGAAGGTGGCATTAGTTAATTAGTTAACGCTTAAGTATACTGGACTGACCCAAATCCAGAAAGAAAATCTATTTAATTCTTATGGTTGTTCAGAGTTCATAGGAAAGCCTTCTGAAGTCATAAATAAAAGATGTGGAGTGCAATTGATAGGCTAGGTAACCAGTAAGCACAGTAAGTTTGATTTTCAGACACAAACATTAACATTAAAATAAAGAAGGTTACGATTAAGCAAAACAGCTATACAATTGTAACCAGGCATAAATCTACAGTTATCCTGAGCTGAAAACTGCTCACAAAGAAATGAAAGTGAGTCTCATTAAGCACATGCATTTATGAGGTATTTATAACTAATTCAAGTTGAAAATCTGATTTTCTGCAGTGAACAGGTATGTTTTTTTTCATTGTTCAAAGTTAGAGTTCTCAGTCTCTTCAAGTGAGGATCTTACTGTGAAATTTCTTTACAGAGTGCAACTTCTTTGTTTTTTAGGATAAAAATATATTAGGTGTTTGTGGTTTTTTTTTTTTTAGAATGCTCAAAGCCTTTGAGATCTGGTATACATAAAACCAATAAATATTTATAAAGCATAAAATGAAACAAAGCCCCGGGGCAACAAAAAGTGTTCACCAATAAAATTAGAGAGATGATTAGGAAGAAGTTGCTTTATTCGTGTTCAGTAGAGGGTTAGCTACAAAGAAACAACTTTTACTCTGTTAAACATTCAACCGATTTCGAAGACTTCATTTTGGAAAATCCTGTCTTCAATTTAAAGATTAAAAAAGAAAGCATAAGATTATAGTAAATCTACTAAAATAAGAACAAAGCCTAATAATGCCTCTTGACATTTCTGGAACTCTATTTGCATTATTTAACTAAGTATAGAACCCTGAAGGCTCATAGTGTTTGTCTTCAAAAAGGATGTATTGAAAAAGCTCCACCTCAAAAGTAAACATGGAAAGATCATGGAAAATTATCACTAACGCAGCAAGAGGATAAAAGTGTGTCAAAAAATCTGATGTGCTGGTCTCGCATGGTGCAAAACTTACCTCAATTTGCCCGTGTTCTTTGAAAGAAAGTTTGATATAGGAATATTTGCTGCTTTGGAATGGACCAGGCTCTTTGTTTGATGACGCAGGATGAAGATGAACTACTATTTTGGCACTGAGAAAAAGTTAAAGAAAAAAGAGGCAGCTTTCTGTAATATCTAAAAAAAAATATTTCTCGCCCAAAGTTAACCATTTAATCAAAACCTCTATTAACTTTATCTCACATAAGAACTAAAGTACATCAAATAACGCTTTAAGTTTGTGCATCAATATTTAAGTATTTTGACTCAAAATTATAGATCTTGCAGAAAAACTACTATAAACCTCTAAAACAGCTACATCTCACAAATTTAAAATGTACAGACCATCAATTCAATTCTTAAGAAATAAACATAACAAATTTTAACATTTCAAGCAGTAATTTCTGAAAAATGTTATAGTTAAGATAAAAACTGATCATCAAGTAGTCATTTGATTTGGCTTTTGACTTGCTGCCAAAGCAGCCAAACCTGCCTACTGCCAAAATACACTATCTTTGTCACAGGAAAACGAAAGGTCTCAATATTATGTTTAATCTATCCCACTTGTATATGTAGCTTGCGAACACTGTATGTGAATTTATCCAAAACCAACATTCAAAGGTAACATGCACGGAAATAACAGTCTAAAATGACACCTACCACCAAAACAAACCTTGAGATAGCATTATTTTAGGAACATAACAGACTGATATCACAGCATGACTGCAAGTCTGCTGTTCCCATTTCATTTTACTGACACTTTTTTAATGGGTCTTTATTTACTTGAATTCTCCAGCATTAGTGAATTTCCTGATTTCTTCTGGATACCCCCAGCATATTACCTTACCCATTTGACCACAGACTGCAAGCAGATGTCAACTACATACGTATTTCTCCAGTTAATATTTTTCTCTCTTTATCTTGTGAAACTTCTTTGTACACATACTATACTGAATTAGTTATTCAAGTGAGTGGAAACGCTTGAGTTCCTTTTAACCATCATTAGCATTTTCATGCTCAAAATCAATCATACGGTCATGAAAAGTTATATAATACAGGATCTGGCAGAGTTTTTATCCCCAACTAGTTCTGTGGCACAAGACTAAAATTAGCTTTCAAATGTAGACACAGCAAAATCATTGTTGTCATCTATGACTAAGCCAATAAAAATGGCAAGCTACAACACATACTTGTTCGGTGATTACAAGACAGTTATTTTACAAATCGCATCAAACACTGCTTTGTTGTGACTCACATATTTTATCTCAAGTGATTCAGAAGGCAGGTCCTTGTGGCAGTCAGTCTGGAAATTGGATTATAAATGGAACCCACCATGAGATTAATATATCATCTTTGGTACCTCATATAAGGTGCATATGCAAACTATCTATCTGAAAAAGACATTTACCATCACCTTACCTTTTTCCTATCCCAGCGGCTTGCTCTTCTATAAAGACGATCTGAGACAGAGGGATAGCAATGCAGCACTCCTGGAACAATCAACACAAACACAAGTGAAATTAAAGCCATATCCTCACTAGGCATTCTCTAAAAACCAAGTGTTAGCTTTCCCCATTTCACAAACAGTATGGATTTCTACAGGTGCTGCCTGAGGCACTTGGTGTGAAATACAATGGTTTAACAATAGAAGCAACCTATTAAAGAGAAATACAAATAGAAAACTTAATACAAACTTGAAACTGCATTCTAGGTAATCAAAAAACAAATTTAAATGTCTATGTGTCAACACATCAAGATAGATTCATAGAAGGACTTGGAATTTAACAAATCTTCAGTATCTAAGCTCAGAATTTAAACACGAAGATTTCCGCACTACTGCAGCTTAACCCTGTAGGTGCACAACGCTCACGTGTTCCTAAAATTTTTGCACTGATGTTACTTTGGGAGCTAAAACAATATCCAAAAGCACTAGTCTTTTAAATGCTGAACATCTGAAAAACTAGACTACCTTTGAGATAAATCCAAAGGATATATCCAAACTATCCAAGTTGAGACCATCCAAACACCAAACAGGAATTTCTCCATGTATCCCACACCCACACAGACTTAAACCAGTAGTTGATACATCTCAACACGCATCTATTGGACTGTGCTTTAGACAAAACAAAGCAGAGCAAGAAAAAAAAAAAAGTATTCATCTGTGGGAGACTAAGCTACCCAGGCCAAACTCTTTCTATATGCATTTGAGGCAGAAGTTGACAGAAATTGCATCTAATTTAGGTGCCTGGTCTTGTTTTGGTGAATGTCCTTTGGTGAATGTCCTCTTCTGTACAATAGCTTGGTGATCGACACAGTCACCCAGAACACAAGAAACAGGGGTCACAGCTCCTCTTTGAACCTTCCTCGTCCACCTGCCATGAGGTTGTGCCTAACACCAGGTTACAGTGAAGACTGTTACTGGGCCCTCTCAATCCCTGCTACCAAAATTGTTCCTCTTTGCATGAAATGATTAAACACTCAATAAATTGGAGACCAGGGAAGTATACATGCAGGAACTCTGACTAATGAGTAAATTTCTCATTAGGAAAAAAATTGGTTGCACTTCCTGTTCTAAAAATTCTTAATACAACTTATTTAGAGCCTTCTATGGCCCCAGATTTTACAGCTGGTGTATAGAATGTACACTGTCAAAATGAATCATTAATTTAGTGGACAGATAGAAAGTTATGAAGCTGTTGTAAGCCCAAGGACTTTGAATCAGCCCCTTCTGGTGAGAGAAGCAAAAGGAAGTAATACAAATAGAGACATGCATTAAAAAATCCTGTGGGTATATGAAATCAAAGTTTATTTGGGTATTTCTTCTAATGTCCCATGTTCACATTTTAGGATTTTAAATGTTGTACAAATCTAGCTATGTAAAACTCTAAAAGAATTATGTTTTTTTTTCCTTTGGAAATAGCTGTATTTTCTACACTGTTCAATTGAGAGGGTATGGAACAACAGCAGGTATAAAACACAACTGTCCATTTTTGTAAAAAGGTTTGCTATGTTAACCTAACAAGTGCCTCTTTTATTACTAAAGTTTGCTGACACTGTAAAAGGGAACTGTCTGCAAGTTTATTCTAGGTAAGCTAGCTAAGGTTTCTAAGGCTAAGCTCAGCCAACAACCCACCATAAAAATAAAAAGGCATTGCGCTCCCCATGCTTCCATCCCAAGAACTCAAGAAAGAACCAGCTTCATTTATCACACTAACAAAGTTATTTGTATACCATAGACTTAAAAAACTAAACCTGGCTCTGCTGAAGCAGACCTGGTCTGTATTAGATCAGAATTGGGAAATTTTTGCTTATCTCCTGGCCATGTTCCTGCCCCTTCTCTTTATCAAGCCTGAAGCTTGTCAGGATCTTTGCTGAGTTAAATGAATTTGTTAAAAGAAAACTATTTTCTTATTGCCCAAGCTTCTTCTCTGCTGATTTAGCAAATCTGATGATCTTGGAAGAGTACAAGGAACCATGTGGCCTCAGAGCAGGGGACAAATAGAGCACAGGAGATAAATTTCATCCTTTTGTTGGGAAGGAGAGAATAGGGAAAGTTGTTAAGACTTGCTGAAACCATAACATGCAATGTTACTCCAAGCAAGTAGAAAGTCCAAGAAAGAAGATTAGAAGCAGTGCACATTGTAGTACATGCCCACCTGTCAAGAAGAAATGAGAAGTGATTTAGACAGGCAGTTTAGCACAGATAAATTATCTCACACCAACTCTGCCAAAAAAAAAAAGTTAATTTATACAGAATAGCTCATGGTCTGGACTATCAACCCCTGTCTTGTTTAACAGTAACACCACCCTGGGGACCAGCTCTCAAAACATTGTGAAAAATTTGTACTAAAAATAGTTCTGCTATTCCTGCAAACAATCCCTAAGGAAAGAATACATTGCTTTGCCAAATAAAGAACATCCTTGGTGACCTTACCTTTAGAAGGCTCTTAGTAGATCCCTACTTTGGAGCAAGGATATGATATTTGGTAGCAAATGGCCCTTGGGTGCAAGAGGTGCTTCAGCTATTCTTATGCAAAAGTAGCCCAGCGGAATATAAAATGCCTTTGAAAAGTCATCAACTGAACATGCTCTGTCTAAACTTTGGCTTCCAGGGCTAAATATCTAAAAGATTGTGTCTAAAACAATCATAATGCAACCTGGTTCTTAAGAGGATGTCTCCTCCAATTGCAGCTGCAAAATGGCACATTGTCACAGACTACATTTAGAGCTTTGTATGTGTTCTTACCCATTTTTAGCCTGCAGTCTGTGGCTTGATGATACAAAGGATTCAGCAGCAGTGTTACAGTGTAGTTCTGCCACTGCCACTTAAAATTCTGAGTTAATTCTCCATAGCAGTACAGACAAATGTTCTCGTTTATTGAAGGGATGGTTCAGCACAAAAACAGGCAGGTGTGAAGGTAATACACATACAAAAATATCAATCATGGTCTGTGACTATATGGTGGGAACAGAAGACAGGGAAACTTGGACTTGAAAACAATAAGGTCTTGCCAGACAAGGAGCATGGGAGAGGAATTCACATTATGATTTGCCTGACGCATTCAACTTCATTGTCAAAATGTTTTAGTGCATGGTATCAGACTTTCCTCCTCTATTTTGTGCTGTAGAAAAGGAAAATTTGTATGATTCATTCCCATACCTTCTCACCTCTGCATGACTATTTTATTAAAGCAGAATTGGGTGAAAGAACATTCCTGTACATAATTTATTTTCCACTGCAAGCAAAAAAAATGGACTATACTTGTAAAACAAAACACACACAAAGCCAAGAAAGATCTCCTCTCCATGTGCAGTCTTTTCATTGCAAGCTACCTGTTGTTTACTATGGAATTTACAATTGAATGACGTAACAGAGACAAAAGTGGGACTTACATGATTCTTCTGATCCCTCCAGATTAGCCTGTGTGTGCTAAGCAGTAATACGCCACTATCGAATTTCACCTAAACAGGAAAAATAAAACAGATCAACAACCAATTTAACCAGTAAGTTGCATAAATACTTATCTTGGAAGCATTACACATTGCTACAACATAGCAATCAGATTCAACAAGCCACTATTTTGATAACACTCTTTTTTCAGAAAACATAATAATTGAAGAACAATGGAGAAAATTAGTTTAAAAAGATTAGATGGGTAAACACAAACTTCCTTTTTCAACTGTATAAACTTTCCCCCAGGAAATCCTGAAGGATCCTCCCTTCATATGCTCTGCAAGATACACACACATTCCTAAATATCACATTTTAAACAGACCTGTTGGCTTTGGAACATTATTTGCTGACAAAGAAAGCAAAAGTTATGCAAAAAAGCAAAGCAAATCTAATAGGAAGACGGTACACAGAGTCTGAAATCTTCTGGCCTATCACACAGGAATACTGCTTCTATGCATTTTATTGTTGAAAAGTCCTTTATCACACAGCCATCAGTATTTGGGAAAATCTGCATTAGCAAATTGCTTCTTACTTGTAAAACTGAAGACATGTTTTTACAGCTTTTTATCATGGTATGCACCTTCTCTGGAGAGGAAAAATGAGGACAGATCATGAGTTACTCCAGCCGTGATGCAAAACAGTAATTTAACAGGCTGCAATGAGAGCAGCGGGCAAGAGAGCCCCCTTCATGTCAGCCAGAGCTAAAGAGCATGTTACGGATATCGGGATGACTCAAGTGTGAATTTTATGGCACACCCTGAACGTGGGCATCCAAGCCAAAGAGGAGAGCTTGCTGAGCAGAGCAACATGGGGGATAGCCTAACCCCTGTCAGAGGAAGACAGTGACAGCCCAAGCACCAGACATCAAGTTTCACGGCCGTGAGATCGGCTACAGGAGCCCTGTGAGGATGTCAACCCTCCCTCCGAAGGGCACGCACCATCCAAGGCCTTCCTCGGTCCCTCAAAGCCTGGATCTGCTCCCTAACGATCCCCCCTCACAGAGGCAAACCCTGCCTGGCCCTGGAACCAAACCGCCACACCCCCGATCGACACTCCGCCGGCAGCCCAGGCCCCTTCACACCCCTCCTCTCGCCCCCCCTTGCCCGATAACAGCTACAGTCGCGTCCCCTGCCGCCCCCAAGGGGCTGAGGCCCACGGCCGTGCCCTTTCCCCTATGCGCCGGCCTCTCCGGGGCCGCTAGGCCCCGCGCGGGGCCGCTCCCCTCACCTTCTCCTCCCCGTCGCAGAGCCGCACGCCGCGCTGCTGGACCACCAGAGTCTCCCCCAGCTCCAGCAACCCGCTAGTCCAGACGAACCGGTCCATGGCGCGGCCCTTTCCCCTCCTGCTTTGCTGCCGGGCAGACCAGGCCGCAGCCGCCGCTCCCCGCCCTCAGTCGCCGGGCGAGTCAGCCCCATGCCCGGTCGCCCCGCGCCCTCTAGCGGCGACCCGAGAAGCGGCCGCCATCTTGCCGCCTCCTGGCGCCCGCCTGAGCAACCAGTCCCGCCCTCCCGCTCGCCATTGGCCAGTTCAAGTCCCGCGGCGGGTGATTCAAACGGCCCTCGACACCCTCTTTATACGGTGGGCGACTATGGCAGCGTGTTCTCCTCTGCAGCTCCCAGCCAGCCGCAGGTCCGAGACCACCTACCGAGGTAAGGCGGGCACCGGGAGACGCAGCCCCGACGGGCTGAAGCGCCCGCCGCCGCTGGTGGAGCGGAGTCGAGGTGCTCGCTGGCGGGGCTGTCCGGCTTGGGGAGGCCGCGGGTGCGTAGCGGAGGAGCCGGCCGCTTTCCTCGGGAAGCGGGAGACGAGGGTGCCGCCTGAAGTGGGGTCTTGGCGGCAGCGCCCGCCATCGTGGCCTTGGAGCTTCCCACAGGTGCGAGCGGGTCGATGAGGCTTCATAGCCCCCTGGGCAAGGCTGAGGCCGGTTCTCCCCACAACTACCCCCCTAGCCCCCGGCAGGGCCGGTGCTTACCCTACCCCAGGCAGGGCTTCTGGAGCAAAAGCCTTTCCTCACGGTGAAAGGCACACCCTTAACTCAAACACATCCTATTGAAACAAGCGAATACTGTCATCTAGACCTGCACCCTTTCTGTTTATTATTTTCTGTCCGGTTTGGCTTCTGCCAGTTAAGCGAACCGAATCACTTTGAGGCTTTGTTGTTTGGAGTTGGTGAGAGCAGAGCTCCTGAAGCAGAAGGTGCACAGGAAACTGGGATGCTTGCTGCTGGGCAGCATCTCTTGGCAGGTAGACCTCTGGTGTACCCCTCTTTAGAAGCAGGTGATGTACACAGTCCCCTGGGCTTTGTTCAGAGTGGACTTGGAAAGCTATGCTAAAAAAGCACTATATCCGAAGTGAAACGCAGCATTGCCCCAAGCCTAAGTCTCCATCTACTCTGCTGGCTGTGTGGTTCGGGCTTTAGTGTGTCAGTGTGTGAGAGAGAATTTGCCTTTTTTAGCTCTCCTATAGGACTAGGAGGAGGTTCTGAGGCTCCATTTTGTGGGATGATAACTTTTTACTGTGAAACCAAGTGTCTACTTCCTTTCAGAATTAACATTAAGGATCTTGAAGGCAATAATATTCTAGCAATTTCTACTATCTGAACTTCAGTAATACAGAAGTACCTCAGCATTGAGGGAACATGTTGATGGACCTTGCAGAGATTTCTGAATCATAACAATGGGCAAGACAAAATATGAAAGATAAGGAACAGCTGCAAACATATTCAAACAGGGACTCATGTGCCTAGGAGGGGCAAAAGTTGGGTTTTATGTGTGAGTTCATTGAAGACTTCCACTGCTGAATAAGTCCGTCTATGATGGCAGATAGTGCAATGCCACGAGTGCCACAATGCCTGAATGCCATAAAGGAATTGTTGTTCTGAGTCAAAGATAATGACTTAACTCCCTGTTCTCATAACCCACTGCACATGAAACAGTTGTAAGACTTGGAGTCTTAACTGTCTAGACTGACTGTGTGGATGCTTGAACTTGCTTTGGGTGGCAGGACCATCTTAACCCAGCTGCTGCCAGCAAGCAAAGATCATTAGCTTCCTATGGGAATAAGGGAAGGTCTCTGAAAAATACAAAGTCCTATGAAGGACATAACTCTCTGATATGCAATCAAGCAGCAAAAACATGGGAAGTAGTATCCTTTTCTGGGATTGACTTTCTGTATTAAGGCAGTGACAGCTGGGTTAAGACCTCAGGATCATTTTGTGCTGTTATTAGCACTCCCATTGGTCCAACATTAGTACGGATGCCCAGCTGACAATGAAAGAGAAGCAAATCATTTCCCAGATAGTCAGTTGGGTTCATGTGCACGGTGTCTTTCACATGTGCTATACTTGCCTCGCTACTGTCACAAATGAAAAGTTGATGCTTGCTGAAACAACATTAAGTATGTGAAATGCTAGACAGGCATCCAGAAGGAGCCCGATTTCTTTAGATCACAGAGTCATCTTTCTTTTAGCTTAATGCAGCAAAACAACCATCTTGTATAGCTGTGAAATTACATTCAACTGCTTCTTCAATATAGCTGTTCTCAGGAAATGAGAAACTGTGTAAGACAAAATGTGAATTTTAAACTAAAGAATATCTTAATCCACAGTGTCTGTTTTATAATGTCTTGATGCTTTTCTAATTGTGCTTTATTTTTGTCAGAGACAAATTTTGTCTGGCATTACTATTTCAACTGAAAATGTAGTAAGTCTGATTATTTTTTTTCAAACCTATTAGAACAAAGGCGACAAAAATTTGAAGAATATCTATCAAGAAAAAAGACCTTTTCTGGTATGACCATTCAAGAAAACAAAGGATCAATCAGGTAGTATTTCTGCAATGGCTTACATTTCTTTAGAAGAAAGGTCCATGATTGGTGGGAAAGATATAAATAGCAGTTCTTGCAGAGAACACCAACTGAAAGGTGAGAACATGCAACGAGGCTGATGACCACATGGACCTCCTAAAATCCTTTTATTGTGAGCAAGTACTAAAAGTTTTTGTTAAGCAAATATACAACAGATGCAATTCATGAAGTTATTATCTATTCCCCTAGAGATCGTGACAGGACAGGATAGGTTCATGGCAGAGCTCTCATTTCACAGAATCACAGAATCTTAGTGGTTGGAAGGGACTTTTGAGATCGAGTCCAACCACATTAAAAAAAAAACCCACAAAAACAAAATAAAAGAAACCCCCCAAAAACCCAAACAAACAAACACAAAACCACATCCACAAAACAACCCCCCCCCCCCAAACCCAGAAAAAAACACACACAAAAAAAGCACCCACCAACTAAATCCCCCACACAACACCCCACCACAAACCAATAATCTTGGGCACTAGAGCATGCCCTGATGTCACTTAGCTGTTTGCCTCTGTAACATTCCTTCTGTAAATAATTTTTTCCTTCTTTCTACTCAGGCTATGTTGCATGTGTTCACAATCCACTTGATCTAGTTTCATTGCATTTTTATGGGTACTAATTCACTATTTTCTGCTAAAAGTAAATACACTGTAATAAAACCCAGCCTGTGTAACGGCCTGCAAGTAGGCATGACGTTCTGTAAGCAAAACGTGAGCACCTATCACCAATTAGTAGTTCTTTTTATTGACGACTTCTTGCTGTTGTCAGAAGTCTGGACAATTTAGCGTAAGACCTTCCAATAAGAAATGGTAGTTCCTCTAGAGGAGACAGTGATGTGAAGGAGTACAGAGGCTCTAGCTCTAAAATTAGTTCATGGTGTAGCTTTGCAGCTTATTTTAATGTTTTTATACATGGTAAATTTCAGTCTGAAATTTGGTCCCATCTAAATGGGAAGTCTTGCTTATATACTTGTGGTGGCATAGTCCCATGTTTAACAGCACAGAACTACTTGGTAGTACAACTCTAACTGAACAACAATCTTTAAATAAAAAATATGCATAAATGACAAGGATAAGTATAATCTGTCAAAGACTTGGCTCTGTGTAGACAGAAAAGGCAAGTGCTTTCATGTTGTAGGAGGCTATATTGTGTTAGAAAACCAGGGCCAATTGCAGCAATACTCTTAATTTAGCATCTGATCTACTTCACTGAAAACAAAAACTGTTTTCAGTTTTTCTCCAACTATTAAATTCCAGGGATTTTCATAGTCTTCAGTTAACTCATTGTTTAGAGCCATCATGTACATGGGTATGAGTGATGCTTTTATTTTGCAGACACTTCCCTATTTTGAAGCTATTGCTGTTCCACGCTGACTACCTGAAAGGAGGTTGTAGCCAGTTGGATGTCAGTCTCCTTTTCCAAGTAACAAGTGATAGAATGAGAGGAAATGGTCTCAAGTTGCGCCAGGGAAGGTTTAGATTGGATGTTAGGAAAAACTACTTCTTCACTGAAAGGGTTGTCAAGCACTGGAACAGGCTGCCCAGGGAAGTGGCTGAGTTGCCATCCCTGGAGGTATTTAAAAGATGGGTAGATGTAGTGCTTCGGGACGTTTTTTTAGTGGTGGACTTGGTAGTGTTAGATTGATGGTTGATGATCTTAAAGGACTTTTCCAACCTCAGTGGTTCTATGATTCTGTGACTTCTGATCAGATCTCTTAAGATGTACTCTCTATCATAGGTGACGCAGAGGTGATAGCATGATGCAGACTGCTTTCTTCAGCATTTCAAAATCACTAATTATTATTTTCACTAATATACCTTCACTTCCAACTCAGCTAGCTTCCAGAAGATCATCTGGTGCAAAGATATTGGTTGCTAACTGAAATGTTAATTTTCAGTCACAGGCAATAGTGCCACATGTTTCATACAACGAATCATGAAGCATTTGAGGAAGAATTTTGATTTGTAACTTTAAACTGAGATGTTTTTCTTCTGAGCTGTCAATATATTTTCATAGTTGCTAGGAGACAGTACTGGTCTTGATGGTTTACTCACTGGGTAATCTGATGCCAGCTCTGGTGCCTGACTGCAGGTTTTGGAACCTGTCAGTGTGGTAGGAACTACGTATCCTTGTTAAGACTCGCCTCAAACATTCTGGCCTCTGATTGCAGTACCTGAGCTTCAAATCCTCATGCTGCTCCTTCTTCCCCCTCAACTGCAGCATTTAGAAACTTTACCTTCTGTAGCAGATGCATCAGGCCAGACAGGTTGGTGCTCATCCTTAAACATCAGAATGGCACTTGCAGTAAATAGGGCCTGTTGTCTTTTCTTCCCTAACAACAGCCAGCTCGTTGTGGTGCAAGAAGGGATGTTTTGCGGCCTGGGCCCTGATCAGTGGTTGTTCAGCCATTTATTTATTGCGGAGGAAGAATATAGGCCAAACAGAAATGCTTCAGTAAGAGTTCAGCCTGCAGACTACCACCTGGACCATGTAAAATTACACTAAAAATACATTCCTTTGTTATGATGCAAGGATGATTTAAGATGTCATTTTTTTTTTTTTATAAATAGTAGCAGAACTAGGAGAGCAACTGTCACTAAACTGCAAGACAAAATACAGCTCTCACCATCTCCAGAGCCAGAAATGGTAAGTTTCTGACTGATATTCAAATACTGATGGTTCTCTGTTCCTGTGACTGCAACATTCCACTCAGTTAAATTGTATTAAATTATACAACTTCCAGAGCATAAGAAGTTTGCCAGTGCAGTGATGTAGTATGGTAAAACTTTATTTCACTTATTCAGTGGCTGATTATTATAGGCTTCTTGGAGATCTGTCACATTACTCTGTGTCATGAATTGTATTGATAGTCAGTTTGTACCTGACTGGTTAACGAGGATACCATTATTGCTGAAATAATGACTAAACTTTAACAACTTTTCTTGAGACTCAGAATTTTTCTGATATATTTTCAGTCTTTGGGGGAAGTTATTTAAAATCTGAGTAAAGCCTTCTGTCAGAGTAGAGAATTCTTCGAATGCATTCTGTTACTTGGAAAAAAACCAAACGACTAACAAAACTGTTGAACGTCTGGTTTTTCAGTTGTGATGTTGGTAAATCTAATGTAATCAGAAATAGATGTCAATACCTAATCAGAGTTCAATGGAATGATTTCCCTAAATAATTGTGTCATTTTTCCAGAATTAAGATGCACATAATTGTGCTCCTTAGAAATAGCAAAATACAGGTTCTACAGATTTTTTTTTTTTTTAAGGAAAAGGTGATAGGGGAAAAAAAAAAACAAACAACAAAACAAACAAAAAAACCCCAAAAACAAACAAAAAAAAACACAAAAAAAAAACCCAGAAAACCTGTGTTCATGTTAGATGGTTTTGAGTTTGTGTTCTGGAAGGTTTGAGAGAACTGGGATTATTTGAGAAGGAAAGCAAAAACCTTAAAACTTCAAAACAGAGTGTTAAAGGGAAAAATTCCAAAAGTGAGAACAAAGGTGGTATGTGTTTGTGTGTGTGTGGTTTTTTTTTTGTTTTTTTTTTTTTTAGAAATGTCCTGAAGGGAGATATTTTGGTCTGCATTAATGTCTTATTTTAAATTTGATTTAAACTACCTGAAATAACAGCCGTTGTACTCAAGCTCTGTTTATTAGCTGGGTCAAATCTAACTTGTAAGCCTGAATGAGAAATGGGATACAGTGCCATTTTCTTACTGTTCGAGGGCATCTTCCTTAAAGGGGAAGAATATCTGCTTCTGCAGACTCCCATGTGTCATTCACATATTATTTTTTTCCTGCCTTTGGATCTTTCACTCTTCCAGAACTAGTTTCTGTAGAGCATCATCTTTGGAGGAAAAGACTAGGTCCCACTTCTCATGGCCTCTGGGCTAGGGTTATACAGAGAACATATGGCTAAGAATTTCAGGCAGTAGTAAGGCCATAAAAAAAAAACCTCACGTGTAGGACGCTGTAATTAAAAATAGACAACTCATTAGTAAGAAAAATTCTCCTTCTTCTGGTAACACATCCTAATGCCCTAATTAAAGGCTTTACTCCTTACTTTGTGTTAGTAGGCTACCCGCATTAAGTGGAGGAACAGTACTTCCCTTAAGTGATATGGTATGCAAACTGAGATACTGCTTCTGACTATATAGAGCCTAAAGGAAGTTCCTACTTTATGGCTCTCCTTAGAAGGTGACTTTCGGAAGTTAAAAGACAGTGGTTGCTTTAGGAAAGTGTATATACACTACTTCTGTAGATGCTTTTAAAGTGGCATTTACTGTCAATCGCTTTAGTCCTGTAAATGAGTGAAAGTCTCTCTTTGGTGCTGCATGCTAAATGTTTCCGATATACTTCTAACATCTCCATGGACATGCTTTTGATTTCAGGAAAATAAAGAGAATGCTAATAAACTGTCATGGGACCAATCCAGTGGAACCTCAGAAAAGAATGTTATTTTAAACTCTTCCACAATCACACTGACAAAATCCGTATCAGGCACAAACTATAATCCTGAAGATCATCCTTGCGAGGATGAAGTTACTGAAGTAAAATCTCAGCACATGTCACTTACCAAGTCCTTTTTGCAAATAAAAAGCATAAAAGAGAAGCGATTTATTGCAGAAAAAGAAAATTCAAGTAACTGCCTACCAAAGAAACCAGTGCTTGGTACATATCGTGGCAAAGTTATCCAATCCAAGATAAGCTCATTCCGAAAAGCACCAAGAAATGAGGGGGGAAAGAGTTCTTTGCCGGACAAGAAACTTCTTCCTTCTGCTGTCAAACCAGCAGCAAGGTCTGTGTCCACAAACACAGTTCTGAAGACCATCAAAGGCACAAACAACCCTAATTCTGTAAAACCAAATGGTGTCCCCCCATTGCGGAGCAAACCATCTGATAAAGCTGCTATTAACTCACAGTCCAGTATGAAGAAATCGCAACTGGCATCTGCTGTGCTGCCAGAGAAAGTAACAGGCCAAAAAATGAGCGGAAGGGGATTGCAGCCACCCAAGGCTGCTTCTAACAATTCTGATCGCAGAGCGCTAGGAGGGAAGAAATGTGCAGATTTTTGTGAAGAAGCGAGATCCAAAGCTCCAGCAAAACCAATTCCTGTTGTTCCTGGCACAAAGTTGGGATGGGAGTCTACAACTAAGAGCAGCAGAAAATCTATTCTGCCAAAAGAGTCAGCCTTAGAGAGAAGGTAACTGAATTAATCACTGTTATAACTTGATCTTGGGAGGTATTTAGACCTTCTTTCCAATAATTTTTTTTTGATCTATTTCTTGCTGTAGATGCACTGAAAAATAAGTGAACTGAGTACCTGAGGGCAGCAGATTAAAACTGTAGCCTTAATGCTAAAAAATCAGGATTCAGACTAACTGCAGGAGCTCTTCAGGCTTACAGCTTGTCCTGTGTGGTTGTAAATTTAAAATGTGTGTTGCTTAAGCTCCCTTTCTTTTTAGGCAAAGTGTTGTGACAGCCTTAAGCATGACAGATAATCCTGTAAGCAAACTGCACGTGCATACCACTGCTTTAAAAAAAGTGATGCAGGATGTATACAGAATGAACATGTTTATGGACTGAAGGAGAGTACTTGTCAATGACACTTGTCAGCTTGGTGAATGCAGCTTTGTATGATGGGATAAAGATTCATAATTTATTTAGTATTCTTTGTCGAGAAGTCATGCTTACTAAAAACTGGATTTATTTTTTTTTCCCTCCCTTGAAAAAAGGGTCAGTAGATCAAGTGTCTTGTTGCGGCCGGGAAGGGAGAGATTAAAGAGTTCTGACCTGACAGATACCGAAAGCAGGCAGTGATATGCATGGCTCTGAAATTCCAATGCAGGTCTAAATGGCAGCTGTATTCCTTTTAGAGTTAAAGGGAGAGGACTTGAGGACTATCCAGAAAGCATGTCTTTCTATGACTTACCTTAGTTACTGTCAGTGTAAAAAAAGTGATAAAGCATCTGTCCCTTTGGCTTATATTCTTCAACGCAGAGCTCGTCTGGATGAATGGAGGGCGTCTAGAGGAAAAGTGATGAGGAGACCTCCTATATCTGTGCTTCTAGGACCCCAGTCTAAAAGCAAAGAACGAGAATTCTCTTCCGCTGATTCCTTAGAAGACGTATTAAACAGCGAAAAGGTCAAAAGCACTCTTGCAAAATGTCTGCAATTAACCGAACAGGTACACAGTCCTTGGCCTACCAAGTTCTAATCATACAGGTCCCTACAACGTGCAAATCCTATGGGGGTGCTGGACCTGTGAATCAGATACAGGGGACTAATTGCTCCCCAAGTTAAGCAATATCATAGCTTTTTGCTGACACCTGAAGCAGCTTAAGTTAAGTTCTCACTTAAGCTTCACTAACTTATTGAAGCACCCAATAAGATTAGGCAATGATCATAACATAATAAAGTAGAAAAGCTATAATGTAATGAGAGTAGCTATGAAGTAATTAATCTAAACCAAGTTTGCATTTGCAGAAACATCATAGAAACTTGCCTGGACTTCTGAAAAAGTTTCTTTTAAGTAGTTCTGAAGATGTTTATGCATTCTACTATCCCTTCTACTTACAACACTGTATAAATAATTCTCTATTTGTAAGAATAGGTGAATGACAATTCTGCTCAAGTTCGTAGCTCAGTCTTGGAAATAGTTGCCATGGTCAACTTTCAGGCTTACTCTCCAAAGAAAGAAAAAAATACTTGCTTTCTAGTTCAAAACCAACTAAAATACAGCATCTCAATGTTCACTGCATTTAAATTTCTGCTCTTGTGTCAACTCTAGGGATGTCAAGGCGATGAAGCACATGCCATGTTGGAAGACCTGACACTGAGAATTCCTGGGGCTAAAAAGCTTGCAAAATACTGGATCTGCCGTATGCGTCTTAAACAGAAAGGGCCTCTTGAAAAGCTTATTGCTGTCTATGAGGAGGCCATTTTGGCAGGAGCAATGGTGAGCAACTGGTCTTCAAGTTTGAGATTAACAAAGATAAAGGCATGAAAGTACGGTACATAAAATGCAACTACTTCTGATTTTAATAAATCCTTTTATAGTAGGAGAGCCAAGTGACCTACTTGAACATTAAAAATTTGATTTGGTTTGCTTTGTAACCACTGCAGATGCTTTGTACTTTCAAAAAGGAAATGTTAGGACCATTAAAATACCATATGATGTTTTGCCTAGAGGAAATTAAGGACTGAGACTTCTTGTATCACTAGATACAAGCCAAAAGAGAACTTAAGTCCATCAAAAATAATAAATAAATTCCTGTGCTTTAATAGCAGCAAGATTTCAGGGCATGAAATCCAACCTTAATGCACCAAATACAGGATCCCCTTGTCTTCTGACTTGTCTGAACAGTATTAAATAAAGGGTTTCTAATCATCATGTGGTCTGTAACACTTCCCCTGTAACTGTTATTCCAAATGAGCTGAAATGATGATCAATTTGGAATTGTTTTTGTAAAACAATACAACTTTTTTTTCCAGCCTAAAGATGAACTACGACACACACTGATAAATGCCATGAAAAATACTGAAAGCTTTCTGAAGTCTGAGGATGGTAAGTCCAAGTATTCTAGTTAAATGGCTGGCTTGACAGGCAACACTAGCTTTTTAAACAACTTGTGTCTATATTAAATCCTATTTCATGGAAACTTCTCTGTGATCACTTTGTACTTGATTGTCTTTGAAAGCAACCTTGACTAAAGCAATCCTTTTCAGTTCTGGGCATGTTAAAGTAAGTATTGGAGATGCTTTCATATTCAAGCTTTTTACGTAAACTCTATCAAAACAATGTTGTCCAGCTATTTTAGCCTAATAGCCAAAGAGTAAATAAATACATTCTTGTGAGATTTAAAAAAACATTGCATCTGACATAAACTCCTTTACTAGCAGATGCATAGTGGTGTTATGGCAGAGTCTTAATTAAAGGCAGTAAATATTCCAAGTTTGGAAGCAAAGTAATCCTATACATTCCTCTTCAATATCACATAACCTGACAAGTATTTGATCCCAGAAATTGACTGAAATACTTGTTCAAAGCTGCTGTACTTGGGAAAGAAGAGAATGACCTCTCAGGATGTACTTAGCCTGAGTTTTCAGGTTGCAAGTTCTTGCAGGTGACTAAAATTATTAGCTACTTAAATTGCTGTGGCTCAGACTCAATACATATGTAACTTTCATTCTTGTGTAAACCCTTAAGATTTCAGAGCTTTCTCTAAAACATTACATTCTCTGTTGTAACTAATCACAGCTGTACTTTCTTCAATTTTTCAGTTTTAGGGGAAATGGTGACAGAAACTCATTTAAGTGAGGTAGTGGAAGTCAACAAGGAGCCAAATTCAGCTGTAGAGCAGGTTCAGGTGACCTTCAAGGATCTTGGCTCTGATGACCAAAAAGCAGAAAGTGATGACAAGAAGGTAGAGATTAGCAGCGAAGTGATTGAAAAAGAAGAAATGGATTTAGACTTGAAACAAAGAGAAGAGATCCTGCCAAAAAAGACTAAAAAGCGCAAGACTAAAGAACATACAAAGAAGAGAGGAAAAAGTGAAACAGAAGAGCAAAATGAGGATGGGGTAAAAGATACAGCCCAAGCAGCTAACTCTCCTGAGAAGGAGAATGACACATCTTATTTGAGATGCAATCCACCTACCACACCATATATGGAAAGGTAAGATTACTTCCAGTAACTGTGGAAAGTTTGTAGTGTTTGGGGCAACAATATTGTTTGTGCCCTGCTGAAACAGGGAGGCGCTGCGTTTGTGAACACCTAGTTAAAAAGCTCTCAAGAACTTAGTTTTTTTAGGATTGCTTCCTCTTGCTTCAGAAAGAAGACTTTTAAAATAAATTCCTCTATTTACACAAACTTTTGCTTTTTGAGTGCCTCACTCCAGAGTACTCAAACCTCTTTGTGGCAGAGAAATAAATTCCAGGTTTAGGATCCTCTCCCACAGCCCACATGGCAGTAGCACTTCTGCACCGAGCTAGGTAAAAAGAAAGTAGGTGTCTCCAGTCCTCCCCTTTTCAAATGTACATGTATGTCATATAACAAAGAACTGTACAAGATGTAACTGTGCTGTAAGGATTATCTTAATTGTACCTACAAGCAAAAAAAATGGGTAGTAACCTCAAGAAAAAACAAGTAACATTCAAATTCTTTCTTGCCACAAGGCTTCTTCTAAGAGAGCAGACTTTAGAAGTTATGCTCAGCTTTGGCAATTGATGAAGCTGGACTCATGGCAGCTGTCTGCAATCCCTCGTAGCAAGAAGTTTCCCCCCAGTGGAATGGGGGGGGAATCTTCCTTTGGAAAATCTTATCAGAAAATTCTCCAGATTAAAGTATTTTTTCCGAGAAGTGTTGCATATCTGGTTTTAACTGTATGAATGGGAAAGGGCTTGTTTCCCATTTCCTTTGGTTATGGGAATGAGAGAGTTGAACAGGAATGATGACTTGTTATGACGTTACAAAGGTAACTTGTATGACAGTGTGCCTATGTTTAGTGATTTCTTTTTTTTTTCCTAAGTGTGAAGATGCAGCATGAGGCAAATGACTCCAGTGCTAAACACATGAAAATTGTGACCCCTCTGCGATATTCTCAACGCATTCGGGAGAAGATGTGCAAGCTGTCGGATACTGTTAAAGATCAGGATCCATGTGAACAGGGTCCACTTGAACAGCTGGGAGAATTGGAATCAAATGCCACTGCATTTATCCACACACAGAGCAATGGGCTCAAAGAAACAAGTGCTGAAGTAGAGGAGTAAAAAGTAGTGGGAATGTTACATGGGGGTTAAAGGTTGGATCCTTTTCAAGGAGAGTTGGGAGGTGTTTGTTTATAGCAGCAAACAGCAGACAAGCTATCTAGAACTCCTGTGGATGGCTTAAGATGAAATTTGACTGCCTAAATCACTAAACTTTTGAATTTATAAGTTTCTGCCTTGTTAAAGTGGTGGTAAATCTGGTCTATTTTAGTACTTATAAACATCAGTGTCTTCATTTTAAATGATTCATTAAATATTGAATTAAAGACTAGGTTTAACACTTCATATAACAGCTTGATTGTAGTATATTGCTAATATCTATTCTTTTCCTGCATCAGTTTCTATATATTCTTTTGAATTGCACAATCTAACTTTTAGTTTAAGGAAAAAAAAAATAGGTGTTCCAATGGGGCAACGTCTACTACAGAAACATCTGGTTTTTAAAACTGAAAGTAGCTAGTAAGCTGTACGCTGATTTTATTTTAAACTGTTGTATCTGCATTTCAACAAAAGTGAGTTTAATTCCTTTAGTTGCTGGGATCTGACTTAGAATGAGATCTGAAACACTAATTACTATGCGACTGTTCTGATGTTGGTTTGCTGTAGTCTGTAATATGATAGACTTATTAAACTAAACAACTGAGTTGTATTTGTTCGTTCTTTATGGGCTTTAGGGTGGGAACGAATTGTAGAACATGGCTATAGGCCTGGAACTGGAATTCTGGAAGTGAATTGTTGGTGTCGAACACTGAAATTTTCATATTCAGCAGAAGCTGAGTGTTTCCAGATCTTCATTATGCGGAGTTTACATGAACTGTAACTTAAAATGTTAGTTAGTGTTCAGATTTCACTGTTAAACAGAAGTAGGTCCTTATGGCTAGCCAGAACCTTCTGTTCGCAGAAAGGGCACGCTCTTTGCATCTAAGAAGATGCATCTAACAACTATCCAAACTTTAACTGCGCTATTGCATTATGCTTTCTTCAAAAGCCCTTCTGATCGCTGATGAGCAATTCTAAGCATCCATGGATGGTTACTCTCCAAGGAGTAACCCAGGCTCAAACACGTCTCAGAACATGGTTCTCTGTTGTGGGGCTTTTAACTCTGCTGCATCTCATGGAACATCTGTTGTGCTGGTTCTCTGCACAGGGGCCACATAGAGTCAGGTTCAGGGTAATTTTATTATGTTTTCTTTTCACCTGGAAGTCTGCTTTTTCTAGCCTGGAAACCAAAACGGGAGTCCTTCTGCGAAGAGAGCTGCCCAAAATTTGCATGCTTTGCAAGCAGCTTTGGCTGGTTTTCTTTGGCTGGAGGCCCTTCCCGTACATCGTGTAGTCAACACTTACATGTCCTTACCTACTGCTTGCATTTCCATAGATAAAACACAAGGTTAAAGTACAACTTATTTATTTCACTTGCTAGTGCCTTTGCACAAATTAGTCCCTCCCTACAGTTGGGCAACCGATTGTGAAACCTTTCACAGAGATTTATACAACGTCGAGTCTGAAGAGACTCGGGAGGTATTAACAGGTCTCCTATTGAGGCGTTATTGTTAATAAATAACCGTGTTCTGAGGAAAAAACCCCTCGCAGGCCACTGCGCCGCCATGGCCGCCAGCGGCGCTGCCTCAGAGACCGGGCGGGAACGGGGGAGCGGGCGGGGCGTCCGCCCCGCCCG
>JAOTQQ010000001.1:178398222-178449214 GCA_026546715.1 Gallinago undulata | reverse complement strand
GTCCCCGCCCGGTCTCTGAGGCAGCGCCGTCCTCCTCGACCCTCCGCCCCCAGCCCTACCCGGGGGAGGCTGAGAGTTCCAGGCCGGGTAATGGAGGAAACCGCTGGGCATTCCCCGAGGAGGCCTTTCCTCAGGCCTCGGGCGGTTTGCGCGGCTCCTCTGAGGTGAGTAACGCCTTTCCTCAGGCCTCGAGGGCCCGGCGGGGCTTGAGGGGCCTAGGGTGGGCTTCGGCTTCCCCTCCTCATGGAAGGGGAGAGACATAGCTACCAGGTTTAACTGCTGTTAATGTGAAGCACACACCGAGTGTGGCCCGTTCCCCTGAAAAACGCCCCTCTTAGGGGCCTTCAGAGTTTTTTCAAGCAAATTAACCGGCGTGTTTATTTTTCAGCCTCTGAGTAAATCGGCGTTTTATCTTTTAAGAAATGATTAAGGCCTGAGATGACTCCTAAAAACAATGCGTCGGCCCATTAAAACACCGTGTGCACAGCTGTATATATAAAGCGATGTTGGAGTCGTGGATACCTAACTTAAAAGTACCAACATGTTGAGCAAACAACATCATAATCCATAAATCCAGGGAGAGGGCACGTGGGAATGGTTCAAAGATGTGCCATGGGAGGTTTAGGCTGGACATTAGGAAGCATTTCTTTACTGAGAGGGTGGTCAGACACTGGAACAGGCTTCCTAGAGAGGTGGTCGATGTCCCAAGCCTGTCAGTGTTTAAGAGGCATTTGGACAATGTCCTTAACAATGTGCTTTAATGCTTGGTCAGCCCTGAACTGGTCAGGCAGTTGAACTAGATGGTGGTTGTAGGTCCCTACCAACCATCCCAACCCATCCCATCCTATGCTATCCCATTTATGCTGTCACTGGAAGCTTGAAGTTTGTAATACTGTGCCTGTGAGTTTTGTTGAAACTGCCGGCAGAAGTGCAGGTAACAAAAAGAAGATGCTAAATCGCAGGTCCATGATTTACATTTTCAAAGAGCTTTAGCATTCAACATTGAAAAAAAAAAAAAGCAGAGATACACTGTATGAACTTTCTGAAGGCCTCTTTTACAGCAAAAAAAAATATGTTAAGAGCAGTTTGAATTCTATTTATGGTAACGCTGAGTAGTTGTAGGTACCCACATTTATCACCCATTCTCATTATTTTGTGTTTTGTGGGTTTTTTTCTCTTGCAGATTATATTAACAGTAAATTTCAAAAAGTCAATCAAGGTCATGACAAAGTTCAGAAGATAATCCTGTGAAAAAGAGTGTATGAAGAGAAGTATTGGAGCTAGGCTTATAAAAAATGGAAGAGTACAAAGTGCTGAAAGTGCTAGGAGAGGGATCCTTTGGCAGAGCTCTCCTAGTTCATCATAGAATCAGTGACCAGAAGTATGCAATGAAGGAAATAAGACTTCCCATGGTAAGCGTGACATGTACATCACCTCACCCACCACTAAAAAAAAATTAAAAGTCATAATTCTGGATATATTTTTGAAATGCTGAATATTTTTGCTGAGAGTTTTGTGTATGAGTTGCATGGTACTGCTGCTAAATTACTATGTCTGAGTCAATGTTGTTGATAATAAATAAAGTAGCAGTTTCAGATAGTGCATAGTTACATTTTGGGAACACACTTAGAATGAAACTCCTGTTCCCCTGATGCCCTTGGCTGGATTCCTGTTAATTTCACTAGAACACAGATCTCATCTGGCACACCTAATGAAGAAATCAGCCTCATTTTATTGCTGGTAATCAGTTATTCAAGTTACCTTCTCTGCACTTAGCTAAGCAAAAAAATCACAAAATCCCTGGCTTTGTTGAGGCTGTAGCTCATTTAATAGCTGAGCATTTGGCTTTATACTGAGTTCATATATTGCAGGCTATCACGTGTTCCAACGTCAGTGTATGCTGCTTTGTTACATAGTTCTATGCTTTTGAAATAGAAAAAGTCATTAACTGAAGCAGGAAAATATTCTATCAAGCAAAAATTAAAAAACAAAACAAACCCCCTAAAAACAGAAGAAGTCTTCAGCTAGTAATAAACCATAGATTAAAAAAATGTAGGGTTTTCAAGTTCTTAAAATAACTGAAGAACAGCTTTTAAAAATATTTTCCTTTTGGAAAATTTTTGGAGGTGCATCATGTGTATATTTGAAAATTCATTACTGTGATATTTATATAAGTGTACTTACATTTTCAGTCTTCATCTGATATAGAGAACTCTAGGAAGGAAGCAATTCTTTTGGCTAAAATGAAACATCCAAATATCGTTGCCTATAAAGAATCATTTGAAGGTAAATCTAAAAACTCAAGATACCTTTATTTGTTTAAAGTTGCTTATTCCTGAGCAATAAGATTACTTTTTTGTTGTTGTTTTAAATTCCTGTTATAAATTAAATATGTGTTTATTATAATACATAACATAGCATGTAGTCGGAGCTTTACGGTACAAATAATATACTTAACCCTGCTAATGAAAATACTAACTATTCTTAAATTACCTAAAATTTAGCCAATGGACATCTGTATATAGTGATGGAATATTGTGATGATGGAGATCTAATGCAAAAGATTAAGCACCAAGGAGGAAATTTGTTCCCTGAAGATACGGTAAGAAAAGACAGCATTTTGAACCAAGGACCTAGGAATCCTTTTTCATGTAAACTGAAGCACCTTTTATTGCATGAAACAAATTATAGATATACAAACACCTTGAAGTACCTTAGATGAAACAAAGACACTTATAGATAGAATAGAAGCATTATTTCTGTGTTAATTTCCAGCAGAACAAGATGAGAATTGGACTGAAAGGAATAAAAGATTGCTGTCAGTATCCGAGAATTGTGCAAGCAGTATGAAAAACAGTCAGGTTTGCATGCGTAAATTTATGCAATTAAGTAAGAATTTGACAAAAACTTCAGCCAGAATTTAAAGTGCGGAAAGAGGTACTGCAAATGAAAAGTAAATAAAACACTCTGGTAAGATAAATGAAACTAGCCGGGAGACTAAATGCTTGCATTTTATGTAGCAATTAAATATTTAAACCATTCAGCAGGCATTAACTCCTTTTATCACAGAGACTATAAAGTTACTTGGGAGAAGGTCCAGAGTGACATTGTAGTGACTGAAAACTACTTCCTAGAAGCATCTTTTAGTTAAGATGAAAAGACCAGAATCCTCACCTAATCTAATATTTAGACTTGCCAAGCATCTCTAAGAACTTAATTTGTTACTGCAAAAAAAAAAAAGAATACATTTCCTTTTAGAAACAGCGTTTTGTTTCACTGTGGGTTTGGAGTGGATTTTTCGTTTGGTGGTTGGGTTTCTTTGGTTTGGTGGTTGGGGTTTTTTTGTTGTTGTTTGGGCTTTTTTTGTTTTTAATTTGTTAATTGACTCTGAAATTGTAATTGACTTCTTACAGAATCACAGAATAGAATCACAGAATCATCTGGGCCAGAAGGGACCTTCAAAGGTCATCTAGTCCGACTCCCCCACAGTCAGCAGGGACACCCCCAACTAGACCAGGTTGCCCAGGGCCTCGTTGAGCCTCAACCTTGAATGTCTCCAGGGAAGAGGCCTCAACCACCTCCCTGGGCAACCTGTTCCAGTGTTCCACCACCCTTATAGTAAAGAACTTTTTCCTAGTATCCAATCTAAATCTGCTCTTCTCCAATGTAAAGCCATTACCCCTCGTTCTGTCATTGCCAGCCTTTGTAAACAGACTCCAGCCTTCCTGTAGGCCCCCCTCAGGTACTGGAAGGCTGCTCTTAGGTCTCCCCGGAGCCTCCTCTTCTCCAGGCTGAACAAGGTCCCTCAGCCTGTCCTCGTAGCAGAGGTGCTCCAACCCCCTGATCATTTTTGTGGCCCTCCTCTGGACCTGCTCCTCATGTCCATGTCCTTCTTATATTGAGGGCTCCAGACCTGTACACAGTACTCCAGGTATTTATAAAAGTGACCATCAGATGAAGTGCCATGTAGCAACTCCTTAGCTTCATTGTCATTACGTATTATTAGAGTTTTCTAGGCACGGCTAGTACACATTCCTTCTGCCATGTTAAAATATACTTTATATTAAATCTTTATCTTGCACGTTGACTGGAGGCTGTTGCCCTAGAGTTGCTTCTAGCTTGCAGATATTCTGAACATGCTTTTTTAAAAATCTTTCGTAGTGTTTTTTTTTATCTATTAGTAAAGCATTAAATACAGCATTATTTGTTATAACTCTTATTCTTTTCAGATACTTCACTGGTTTGTGCAGATGTGCCTGGGTGTGAAGCACATTCATGACAAACGTGTGTTGCACAGGGATATCAAATCTAAGGTGAACAGAGCAAGTTTTGTTGCCATTAATAAACTCTCTTCTGCATGCAACAGAGATTAAGGCATTTCTAAACTCTTATTCTTCCTCAGCTGCTGATGCTGGGACTTTAGTCCCATATAACCTTTCCCTTTCCCTTTAAACACAACATAGTTCTTAACTACTTTTTTTTTTTTGGTAGAAGTATTAGGAGGAGCAACTAAAGGAAATAGAAAGATAAAATATCCGAAGTGATGATCGCTGTGTTTTCTAAACATACAAACTGCAGAAATGTTTCCTAGAATAATGTTTAAGTATGTTAATCAGTGCTCTTGAAATGCAGAACGTCTTCCTCACTCAACATGGAAAAGTCAAACTGGGAGATTTTGGATCTGCGCGCCTTCTTGCACAGTATGTGGATATCTCCACTGGTCTCAGTGGTGAAAAGTTTTATTTTACCATTGATAAATTGTATGGAGTTCTTGAATCATTACTTTTCATCTGGTGTTTCTTCTTTGTCATTTCAATAGCCCAGTGTCATACGCTTGCACATATGTGGGGACTCCTTATTACGTACCTCCAGAAATATGGGAAAGCATGCCATACAACAACAAAAGGTATTCCTGTTTTCAGTGGTCACAAATAATGCCTGACTGTTGTATGTCTTTTTATTACTGTCTCAATTTGGCTTTGTGGCTTATCCATATTTGGTTTGGAGAAGGTATCGAGCTGAAGAATATTGAGAAAGAGGCAATTAAAAGATGCAAAGGCATCAATTCCTCTTTACTTGGGTAACTGAGATTATAGTATATTTAGTCTTAAAAGTCTGAAAACTGGTGTGGAGACCTTTCTGTGAATTTGGGAGAGTAATTACATACATACAACATGTATGTACGTATGTATACACATACAGATGTATGTGTTTGTGTCTTTTTACTGGTCTTATGTTTTTGGCTGGTTTTTTAAAGCTCTTCTAGCCAGTCCTGATGGCAATATAGGGATGCTGGTTACAGAACAAGTGACTTAGATTTATAGATCCCACTTATTCTGGTCCTTATGCAAGAACTTTTGAGAGCATCTTGATAGTATGGCATTTTCAGTATCCTCCCAGGCTCCAAAATGCAAAGACATTTTATATCCCCTCCCCTAGATCTGTTCTGTGACCCCAGTTGTACCTGAACTGAGTGATTCAATTTCTAGAGGAGGGAAGAAACCTTCTAGCACTTAAGTTTTTTTCTGCTCTTCTTGAAAGAAAGGCATCATTTGCTTCTTGTGGAGGTGGCAGTGCTCACTTTTTGTGGAAGGTGATTGTTTTTTTCAGTAGAAGAATTCCTATTGGCAAATACAGAATTCCAGCTCTCAGAATTAGGATTGTGTGTCTGTCATCTGATGTTAAGGGCCATGAACACAAAGGCTTTAAAATGCAGAAGGATAAATACTGTTGTAGCAAACTGCTTAAAAGTCATTCTAGGAATAAAAAGCCAATTACATGACAGTTATCCTTTCTTACATCAGGGTAGGATTAAATATGTAAGATCATTTCCACTGGAGAGGTTAAACACAGAATTGTATTGTCTTTTATGGTTACTTATATTTGCTTTTAGTTTATTCAATTCAGTTATGTACACATAATGAATTTCACTTTTCCAGGCACGATATTAAATTGTAATTTTTGGCTTAAAATTTCTTGTCTTTATACCTACAGTGATATATGGTCTCTGGGATGTATCTTGTATGAGCTGTGCACTCTTAGACATCCGGTAAGTACAGCTTTATTGCTATCAGAAAAGTTTTGGAATTCCTTAAAACTTAATTAGTAGTTAGCTGTAGTTCGATAGATTCATAGTCAGTTATAATTTAACTGATGTGTTTGCTGCTCTTTCTGAAAGAAGGATATATTGCTTTACCCTTCTCACCTCTCCTCCACTACATGGCTTCTGGTTTTCTTTCTTGGTTAATTTTCCTCAGTATCAAGTGAGGTGATCTGGGGCTTATAAAGGAGTCCACCAGCCACCAGACTGGTTCCAGATATCTGCAGGGATGTTGCATTGAGCATTGTGTTTTACAGGGTCAAGGCAATCACAGAAGGAGGAGGCAAGGACACTCAAAATCTTTGCTAATGAGAATATATTGTGTGCGAGGAGAATGTAGTAAGCAATATTGTCCCTTGCATCAGTGGTTACCTATTTGCTTATTCTTCTAATCAAATAAGTCACCGTCCAAGCACTGTCCTCCTATTGGGACAGTGGGAACCTTGATGGATGGTTCTGTCATTTCTGGGACACTGTCTTTTACAGTGCTGGTGGTGTGCTTTTCAGGTGTTAAATTCCTCTGGCTTCTATATACAGACACATACGTTTGTTATATACGTACGTGTTTTGTACATACGTTTGTTATGTACGTACACGTTACAGACACATACAGACAGACACATTTGTTTTGCAAGAAAATGAAATCATCCTAATTTCAGGTCATTTTGTCTTAGTTTTATAAGCAGCAGTTTCCTTTCATTGAGCTAAACATATATCTTGGAATCAGCAAAAGTTTCTATACAGCTGCAACTGGTAGCAGTACAAGAATTTAGAAATTTATACTGTATGTCACCAAGTGATAAAAGAGTATGTATAGAGGCATGCGTTAGCCTAAGTAGGTCTGTGGCAAGGCTTTGGCAGTGTCACAGCTATTCAGGCTGTGCTTGGAGCTGGGATACCAAGAAGTGGGTGTTCTTCCCTTTTTAGAAGCAGTGAAATAATATTATTTATCGGTTTTTATATAATGGGCACATACCATCTTGCATAATCTGCCAGAGGTGATGTAAAAGCCATGCTGCGGATGCTTGGCAGTCTGCAGAGGTACAATACGTACATTGTCAGTCTTCAGACTTGTGCTAGAATTAAACTTTTCAGTTTTAAAATGAGTAAAACTTTTAGCTGTTGCATGTTTAAATGTGACAGTGCTTTCTTTCCCAGAATTAGAACCCTGCAACTGTCAAACTGGGAGCCAAATCAGTATGGTAATAGTGAGCCTACATAGATACATACCATAAATTTTTATATAATTAATGTTAAAGGTGCTCTTAAATTATGTCAGCTTCTTTTTACCTTGTGCCTAAACTCCGTGTTCTAACATTCATTTGTTTTTAATGTAGTTTCAAGCCAAGAGCTGGAAGCATCTCATCCTTAAGATATGCAAAGGATCCTACAATCCACTACCATCTCATTATTCCTATGAACTTCATTACTTAATAAAACAGATGTTTAAAAGAAATCCCAAGAATCGTCCATCAGCCAGTACTATTCTTGCAAGAAGTTGTTTAACCAAACTTATCAAAAATTGTTTGCCTTCTGAGGTACGGTATATTCTTTGTCTCTAGATTTAAACAATAGCGTCTACATTTTAGATATTAAATTAGTTTCTCTTGTAGCTTATTTGTGTAAAAAAAGAGGAAATGTAGTGTTGTGTAAGTCCTACTCTGAAAGCCATAAATACAGTTGTAGACCTCTCAGAAAACCGAATTTTTAGAAGGGTTTGTTTTGAAAATATTGACACAATGCTGCCAAAATTAGGTATTTGTTAGGTGTTAGCTTTAACAGTGCTTTTGTATAGTAAGTCTGGTTTTAACAAATAGCATATACACTAATTTGAGAAAGTGAAAATGGTACAGTACTTGCATCTCCTTATACATATTCCAGATGACAAATGAGTTTGGGCAGGTATTTATGGAAACCAAGAAACATGAAGGCAACGCAGCAAGATCAAAGGGTAAGTCGGCAACATTCTTCTTGAGTAGGAATTATAAGATGTTAAATACAGCTATAAAACCCTAGTATTGTGTGTTCAAATCTACTTTTAATTATTTAAAAATCTAATATTCTTGTATGGAAAAATGCCTGAAGAGTGTAAATCCTGTTCCAGCATGAGAAGTACAGTACAGAGCTACAATATGTACCTTGTCAGTCTTCAGACTTGTGGTAGAATTAAACTCTTCAGTTTTAAAATGAGTAAAACTTCTAGCTGTTTCATGTAGTTTAAATGTAACAGTGCTTTCTTTCCCAGAATATGGTGAAGCAAGCTATTTTCATTATTTAATTTCTAGACACAATGTTGGATTTTCTTCTGCATAAATTTAGCTACACCAAAACTTGTACACAATTGGAACTGAATAGTAGAGGGACTCCCTGTTGAGAATGAGCTACATTGACAGAAGTGGGAAGAAGCTTTCACAGAATTTTCATTGGTTCAGTGGTATTGCTGTAATACCTCTGAAACACCACTTTGCCACAAATGTTTGCTTAAGGTATTAACTCTTGAACCTGTCCCTTAATGTATCAGGTAGTGTCACAGCTGGTGGAAGCTCAAATAATAGGAAAGAAAATAAGGTAAGTATTCAAATATAAGGCTAATATTTGTATTTTATTAATCTAAAATGTTCTGTATTACAGAAAAGTTCACATAGAAAATTATTAGTATGCTAAACCATAGGTCAGCCTGCTGAGTCAGCTGTCATCTCTATTCGAACTGCAGAGTTTTCCTGTGCGTTTCCCATCTCTGTAACTTTTTGATGCTTCTCACATTTAGTTCCAAACTAAACTAGTTCCTTATAGCCTTGTAAAAAAAAAAAACAAAACAAAACAAAAAGCAAAAAAACCTCTCCTGTTTTTCTGAGTTTTGGGATACTGCAAAAATTAATGCATTTTCTTTGCTTTAGGGACACTTTTTGAACACGCTGCTGTGGAAACAGTCTAGTCGGGACATAATTCTCACTAGGTTTTAGAGCCCATGTGAGATTTCAGATGAGGAGAATTAAGTCACAGGTGGCCAAGAAGTCATCTATGGGTACATTATGAACAGCCTGGCTCAGCCACATTGAGTATATTTTTCAAAACATGTTGCCAGTAGGGCTTTTTTCTTCCATCTAACAGACAGGTCAATCTGAGAAGTTTAATATTTGAGTGCATCTTGTTTTCCCTGGGAATATGACTCATCTATCTTTACATTGCTACTGCTCTTAAATATAAAAGAATAAAACCACAAATTGCATATGCGCTTAGAAACTGAGATTGTCAAAAAAGAGCAGGCAGGGTGAAATGCAGTGCAGTAATAGAGTGCAACTGCAAGTAGCTTCGTGGTGTCAGTGGTTTAGTGTTCAGGTCTTTAAGAGCAGCCAGCCATTTAGTAGCAAAACTAAAATAATTAATGCCATATTAATATTACTGCTTTGATTTTCTCAGCAACAAAGATAATGATTAATACAGTCTTTACTCTTTTAAAGCAAAGTAAAGATGAAAGCAAGCATAGCCCCTTAGAAAGGAAAAATAATACGAAGGATTTGAGTGAAAGCACAAAGGAACGAAGGAAATCTGATGAAGAGGGTAAGTTCTATAGTTTTAAGGCTAATGCATTTTCTTCTATGTAGTGATATCTAAATGTCAATGATCCAGCTATTTAAACAGGTAGAGCATACGAGTCTGCACCTATAGAAAACCATGCCACTGCCTGTTATTTCTGCAATTATATTGATTCTTACTACTCATCTGAGATTTAAAAAATTATAATAAAAGAAAAATCTTGGCCAAAATATTAAGAAATGATTTTTCAAAAACGTTTGGTATAGAGTAAATGTATGGGGAACTCTTACCGATTTCAGACTTGCACCCACAGAATCAAATGTCACTGTTAGTAAACTGTTGTACGCTTACAAGTAGTTCACATGGACAGATAATCAAGTTAGATGCTGGTTATTATTTTTTTCTTTTTGTTGCAATTACAGTAGAAACTTCTGCCGTCCTCCCAGGAATTACTGATTTGTCACATCCCCATAGGAGACAGTGGGAAAAAGGGATACCTGGTTCTGTAGTGGGTGTCCTGGAAAATGCATCCTTGCTTTCTTCCAGTTTTACATCTGAAGAAGCTAAAAGTAAGGTTTAATTAAATGTGGTTTTAATTCAAGTAATATCAGTGATTCTTTACAGATTTTAAAAGCAAAAACTTTATAAGGCATATTTAAAATGATGTATGATGTAAAATAATTTTAAAATATTTTATTAATAGCACTCAGAAAGCCCACCGTGCTGAAGAGAACTACTTTGCAGTCTTGTGTGACAGGAGGATTGCAAAGAGTGATGAAAGCCACAGATAACATTAGCAATCCTGAAATTGCAATCATTGCTAATAAATTATCCTACCAACCCTCCTCTTAATAAGCTGTTTGTGGGGGGGTAACACTGAGGAATTCATTTGATGCAGAACACAGCTGCCTGTCTTTAAAGTACAGCATGCTATTGAGAGCGTATAACATCCATACCTCTACTTCTGTTGTCATTTAACATACAGATTATACCAACGACAAGAACTATTAATGATGTACCTCAGATGTGAGGCAGAGATTCTTCTTCCACATCAACAGCTTTTAATTATAACAGTTAACATGGGGTTTCTTCTGAAAAAAGTTTCAATTTTAAAATGCCCCACACTGTGGGGTATATACTGTTAAAATTATTTAATGTGATTTTGGATGTGAGTTCCAAGTAAATGTGAAATAGATGCAATTGAAAAGATAAGAGCAGTCACAAAAGCTCTGGTAGGAACAGTACATGATAATTATATGCAGGGCAAAGGAAGAGAACAGAAAGATGCATGCATTTAGGTGTTCTGCTATTAAAAGGCACAAAAATAGCCCATTTTGTGAGATTTATGGAGATACCAAATAAGCTTGCAGAGACTCTGACTCCTCACAGCCCTCAGCCAGTTTCCACTGGCTCTACTGTGGCCTTCGGTAATTTTCTTTCCTCTTCATGCTAATAGTGTGAACCTCAGCATGCTGATAGGTCAGCATTGCTACAGCTGGAAACATCTAGACTCTTTTCCTCCTGTATTTTGCTCCTGAATGTGATCTTTGTAATCCACGCTGCTAATGCAATTTTGTCTAAGTAGTATTTATTAATGATTTTATACCTAGGTGGCTGTGTTATAAACTACAGTGAAAATAAGCCACGTAAGCAGTGGAACAAGGAGGCTCCTCAGGCCCTGATGAACATTCTCAGTAATGCAGATGTCAGCTTAGCATTTAAAACATACACAATTTATAAACCAGGTAATTCCCCAGGTTTATTAATAAAGACTTTTTTTTTTTTCCCATACATACATAGCCCCTATGTATAGAGCTTGTGCACTTGAGTTCACATCACAACAGATTGTTTTGGGTTTTTTTCTACGTTTGCTGAATGAAATGTGGGATTACAAAAATCCCAGCTGAGAATCCATGAGTGATTGCACATCTCCACTACATCTCTTTATGAAGAACTTTCATGGGCAGCTCAGTAGCTGAATAAGGTTGGGACAAAAACCAGCAGCTGCAGAGCCATGCAGTCTCTGTCCTGCTCAGAGGCCTGGTGCACGCCCTAGCGAGGCACAATTAGTAGGCTGTAGCCCCATCAGGTAAATCCACCTTCACTAAGTCAGTAGTGCCCTAATTTGAAGACAAGATGGCAAGATGGCACAGCAAAATATAACTAGCCTGCAGATGTGCATAGCCGTAAATTGTGAATACTCGTTCTGCACTTCAGTTGTATTATTAGTTTATCTCCCCGCTTAAAATACGTAACAGCTTGTACCGGAATCTGCTAAGAACTGGGGACAAATTAGAAAGACTATATTGTATTTATATTCTCAATAATTTCATTTTTAAAATGAAAGGATTTTTGGTGACATTTTCATTTTTATACTTTCAAAGTTTCTGGAAATCCATTAAGAGGTCCACTTTCTGATGAAACTGAAGCAGCTGATGAAGTGGATGGTGAACATGAAGCTGTTGTCATAGATTCTGAGAGACTTGAGCCTAGATCTGATGAAGATGACACGTATGTCTAGATTACATCCTGGTATTTTTTTTGTTGTTTTGGGTTCATCTAAGTGATTTTTCCAAAAAGACATTCCCCTGAAAAAAACATAGTATTTTTCTCAGCATCTAAATCCATCCCTCTCGTACATAATGATCTTAAAATTTCATGCATTTGCTGTCTTACAGGTTTTCTTTGCTATTTTTATAGTTATGGATGGTGTTCAGATTAAATATGTTGCTTGTTATTAGCAGACATGCCAATAATTTGCTGATGACTTTGCAAAAATGAAAGCATGAGATGAAATTAGAACCACAGTAAAGTGCAAAACCTTCTTGCATTAAATATTTTTATACTTTGACCTTGAACTCAGATAACCAGGGGCAAATCTACTTCCCTAGTGGTATGTTTGCTCTATTTGTGGATTATTCTTCCTACTCGTTCATGCATAGTGCAATAAAATCACTTTGATACCTAATTATTGAGAAATATTTGTAGAAATTTCGTAACTTCTGTGTTCTGTTTATGTTAGTGACCCACTTCTGGTTTTGAAAGAGCAGAACGTACATCAACACATTTCTGAATAGTGATACTGTATTTTACAGTGTTGTACATGTTTTTGGGGAGGGTTCTTGGATTCTCAGAAACTCAGTTAATGCCACTGGTTATTTTTGTGGCACTTGGAAATGAACTATTAAGGCACGTATTAACGCAATTCAGCTGCAGGCTGTTAATATCACCACATTTGCAGTCTTTTAGTACATGCATTTGTTTTTGCTTTTGATAAAACTTATTTGGGTAAATTCAAAAGAGAACATCTCTTGGTTCCTTAATCATACTGGTAAAGGAAATAAAGTCTCTCATGTTAATATTTTTAACATAATTTCTCCTAGGGTCATTTTAGGGAGAAAAATAGCAAATAAAGATTTATAAAGTTGTATTTTTCTTTGCTAAATAACATTTTGAAATCTATTTTTAGGGACTTTGAGGAAGATGACCCAGACTGGGTGTCGGAACTGGAAGTGATATTGAACCACAGTGACTGAAAACTTGAATTTGCCTACAGTCAATGAAGTTAGACTTGCCAGTATTTATAATCTAAATCGTTGTTAATAGTTGTAGTTATTAATAAAATTATTTCAGTCAAAAACATTCTGAGTGGGCATGTTTTCTGCGTTACAAAACTGAGGATGGAAAATGCATAACAAACTTTTTTAGCTACAACACTTGCAAATAACTTAACTGAGTCTAGACGCTAAACGTATTTGGAGTTGGCAGTAGCTTTGCAGGAATGTTCGGTCAAAAGCATTGGCGCTCATGCCATTGTTCAAATTGTCCTATTGCAAAGAGATGGTGTAACCCTGTGAGAATGGGTGAAGTTTTTCTTCCAGACTACATACTGGAATACTCCAGTGTGGTGGGCTAACCCTGGCTGGACACCAGCTGCTCACCAAAGCCGCTCCGCCACTCCCCTCTCACCCAGGTCCTCCTGGGGAAGCTGTGCTGGCCTGTGTCCATATAATAAATAGCATTAAAGAATAACACACAGGAAAAGCTTTAGGACATCTGGCGATTTGGTTTGGATGCGTTTCACACCGCAGCTCCCGTGTCGCACACACGCTGGTACGCGAGGCTCTGCCAAGGATTCAAACACTTGAGGCAGCCGAGGTTTTCTGTTGGCCCACCCTACTTCTGCTGGTGCCCACCCAAAGCGAAGCACCCCCGCGGCGGGAGGGACCTGCGCTTTGTGCGGGGGAAATAAGCCTCCCTCACCTCCCGACGGGCCCTCGCCGTCCCTGCCCACTGCCCCGGGCCCGCCCGCGGGCGCTGCCGCCTCTCCGCCACATCTCCGCCACACCTCCGCCGACGGGGGCGCGGAGGCCGGCGAGGGCTTCTCCTCTTGGCCCGGGGGGCTCCGGAGGCGGCAGGGAGCACGCAGGTACCGCGTCCTCCGGCGGCGGGTCTGGCCCAGCAGGGCCTGGCCGAGCCGAGCCGGGCCGAGCTGGGCCTCAGGGGAGGGAGGCCCTGGCAAAGGCTGCCCGCCTGGCGCGCCCCGTCGCCGTGGCGACGGCGCCACAGGGGAGGCGGGGAGGGCGGCGGTCTCCCTGCGCGGCCGGCACAGCGGCAGGAGGGTGTAGACCACCACCCCTGACTTCGTGTAGGTCCCGCTGCGAGGGAGGCGGTGGCCGCTGCTACCGACACCCCCCCACCCCACACCCCCCCCCGGTGGAGCCCCGCCACCCTGCCGCCCTCCCCAGAGCCCGCTTCCATTGAGCGGCCCGCAGAGGCGAGGCCCTGGGCGGTGAGCACCCTGGGTGAATGGCGGGCCAAGGGCAGCGGCCGCCTGGGTGAGAGGCCCACCAGTCCCGAGTGGCCGCTTCTCACCGGTGACTGCAGACAGCAGCTGGCTTTCACCTCAGCATCTACATTATAAATGCCCGAAGATCAGCCCACCTGTGCTAGAAAGTGGTCTTCAGAAACTACCAGTCACAGAGCCTGCATGGGTTCCTGAGGTGCCCTGTTGCAGAGCTTGCTTGGCCTTCCTGACAGGGAAACTCTAGTGTCTCAGCAAATTTCGCTTGCTAAAACTCAGGCCAACTAATAAAAACAGTTTCATAGTAGTGCTTGCTCATATTTAAGTGTGTAAGTTTGCTTATGGATGCGTTGCAGGTACCCAGTGACATTGCCGTTTCTGCTGGAGGTTTCCAGTTGGCTGCTGATGCCTGACTGCACTTGGCTGTGGTCTCCCGCAAAACATAGTGGCTTCTAATTTTGCTGCCAACATTAGATCACATCATTAGTTTAAAATAAGTCAACATGAAATAGATTTTAATTTTATTTTTTTCCATTACAAGAACAATTCTGCAGTATCGTTAACTTCAGGAAATAATGAGTCAGACTTTCCAAAAACGTATCCTAATATGACATAGTACTTTCTACTGCCTTCTCATGTTTTAACTTTAGGGTGTACTAGGACTAAGCTTCAAGCTTTTGATTATGGGACACTCATAAAACTTGCTGCTTACTGAATGTTCAGATCCACAATAATTTGCAAACTTCCAGGAGGTGACATTTTGAGGAAGAATCAGCAGCAGTAATAAAAACATAATAAAAATGATGGTCTTAAAAGGTAGTGTTGTATTGGGTTTGTTGTTACAGCACTGACTTACTTTGTGCAATATTAACTTGGGGACTTTTTTTTTTTAGATACTGCTTTAAGACAAAGACATCATGGATAAATTTGAAATAATTAAAAAAATTGGAGAAGGATCTTTTGGCACAATATTCTTGGCAAAGGGAAAGGTGGATAACGAGCAGTGTGTTGTCAAAGAGATCAATTTAACTAAGGTAAAACAATAAAACCTAGACAATAATGGTAGTTATTTACTTGATGGTGCTAATTGCATTTAGCTAGGATATGAACTTGGGTTATGTTTCATCTCCTTTGTAGTTCTATGTCGATTATATGGAATTAAACTGTCTGAAGACTGTACTCTTTGCTAATTCAGTGATTTTAGAAGCATGGATGAACTACATATTTTGATATTAATAGTGTTTACCTTTTACTGCATTTTTGTTCTTTTCAAATCTTTTCTCTGCCTACAATGCATGACACTACCTAATTCAAATTTTATAATAGATGATTCAACTGCAATGAAACTATTGCCACTGAAATAACAAATCGCAATTTTGTGGTACATTAAACTTTTTGATTTCCACATCCGTATTTTCAGATGTGAGTAATACAGAACGGAGTGTTTCCAATTCTCATTTATGTTTATGGCAGCTTGATTCATCTCATCTAATTTTAAATGTCCCTTTTGTAGCTGTCAGCATGTGATCTGCTTGACTAGACTCCCTTTTTAGGAGAATAAGAGAAATAAGTATTTTTAGGATGCTGTTGATCTATGTGTTTTAGAATTCTGTTTTAGAATGAGCTGAATCGGGCCATAAAAGTGATCTCTTTCTACTGACTGCAGAGGCAGGTTAGGATGACTAGCCCAGATATCAGAGGAATACCACTTCTATATTTGTGATTTCAAAACAGGGCTTTCAACAGTCAATTTCAATGAGTGCTTACATGCTTTTGACAGGTGTTTTGCTATTCTGGGCCACACTCGTGAATTTCTAATATATTAGAGAATTATAAAAGAGGAATGAATATGTATCAGTTCTAGAAAGAGCTGTATAACTTCCAGATTCAAACCCAGAAAAACTGATATGCTAGTAATGTCAGCTAAATAAAAAATAAATAGTTTCTCTCTATGCTGATGACCAATAAAAACCATACATTTCTAATCCTAGATTTTGATGTATGCAAAATAGAAAAATGAAAGATAAGAAAATATTGTTGTGGCTCTCATTCCTCCAAAAATCAGGAGTTGGATACAGAAAATTACTCTGTTTCGTTCACTTTCTGATTTTTGAATATTTGAGGATTACATTTCAAATCTATTTCTTAAGAATGAGGGTAAAAAACTTTTTATAAATACAAGAGGACATTTCAATGGATAGATACTCTGAGACATTAATTTTTCAGAAGTAATATTGATAAAAGTGTGATCACAGTGAACTTTGTATAAATTTTCCATTTAATGTAGTATGGCAAAGAGTTTACCTGAAATGTTGCAGGAACTCATAACACCAGTAAATCAGAATGACTTTTTTTATTTATGCTTTTGTGATCGCCCATATTAAGAATGCAGAATCATCTAGACCCTTGTTCTTCAAATACTTAAATGAAGTTTAGATTTTAACTCTATTCATCAGCTACCTTAGCAATAGCATTTGTGTAAAAAGTTTAAAGGTATACGTTTGCCTGTTTGTAAAATGTCATAATTTGGTTTGACTTCAGTAACGTTCCAATATATTTCCACGCATACACTGCAAATAGATATTTTACATTGTATGTACATCATATTTTATATTTCTGC
Organism: Gallinago undulata; assembly: GCA_026546715.1. NCBI lineage: Eukaryota > Metazoa > Chordata > Aves > Charadriiformes > Scolopacidae > Gallinago > Gallinago undulata. The sequence continues at coordinate 178,432,153 of JAOTQQ010000001.1, read as the reverse complement.
ATTACCTTGGTACACAATCTTTTTATATTTGTGGGAATGGCTTGATAACAATGTAACCATTTTTGAAAGGAGTTTAATATAAACATTGCTAGCATATAGTTTCCTAATTCTTTATAGATGCCTGTAAAAGAAAAAGAAGCCTCTCAGAAAGAAGTTGTTCTTCTGGCCAAGATGAAGCACACAAATATCGTAACCTTCTATGAGTCTTTGCAAGGTTTACTTTTAACATTTTTGTTTTATTTTGATTATAGAGTGGAAGGCAGCACTGGCTTGTTAATATTGCCCAAGCTTGAGCATGTCCCTAACGCCTTACTTAGCAGTGGGGACAGGTCCCAACTCCTAAAAATGAACATGAGGTATTAAATTCACTCATCACTTGCCCTCTTCATGTGTGTGTGTGTGGGACCTAAGGTGTTGTGGCATGAGTGCTAGATCCTGGAGTGTCTGCATTTCTTAAGTTGAACTTTCGTCTTGATCTTCAGTAGGAATCCAGAGTTTAATGAGTCTTTTCTAGGAGTTTAAATAGAATAGTATGGCAAGAAATAGATCCTTTTGGCCTTTTGTCTTGAGCCATACTTTGAGGTATCACTCAAGGATACAGAATTATTCAGGACTGATGTTTTGATTGCCAAAGTTGGGTAGATCTGGAGGGATGGTCCTTCTGATCAGTTGATTTTTATTTCACATTTGAGTGGCTGAATGTGAAAATATTCCCAGTGGGGTCTTGGAGGGGGAGGAGGAGGAGAATCCGGCATCTTATTGATGGGAGATGCGGAGGGGCTCAGACCTGGCTGATCATCACCGAGGAGTGCGGTTCCTCTCCCAAGGAGCTACCCTGGAAGCTGCTCCCTTCTCTTGGGAGGTTGTTTTATGGAGGTGGAATAGTATTATTATTATATTTTAGTTTTTAATGGCTGCATGGTTGTGTTTTCAGTTCATTGAAGGTTTTCCTGCAGCGCTGTTGTCGTTGACATGGATGTCCTGTTTGCGGCGTGTGTTGGGTGTCGATGCTGCTAATTTTGCAAATTCACTTGATGTTTGTTTTGCGGGTGTTTTTTTTTTCCATCGTGGTGCCGAGCTCTGGCATCTTCAGTTGGGTTTCCCTGGCAATTTTGAGTGTTGGGTGTGATTTAAAAGGCAGCGAGGTCTTTGGCTTATCTCTTCTGACCCAGCCTGAATAAAGAAAGCAAGGATTTTCTAGGATTCCCATGGATAAACACAATCTGTCACTTGACAGTGTTTGATTTCTTTCTTTCTTTATTTTTTATTTATTTTATTCAGGAAGTGGTAAAACATCTCTGTTCTGCTGCCCCATTTTACTGCTTGTCGAGATGATGTTTGAGTTGACGGGAGGCAGGCTGGCAGGTATGGTGGAAGCCAACCACGGTTACAATTTCCTTCATTAGCCATCAAAGCATTGCTGCGGCAGGGTAGCTCGTGGGCTTCCAGATGCCAGGATGTTGGGGATGCTCTGTGGGCTTTGATGTGTTAATGGGTGGATGAGGATGATGACCATGATGGGGGTATCCAAATGTGTTGGCATGTAACACGCTGGAATCAAATGGGATGTGCAGGAACGTTGGTGATGGGAGGCAGTGGCTCCATGCTGTGTTTTCACAGGGGGTTATGTAGCGTCTCAAAGGAATCTTGGATTTTTGGGTGTCAGTGAGTAAATCTCCGGCTCTTTCTCCACTGGGGAAGTTGTTGGAGGGGTTAGTTGTGTGTCCACAGCGCCTGGGCAGGAGTTTCTCATTATACGCCTTTCCTTGATCCACTCTCTAATTAGGGGATGAGAACCTCTTCACTTGGGGGCACCATGACGGTACCCATCCTGCTGCAGAACAGGCTTTTCTTTAGCCACATTCCATCCTTCTCTTGGAAAAAACAGTCGGTGCCACTCAAGAGATGCTGTGAGACCTCATCCTGACCCTGGTGCCATTCTAATACTGGCTTTCTAAACAAATTCCCATGCCAGCTTGAGTTCACCACTGTGCTCAGAGCAAGTGTCTCCAGCAGAGGCTTCCAATTTTTAATTTATTGAGTCACACAACTCTTGGACTCTGGGGCTTTTGGAGGGGACCGAGGATTTTGTATCTCCCTGATCTCAATGCAGAGCCTGGAAGACGCAGGCAGAAGGAGCGTTTCTGGTGAGGGGGGATTGCTTCGTGGCTGGGCTGGTGGGCACTTTGTGTGTGTTTTTGGAGAGCATTCCCTTCCATCTGATGGTAAGGGTGAGTGCCGTGGGATGTCAGTGGGTTTTCAGACAGGTTCATGCCGTGAGATAATGTCCTCCATGGCCACCCGAGGAAATGTGAAGCCCAGACCTGGGGAGGAGTCTTGGCTCTGCCTGAACCACAGTCCTTACAGGGGTCTGCTCAGCCTGAGTTTTAACTACAGCAAAACACAGCGGGGAAGGAGCCCTTGGATGGAGCCACGGTTTGGTAGCAGTAGGAGAAGATTTGGGCTAGTTAGCTGTTTCTGTGAAAAAACACAATTCCTTTGAACCCACGAGTCACCAGTTGTAGGCTGATTATTTCTCCCCCTTCCTCGCCCCACGTAATGTGTGTGTGTGAGAGAGATAACTAAAAGCTTTTAGTTAAATAAGTAACTAAGCCGCTCACGCAGCTTTATAGTAGAATTGCAGAGTCAAACACTTGGAGGTAGAAGATGGCATGTGCCGGGCCCTCAGCATCTCCTCTGTCTTCCCCTGCAAGCACAGCCCCAGCCTGGTCTCAGTGCGTGATTCCATATGGGCTTTTCCCCCCAGGGGGCTTGGATATCGCTATATATAAGAGGAAGCCACTCGTTATCACCATATATAAGAGGAAGCTGCTCATTAAGTGGGAACAGCCCCATCCCATTGTGTGCAGGGACCTGGGCTGCATTTATGTCCTGCTATTCAAACTCTGCTCTGTAGACAGGATGAATGATTCCCGCCTGGGTTCATCTGCATTGTCGGCGTGGAAATGAATTGAGAAGGATGAGCTGGTCTTTGCAATTTGTTTAAGAGACAGGGCTGGACACCTTGGGACAGGTAATGGCATAAGGGTTGAAGGGCAGTTTGATTTTATCCCTTAGAAGCAGAGCAGAGTGGAATGTTTTATATTCAAGCCCTGGTTTCTGTCTCCGTGAGCTGCCTGTGGTGGCCCAAACCAAGCACTCTGAAAATGAGGAACATGCAGCGAGTGACCATTCCTAGAGAGTTTGAGGAGCTGGTTGTCATTGGTAAGGGCTGGTTCATGGAAGGGTAAAAACAATCTTCGGGGTCCAGTTTCAGCTGCTGTAGCCAGGAAATGTTTCTTCTCCTGCAGCCCTTGCTACCTTCCAGTTACCAAACCAAATCAAAGGGTCCTACAATCAAATAATCCACAATTTCTCCTCTTAACGTGAGGAGTCAAGGAAAGCAGGATGCCCTGGGGCTTTATGGAAAGATGCAGATTTTCTTCGGTAAGCAGAAACATTGGAAAAAGGCCTTCACATTCCCTGTGAGAGGAAGAGACCTGGAGGTCTTCATTCTAAATTAATCTTCTGGTGGTCCTCCTTTTGAAGCCTTTGCAACAGAGGAAGAAAGAAGAATCCATAAATCAGCCCCAAGCCCCTGCCAATGAAAGCATTAGGCACAGAGGAGGGGAGAGGAGAGCAATTCCAAGGTGCATACCTGGCAAAGCAGACCCAAGGCAGTCATAAGCGTTGGAAGAGCCTTGAGTCTGTGCTTGGGGAGAGGAGAGAGGCCACCAACATCCCCCCTCCTGCAGAGATGGGATTTCTCTTAGGGCAGAAGCAGCAGATTGGTGTGTTTGTGAAGGAGAAGCTGAGGGAGAGCCAGGATCGTTCTGGGCTTTGTACTTGCTCTTCACTGCTGGTTTCCTGAGGATGGGGAACCAGGAGAATTTGGCCTGCAGAGCCATGACAGACCGGAGTGGGGTGGCCCTGGGTCTGCTGTCAGGCTACTTCTCCCTCGCATCAGGAGAGTGGCTTGGGGTGGATGTGGGGCTTTGGCTGTGTGTGGGGGGGAGTGGGTTTATGCTGCAAAAGAGATGGGACAGACACCTCAGGAAAGGATTCAGTGTGGATTGATGCCATTCTTGAGGTACAAGCACTGTTTTTAAGAGCAGCATGGCTGAGAACATGTGGAACCAGCAGGGACCAGGATCTCCAGGCTTCCCAGGGGAGATAGAAGCTAGTCCGGTTCCAGGTTTCCCTGGGCAAGGACCTGGAGGGGCTAGAGTGTCTGTTGGTGGCAGGATGCAGAGCTTCAGGGGAATGGTGGCAGGACTGCCCAGGAGAAGAAACCCTGAAGAGCAAGCACTGCTTGAGAAACATTCACTTAGTGTTCTCTGCCTTCCTGCCCCTCTCTGCAGCAGGCTTTGGGGTACTTCATGCCCTCGTTAGAAATGGTAACGAGCCCCCCACTCAGACCAGCAGTGTCTGAGCCTGTTCATCACAAGGAATGACCTTTTCCTCCCCGCTTTTATGGTGGAGCAAGTCCTTTTTTTTATATATATTATTTTGTATCTGAATATGAGATGGTTTGAGTAGTTGGTGAGATGGTTTGAGTAGCTGGCGTCTCCCATCCACTTGGGATAGCAGAAAATTTGGGGCAGAATATGTAGAAACTTCCTCTTTTGGGTTACATTCGGTTCCAGTCCTCAGCACAGGAAGGACACAGTTTGGTCACAACAACTCCAGGCAGTGCTACAGGCTTGGGGAAGAGTGGCTGGAAAGCTTCCCAGCAGAAAAGGACCTGGGGGTGTTGATGGACAGCCGGCTGAACACGAGCCAGCAGTGTGCCCAGGTGGCCAAGAAGGCCAACAGCATCCTGGCCTGTGTCAGGAATAGCGTGGCCAGCAGGAGTAGACCAGTGATGGTGCCTCTGTATTGGGCACTGCTGAGGCCTCACCTTGAGTACTGTGTTCAGTTCTGGGCTCCTCACTACAGGAAGGACATTGAGGTGCTGGAGCGTATCCAGAGGAGAGCCACCAAGCTGGTGAGGGGTCTAGAGAACAAGTCCTATGAGGAGAGACTGAGGGAACTGGGCATATTTAGTTTGGAGGAGGCTGAGAGGGGACCTCATTGCCCTCTACAACTACCTGAAAGGAGACTGTAGAGAGGTGGGTGTTGTCCTCTTCTCCCAAGGGAATAATGACAGGACCAGAGGAAATGGTCTGAAGTTGGGGCAGGGGAGGTTTAGATTAGATATTAGGAAGAATTCCTTTACTGAGAGAGTGGTCAAGCACTGGAATAGTCTGCCCAGGGAGGTGGTGGAGTCACCATCCCTGGAGGTATTTAAGAAACGTGTAGACGTGCTTCAGGACATCCTCTAGTGCCCGAGATTGTTGGGTTTTGTCTGTCTGTGGGTGGGTGTGGGGTGTGTGTGCGTTGGTTTGTGGTGTGGTGGTTTTTTTTTTTTGGTTGTTTTTTTTGTGGTTGGACTCGGTCTCAAAGGTCCCTTCCAACCATGAATATTCTGTGATTCTGTGAGGAGGTTTGTTCTCCACAAAAGTTAATTCTCTATATTTATTTTTCCTGCTGACATCTGTCATAAGCAATGCCTTATGCAATGAATTCTATGGTTACAGCTTGTGTTCTAATTGTTTTCTGTGATCAGGACTGTAAATGTTGTAAATGTCACATAAATCTGGTAGTCTTCTGGACCTCAGAGGGGTAAGAATGGGTGTTTTCACATTAAGTAGCCTGTGTTTTTTATTTCTTCTTTGTGGACACTGGCTACTTTAAACCTTTTCCCTAAGCCTAACTGTATACTTAATTATTGGAGAACAAACCCAACTATGAATATGAAGCATTCTGCTAAGCATTGCCTGTAAGAACATCTGTCATTCTATCAGTGTGGTCTCTTGAGGATTTTATTGTGTATTTAATATTTTGTGAATATCCATTTAAATATATTTTCATGTCTTAGTTTTGTATCAGGTTTCACTGGAAGGATCTGTTTTTTCTGCTACTCTTTCAAATGGAGGAATGGATAGAGGACTAACTGCTCCCTTTTGAGAGAAGGACATATGAAATAAAAAGAATTTATTGCTGTATTAATGAGTAATAAAGGAAAAAATATATTTCTATTTTCAGAAAAGAACAAGCTGTATATTGTGATGGAATACTGTGATGGTGGCGATTTAATGAAGCGAATAAATATGCAGCATGGAGTGCTGTTTGATGAGGACCAGGTGAAATAAGTAAACTTTAGAGGAAAGGACTTCTGTAAAACACATGGTTTGAATTATCCAGTACTAGCTACTGTTTCTTTTTTTGCCTGTTAAAATGATTGAATGTTTTGAAGAAACTGTGGTAATCTTAATGGGAGTTTATTAAGTTCTTAAATTAATTCAATAGTAGTATTTTGATGCCATTTTTGTCCCCTCTCTCTCCCATTTCTTCTTTCATTGTGGATGCACTTCTTTGCATTAGTAGTTTACCTACTAAGCCGTAAAGACTTTCTTTTAAAAGGTGTCTTAGAATTATGGGAAAATATATTACATGTGAATTCTTCATTTGTTCATGCTGTTTGCATCATGGCATATCCTACTTTATACTGAAGTCAGTAGTAAATCTCCAGTTCGTTTCATTTGGGTCAAGACTTCTCTGATGCTATTTAAATGGTTAAACTGGCACACAGAAACAAGCCCAGACATCTGACTGCTTCTGGCCTGTGTTATATTTTATTTTGTAAATAGGTGAGTATGATATGTATTGCAATTCACAGAAACAGAATTTCTCAGTATTCCTTACTTATTCCTTTATTTTTTTACTAAATTTTCAGCTTTCTGAAGGAATTTTTCTTTTATGTATTGGACTTAGTGTACTGAACTCTGAGGTTATTTAATCATACATAGTCTTCTACTTTTTCAGGTACAGTGAAAATTTACCTAGAAACTAGGTAGATAGTATCCAACTTGTTAGTGAAAATATACTCTAAAGCATAGAAGTGGGGGGAAAAAAAAGTAGTACTGTGACTTTTCTTTTTGCTTTAGTAGTAGAAGAGGAACTCCTAGTGTAAAAGTCACTTGGAAGTGAATTACTGGTTCAGTAGTAATGAATTTTAAGATCCTTTTGGGAGGCATACTAGAGGTAGAGGGGAAAATGAGAGAAAATAAAAGAGAGGACAAAACCACAGATCATCAAGACACAGGAGAGAACCAACACACACAACCCCCTTGACAATGAAGCAGAATAATACATATCCAAAGAAAGGCAAAGGAAGTATGGATAGAAGAATGGATTATGGAAACTAAAGATACATCTGCCAATCAAGAAAGGAAAGCAAATTGCCTGATTTAACATAAAGTTGTTAAAATATCTTTATATTTTCAATTGTATGCCTAAGAAAGTCTCATTTGTGGCATCAGCCCTATTAGGGAAACCATCTGCTTAACGTGAAACATTACTAAATAGTACATTACTTGCATCAAAGTCTTTCTAAGAAGGGAAGTATATAAGCACATTCTACTTTTGTTTCTGAATTAAGTCCAAAGGCCCTTATTCAATAAAACACATGTATATTTGAAGTAAAATATATGTTTAGGAGTTGTATTGGGTCAAGTATATATACCTGTGCTTCCTTATTATGCAGGCTTTTTCATAGGTCCCTTCTTTCAACACATTTCAGTCCTTAGTTGTTATTTGAACTCACTCATTTCTAAATAAAGGTCTAGTATTCTTACGGTCCTTTGACATGATTCTTCAGTCCTTTTTCAAGTACCCATCATGTCACAGTCAGTGAAAACTTGGTGGGAATAAGGAAAGTGGAGCAGGTATCTATTTCCATTTAGTCTTGTGATAGTAATTTAAAAAGGAAGTGTCTATGGCATTAATTTTAAAAATACTATTTTTTTACCATTTTACCTTGTATATGCTCTACATATTTTAGATTTTGATGTTGTCTTTATTTTACATATTTCAGTAAAATGCCCCATCGGATGTTAGAATTACAAAAAATTATAGATGTCTGTTCCATTTAATTTTCACTGCAGATTCTGAGTTGGTTTGTGCAGATCTCCTTGGGATTGAAGCATATTCATGACAAGAAGATTTTACACAGAGATGTAAAAGCACAGGTAGTAAAACTAGTACTGGAGAGGGGTGATTTTGTCTTGTGAAAAATAGGCTTAAGAAGCTCTGTCATATTTCATTGTTTCATACCAGTTTTGGTTTTATTTGCAGAACATTTTTCTTAGCAATAATGGAAAAGTAGCAAAGCTTGGGGACTTTGGCATAGCAAGACAGCTGAACAGGTAGGCACTTTTTTTAATTAGTCTGTGACCTGCACCAAATGGAACTGTTAGGAATGTTCAGAATGCAGCCTGAGTGTGCAAATTGTTTGTGGATTATACTTGTTCACGAGGACTGGGATACAAAGAGTCTGACACTGTGTTTTTTCTCTGTTACCCTAAAATATGCCGTCCTACATGAAACTGCAGATGTATCTAGCCTAGTAACTGGGCTTCTGTTAGATATAGGACATATGGTGGGGAAGCCCCAGTCTTTCCCTGTTCTCTGTGGAATTGACATAAAGAGATTCTGGAGGCACAGCTCCTGCTCTTGCAGCTGTTAATAATCACTTCTGGTGCCTCATAAAAAGAAAGAAAGAGAAGAGCATTAAAAACTTATGAAAGAATGTATGAAAAGAGTTTGGACAGAGGTTTTTTTGTATGTCCTCTAAGACTGTGTCTGTATTATTTTTTTTTTAAGTGCCAGAACCCACTCTCTTGGAGTGAGAGTAAATGGCATGGCACTCCATGGCTTGCATCCATATGGATAAACTCTGTTCTCCTGAAGAGGGTGGCCTTATTTTTACTGACTTTGGGGACAAGGTTGGCCTATTCTGCATAGTGGCCTGATGTTGTCTAGGAGAGTGCTTCTTGATGTTGGCCAAAACGTGTCAGGGTGCATGCTAGCAACAGGACAATGCTTGAATTTGACCTCTTTTTGAGCAGCTTGATCATCTTTGACCTTGGCAGGATATCATGGCAAAAAAGATCCACAATTTAGTTAAGTATTGTGTGGAAAGATAACTCTGTGGTAGTTCTGGGGATATTTGCCTTAAGGATTGCTCCTGCACAGCAGAAAAGTACATAGAAGATGGACAGTAAACTTCAGAATTTGAATGTCCAAGTATAGACAGATTAAAAAATATTTAATAGGCTTATACAAAAAAAATAATTGGAGCTTGATAGTACATTTCCTCCTGTAACACGAAAATGAAGTTTCTTAGGCTCTCTTTTCCTCCTCCCCTGGTGTATACAAAGGCATTTTCATCTCCATTCTCCGAAACACAAGATAGTGTCAGAGAATCACAGAATCACAGAATTGGAAGAGACCTCTGGAGATCATCTAGTCCAACACCCCTGCCAAAGCAGGTCCATCTAGAGCAGGTTGCACAGGAACATGTCCAAGTGGCTTTTGAATGTCTCCAGAGATGGAGACTCCAGTGCTCTGCCACCCTTAAAGAAGTTCCTCATCATATTTAGATGGCACTTCTTATGTTCAAGTTTGTGCCCGTTACCTCTTGTCCTGAATGTGTGATGTCCAATTACTGTTACTTGCAGTTAGGCATCTGTGGCACCTCTGGCACTCAGACTTCATATACTCTATAAAGAGTTTAACTTAAAACTTTATTGACATCTAGTATAGATTGAGAAGGACCCTAGAATCATAGGATCACAGCTTGTGAGTACCTGGGTGTGTACCTTTCCAATGTCTTCCCAGAGACTCTTGCTAACATCTACAGAGTAGATATCTAAAAACAGGTGAAATGAATCCAACTGGTGCTATTATTTGGCTACACCTTCAGAAGTCAGCACCAAAGATGGAACTATTCCTCCTTATTCCTCCTATAGTTTCTGGGCAGCACTTCCTCCTTCCACTGTTTCTGGCTTGCATGACTGACTACCACCTCCCATATTCTTACTTAATTGAGTATGTCAGAGACTTCTAATATTCTGCAGTGGTTTTGACAGCTTTCAGAATTCTGTGTTGATGATAAATATTCCCTGAAAATGTTGATTACAGTGCTGGGGGAAAGTGAGAAAAAGAGAATTCTTGTGCTTTTTTGTTGAAGTGCAAACACTCCACAATTAAAATAGTTGGTGATTTATATACAGAACTGGGAAATACTTTAGTTTTTCTTGGGGTGTTCCATTATTCAAATATTTGGAGAGCAGAAATAATGTCCCCCACAGGCTTTTACCTTGAGCAGGGAAGCCTCTAGTTCAATTGCTGGTAATTTTTTTTCCATGTGTAAGCCTTTGTGTTCCTTGTGTTTCATTAGCACGATGGAGTTTGCCCATACCTGTGTAGGGACCCCCTATTACCTGTCACCTGAGATCTGTGAAAATCGACCATACAACAATAAAACGTAAGTCTCTGTCTTTCCTTCATATGCTTGTGCATGAGGGCACAGAGGCATGAGAGAATTTATTTTAGTAATATCATGGTGTAAATCAGTATTTCTGCAGTGTGCTAGTAATTTCTCCTGTGCCCCCCATTTGTGAAGTTTTGTATTACAGTGTACAATAATTAGGTGCTTCAATCGTATACAACAACTATGTTATACAACACTGTCAGTTGTATTTTGACGCACAGTGTCCTGAGTATAGCAATCATGAATTTGTTGTGATTTGTCTGCAGGCTTAGCTTAATTATATTTTTGTTTTTATAAAATTACTCGTACTTTAAACTTAAAGCTTAGTCTCATTCTCTTTCAATACACCTTGCAGTAGTGGCATGAAATGTAAAAATAATTTTTTTTCCTTTTGCTTTATTGAGTTCTCCATCAAATACTAAATTTCTCTCTGTTTTTCCAACATGCAATAACCAATACAAGTACCGTTATTTTCAGTTCCAAGTTTACGAATTTTTGATACACTTATTTGTGATTTATAAAATTACACTACAATGAAAGCTGATGAGTTGGCAGTTCTGGAACTTTGCAGTAGCAACCTGCAGGAAAGACAAATAGGTCTGAGAATTGTAAAGGCTCACTCAGGCTTAACACAAAATACCAGATGAGAAGCACTGAAAAGTCAGGAGCTGAGTGGGCTTGACCCCCTTTTCTGTGTGGGGGATGTGATCAACACCAAATGTCCTGGAGTCCGGACGAGCATCTCATCTCTACCGTGCTTTTTCATGCAAGATTACTCCCTTATTGTCTCTTTAAGTATCAAGTCAGCCAGAGGTAGCTTTGCCCTTCATCCTGCTAGGAATACTAAGCAGGCATTCCTTATGTCATGTACCTTTTCCAATGATAATGATAGTACCTAGTTAGGTATCATAGAAACGTTGGTACCACAACTAAAAATAAATTTCTAGTCGTTCTTTTCAATGCATCTGAAGAAAATTTAAAAGTTGCACCCATGTTAATCAGTGACGGAATAATGTTAATAAATTTGAGATCTGAGAAGAGGTACTGATTATGTGTATGAAAATATTATAGTATTTTCCCTGAAACTTTAATTACTTTTTATTCACAGAGATATTTGGTCTCTTGGCTGTGTGCTTTATGAGCTATGTGCACTAAAGCATCCTGTAATTACCGTGGGATCAGATCATTATCATGGTATTAAAAAAGATAGTGGACAGACTGGAAAAACTGTAGTAATAATAGTATTCATAGTAAGCTACTAGAATTATTTTGAGCTTATTTATTGATATTAAAAAAATGACTGCTAGTGTTTAATTTTTTGTATTGTATCTGTTCTGTGCATACTTAAATACAGTGTATTATTATATTCTATTTCTACAACTTATATATATATATATGTATGTCTGTGTATACACACATCAAACATGTATTTACTCTTTAATCAGTAGTAAACTTTTTCAAAAGACATTTGACCAATTAAAGTAATTAAAGCCAAACTTCAAGGTTAGCTTTGGGCATATAATTTTGAAAATACCAATCTACATTTACTGAAGAGTTTGAAACCGACATTTCCCCAGAAAGCAGTTTGAGTCCTCAGAAACATTCTCCTAAAGCTTTCGTTTTGTTTGGAAGCAACTTCATGTCAGAAAATAACTGAGATGGTAGCATCTTCAGGAAGCTGTGTTGTCCTCAGCCTGATCTGAGCCTCAGATAATCCTCAGCCTTTGAGTATTGTGTGGAGAAGGGAATGCAGCAGAGACTAGTCCTGACAACAGGAAAAGGATGAGATTCCTGGCCCCAGCAGAAGAAGAGCTTTTGCTGAGTTTGGATGTGGGGGAAGGCAGAGCAGCACTGATAGGGAGAGCAGTTGTGCTAAGCTGAGAATAAGGGATACTGTTGAGGAAAATTTCAGATTTCATAAAATGAGAAAACATTAATATTACTTCTTATCACTATTAGGTCTATTAGGTGGTTTATTCTGTATTGCTGCACATTTTTTAATTTGAAGGCAGGAACTAGATGCTGATGTAGATAGGAAATGCATGTGAAGCTAAGGCAAAATTTGATTATACCACCTTCAAAATAGCTATGTAAATAAAATGGTAAGAAAGAACTTGCTTTCAAAATTATTTTTGCCTGCCTAAGGCCCTAAAAACTGTATTGATGCTGACCTGTTAAGATATCTCCTGAACTGAGAGGATGATTTATCTGAGTGTCATCAGTTGTTAAAAATCAGGACTATGCTTTGGTTCCTGAGAGAACACAGAGTCTAAGTTGTGTGGAGTGAGGTTTTGAAGTTGAACAGTGGGAAGGCAGTTTGTATGCGGGTCTGTGTTCAATAGCTTTTGGCAAAATAAATCATGTTTTTCTCTGGAAAAATTGCTTCTCTTTTACTGTATGACAGAAGAGTATGAATAAAACTCTTCCAGGTACAAAAGGACCTCCTAAGTTGTGCAACTGAAACAAGGAGAACATAGCCAGAAAATACAATCAGAGAGTGTTTATATTAATTTTCCACAGCAAACTATGGTTAGCAAGAAAGGATTTATGAAGAGATTGCATAGCACAGGGCTTCTGTCAGCAAGTATATTTTTTCAAGTTGCAGTGTCTAGTCCCTCATTTCCAACCAGCGGTACTTACTGTTCTCTTCTTACTGTTTTCATTTATTAAGTTTGAAGGCAATAGTTTGCACCAGCTGGTGCTGAAGATCTGCAGAGGACGTTTTCACCCAGTGTCTCCCAACTATTCATATGATCTGAGGATATTAATTTCCCAGTTGTTTAAAATATCTCCAAGAGATCGACCATCTATCAATTCTATTCTAAGGAAGCCCTTCTTGCAGAAGCTTGTTCTCAGGTATTTGCCCTCTGAGGTGAGTGTCTGTGATGCTGCTTGTTGAGAGAAGAATATGTATCAAAGTAGTATAAACAGTTCTATGAGATACCTTTTTTCTTATGGATAACACAGGAAGAACTCAGTCACACTATGATACATAGGAAAAAGTCTTCAGGTTCACAATCTGGAGCCACGCTGATACAAGGTAATGATAATAATATCACTTAACATTAGTTCTACACTAACGATAATTATGATATATGTGATGATAATAACTTTCTCCAGCGGTGTGTATTGCATACTTGGATACAAGAGTTTTGCACAAAGTTAAAAATAAAAACGGGAGAAAACTGCAACAGCAAAAACATTCACCCCAGACAGTGTATTGCTGTCCTGTTCAGAAAAAAAAAATTTTAGACCAGCTCATCAGCAACATTCAGCTAGAAAAACTGCCATAAGAAAGTGTCAAAACATTAATCTTAGTTCTTTTAAGAACAGGATTTACAAAACTGACCAGCTTTGGTGTAGATGCAGCTTAGGTCTGTCACATGAAAAACATCCTTACTTAATTTTGCCAAGCTATGTGCAAAAATCTTGCAAAACATGCTCCATGGCTGTTTATAAAATAATATAGATGTATTTTACAAAATATTATAGATTAGATTAGATTAAATTGTGAGGGGCAATGAACTGTGTTTGGATTTAGTGCTCATTGTTAGATCAGATTATGAGTGCGCATTCTTAGACAACATGAATGGGACTAAATGGTAACTTTCTATTAACTGCTGAACATCTGGCGTGCTTCTGGCAGCATAGCCTTTTCCTAATTTTATATTCTTCAGTATAGGACAATTATTCCTTAAATTTATGTTTGGAAGTGTTAAAGTAGTTTAAACAGATTTGTGAAAATAAACCTATGTAGTTACTTAAACTACACTATGGATGTTTTTTTTTCCTCCCCAAAAAAGTTCTTCTTTAATATTGTGTCCTGATTTCAGGTGGGATAGAGTTAATTTTCTTTCTAGTAGCTGCTGTGTTTTGGGTCTAGTATGAGAATAATGTTGATCACACATATTGTTTCAGTTGTTGCTAAGTGATGTTTATGTTAGTCAGGGACTTTTTCAGCTTTCCATAGAATCTGAGAGGGAGCACACACAGGACAAGCTGGCCAAAGGAATATTCCATATCACAGATGTCATGCTCCATATATAAATGGGCGTTGGCTGAGGGGCAGGGATCCATGATTGCTGCTCAGGATGGACTGGGCAATCAGTCATTGGGTGGTGAGGAACTGTATTGCATCACTGATTTTTTTATATTCTTCTACCATTAATATTACTATTTTCTGTTCTGTTACTCTTCTATTAAATTGTCTTTATCTCAACCCACGAGTTATTTTCCCTTTTTCTTTCTCTTCTCCCTGGGGGGTGAGGGATAGGAGGGGGAGTGAGGGGAGGGAAGGGAATGAGGAATGAGTGAATGGCTAGTTGCCAGCTGGGGTGTTAAACCACGGGTAGGAACCCATGTTATTTTGGAAATTACTTTCAATGAGATTTATCAGCTTTCAGGGCTAATGCAAAGGGACCTGGACACCTAGGCAGTTTAAAAAATATCTGTGGTAATACTCTCATAATTTTCATATATTTTATCTCCTGGACATGATAATCTCACAGTCATTACTGAGGAGAGATTTAAAACTCACTTCAAAACTACTTAATCCTAGCAAGGACACTACTTTTATTGCAGCTAAGGTATTTGCAAAATACTGACTGACGGAATTGGAATAGTGTGTACTTTTATTCTCCTACATAGGGAACTGATAAGGTAAATTTTTCACTTTTCAGCCCTTCTTTCCAAACTTCACAAGTACCACAACGTTGCCTAGTGGTTTGTAGAATGCTAAGGGCTAGATTTAGAAAGGGAATGCCTAAGCAGGTAGACAGCTAGCCTCCAATGAAATCTGAGCCTAAGGATCAGACCTCCTGTTTTCTGTCCCTGGTACTAGTGTGAAATCAGCATTCTAGTTTATAGACGTCTCGCTTTTATTCAGTGCATTTTGCAAAATTGATCAATAAGATCCACTTTACACAAGTGTGACAAATTGTGTTTTCAAAAGCCAAGGCAAAATGCCTAGGAACTGTGAAGTATGTTGATGATGATGATGAAAGGATGTAAGAAGCGTTTATTAGCCCAACCTGTCAGTGTTAGGTGTATGCACCCTACAGTGGTTTGCAACTACATGATCATTAATCACATAGAGAGCACAGAATGTAACCTTTTAACCTTTTATTGTTAAGAAGCATATAAACTTCAAAAAAGGAGAGTCCAGGACCAAATTTATCCAGAACCTGGAATGGTGGTGCCTGTCAAGAAACAGGAATTATTTCAAAGAAATGAATGGAAACCACCTTCAAGAGGGCAGCATCCTATTTTTCAGGTACTGTGCATCCACATTCTGGTAATATTTAATCATCTTCAGGAGGCAAATTCCTGCTTTTTAAAAGGATACAGTAAGACGTGTTATTACATTTAGCTTGATGACTACACTAAGTCAGTAGAGACAGTTAAGCTCTCCTGAAGCCTCAGCAGAGGTGTTTTAGAAAGCCTAAGAAGCAAACACTGAATTTAGGTTGCTTCAGTATGGTTCTTTGTAACAAAAAGAGTCAGGTGTGCTTTGCATTTGCATTTACAAAAAGGCAAATAAACTCTGTGTTTGCATTTTTGCTATAGAAGCAAATACACTGATCCTCTTACCTCAGACCTTCTGAGACTCCATTCATGGGCAGAACCACTGGTACTCAGTGGATATCAGCTGTATGCTGTGTCCAGCCTCTTTGCATCACTTCATACATTTATCTTCAAGAGCATGTAATATTGCCTTGGGTGCTGGTAAGCAAAGAGCAAAACACATTTAGGATCTGGGAGCTCCCAGCAGTAATTGCACATTGCAATTACAGTAGATTAGCTGATGGTAGGGGATGTGGAGTTCCCAGAATTAACATCCATCACCTTTCCTGGGCAACCTGTTCCAGTGCCTCACCACCCTCACTGTCAAGAATTTCTTTCTAATATCTAATCTAAATTTCCCTTCCACCAATTTAAAACCGTTGCCCCTTGTCCCCTCACTACACTTCCTGACAAAGAGTCCCTCTCCAGCCCTCCCATAGGCTCCCTTCAGATATTGAAATGCCGTTATAAGGTCTCCCTGGAGCGTTCTCTTCTCCAGGCTGAACAACCCCAGCTCTCTCAGCCTGTCCTCACAGGGAAGGTGCTCCATCCCTCTGATCATCTTCGTGGCCTTCTGCTGGACCCGTTCCAAGAGATCCATGTCCTTACTGTGTTGAGGACTCCAAAGCTGGACACAGTACTCCAGGTGGGGTCTCACGAGTACAGAGTAGAGGGGCAGAATCACCTCCCGTGACCTGCTGGCCACACTTCTCTTGATGCAGCCCAGGATGCAGTTGACTTCCTGGGCTGCCAGTGCACATTGCCGGCTCATGTTGAGCTTCTCATCCACCAACACCCCCAAGTCCTTATCCTCAGGGCTGCTTTCCAGCCATTCTCCGTCCAACCTGTATTTGTGCCTGGGATTCCCATGTCCCAAGTGCAGGACCCTTCACTTGGCTTGGTTGAACTTCATGCGATTTGCACAAGCCCACCTCTCAAGCCTGTCCAGGTCCCTCTGGATGGCATCCCCTCCCTCCCGTGTGTTGACCACACCACCAAGTTTGGTGTCATCGGCAAACTTGCTGAGGGTGCACTCTATCCCACTGTCCATGTCTCCAACAAAGATGTTGAACAGCACTGGTCCCAGTATGGACCCCTGAGGAACACCACTCGTCACTGGCCACCAATTGGACATTGAGCCATTGACCACAACCCTTTGAGTGCAGCCATCCAGCCAGCTCCTTATCCACCGAGTGGTCCATCCATCGAACCCATGACTTTCCAATTTTGAGACCAGGATGTCGTGCAGGACAGTGTCAAATGCTTTGCACAAGTCCAGGTAGACAACATCTGTTGCTCTGCCCTTGTCCACCAAGTGTGTGGCAGTATCATAAAAGGCCACAAAGTTTGTCAGGCACAATTTGCCCTTGGTGAAGCCATGCTGTCTGTCTCCAATCACCTCATTTTCCATTTGCCTGGAGGAGGTGACCCTTGAAAACAAACCAGCCCTCTTGGGCCCCTCTCCCCTACAGTTCTTTTTCCCACGCTACCCTCCCAATCAGATCTCTCAGGAGAGAGATTTTCAATCCACTTCACTGTCTGCTCATCCAGCCCATACTCTATGAGTATCTTAGGGCAGACAATGCCAAAAGCCTCCTTTGAAGGCAGTTGCCTCGTATGCAATACCCACTGTTCTCTCCCTGTCTACCAAACCAGTCATTTCAATGTAGGAGGTTATTGGGTTGGTCAAGCATGACTTTGGTGAATCCATGCTAACTACTACTGATGATTTTCTTGTCCCTCATGTGCCAGGAAGTGGTTTCCAGGATTAGTTTTTCCATCACCTTGCTAGGCATTAAGGTGGGGCTAACCAGCCTGTAGTTCCCCGGGTCCTCCTTCCTGCCATTTTTGAAGATACGAATGACATTTACTTTCCACCAGTCCTCCCAATCATTGCTATGATCAATCAAAGATAATAGAGTGGCTTTGCAACGTCATCTGCCAGCTCCCTGAGCACTTGTGAGTGCATCCCATCAGTCCAGTCTGCTTATGTCTTCTCTAACCTGATCCTTCTCCATCAAGGGTATGTCTTCCTTGCTCCAGACTTCCCCCCCCCAGTTGCAGAGGCCTGAGATTCCTGAAGGCTGGTCTTGCTACTACAGACTGAGACAAAGAAGGCATTCAGTTCCTCAGCCTTTTCCATGGCCTCTGTCACCAGAGCTCCTGCTTCACTGGCCACATTTCTCAATCCTCTTGCATTTATTTAGATGGCCTGATTTGTTCTCCTTATTGCCTGGAATTCCCACACTTCTGGATACCATACTGTGAAACTTATTTCAGTGAGGGACAAGATAAACATTTTTTGAGGTTACGTCTTCCTTGGGAATACTATTGGCAGTGGAAAATATTCTTTTTATGTAGCTACTGTAATCTGGACTATACCATAGGTAGATGAGCCTATTTTCAGTGTTTCTAAGAAGGAAAACGAGGGAATAGTTAATGTGTTTATCATCTATGGAAGGGATACTTAGATGCTTTTTAATTCATGTAAGAAAATAGGCCAAATTCAGCATTTTTCTCATACACCATATAGTCTACCACCATGGAAAATTTCGTGAATGTCTTAGCACACTTATATCATGCAGTAGCAGGTAGATGATCACCTTCCCTCCATTGTTCTTGTGAGAAATGGAAAAGACAGTCTTGTCACAAGGTAGAAATACAGGGATGTTTCATCACACTTTGAGAAATGAAAGGCAAGATCCCACAGGCACATAATCAAAGAGATGGTGAAATGAAGTAGCAGAGTGCTCCCCTGAAAGCAGCAGTCTGTGTATACTGCCCAAAAGTACATCCCAGGATCCCCTTGCTCCCACATGTCAAAATGAGACCCTCCTGGAATTAATTCAGTGCTTTAGGCTTTAGAACAATGGAGTCACTCTCGGGCAATGACACTACAAAGTACAAAGCCCCATGCTGATTGACTGGCACAACTATACGTGCTGCTGCTTAATGACAGGGACTGATGGAACAGGGGAAAAGGAAAACACAGTGGTAATATTACATAAGCCCTGACAAGTTAGGAAGTTTCTGGGTTATATCTAAAACAATCTGGAAAACTTACACTAACTATACTGTAGACAGCCTATATTACCATGCAGTTGAGACTGGGGAGGACAGGAGGGTAATTCAGACTTGTATTGATACAAATGAGAACAGATAAATTAACATCCTTTATTATATTTTCTGCCACAGACCTCCAGATTTAAGACGGCAGAAGTGCAAGAAAGTATCAGAGTGCATGGCCATTATGGTCATTACTATGACAAGCTCGACAACTTGCAGAGGAAAGCTAATGCACATTATGACCTTTCTCATATCAGCCAAAGATTTGAGGAATACTATAAACTAAAAGGACAAGTTGCACCTCCACCTCCACCATCTGACTGGTAAACTTTTTTCACTCTACTTATTAGTGATGAACTGTCATGTATGTTTTGAATTTTGAGCCTTCCTGATTAGGTAACGCTGGACATTCAGTATAATTCTTTCTCTGCTTGATCTTTGATAATTTTTTTACATACGTTTATTCCTGTCTATCCAGAAGTTCCTTCTGAATCTATTGTCCTGATGTTTGACATTTCATTGTTAAAATGTCTCCCAAATCTCAGCATTTTTTTGGGTGAGAAGTTAAACACAGGCTTTCTGGTTATATCCAGGATAAACACTGTCTTTCTTCCCACCACGATCAGAACAATATAGAGACCAAAAGCAGTTCTCCACTTGAGGGTAAATCTGCGTGAAACTGTGGGTTTTTTTCCTGCAGAGCTTTGGGTTTAGATATAAAAATCCTTTCTCCAGCAGCTTCTTTACTTCAAAGCCTTTCTTTTACAAAGTAGAGATACAACCTTTTTATTACTTTAGAGATTGCCTGTCCATTCCATGATGGGCAGGTTTAGGTGTGGATGAGCTTTGAAAACCTTGAGAAAGGAAGGTAAGGAATTTTTAATACTGCCTTCTTTCGGATCCTTCCGTTAAGGTTGACTGAATCATTAATTTTCATTCAATGATGGCAGTGTTTAAAATGTTTAAGTTTCGCTTAAGGATCATCACTTTATTTTCTGAGCTGCATTTCTAGTACCTTATTTAAGGTCAATTCAGTTTGGCTCCCTGGGGTATGAGTGGATTCTGGAGGTAGAGAGTGAAATAAATAGAAATCAGGGATCTTACAAGTGACTGCTGGCTATTTTATACCAAAAAAAAAAGAGGTAATTGTTTAGAAACCACAAAACAAAGTTAGGCTGATAGAATTAGGCACAGAGGAAAAAGGCTGAATATACAACCTCTATTCTGACAATTTTCACTCCTTTTGAGGATCAGGAAAAACAACTTTATTTTCATCAACACTTTCACATATAATTTATCAAATACAAGGTAGAGAAAGGATTTGCTGCACTATTTAGAAGGCTAATGTTACTGAAGTAATATGAGGGGGAATGCCTAAAGTGGATATATTTTCTTTTTGTTATTTTACTGTTGTTCCATATTTATACATGTATTTTATCCATATTTATATATTCATGTAGTACAAAGAGAACTTTGTCATATGTGATAGAACCTGTAGAGAATTATTTGTGCACAAGATAGCAGAGTCTGTGAAATACGATGTAGCATATGAACATCACTTTCTTCTCTCAGGCCTTCAGAGTATCTTCAAAGGCGTTTTGAAGCCCAACAGTACAAGATTAAAGTGGAAAAACAGCTGGTAAGTAAATATTGAATCATAAAATAAATTCTGCAAAAGAAACTGAATGAAAATCCTAAAGATGAACTGGTGTCTTTATAACACCATCAGGTAAAAAGTTCTGCTCTAATGAATTTGTTGATCTGCTCCATAACACTCATCTTGAGGTTTTATTTTCTAATACAAAACTGTAGCAATGTAAAATTTTACTATAACTTTTTCTTCCAACTCTCTTCTCTTTCCTGACTGCACTCTTCAGTGGTACAGGGAGAGTGAATTGAGTGATCACTGAAGTAAAGGATCCTAAATGAAAATTCCTTTGTTCTGAGATTTATTTGTACATCCATAGGGACTGCGACCATCCTCTGCTGACCCATATTATGAGCAAATACAGCAGCAGAAAGTAAAGGAAGAACATATCAAAAAACATCAGCAGGACATGTCTAGAAAGAATGAAATGAAAGAGCAGGTAAATGAAATATCTTCCTTAAGACAGCTACTTAGATCTCTCACACTCCTCAGCAGTATTCTTTACGTTAGAATTGATTCTTTTCCACCTGACCACTAGGAAAATAAAAGCTGTTTTCATCTTGTTCCATCTTACATAAACTGGTGAAGACTTGCACAAACTCTGATGTCCATAATAATTTCATAAAACGGCCTTGATTTTGATTTCACTTCTACTAATATTATAGGTGTTACGTCACTGGACAAACTCATGCTGGAGGACAATAGATACTCACATTTAGAAATCAGAGAAAATAGCCATGTATGCGTTATTCACGTGTGTATATTCATTGTTCATAAGTTGTACTATGACATTTAGAACATGATATAATAGTATGTGATGCGTACTACTTCCCTGGTACATTATAACTTTTGGAGATTATTTTAAACAGAAACAATATACTTTTCTGGTTTTTCTTTTGGATGACAGGGAAATCAAATCAATACTTCTTTCTTACATGAACACATGTAAATACATTTAATCTTTCTATCTTTGATTTATTAGGAAAAAAAAAGCCTGAATAAATATGAATGTATTAACTTTTACATAAGGTCAGGGTTTGGAATAAGAACATACTCATCATGTAGACGTTCTTCAGAGACTGTTGCTGTTTAGTTCCACAAAGTCTGTACTAAATATACCCAAAAATGAAATTTGACAGATTTGTCCATTTGTGACATGGGCAAATTAGGATAGACTCTCATATAAACAGTAAGACAGAGGTCCTTAGCACCAAAATTATCTTTTGGCCAAATTTGAAGTTTTTGCTCTAAAGCATAGGAATGTTGAAGTGTCTTTAATAAAAGATTATCAGGGTTTGTTTCACTTTGGCGAGCAGTTGCAATACAATAAATGTTACATGATTTTTTTTTCCTCCTAATTTACAGTCCTCTATTTTTGGATTGCAACCTTAGCATCATTACTTAGTCCTTATGTTATTCTTGGAATTAGCTGTTTCAGATATAATTCTACAGCTAGCATGGAGCAATCGGGAAAACATCAAAAAGGTTAAAGTGGAAGAATTACGAGTTATAACTCCAAAATGTCATATAATAGGAAGTATCAAGCAATCTTTAAAATTGGCAGTAAAGCACATTGATCCCTTTTTCTCTTACATACACAGTTTGATATGCATGGAACATTTTGTTTAGCTAGAGTTATTTCTCTATGTATTTCTAATACATATGTCTTCTACCTTACTGTTCTTTAATAGGAGTACCTGAAACAATTGCAGAAAATTCGGGAAGAATACCAGAGCGATATAAAAGAATTCAGATTTAGAGCAGGAGTACTTCAGGTAACAAAGCTCAAACATACACACAGTCATATTTTTCTTTTGTAAGCTAGTACACTTAGTTAGAAATTTCTAGAGTACTGTGTTCGGTTCTGGGCTCCCCAGTTCAAGAAGGACAGGCAACTGTCGGAGAGGGTACAGCAGAGGACCACAAAGATGATTAGGGGACTGGAACATCTCTCTTACGAGGAGAAGCTGAGAGACCTGGGTCTTTTTAGTGTGGAGAAGACTGAGAGGGGATTTTATCAATGGTTATAAGTACTTAAAGGGTGGGTGTCAAGAGGATGGGGCCAGTCTTTTTCTGGTGGTGCCCAGTCACAGGACAAGAGGAAATGGGCACAAACTTGAACATAGGAAGTTCCATCTAAACATGAGGAGGAACTTCTTTACTTTGAGGGTGGCAGAGCACTGGGACAGGCTGCCCAGAGAGGTGGTGGAGTCTCCTTCTCTGGAGACATTCCAAACCCGCCTGGACATGCTTCTATGCAACCTGCCCTAGGCGGACCTGTTTTGGCAGGGGGGTTGTACTAGATGATCTCCAGAGATCCCTTCCAACACCATATCATTCTGTGATTCTGTCAAATTAAAATGAAACTTTTATAAACATATTCCCTAGGAGAATCAAAAAATACAAGATAAGACCTATCTTGTGAGTCAAGGGAAAGCTGAGGACCAGTCTGAAACCAAAGACACAGCTGGAACAGGAGAAGAATCACATCGGGTATCCGTTCCATCTCCTACTCTGAATGGAACTTTTTAGGCACATCCTGCATGGTCTTTGTTTCACTCTCTGTGTGACAAATCTGAAAAATAGTAAAAATTAAATCTCATCAGATGCTTGTACCATATGTGAAAGTCTGCCTGGGTTCCCTTTATAAATAGCCTGGAAAATTTCTTTGGCTGAGTCCTGACTTGTTTTGGTAATTCTTTTTTCATCAGTAAATATAAAGGATGTAATTTACTTAATGTCTTTTTGTGGTATGTTTCTTTTCCTTGCTTTCTGAGTGAAGTAAAGAAGTCATTCACAGTGCAAATCTTTATGAGAATTCTGTGCAGAAGACTGAGCAATTCATGACAGCCCAGAGCAGCACTGTGTGGGAAGTTAAAACCCAGTTTTATGTGGAGTCCTTACTTAAACAAAAATTTGGAAGAAGTGGGAGGAAGAGGCAGAACCAAAGCTTTCCAGATATAGTACTCCTCCAGTTTTTCTCATCAAATACTACCAAAGCATACTTACTGGAATGGAGTTTCAGAATCGTTCTACTTTTACTTTGCAATATTGGCACTGTGAATACCCAATGAGGTTTCCAGACCACACGGATTTCTGCAGCAAGAGGTCTACTTTTCTTCAAGTGAAATGAATGAAAGCCTGAATTTATGAAAACTAACTTCAGTGTGAAAAATTCCGGTCTGTTCTGAAAGGAAAACAGCCCTGATCCAGCTACTAGGATTCTTCAGTCAGGATTTGCCTCATGTGGTGCAGGACTTCCTGCACTGTTCAAGGGACAGACATTGCTACACTATTGCAGCTGGAACTTGGGCCAAACATGCCAATAATAGTAGGATTCTCTTCAGCGATTTTCACAGATCCTGGATCTGGCTTTTACTAAAATGAATTCACTCATCACTTGATGGGATAAAGTAGGTCATAGGTGGCGAGAGCCACGATAGGAGAGAAATTATATCCCCAGTGGTTGAATGGGAAATGCATGATAACGAAAGAGAAACCCTAGATTTTGCACCTGTTGCCTTACTTCATGGGCACTCCATCTACTGGAGAAACTGCATAGATATTTTTAAAAAGTGAAATCTGTGTATTGTTGTGGTTCCACCTGAGGTTGAGGACATGTCGTAATTGTAGCAGATCACTGAAGGAGCTGCATACAATTACTTTGCTTTTATCTGACAGGTTATAAGACAGGACATGGGATTATGAAAAGGAGTAATTAAATATTTTTTATAAGTTACCAGAAAACAAGTTACTATGAAACATGGCTATACTTTCTACAAGCATAGGTTTCTATTATAATCTTGATTTCATCTTTTCAGAAGTTTTCCAGAATGAAATCAGCCTGTCATCTTGCATATGATAATAAAAAATAAAAGATGTATTCTTTATTTCTTGACACAGTACTTTATCCTCCAAACACAGGTTTTTGAAAAATCAGAGGTTTGCACTTTATACGAGGTTTCCTATTTTTCCTTTTTGTCAGATAAGCCAGAATTACTATTTCTTTTAGTATTAGATTCTAAATAAGGCAGCAAATGGGATATTCTTACAGATATAAGGAAATCAGTGACTATATTTGCTACTTAAACAAGTCTTCTTTTACAGAGTATACACATATCCTGGTTCCAAAGAGTGTATTTTAAAGTTGGATTGTTTTTCCTCCTTCCAGGACATGGAAGAAAACTTTAAACAAGTCAGACTCCAGGATAGGCCAGACCAAAAAATCTTAGAAAAGAAACATAACACAAAGGTATCCATCCTGATTGTTGTTTTTTTTTTCTCCATTTTCTTCCACATTTCAAATGACTGTATTAACAAGGTAGCTCTGGAAATCAGGTTATATTAAAGTAAATTAAGAGTGCTGATCTACTGTTTGTTAAAAGTTTATATGAGAATAGATACAGAATTTGTATAGAGTTACTAAGAAAATAAATGAGCTTTTATGATCATTTGAGGGAGACTCCCTTTAGATATTCCCAGCTAGCAATCAATCCCTACCTACTCATATTTATATCAAACTGCATTAGTAGTGCATGGGAACTCACCTTTACTCACAGTTTAAATGAAGTGAAGTCAGGCTGCTAATTTTTTAACATTTTGTAACAAAGTATTAGTTTCTATAGTGCCTTTTAAATTGTAGAAAGGGATGGGAATTGAATGAAAATGCACATAAGATATCAGAAAGGTTTCTGCCCATAACACCATTGTGAAGTAGACTAAAGGTCTGTTGTGAAATACTGCACAGAAGCAGTACAGGGTTCAAATTTTAACACTGGTTGAGAACCAGCTGTAAGAACCAACTCTGTGTATTGCAAGGATTTGAATTAAATTATTATCAAAACCACCTTTCCTTAAAATCAAAAGTGGATGCAGCCATTTGAAAGTATTCATAAACTATGTTTAGAGTAGTCTATTTTTGTCCAATTTCTTCAACTTTGATCCTGTTAAATAGAAGAAAAATATTGTTAAATAGAAGTTATTTTCAATAGAAGAGTAATTTTCAAGTTTTCAGTTCCATACAAACTGTGTACATTTAATTAAATGTTTTTACTTAATAAAATAAATTAATGAAGTGTATGAATTTTCTTTAGGGAGGAGTAAAGTTTGAAATTAATTTAGATGTATGTGTTCCTGAGGGAGACAGCATTCAAGAAGCAGAGGTACGTGGTAGTTAAGGTCAAAGCATTTTCATTAGTAATCTGAAACCATGACAGTAGCCCTGTGATCTAAGGTTTGTTTCCATTACCATCATCCTCTACCGTTGTTATAATGAAGCTTCCTATTGGGGATTTGTTGACCTATTGCATATCTCTGACCTTCTTCAAGAGGATAATTGCTTAGAAGGAAATTGGATGATGTCTGGGTCAATCTTTCACATGGTAGAAGATGAAAGAGTGCAGATATTTACCTTTTGTAAGTGGGGCTTGAGGAGAAGAACTCATCTCAAAATTAAGTCTGCAAATGCCAAATTTGATTTGTAAATTGTTTCAGTACATTTATGTTTCTTTTCACAAAGCAAGAATAAT
Source organism: Gallinago undulata (assembly GCA_026546715.1). Classification (NCBI taxonomy): domain Eukaryota; kingdom Metazoa; phylum Chordata; class Aves; order Charadriiformes; family Scolopacidae; genus Gallinago; species Gallinago undulata. The sequence goes on along the minus strand of JAOTQQ010000001.1, from coordinate 178,405,971 downwards.
ACTGTAATGAACCAGCTGTTATTTAGAAAAAGTAGAAGTGCAACAGACAACATTATGTGATTTCACTTATTAAATTGACATTTGTGGCTGATTGACATGTAGTAGCTGCATGTTAAGATTTTTATTAGTATATTAGAATTTTTATAATATTTGTCCTTCTGTTGTTTCACATCTCTGCAGAGCCCCATGCAGCCCTCTGATACACAAATCACAATGTGACTTTTGCACTCTGCTGCTTCACTTTTTGTTACACAATTTTCCTGTGCATACATGAGACTGGCTGGCAAACACAGTAAAATGAGAAGTGATTGGTTATTGTCCTATTTTTTTTTTCCTCTTTCCAGAGTAACCTGTTGTTTTTTTCAGGTACTAGATAAACTCCGTCAGACTTTGACTTTTGTGGATGGTGAGAATCTTAAGGAGAAATTGGTGGAAGTTTATGAAGATCATGTGGACAGAGCTTTGGAAGAACTATCTGGATACCAAGCAGGTATTTCTTGGGGAAATGCAATGCTGAGTATTAATCCTGAAAATTACATAGGATTTAGGTAAATTCAGTTAGTCCGGGCTATAGTAAGTTTATCTGATGAGCTCTCTCTTTATATCACATAATATTATCATCCCACTAAAATTTATATTAAAAAAATGAAATAGCTTTGCCATCTTTTTTTTTTTCTTCCTGTTAGAGTCCAATGACATAGATGATACAAAAGAAAACAGAAAACATTGGCAAGCTGGAGCCCCTCAGACACTACTGAATTTTTTAGCTGACGCTGATGTCACATCTGTATGTCCTACCATGGCTGAATATGAACTTGGTAAGAAAGTTTTGGTTTTTAGTGAAAGTAGGGAAAAATTCTGGCTAAAATTCAGCCAGACTACTTGCAGGCCTTTGCCAAAACACTTCCAGACCAGAATGTTCACATGACCTGGCAGGCTTTTAATTGCAGAAGTTCATAATAACTGCAGTTATTGTATGTGTTAAACCATAGAATTGAGTCATCATTTTCCCCAGACATATTGCAATCATGTTGTGCTGCTCACACATATTACAAGGGCTGCATTTTATGAATCACTCTGTGGCCTGGGTAGCAACTGTTAAAAATGCCTGTTTATGCACATAATTAACACCAGTTTTTCAGGCCTTGAGTTGATGACCCGTAAGTACTGGAGCCGTCTGTTGCCAAAACCGTCCCAGAGTGTGGTAGAGTTTGGTTCCCGGCTCCTCACACATGTGTTGCTACACAGTCACGAGTGCATCCACACTCAGGTGTGGCTGTGGTGATGCTCCTCTTCAGAAGAGCTTAATCCCTGGGTTTCGTACATACCAGTGCATTTATTCCCAGGCAGCCATCTGTCTCCAGTGACTGGTTGCTGCAGACAAGGAGCTCTTCCAGCATTCCAGCATTCCCAACAGCCCAGATACACAGAGGTAGCCTGAAGAGTTTGCACAGACAGTGAAGACGAAGCAGAATATTATTAATAAGCTGCTGCTTCTTCATTCTGCTTTAGATGAAAGAGCAGAGGGTGCAAAAGAAACAGGAACTTCTTTGAAGCTTTTCCAGCCCCTAGAAGCTGACAAGTTTGAGAGCAAGGACTGCTCAGTGAAGCTGCACCTTTCTATTCCAGGCTTAATAAGCAGTTACTTGAGCATTAAAACTGGAGTTAGAAATTTTTAGTGACAAATAGTCCAAACTATTTTTTCTCTGCAGTATCAATCAATTCAAATATTTAAAAAAAAAACTTAGGAGTATTCCACAAAGGAAAAAAAAAAAAAAAGAAAGGGTTCCAGCATTACCCAAAAGGAAGAAATCAATGTCAAGACTAGGAATTCTGAATCTGACAAAAGGCAGTGCCAAGCTACAGTCATGCTTTAGTGACCTGAGAACCTTGCTGTTCTTCAGCTGACCATGCTATTCTGCCTGAAGAGATCCCAGAAAACAGGAAGCAGTGGAAACAAATGCCACCAGGGACACTCCTGAACATCTTAGAGAAAGCAGAGCTGTCTAATGATTCCTTAGTCTGTCTTGAAGAAGAAATAGGTAGGATGTTCGTTACTGTAAATTCTGCAAGGTTTTCTTTAGTGTATTATTTCTTCTACCATCGTCAGAGTGTCTGTGATGAGAGCCAACCTTTTGAAGCAGCTGGGAAACGAGAAATATGTAGGCAGCCTGTCACAGCAGACACTTCTCTGTCCTGTGGCAGTGAAAGGCCTCTTTGAGGGTGTTGATGTTGTCAATAGCAAGGGAAAGGGCAAGCTTATTACTTTCATTTGTCATTCTTTCATTTGCTTGAGTAGACAGAGGTCAGCTCCTACTGACAGCAAGTTGGCAGGTACCCGAGACCTGCATCTAGCCCCTGCAACTGCTGATGTTGAAGAACCCTGTAAAAAAGCATTTATAGAAATTCATGTATTTCTGTAGAACAGCTGTAAATTGTAGTATGTGATGCCTTAAACTAGAGTGGTGACTTAACTTTACAGCATGGTCCATGCTGGTACATCTGACACTGAGGTTGATTCAAACTCACCTAGACTGCAGCGCACTTTCCTAAAGTAACAGACTGTTTTAAAAATGATATTTACTTTGCATCAAAATTTTTAGCTAAAAAGCTGGAGCATGTTTCCACAGAAAGATGCTGTAAATGTAACCAGACATTGTGAAGTTTTTTTCACACTCTACTGAATGTATAATTGGATGGCAGGACTTTTAAGACAGCTAAATTGTACATGCCAAATTTCAACAATTTTAATGGCCCATGAGGCATATCTTTCATTTGCAGCTATGCAGTCAGCACTCTCCTGCTAATTATGCCTCACATACGTGTTTTCTCATAGCGTAACAAGCTCTTTTAAAACTGCCCCATCCTGAAGGCTAAACCAGCTAAATGTAACAGCTAAATTCCTCTCCTAAGACTAGCTTTATTGCTCACACATTAAAAAGAAAACCAAACCCCAAAATGAAATTCAAACCACTTTTCACTAATGTCAGCAGTTCAAAAAGGTGAAGCAAGAATAAGTCAAGTCACACAGGTATTCTAATTGCTGATGCTTTTATCAGTTACATTTACTAAAATATGGTGCACTCTCAATACTCAATGCCCTGCTGCTCAAGCCGAGTTTGTGGAGCGTAGAGTTACAGATTTCTGTGGGATCACATGCAGAATTTTGTCTTTATACTAAAGCAACTCTTAGCATTGTGTTCTCCCACCTTCAGGTCGGGGTTACCCTTCAGTCTTTGAAAGCAAGCACTTTTAGGTAACCATAGCAACATCCACGTAGCAATTGTCAGCCTTTCCCAAACAGCTCTCCTCTAAGTTTTCCACTGAAAATGCAGACCCCTGCATTGGGAACTTAAACTTCTTAACATTAGATGGCCTTTCTTACTTAACTTTTATAGTCCTGTGGTTGTGGTCTACAAACACACTACGTTCCACTAAGCAGAAGTTACCCACCACTGAGTGAAACCTGTGATCAAGAATAACAGCAGCACAGTATTTACATTGTTTCAATTTGAACAACAGCAAGAAAAAAAATAAAAATCAAGCATTTACTTATTTTCTGTTACTTTACATACACTTTTACAGTTAGCTAATATACAAAGGAGGTTCAGGTTGGATATTAGGAAAATTTTTTACACTGAAAGAGTTATCGGACATTGGAATGGGCTGCCCAGGGAAGAGGTACCATCCCTGGAGGTTCAAAAGACAGGTTGACAGAGTGCTTAGTGACATGGTTTAGTGATGTTTTTTTTGTCAGAGTTAGGTTGATGGTTGGGCTAGATGATCCTAAAAGTCCCTTCCAACCTAGATGATTCTATGAGTCTATGAAATAAAGGAACATTTCTTTTCCTTTCCAGATGGGAAATTAACTATGTTGCCTCCAAAAGAAAACAAGGAAGATCATTCAGAAACATACGCTGCTGTTGCTGTTGATGGAGGCAGACTTGAGCCAAGATCAGACGACGAAGACACGTAAGTCAAGCCCATCAGAAGAAACATCCATACAACTGAACAGTTTCCATGAAACGACAGGTTGCATTGCCTAAAGCTTTCCTTCTCTTCTTTTAAATTCATAAATGAAGAAAACTTGTTTTACAGACTTTGCTACTTTTAGTTTCTATAATTTAATGTCACATGCCAATGCTGTCTTAACAAATGTTATGCAGAAGTATTAACATGGCTTTGCAGCTCCTGTTCTCTTACTTTATATATGAACGCAGATAAAACATCTCAGAGAGAAAGAAGAAACAGTTCGCATTTTGTTTGTTGCTTATGCATTCTTTATGAAGTGTGTAAAAAAAGGATCTCAAAGACCTTGAAAGGAGAAAGGCTTGTAACAAATAAATATTTAATTAATATAATTATCTTGGTTTACTTTACAGAAATTTTGAAGATTCTGAAGATGAACTCAGACATGAGCTGGAGGAATCTCTGGAAAAAGTGGCAGCTTCTCCAGCAGAGAGAACCATGGAGTCTCCCACCCTTTCAACAAATAAAGGTCAAGCAGATGAAGAAGATAAAGATCAAGAGATGAATTTACCTTGCAAACTACTTGGCAAATCTGATGATGATTTAGGAAATAATCATGGGTCATTTAGTGTTGACACACATAACGAAAAAAGCAAGCAGGAAGCAAGAGCCACCTAGAGCAAAACTTTGGATTGCTTGAAATTTCAGCCACATCAACTAACAAAATTTAAGGATAGCTGACATTAAATGCCAAGTTAAATCAACTGCTTTTCAACAGTGCTAAACACTCAATTACAATTGCTAGAAGGTGGTTACTCATTTGTTTAAAGGAAAAAAAAATCAGGCTACTTTTCCAATGTCTAATTGTTGAAAAATCTTCATCCAGACTGAAATGCACTTTCATCTTTATTATTCTGAACTGCCTGGGAGTTCTCTAACGACACTTGCTTCGGCAAATTTCTGATTGCGTACTCTCATTAATCATTTTTGTATCACATAAGAAATTCCCCTAGTGTGTTATGTTTCCCCAGCTTAATCAACTCCTTCTTTTAGGAAGCTCTTCCAGCTTTTCATAATCTTTATGTGCTGCCAATACAGCTTTATAATCCATAGTTCCATTTACACAGTACTGACCTGATGTAGTATCACCAACTGCTCCGCAGTTTTATATAGTTGCAATAAAAGGGTTTATTAGCACCATGAGAATTGTGCATTCCCCAGTTCCTAATAAAACATGGCACAGTCGGATCTTCCAGCCATCTTTTTTCACATACAAAATTTCACATAACCCAGGTGAAGCTTAGAGGGAAAACCATGTTCTAAAGTCTGATTCCAGTACCTTTTTGTACTTCTTTTAGCTTGCTGAAATATAAAATACTGCTCTGATGGCTCAAAAAAGGACTATATGTTTTTTCCATTTTTGATACAAAAGCAGATGTGCAATTTTTGAACATTTTGTTCCACGATGTTCTGTTTTATAATAAGCAGTACTTCAGGGCTTTAAGGTTCATGTTTGTATAGCATTTAATTATGCCTCTAATCTAGACCCTTCTATTCTCTAGGAACAGAAAACCTTTCAGTAGAACAGGGTTGGAAAAAATACCTTGAGGTTGTCACACTGAAAGGGCATGAGGAAATAGCTAATATAAGGATCATAAACAAGTGCAATTATTACACTTATTAAATAGCAGGCTAGCAAAAACACCATATGATTAACCTAAAGGAATCACTGTAGGTAATGAAATCTCCAGAACCACAATTAAACTCCCATGAGTTTAAAAATAGAATTTTGCCACAGAATGGGGGACAGCAAATTGAAAACGTCCTACAGATTCTGGAAAAAAAAATCCTCTGTGTACAAAAGCTATCAGACGAAAGTGCTGACTTTAAAAAGTGTGACTGTGGGTGATGAGTCATGAAATGGGTGGAGACTGAAAGTACTCAATAAATATAAGAATTTACAGATGCGGTTCTTTTAGCAAGGAAATATGATGGTTCTGTGAATTCAGAGGGTTTTGCAGTACCCTGTACTGTCATGCAGTCAACACAGAAAATTTTTAGGAACATTTCTTTCCCAATAAAAAATAATAATTACATAAAGCAGATACCCTGACAGAAAGAAAAAAAAAATTCTTTATTGAATGGGACCAAGGGATCGTAGATTAGATATATTTACAGGTGACACAGTCAAATATAAAAAGTTAATTTTATTCACATACATTTTTATTCATATACATTTGTTTAAATAATGGCTCCACAGATAACAGGAATGTATCTTCAAAATGCTGGTCAGAAAACCTGTGCACAGAGCAACGAGCATTTTCTCTGATCTCTAACCTTTTTTGGGGAGACAAAGAGAGGATATAAGCCATGGTCTCAGCATAACTGTCCTCGTTTTCGGCCAGGAAGCCTGTAATATGTCCTTCGTAGGGTACCACAATGTCTAATTTGGGGCCTCCAGAATTGTGAGCCAGGATAACTGTGCCAGCTGCCATACATTCAACTACTCCTGTAAAAGATATGAAACATGCAGATATGAATATGCACGAGGGACTTTGGCTTTCAATAAGGCATTGGAAAGTTAAAAATACAGTAAAATTCACCCAGAATTATAAGTAACTAGAGGCTGCCTTTCTAGATAAATTTGAAAAATACAGAGTAAGTGGTCTCATAAGAAAAAAAAATTTAAGTTTTTCAGTCCTAAGGACTGAAATGACAGTTTCTCTTTAACACAAAATTGAAATTTGAAATCAGATACAATTGCTTAGGTTGTGGTTCTTGTAACATATTTGATTTACATGAGATAGATTATATCACCAGTATATACGGTGGAAAAGAAAAGCTAGATACTGAAACAAATGTAAAAATAAACATTGAAGGTAGCTCTGTGACAGGACACTGCAACACTGGTTTTATGGTATGGTGCCAGCTGCAAATAATAATTAAAAATTAGGGCTTAATGGAACTGTATTCATTTTCTCATTCACACTGAAGAATTTTATCAGTTCAAAAGATACTGAGAGAAAAACTGACTAAGCATATTTCAATCAGATGATACTCAGAATTTCAGTATTTTGCAAATGAAAAAGTCTTTATGGCTTTTGAAAACTCACCAAGACAAACTAGTAAAAACAGTTATGGCTACATCTGTACTTTTGATGGAGGAAGTTTTAAGGAAATGGGAATCCGACAGAAAGATCTCCTCAGTCAAAAGCAGTGGAATAGGAATAGCATATGATGGATATATAAAGTTCAATTCTTTTTTGTGGCTCTAGAACAGACATCAGCAATCACTTCAGTTGCCGATTCTTTTAATTCTGATTCGATTTTTAAGACGTTTCCCTAGCTGAAAAATTGCCAACTGTAAATAATGCTCCAAAGTTTCGGAACATGTTTTTTACAGGTAAAAAGCCACTGAAGATGAAGGTGAAATTACACTAAAATTCAAAATCACAATGTGATTGTATGATTTTTTTTAATTTACTTAACTAAGCTGTTTGGGGGGGGAGGGGAAATACGAGAAACCATTATTTCCTTTTTGTGGCAGATGCTTCTGGAAGACACTTCAGAGTAAAATTTTTTGTACCAAATTCCTATAAACTACTACTCCTGATATTTACTTAACTTGTACTCTCATGAAGTCTGATGACATTAACTGGAATTTAGTCACATTGTAGCCAAGCACGGCATCCATCTGTTTGGCTACATTACCTTTCAAGGTCAGCACTTGCCTAATCCCAATAAAACTGAACCCGACGCCTTAGTCCTGTGTGACAGCAC
>JAOTQQ010000001.1:178362346-178398122 GCA_026546715.1 Gallinago undulata | reverse complement strand
TACATTACCTTTCAAGGTCAGCACTTGCCTAATCCCAATAAAACTGAACCCGACGCCTTAGTCCTGTGTGACAGCACACTGCAAACCAGGCCTCAGCTCCTCTTTGGCATTCTGCTCCACGCTATGGCAATTGATTTAAGGACTTGATTTAATTGCTTTAGCACAGGTGCCTACCGCAGTGAGATTGACCAAGGGTACCTCGTGGCAACTACGTGGGGCTTACAAGTAGAGAGACAGGATCTGTGGGAGACTCACCTCTGAATCAGCAGCGAGAGCCCCGTGGCATAAACTAAATATTTCAAATGGCAGTTGGGGCAGGTGAAACACCATCAAAATCTCTAGACGTGGAAGTCTACACATGAACTGTGTCTAAGCTCCCCCTGCAGCCAGGGAAGACAACAGGGCACAATCTAAGGTGCTCAAATAGATATACCTGCTGCCTCTCGGTGCTCCCCTGGGTACAAAAGGCACCTGTGTAAGGTGGCAAACCTAACACAGGACCTCAGAGTGACCCATGAGCTTACAGTGATAGCTGGACGGCAGGCAGAACATCTTGGGCAGCAAAGCTGGAACTAGCTGGCTCTTTAGGTGACTAGAAGATGCCCATAATAAACAATCTACAGCGCTGCAGCTTGCACTACAGTAGCACCTAGTGGTTAGTCATCTGAATTGGTCTTGTAGGCTCTACGTCAGCTAGATAACCTCTGAGGAGAATAGCAGTAGGACATCTGCCTGTCTGTACTTAGACACCTACACTAAGGAGCCTTAATCATGAACTGTAGCCCTCCCCAGCTGGGCCAAACGGCTGAATACTAAGGAAAGATACTGACCGATCCCGAAGTGCTCATTCCACATGGTATGCAGGCCGATGGTGGCCTCGGCCAGGTGTCTCTTCAGCTCCTCAAAGGGAATGTTTATTCTGAACTTCACGTGGTTACTAACTCCCAGCTCTTCACAAAGATGTTTAAGGTTATTTACACGCTCTTCATCTTGCTGGTTACGACAGCCTCCAATTAAGATAAGCTTCAATGACGGCTGCTGCCCCAGTCTCTTCTCTTTCAGCAATTTAGCAAAGGCTCTGATTTGCAAAGGGTGATCTTTTTCAGGCCTGAACTGGCTGACGGAAACAATGGAATGCTCAGCGGTGCTGTTCTCCTCTTCCAGTGGAATATCCAGGAAGGTCTGAACGTCACAGGGTGGATACACAACACTAGTGCAAGCCCCAGCTCTCCAGAGGGAAAGAATGTGATTTAGCGTCCAAGAAGAATTAACCATAACCACATCACTGCAGGAACCAACCAACCCATACATGAAAGCAAAGAAGTAGTAGTAGATGAGTTTGAATTTGCTGAAAAGAGGACTGTTTGTAATGAAGGCTGCATTGTTAAACCTGGTATCCTGATTCCTAACGACAGAAAGCATATCGGTGCTGATAGTGGGATAATGGACGTAGCAGCCAACACGACACCCTCCTAAATATTTGAAGAGGGGAAGTGTGAAGGCATAACCCATTGAGTCAATATAAATGTCAGGAACACACTTTAGAAGGGCTTCCCAGCCGAGAAACACTGATCCTAAACTTTGTCCCAGCAAAGTGAAATGAGGGTAAAGAGAAGCTTCCACAAGGTAGCGTTTTTCTAGAAATACAAACTTCACGGGATGAGTTAATTTAATGTTGAATCTTCTGAAAGCGCCTTCCACTATTTCTTCTCCAGTGGCATCTCTGTCACCAGTGTAAACAACACACGTTACATTTCTGTACCTGCAAGAGTAAAGAAAAGGAATTTCATATGTTCTTCTCTTCAAATTTTGTAACATAAAACTAAAATATTATCCCTTCAAAATTTCTCAAAAAGCATGTGAGAACAAATATCTGGCCTAGCTATGAAATTATTTTATCTAAATTACACTTTTCCTTACAGGTGTGTTTTTTTTTTTTTTCTGATCTGCAGGAAAACACATAGCTGAAGACTTGGGGAAATTTAAATTTTGAGTACAGCATAAAAGGAACTTGGTATTACTCTACAGACTTAAGAATGCTTTGCCATACACTAGGAGATGTCTGTCCACTGCATAGCATGAGGAAAATGCAGGAGACTGGGCAAGCCAGTGGACATGCCAATATTAAATCCATTTTAGATATTAACTTGTTTTGCCTCCTGCACCAAGAGGGAAGTATCAAGATTATCTTATCAGTTATCTACTGAAGAGTTATGCCCATACAAAGTTCCAAACCGGCAGTGGAAAACTGATGAGAGAGGAGGGGTTTTCCCAAGGAGAGAAAGAAGTGAAAGATGCCACAGCAGGACAGGTCAAAATCTGGGTAAAGGGATGAAGTGGAATGGTGCAACCAGGTGAAACTCGGATGTAAAAGAAAATATAGGACCAGTAGAATAATGACACTTACTTAAGTATGTAAAACACAAAAATGTACATAAATAATACCATCAGTAGCTGAGAATGACATACAGTATTTGATAAACATATATGCTTACTTTTTCTGGAGCGTTCTTATGGCACACCACAAGACTCTCTCCCCACCACCACCTGCATTGCAATATGGGTGAAAAAAGGCAACCAGCAACGGCCGCTCCCCATCTTTTCCTGCTGAGGTCAACTGTTTTTTCCTTTGTTGTATCCAGAGCCGTATTCTCCACAGTAGTACCACCAAGCAGACACACAAAATTCCACTTAGAAATAATGCAGGTATTAACAATGAGCACAGCAATCTGAAACAAGCCGGAAATTTTAAAATATAAAATCGCTTTAAAGAACTACTATGTATGAAATTGAGAGAGAAGCACTTTTAGGTAGAGCTATAGGGATTTTCAGCAGTTTCTTGAATTCTTCTAAGCTTGGAAATCATCAATACACGTGTCTCATTTCAACAGTTATGGAAAGTTACAATTCTACACTGTTTAGCCAAAGATTTTTTCCCTACTGTTATCTCTCAATCATTTATTATTGTTTATTCATACCATATATCTATCTCCACGTGCTATATAAAGTTTCATGCCCTTAGCAATCTGGCAAAACATAACTAGTGAACTGATTTCTAAATAGATTTTTAAGAGCTTTCTTCAGTCCAAGCTCCTGTTCATCCTGCCTTAGCGTGAACTGCTTTGGTAGAGTTACTTGGACCAGCCTGCAGAGCACGATCCAGAACCTGCCTTTTCCATTCCCCGGGGATTTGAAAGGCTATGTCAATTGTTCAGAAACCCCCCAAGCAGTTTCTCTGTTTAGAGACCTGCTTCTTCAGGTCTCTAAAGCAATCTCTGACAGGGGCACTCCCTTTGCTCACCCCCACCCTCCCTGCACAGGTCTCCTAACCCAGGAATAGGAGGTAACTCAAATGAATTTCTTCTCGGCCTACAGAGCTGTGACAAACATCATTTACTCGTCGCCAAAGGGCTTGCCCGCGGCCAGCTGCCCGTCACGACTGACACCTCACGTAAAAAGACACTTTCATTTTCGGGATGAAGAAGCGGAAAAAGTCCATCAACCCATCCGAGGCCGGCGGCGGAGCGAGAAGGAGCCAGGTAGGGCCCCGTCCCTTCTCGCCCTGCCCAGCGGCCTCCTCTCTTCAGGGACGGGTGCGTGACGGCCGGGTAGGCCCGAGGGGGAGCAGATGCGAGAACGCGGCCGCGGATTGGCAAGGGGTCTCCTCCTTCCCTGCACTCTCTGCTGCCTGGACCCCCTCCCTCCATATGGCCCTCAGCCACCGCCCAGTACCTGATGAGCCCACACAGACACAACCCTCCCGCCACCATCTTGGAGCGCACTCCCAGGCTCTTCCGCCGGAAAGGGATGACTTGGGGCTGGGAGGGGGCGGGGCCTGAAGGGCATTGCCTTCCTCTCATTGGTTGGCGGCGGGAGATAGACAGAAGGGCGGGGAAAGGGGCGCGGTCCTGGCGGGTGGGCGGGACCGGCGCGGGGAGCGTGGCCTCTCCTCAGTGGGGCGGGCGGTTGCGCGCGATGGCAGCGTCGCTTCCGCCCCTCAGGGGGCGTCTCCATCGCTGTGGAGCCGTTCCTACCTCCTCCTCCTCCTCCTCCTCCTCCTCCTCCTCCTCCTCCTCCTCGGCGGCAGGTTTCCTCAGGGAACATCGCCTCGCGCTCGTCCCTCCGGGCAGGGCCCGGGTCCGGCGCACCGCGGCACGGTGTGGTATGAGGGGAGGAGGCAGAGGCCTTTCCCTGGGACAGAGGGTTTGTTCTCCCGCATCCACCACTCGCTAATTTTGTCTCTGTAAATACTGGCCCCGCTCTCCGGCCAGAAGAGGACGGTATTCGATGTCCTGTCTTCCAGTCCTGCCTTAATCTCCTGCTTGTAAGTGAACGCCTCTTTACAGAGAGGTACCTGGTCTGCTCTCTGTGAACCTGTGCGAGTTAACTCTGTTTGGCCGAGGACAGGATGTCTAAAATACCCTGTGCCTCGTGCCAACCCATGAATATATTTATGTGGCAATTTCCACTGGAGGATGTCAAGGCTGTCTCTGGCTAATACACCTTGCTTCCTGATTTGTCTTCATTTGGAAGTATATGCACAGTCCAGAGAAGGAGTGTAGAGATGAGTGTAGTTTAGAGCACTGAGCAGTGCTGTTTCTTAAAGTGCTACTAATAATGTGTTCAGTAAACAGCAAGACTTTGTATTTCTAAAATGGCTTCCCTGGAACAATGGAGGAAAATCCTGCTCTCCTGGGCCCTGGAAAGTGCTGAGTAAAAGTACCAGTTTGTAGGTGAGGAGGTGCTTAGGCAGAACAGGCCACAACTTTTCTCATCTCCTGTCACATTGCTAGGAGCTTTTTTTCTTCAACACATTCCCCATTAAAAAATAAATAAAATGCTTTATGTGGCAAATTTGATCCAGATAACTTAGTCTTCAGTCTCTTGCAGAGTTCAGATTGTACAAAATTTGGGGACATTTCAAGCCCTGTTTGAACAGGACCTTTCTAGAATCTGTGATCTTTCAGCCTCTTTGAGGTCAGTGTGATCTCTTTCAGGTCATAGGTACCTGTGCATTTTGCGGTCTAGAAGCTGTTTGGGATGCTTATGGTCATCCTGTGTCTTCTTCGTCAGAAGAGTCCTGGCTGGAAAATGCTGGGTCATTTGTTTGGCCATTGCTATAGCCTGAAGCAGAGAGACGATGTCCCTACTGTAGAGGGAGTGAGAAGAGTTCAGCATGAGTAATGGTTATTTGATTCTGACTTTCCTGGATTGAGTTTTCCATTTATGGAGAGTCACCATGTGGGGATGGAACTGGAAATGTTTCAGGGCCTCAAAGTTAGACTTGTATTGGTTATTTTACTGATGGTTTTATTTAAATATCTTCATTGTCCTAAGTACTACAGTTTTACCAGGTCATCTCTGCCTTAATGTAAGCAAGTAAATTGAAACAGTTCTGTTCGGAGGCCCAGCAAGCATGACTTAACAATTTCTGAACGAGCAGCTCTCATAAGCAGAGTGGCACAGGCATTAGTTTCTCTCCCTTAATCTTTTTCCTATTCCCCAACAGACCAGGTGCCTGAGAAGCCTGTGAGATGCTTGCAGAAGAGACCCTTGCTGGATTCACTTTTTTCAGCTCAAGACACCTCTCTTGTAATATGAACATTTGCAAATAATTGCCTGGGTTCAGAGAAGAGACATGGTTCTTCTAGGGAACAAGAAGTCTGGTCTGTTTTAGATGCTGAAATTTGTGTCTTCCCACTGACTGGAAAAGGAGATTATGGCCACTCCCTTGGAAGGTATGACTCTTCGATTGAGTGTCTATGAAGCTGAAGGATCACAGGGTAGCCAGGGCTTAATTAAGATGAGACAAGTAATGCTGGAGAGTTTCAGGAAGCAAGAAGAATAATTAATGGGGGAGACACCTACATACCTGGGTTTTGAGTTGCCTGGGTCATAAATGGCAGATGTAGTGTTTTGGGTTCATATTCATCTCTCTGTTCAGAAAATCATATAGCAAAAGTACTCAGAAAAGCCTTTGGCTTCATGTGGCTAAAACAGTACAACTTGTTCTTTCCAGCTGATTTGCAGGGTTAGCTGTACTGAAATCAGGATTTAACCCATGAAGCTTCCAGCACAAGTCCTACACTTTCTTCAGGGTTTCAATCCTAAGTGTCAGAAATATGTTTCAGCTTGAGCCTAGAAAAATATCTTGCTTTTCCTGAAACCTCATAATCAACTTCTTGGAAGTTCCCCAGATCTCCTATTAACGAATGCGTATGTCTGTGCATTTGGCAGCTGGATAAAAAAGACTGATTTGCACAGTCCCAATGGGAACAGCTGCCTTGTGGCAGGATGCTGCATTTGCAGCGTGAAAACTTTCCAGCAGGGTGAGCCTCAGACTTGATTCAAGTACAGCCAGATGTACTCTGCGTGCACAGTGTAGCCTCTGTGAGACATAGGTCTGGCACTTCCCAGAAATATTGCAATTTTTGCATGAATGCAGATTGACTGTCCAGGGTCAGTGTTACGCAGCATATACAGTCATGTAATTTTCATGGTGACAGGAAATTGGGGGAGTTGTTTTTGGGAGAACAGTTCATAGATACTGTTCTTGTCTTGCTTTCACTCCCATGGCAAACAGCAGATAGACCAGAGGAATTACTTTGGTAGCAGCCCTCTCTGATTTTTTTTTATTTTTTTTTTTTAAGCTTTCTAGCCCTTTCCTTACGATGTGCACTCATTTCTTGAATGGAGTAAGCAACGAAACATGATGTCCTTCCAGGCTGCATACAACCTATAAGTTGTAGCTCAGGCACATTGTAATAAAGCATCTGCATAAACAAATAGATATTCTGGATCTGGATAACTTTTCCAGATCCTTATCAATGCTAAATGGGGGAAAATAAGAATTCTTCACAAGACAAGAAGACTAGATAGAAAATGATTTGAAGAAAAGCTGCAGTGCATCTGCTTTTACTCTGCCTGGTCTAGATGTGTCTTTTTTGTTTTCTTTTTTTAATTTCTTTTTTTTCTATTTTTTTTTCCCCCAAAGCCAACATGAGCTGCTACAGACACAAACTGTCACGAAAGTTCAAATGATAATTTTGAAACTTCTGCCAGTCCTGGCACAAATTCCTCAGACCTGACTTTGCAGTCAGAAGATGTTCTGTTTGATGGCCCCTGTTTCTTCTGCGGTTCTTCCTTTGTATTTTGTAGTCATCTCAGATGGCCTTCTTTTCATGGAAAATTTTCTTTTAATTTTCATTTTTATTTTGGAAGTAGTGTTCAGTTGGTTGCTGTAGGGAGAAATCTGCGTGACAGTGGGAGTATCAAATAGCTTTCTCCCTTCTAATAATTTATAGTTTGCAAAATCACAGAATGGTTGGGATTGCAAGTCTTCTTGTCCAGCCCCTCTGCCCAAGCCAGGCCACCTACAGCCAGTTGCCCAGGACCACGTTCAGTCAGCTTTTGAGTATCTCCAACAATGGAGACTCCACAATCTCCCTGAGCAACCTGTGCCAGTGCTCGGTCGCCCTAACAGTGAGAAAGTATTTCCTGATGTTCAGAGGAACCTTCCTGTGTTTCAGTTTGTTCCCATTGCCTCTGGTTTTGTCACTGGGCTCCACTGGCTCTGTGCTCTTTGCACCCCCCTTTCGGGTATTTTTATACATTAATGAGATCCTCCCTGAGCTTTCTCTAGGCTGAACAGTCTCAGTGCTGTCAGCTTTTCCTCATAGGAGCTGTGCTCTGATCTCTTAATCATCTTAGCTGTTTTATTTTTCCTGTAGTCCATCTAATTAGAAAACCCCCACGTGTTAATACTTTCAAAGTTCTTGTGTTAACTTTTCTTTAATCGTGGGCTATCCAGCTTCTGACGTGAGCAATATGAAAACTGTGTTGCTGACAGCTTTACAAACTCAAGGGACACCTTTTATGTGTGAATGTCCAACACACACTAATTGAGTTGTCACCACTTAACAACTTCCCCACCTTAATGCATATGTAGCAGATGATATTGTATGCATGTATTTAGGGTATTGGCAATAACTTGAGCAAGAGCCGCGCTGAGCTCTCTGTGGTGTTCCCACTCTAGCAGTGAGAATGCTATTAAAAACCTCGTCTGTAGAAATTCCACGTGGCTGACATGCCAACGAAATTAAACTAGCCTTGTCATGAAGTCGGCTTTGTTTTCATCTTCCCAGAGATGTACCAAGTTTTTAATCTTTTGCTGCCTTTGTAAGCATTTTTGTCCTGTGTTAATTGCTTTCCTTATTAAGGTCCTTACTCTGAAGGAAAGTCCGTGCAAACAGGCCCTCTGAAGGGAGTGTTATTCAGAACAAATAGGAGAATCCACTCATCTGCAAGCCTGCAAGGCATTTGAGACAGTTTTAAACTATATTTTTGTAACTCTTATTCTTGCTGAGTACTCCACATAGGAGTCGCTTGGTAAGATAAAACCACTGGCAAGTAATAACACAAAGCAACAGGATTAATATTGTGTAAGGATATTCATATGACTGTCATGTGGTCTTTTATACTTTCTTGTACAGTTGGTTACTTTCTTTCAGAAATACGCACTATATAGCCCTGAATCTCTCATCCAGGGCTGCTGTCTTAGCTACCAAAATGCCTGGGACTGTTTTTAGCAGAAGGAATCTTAGATCATTCATATACACAGTAAGTTTTTCCTTTTTCCACGTGTCTTGTGATAGGCTGTCAAATGTTACAGTACATTTGTCCTTCATCGCATGGTAACAGGAGGCAGAAATAAAGTTGCACCAGTTGTGTGCTAAATATTTGCAAAGCAAAAGACAAGTATTGGAAATAAATTGTGGCACTGATATATCTGGGGCAAAACACTATGGGGTTGATTTTACTGATATGTGGTAATATTAAAGTTCCTAAATATAAGCAGTCTTAGTAAAAATTTTTAACTGTCATCTTTACTTTTGAACTAGATGTTCTAGGGCATGGGATTTTGTACCATGTATCTGTAGGCAAAAGCTGCCCCTTCTATGACAAAAGCAATGAAGGATTAAGCAGGTTGGGTCTACACAGAGTTTTTGCCAGAGCTCCTATAAACCATGTTTATTTGTAATACCAGGCAATTTAAGTGGGTTGAACCTATACCATTTGTTTAACAGGAGATTATTTTCACCAAAATTGCCCTAGTTGGACAAGGACCATGCAGGAAAACAAATCAGTTCCACTGTTGGAGTTCAACCCTGTAGATTGTGCCAGTGCTTTAACCTCCCATGGGCTCTACTGTCAGCTCTCCTAAACAGTCATCAGCAGGAAAAATCAAAATGTCTGCCATTTTTTAGGGTGAGTGAAGGAAAGGTATTCAAGCAACTCAGAGCACAGGCAGAAATGAGATGACAAGTGATGTAGCCCTCCTGATAATATTAATGAGCTTGCAAAATAACATGTAGACTCACCTTAAGTCCCATTTTTTTCAGCTGGAAGTTTGGGATTCTTGAGGAGCCAGGGCTTATTTTTGAGTGTCTGTAATAGCAGACTCAACCCCTTCTTGCTTTTCTTTCTCCCTTATGCAGATACTAATGTCTCTGTGGCCATCTGCACCTTATCAGGACATGAAGGGGATCATGAAGGACCACCTCTTTCACAGTCATACCTTAATGTCTGTTTAAATCAGCTATGAATCTGCTCAGGAAGCTGCAAAAATTCACAGTGTGAATTTTTTACTGAGTTAGGCACCTCCATCATGAAACTTTAAAGGGTTCATATACTGAAAAAGAACCACCCTGCGCTAACTTCAAGGTGCATCTGTGCACATGTGTTTGTGCATATTTCTCTTTGCCTGTTTCAGGAAACAATGGAGAGTGCAATTTGGATGAAAATTCAAATTGTTTCTCATGAAGCCAGGAACGAGGCAGGATTTGCATTCTGTGTTCACGTCTGGCTCCCTGGCACTGATCAAGAAAGTGAAAAGAGCCAGAAATTGGCTGCAGAGCAGGACAGAAGGGAGCTACAATTATTGGAGGGGACTATTTGGCTAGTCCAGACATGAGAGATGCAGGCACTGTGCCTTGTCACCTCCCCTGACTTACTTATTTTTATTCTGGGGATGCAAAAAGCTTGAAAGGCTGGTGATTTTCCCATGGGGTTGATTCAATCAAAGATTCTCTTCTGGGGGGTGAACTAGGGCTGCTTAAAAGTAGTTCCCTGCTGCACTACCTTTTCTTTCAACAAGCAGAGGTACCAGGAGGGAACAATAAATGAATGGAGCCTGAATTTCCATGGATTAGCATCTCTGCTTCTGAGGAATTGAGGGCAGTTAATAAATGTCAGAAGGTCGCTCAGCAACTCAGGATGGTTACCTTCTTTTATACTGAGCTGCAGAATGCATCAGTTTTGACTAAACGTGTCCTTGGAAGAAACATTCTTGTCTGGACAGCAGACTGAGGTGAACTCTGGAAATAGCAGGATTGCCAAGCGCTAAAAAAACTCCATTTCACTGTCAGAAAGCTTTTTGGTATTTCCCTTTTCTTACAAGTGCCAGGAACTCTTTCTTTAGGAGTCAAATGTCTCCAGTTTCCTCTGCGTGCTTGTGCAATAAACAAAGACTATTTTTACAGTGAGTTTGAGTGAAGAGCCACTTTGTGTGCCACAGAGAACAACCTGAGAAAACCTGCCTGCATTTGAAAGCAGGATTTTAACTGCATACTTCAATCCAGGTGTTAAATGTTTCAGATAAAAATAATTGTAAACAGAAAGAGGTTTACTCTTCATTGCCATTTCCCTTAGATGTTTTCAAAGCATCTGTTTGTATGGAAGAAATTGCATGAAATTAATAGCAGAGTTTCCCGTGTTGATACTTTCATCCCTGACTGTCGCTTTAGTTCTGACATTTCCACCCGAATTCTTCCCCACTACTTGTCGTAGGCTGCTGGTGTTATTTGATGTAATAGGGATTTATTATCAGGTATTCCAGCAGAAAAGAAATAGCAGGAAATATATTTTCATCTTTATTTTTTATTTTTCCCCTCAATTTTTATAAGCCTCTGGCTGTGAATCGTTATAGCTCTATCCAGGCAATCTTCACGTATTTTCATGGTCACTTGGAAATATATTTTATCTGCTGATAGAAACTGGGACCTCCCTGCCTGTGGCTTTTGCCTGAAAGTTGACTGTAAGTTCATGTGAGATATTAGACCTGGACAGGGCAGTGCTGTAATAGTTCCTAGCCCTGAAGAGCAAATAATTAACAGGATTTTTGTAGAAAAATAAGTTAGCTAAACTGCAGCTCACATACATTACAGTTTGGACCCCTGACAGCTGGGAAGAGCAGAACCTCTACCCCATGTTGTATGGCCTTTGTACCAGCCTGGCTGGGCTGTGGCTGAGCCCCTGGGGCTGTTGGGTCACCTGAGAGTCTACCTGTAACACCCTCATACTTTTTTCTACCCAGTGACTACAACCATTCCACAGGAAGAAAGGGAGAAAAAGGAGTAAAAGAACCAATTGAATGATGTAGAAAGCGGAACCCCTGCTCCCCAGGCAGAGTTTTGCCTGGAACACCAAGGTGGCAGGTAGGACTCTATGATGGAGGAGCCCAGCTCCTGTGGTGAGGAGTGCTGCTGTCAGGCTTTCTTGGGGATTTGGGAATTGCTGGAAAATCCTCTCTTTTTGTATAGAGGTTGCTTCTGCCAGGAGAGGATAGCCAGAAACAACAGTTAAAGAGAAAGTGAATATGGGCTTGCCTGTACATGTCTAGCCTGTCCTAATAAAGGCAGTGTGTTTATATTT
Source organism: Gallinago undulata (assembly GCA_026546715.1). NCBI lineage: Eukaryota > Metazoa > Chordata > Aves > Charadriiformes > Scolopacidae > Gallinago > Gallinago undulata. The sequence continues at coordinate 178,386,410 of JAOTQQ010000001.1, read as the reverse complement.
AGACATGACATCTGTAATGCAAACACATTTTTGTCTCTTTTTTTTCCTTGAAATGTAGGTGATTGTGATGTGTATAAATGAAATTAGATTAAATAACCTTTTATTCAGAGGCCGAGCTGTTTGACTTGGGATTAAACACTGGCCATAGAACCAGAAATACAGGTTTAAATCAGAGTTACAGTCTATTTCTTTTTTTCTGGTAATTTTTCTTCTTTTTTGCATGCTTTACAAACATCATGTGGTTTATGTTATTTACATAGCATAAAGTGTCTCATCAAAGTGAAATCTCTTTGTCAAACACGAATGATTTGAAGCAAGTGTTGGCAAGGAAATAATAGTAAATTTAGATGGTGTGGACTTTAGAGTCAGGGACAGTTTAGAGGATATGTATTATATATGAATGTCACTTAATACACAGGCTTACATTCCTGATCTGTATAGGGAAAAAATAATCGCAGATTTGGCAAAGCATCTTAGGATCTGCTATTTGTTTGCCTTCTACAGGGTAAACAGCATCTTACCTTGGAAAAAAATAATCAGTCTTCCCATTTACTTAACTCACAATTCAGAGAGTTACCACTTTATCCATTCAAAACATGTATGAAAGTTATTTTTTAAAACCCAGAAAAAATACTGAGGAATTTACAAAACTAAATTGGAATTAAGAACTTGAATCTTATTTCTAAACGTGGATAGCAAATGTAGGTGACCAAACTATGGTCTTTAGTGATAACTTACATAGTTCACAAATAATAGGTTTTTCTGCGTTCTCAAATTAGCCTTTAAAGAGAGCTCCTTTTGTACTATTACTCATTCTCAAGTTATATTTGAAATATTGCAGTTATGAAGGATAAAATGCAGGTCCTTTTGCTCTGTATGGAGTTCAGAAAAGCTTTGGCTGAAACTTTACAAGCCAAAACCAGCTCAGAGGAAGAGCGAAGCATGGACAACATCAGAAAATTAAGTTGGAAACACAGAAGTGAAAATACTGGTTTCATCGTGGCACTGCCTGATGGGTTCTGCCAGCCGCCTTCACCTGCTACATGAATGAACATTGCAGGAAATCTGAACTCGAATTAATTTATGCAGATTGCAATTGTTCTTTGCACTTAAACCCTGACCCAAAAGGTGTGCCCTTTCCTGTGGTAATATGATCCGCCTGGTAGTTTCCAGGTACTTGTAAACAAATTCCTGCAGTATAAATAGATAGATAACAGGAATTATCATAATGAAATCAACACTGCTAAAAGCAGACAAAGTACCAAGTCCACACAATTTGCAATCACATTAGAAGCCCGTGGAATCAAAAAAACTAGTATGCGTTTTGGGACCCTGTTACAAAAGAGATACTCCGCTGAGTTTTGCTGGTTTAGAGCAAACAACCCTTTTTTAAATATTTAAAGAAGATTGAGTCTGCTTCCTGAAAAACTGAAGCCAAAGTCTGAGCTGATTTGATTTGAAATGAGGCCATCAACTCTTAAGCAATTTTATTCATGGCAGGTAGGAATTTAATTCCTTATATTTCAGAGTTATGTGTGGGTTCCTTTTTTTCTAACAGTGTAAGAAATATGATCATGCTTCTACATGTGTTGAAAGAAATATGTATACCGTTCGTGCTGGAGAAATGCTTGTGTGTCTAATGGCTGCCAGTTTTCTTACAACTGTAGCCAAAGAGTTGTCTTTCTGATTTCATGGCTCAAAACTAGGAGCAAACATCCCTAAAGAGGGAGTTTTGTTGCCTATTCAGTGCTAAAAAGGTATGGCCTTTTGTAATTTTCTGTAATAAGCATGTCATTTAGTTTGGAGAAGTCAGGGGCCTAGTTCTGTACCATGAATCTGACCAAGCTTTCACTGAACTTTCAGCTGCACCTGATTTGACTGCAGAGGGGAAATGTGAGGCTTGTGTTGCTTAGTAGGACTGAAAAATGGCTGCTGAGCAAGCGCTGGGGTTTGCTTGAAGAAAAAGTGCATACATTTACTAACAACTTCTCTTTTGGCTTAAAGAGGACACCAGCAGAGGAGAAGTAGTTGTTTCACACAAGGGCTGGGTGTTTCATGGGTTCCCCTCCAAGCAATGTTATTAACAAGTTGTTGGTAACTGTGAGTTACCAGCACTGTTGGTTGTGAAGTTACTCAGAGCTTTGCAATACTTTGCTTCCCTCTCCCCGCCTTTTTTTCCCTTAAAGCTTCAGTTCCTGCAGTTGAATTATATGTATAAAAACAAAAGTCAGTCTAACTCTGTTATGACAGGGGAAAAAATTTAAAAAAAATTAGCCGACTGCATCCTGAAGACAGATTAAAAAGAACTCAAAATACGTGGAATTACTGTGGAATTACTTGGATTTTAGCCTCATGTCGTTGTTTGTATGCTTCAGGATGGATTGTATTTCAGTGTTCTAAAGTTATGGATGAGGAGGAGATTAGGAAAACAATTAACACTGAAAGGCAGACTGGATTTTTAGAGTGCTGCATTAGTACTAATACATCCCTCTTTGCTCCGATGTAATGGGCGTGTATCTAAACAGGTTCCTCTTGTCCATTTGTCAGATTGAGGCAATGTGACCCCCTTACTTCCAGACTCCCATTTTTTATCTTGAGCCCAGGCTTCTCATCTTTCAAGGCATTGTTAAGACTACTACTTTCAGATGCTTGCTTTGGGCAAGAAGCCAGAGGGATTAGACGCAGGCCAGATCATCCTATAAAGCCAGGGATGAATGCACTCAGGAAATATAATTTACCATTTACCTGAAGAAATAGAATTTAACTGTTCTTGTGTGTTTATCATATTCTCCAATAGAAGTGGGTAATGTAAAGGGGAGAACTCATGTTTTATGAGCTCTAGAGGCTTTAAGTCAAAAGGATTTCATTTTCTTGGGATGTTCTGCATTTTCTGACATGATGATAGTAGAGAGCTGTGAAGGCGGTAGGCTTATTTTCTGTTTGCCATTTAAACCTCACGCTACCAAACCTCAGTGACTCTTCCTGGCAAAACTCCTAAATTGTGCAAAATCTAGCCTTGAACCAGGGCATGATAGTGTTATCAGATGAGATGGACAACATTGCCCTTCTTATTTCAGCCTTCACTAAAATGCTAAAAAAGTAGGATTCTGTCAAAGTTCAGCAGCAGGCGATCATAGACATTAACCCCAAGCAGCTGCCTCCCTTCCCTGGCAGATACTGCCACCCTTGAGGTGCTGACATCAGATCCCTTCCTGAACAATAAGAGACTTGTAGAGTAGTTGGGATGGGGCAGGACCTCTGAGCTTTCAGTCTGGAGTGTTAAGGTAAAAGGGAAATGTTTGGTTTTACAAGGTGCTCAGCAGTCTCTGCTTTGTGGATGGTACCTCTTTTCCAAGAGCTGGTGCTTGTAACTCAGTCAGCTGCACAAGTTTCATTTGCCATTGTCATGTAGCTCTGCCTGAGCTATTTTAAATCAGCTAGACTGGTTGAAATATCTCTTCTTGCCCTTTTCATCTGAAGAACTATAGAAAACTTTTTTTTTTCCCCAGCCAAATAATTCTTTTTGGTGTGGTTAAATACCTTGTAAACTGAAGGTGTTCAAAGCACAACCTTGTCTGTTTCTTCTCTGCCTCCAAATCAGTATTCAGGACTCTGCCTAAGGCAAAGGACTATGGGGCACTAAGTAAGAGCTTGTCTCCATTGCTTTTAGAAACAAACAAACACACACAAATTTTTGTCTTAGAGTTGCTCAGAAGTTGGGGGGGAGGGGGGGGGAAGATGAGTGAGAGGACTTGGGAGGGAAGATACTTACTAAACATCTCTTTATTCTGACAGCCTGAGTTGAGCTTTGCTGGTGAACCCGAAATGAAGAAGAAAATAAGCCAACTGATTTTTGCAATATGTTACATCATATGATAATTTAATAAGTATCAGTTACTGCATGGCCAGGGAGCGTGTGAACTGACAACGTATCAACTCTATAAATGCCCTGCGTGGCTGTTCTTTAGGTGTCCTGGTTCAGGGGTGTTTTCAGAAGCGGACGGCACGACTGTGGGCTGAAGGAAGTAGAGATCCCACTCACCAAGTTAGCACAGTGCTGTGAATTAGCTGCAGGCAATCCCAGAGGAATATAGCCAGGCTTGGCTCAAGGCGCTTCTAGTGATGGTACCTATGGTGTATGGCTGTCTAAATTAGATGTTCCTGTAGTTGCCCAGTGGATTTAAGGGATACCGAGTTTGCCGAAGGGAGTGTTTTATTCTTTTTTCTGTACTTTCTGGCACTAATTGCTGGTTTGATTTGCTTGGTTGGTTGGTTTTTTAAGTAAAGTTTGGTGATGGTAAAGATGCGCATTTTTAAAAGTATGAATGTGGTACCCACTCTTGAAACATAGAATGAATGTTCTCGTGCCCCAAAATGAGCGAAAGACCTTTGGTCTAGCAACTTTATCTAACGATATAATCATAGGCACATTTTGAGCGTTAGAAGGGACCGCATTTTACCCAAGAAATCCCCGGTAGATTTCCTAGAAGGAGGGGTAAGGGAACAGCATTGCCCGTTGTAGGCGCTGTGATTATTGCGCGCGGCCAGGAGGAGCGGGATGCCTGCCTGGCCGCTGGAGTTAATTGTGCCCTGGCTGGCAGCGCACGGGTCGTGTTTGCCTGTTTGCAGCTTGTGACAGGCAGCCTTGGCCCAGCCTGCGGCCACGCCGTGTGCAAAGAGCAGCAGCGCCGAGCCCCGCCGGGGAAGGGCGAGGGGTGACAATTGGTGGGAAGCCTTTAAGCCGGGCGGGAAAGCAGGTAGCCGGGCGCAGCCGGCAGCGTACACAAGGATCACGGGTTGCGTCTGGGATTTCGCGGCGGATGCCCCAGGAGCACGTTGATTAGACGGGCAGAACCCTTCAAGCCGGTGTAAACGTAGCTAAAAGAATCGCGGCCGATAAAGGGACCGCGTAACCGCTCTCGTAAAGCTCTCCTTTGGCGTTGCAATATTTAAAGCCCAGAAAGATAATGGAGAGAAAACTGGACAATAAAAAGAAAAGGGAGCTGTCCTGCTTAGCTACTTTAAACAACAAAAACATAACCCTGGTGTCTATTCGTAAGCAGCAGGCAGCTCACGATGTGCCTGAAATACTGATTATCAGTGAAAAGTCCAAGACAGGATCTCCGGTAAAAGCAAGCAGTAACTTGCAGAAAGAAGAGAAACTTTTGCAGAGTTACTCCATGGGAACGCCAGAAGTCAATACAGTTGAAAGACAGGTCAGTGAGCTGGGGGGTGTGTTGGGTGTTTCTGAACTGGAGAATTTAAAAATACCCAAACATATTGGGAATATCTTCTGCTTTGGAGATTTTCGAGACCTGCCTGGATGCAGTCCTGAGTAACATGCTCTAGCTCTAGGCAATCCTGCTTCAGCAGGGGAGTTGGACTAGATGATCTCTACGGTCCCTTCCAACTCTAAAAATTCAGTGAAATTCAGTGAGATATTGGATGCAGGTTGTGTGTTAAAGGAGGTTAAACCTTCTTTATCTAAATTGTCTCAGTCCCCTGCAGGGATGCCTGCCCTGTAACAAGCAGTACACAAATGCAAAGTCCTCTGGAGAGCCTCTGAAAGTAATCTTTGAAAACAGATGTTAATGATGAGTTATGCTGTAGTAACTAACGAGCATTTATTCAGCTCCACCTCTAATAATGTAGAGTGGTGATTCCTAGTAAGGAAACATATTAGTATTTCTCCTTCTAAACCCCAGTTGTCTGAGTAGTCTGACAGTAGCTCCTTCCAAGTTATTCTCTGGAATAACAGAAACTGCAGAAACATTAAAAGATCCTAACTGTCGGTAAGTAGTTTATTTATAACTACTGAGTGGATGCCAGCAAAAATTCTTGATAATACATCTGGGGCAACATTATTATTATTTTGTTCTTCAGTGTTGTATATAACTGTGGTATTTTTAGAGATTAAGTGTTGTGAAGAAGAGGTTTAGAAAGATCAATGCTGATAAAAGCATGATGAGGTTTATTACTTGAAAAAGAGTTTTTGCTATTTAAAAGTTAGGCAAATTACAGTAATGTAGTTTGGATCAGTGAATATTGTGAATATTTAAGGAAAAGAAACTCTCAGAACAAATTTTGTGTCCTTTGAAACTGTGTATGCATAAATAATTAGTGTCAGACTAGAATGAAATAGCAGCCAGGTCAGACCAAATATACCTGAAGGCTTTTTCTGCCTCAAGTTGCTTCTCATATTGTAAATGTCTGCTAGAAAACATTTACATAAATGACTCTATTCTACCAATGGATCTCTTTTCTGTATTCAGTTCAGTATAAGTTGTAATACGTTTAAAGAATACACGCTGATAAGACAGATGGACAAGTTGCACTGAAATTTGTTAGGGAGGATGAGGGTTAGATTTCTACTTACTCCGAAGTGCTGCTGATACAGGCACATAATTGAAGACTCGGGACCTTTGATGTTCCTGAGGCTGATCTGTCCTCACTTTGTTGTTCACTGGCTGCCTATAACAAACTGGGAAAGCATGTGAAGTATTTAATTAATAGCATGTGGCTTTTCAGTTGTGTGTTACTGCCTGCCTGAATTCAAAGCCATGAATCAGCGGGTTGTGAAAGAACGAAGCAGGAAAGGTAGAACAGCAACACAGATAAGATGATTCTTTGGCAGCTGGTGTGCTCCAAGGTGAGAGGGCAATAGCTGGTTTCAGCCTGCGGAGATGTGGGGAGAAGAGAAGCCCCAAACCTTCAGAGACACCTGGTGAGAAGTTCTGTGGATGAGCAGGTGGGGAGAGGCATGGGGGAAGGTGCTGAAAGGGATGGGTCCTGTCTCCTCGACAGCTGCCTGCCTGGAGTTGCCGTGAGGAGTCCTGCCCTTGAGCTTCAGGATGTGAAAATTGGCACCCCTGCAGGCCAGGAGAAGGAGGGTGGGAGGGCAGTTCCATCCCTGGGGGGGAGAGCCATGCTGGAGCACCAGTGAGGAGCAGCAGCCTTGTGGGATCTTGGTGTGGGTGATGCTCGGGGAACTGTGGGGTGTCCCTGCCACGGTCTCAGCCTTCTGCTGCAGAGGCCAAGAGCTTTACACTGGTGTTTTAGAGGTTGCTGCACCTCTTGAGAAGGGCAAGTGTGGGGGAAAGGGATGACTTTCCCAGTGACAAGCCACCCCACAGGGTGACCATGGAGCGCAGGGGTGGAGGGAGCATGGGGACCTGGCCAGGGGTGGATAGCAGCTATGGCACAAAGCTAAGGAGAGCACAAAACTTCTTGAATTTACAGCCATGGGGTTGCATCCATTGTCAGGATACCAGTCACCATGTGCATGTGTGGGAGGGTCTCACCTAGTCCTGTGGTTTTTTTGGCTTGTTTTTTTCCTAGTTCAGTTGATTTTCTTACATTTGTTCTGTATTGCTTCAGTGCTGCGTTAAACCCTTGGCCTTTGCACTTCTGAATGAGAGAACCCAAAAGAAATAGCCCATTTTAGGGGACAGTGGGGCAGCCTGATGCCAGGCCTCTGAGGGCAGCCCTTGGTAGAGTGGTTTTACCCCACCAGTCACACAGGCCATGGACAGCAACCACCTTTCCTCAGCTCCAGCTGCTGAGCTCTGGAGTTCATAAAGCCAAGAGCTGCATGCCAAGCAGGGCTTTGAGACTTGGTGGTCCCAGTCCATCAGTGTCTTCCTGCTGTGTTCCACCTCCTTGCTTTCCCAAAAAGCTAGTCCAGCCTCGGGGCATATTCCTGTTGGATGATCTTCCTCCTGCTGGCCAGAGGCAGTCAGGATGGGGAGCAGGAACCTCTGCCTCTTCCTGCTGCCCCCAAGCTCTTCTTTGCCCCGGGCAAGCATGAGCACTACAACTCCTCTCTGGGGCAGCACGGGTTCCTCTTTATGGTGGTGGGTTTCCTCTGAAATCCTCTCGTAGCTGGGCTTCAGATGCCATGCTCATACACATCAACAAGATTCAGTTCCGACTCATCTTGGGTCTGGTTTAGAACTGTCAGATGGGCATGTTTTCTATTCAGCTCTGGTGCTTCCTTTAAAGCTCTCCTCTCTGCTGCTTCTGTCAATGAGTCCCTTCTTAATTTTCTTCTTTTTTTTCTATATTGTTTAAATGAGCTTCATAACACTGCTTTCTGCAGGGATTCTTCACTTTCAGACTAGAGCCTCGCTCTGCTGTGCATTTTGAGTTGAAACGTTTATGTGCAGAATGAGGTGGGGGGGGAGTAATTGTCATAATTTCATGTTTTCTTTATTTACATATTTTTTACATACTAAATGTAAAAATATGCCTGAGACTGGTGGAGCAAACAGACTTGGTGTACACCTCCTCTTAAGAGTAAGGAGGCTTCCTTTGGTGTGAGAGACAAAACAGTTGGTAACTGTGGCAGGTTCTTTCACACTCCCATATGGATGTGGAGTCAGATGCATTTTCATTATTTCATTAGGATTTCTCTCTAGGCAGAAGCAAGGAGGAGAATCCCAGGCACCTTTTTTGGCATTTTGGAGGTGTTTGCTTCTCTGATCCTCTTGCAGATGGTCTCTCTGAATTCCTGTACAGCCTCATAGATGCTGTGTTATGCGTGGGTATTTGCTGGTGTCAGGAAACCCTCTTTTGAGACCTAGCATGTGCCTGAGGAAACCTGTGGGCACATTTCTGCATGCCTGGTCTTTGTGTCCTTATGTGAACCTGCTGTTTTCCTCTGATCTAGTGTAGAAACTCCCCTTCTCGCAAATACACACATAGATGTATTTGTGCCCCCTTTTTTCTTAAGCTGTTAAACAATACTACAGGCTTTGTAAATACTGTGTTTGAACTGTGCACATTTCTGTTTTGTTTTTTGTTTTTTTTCTGTTCTTCAATGGTTTGGCATTTTAGGGGAAGGGGTTTGTTAGTTGTTTTTTTAAAGAGAAATAAGCCTTTTAATTTTTTTTTATATCCATGTCTCTAATTTTTTCCTTCTCATTTAAAAATCTGTTTGCAAGGATTTTTTTCTCATAGAGCACAAACATCTGGTTTTGTCAAGTAACAAACAAATATTTTTGCCAGTTCTTCTGAACATTGGGATAGCTTTTTATCAAAATTATAAAGCGGTGGCCAAGTTTTGGTGTTTCTGTGGCTTACAATGCATTGAAATAGTTTAATCAGTCCTTGCTTTTATGTTTTTCAAAAGACTGGGGGAAGAGAAATACCCTTTAATCTTTTTATACATTTAATTTTAATTGCTTTTATATCACTGGGTACCTAGGAAAACTGAGATGGTTAGTGATCGTGGGGGTAGAGGGAACACAGAAGAGGACATAAGACCTGTAATAGTTCCTGGTTTTCATCTGCAACTGGCTGCCAGAAACACGGCAAAGGAGAGCAGGAGAGGGGAGGATGTGCATCTCACCCGTCTCGCATGCTCTGTTTCACCAAAGGATGCAGAAGGCAAATGCCTTTGTCGTAGGAGCCAAAGTGCATGTACAGGGTGAGCTCCTGTAACTTGCATGTGGATTTTCACTTTACTGGGTGTTTGTGAAAATATGAGCTGGCCACTATGAACAAAGTGTTGTTGGGGGTCTGGGGACGGGATAGGGAAGAGGAGACGAGGGACAATATTCAAATGTATTCTTGAGGTAGACATTGCAATAAATGCAAGCTTGAGTTTAAGCAGCATTTGAGATGCAGTGGATGAGAGAACGTTTTCATTTTCAGATGGGCTTCTTTTCCATATACAAGGCCATGTTATTATTTTATTCTGTGGGAAGGCACAAATGGGAGGAAACAAGAACGTGGTCCTCTTTGTGTGCCCTTAAGCAGGCAACAACCTTTGGAGGGGCTGGCTGTACATTTCCCTGTATGTTGGGGATTTCAGTAACTTCGGGGAAGGGAAGTGCAAGGAGAAGGGTATGTGCCCCAGGTGCTGCCAGGCCTGTGGGAGGGGGAGGTAAAAGGGGAGATTGGGACTAAAATATTTCCGTGACTCTTCTTCCCCAGTGTTCCTGGAGTATAGCCTTGAGGCCAAGCAGAGAAGGAGAGGGCACAGAGGTTCATGGTCAGGATATAGAGGAGCTGCACCGTAATGCTGAAGAGTTGAAGTTGCTCATTCCTCCTCCTGTTCTAATAAATACAGTACAGAGAAAGCTGAAAGCAAACTTCTCACGTTAAATTTTTGCTGGTTTGGTCGTGACCCTAGCCCTCATTATTGCCAAGCTGTCTAAGCGTGAAACAAAATCAAGTTAATGAATTTTGAATACTGCATCAAATGAACTGGATGCAGTCCAGTGTTAATGAGCAGCCTAAATGCTTCTCATCTGCACTGTGGTACTGAGAAGGGAGTTTTCTTGTGGGTGGTAGGAACAAGATTTGAACCTGATCCAGTGGCCCCTTCTCCAGCCCCTTCCTGCAAGAATGCCTGGTATCAGGTGCTTTATTGAATGCTGGAGAGCCCATGGCTTCACAGGCAGGGGAACAGATGTGTTGTAGTAGCTTGCATCTAGATCTTTAGTAGTTAAAGCTGTCTTAAGTCACAGACATGAATTTTGATGTTCTTTCCATGAAATCTGATGTTCTGGGCCTTGTCCCCGACCTTCTCAGTCTTCCTCATCTCTTGGTGTCAGCAATTTCCTTTGGCAACAGACTCTGTGCTCCAATAACCTGTTCTGTGAGAAGCATTGCCTTTACCATTTTTTTCCTTTTTTTTTCCTTTTCTTAATATTTCATTTTTAATTGAATTGAGTGCATTAAACTGTAGAGTCTCAGAACTGCAGAGTCTGCGATATGACTGAGAGATAGACTGCTTCTGGCCAGTCCACTTCAATATTGGGCATTGCATCCTGAAAATTGGTGTTGGATCAAACCAGTGAGTTCTTGTAGCTCAATAGATGATCTTTCTTAGGTGCCTCACAAGGAGGTAGATGAAGCTAAACCGTAGTGGAAGTATCTGCATATAGGTTTGTGTCTTTTAAAATCTTTGCCAGATTTAGATTTTAACTTAAAAGATCTGTATACATGCAGACAGCCCAGGCCTTTTTGTGTATGTGTATAGCTCTGCAGATATCATCCAGCTGGTACCCCTTGTGCCAGCGTGTTTCAGGCTCCTGGGGGATTCTTGATGCTGTTTTCTGTGTTATTTTGGTTTGTTTTGGTTTGAACTCCTGCTGAGCAGTAGCAGGTTGCTGTGACCCTTGGTGCCAGTGACAGTGTACTCTGAAGAGCAGGGCTCGGGCTGCACAGTCACAGTGCCCTGTGGCTGCAGAGAGCTCGAGTTATAAATAATTGGATTGGGGTGGGAATATAGAGACAATTTTGCTTTTATATCCCTTGTGAATATTTTTTGAATTACTGCTCAAGAGAAGTGTCAGAGGCTTGATTCATCATCGTGAAATTAAGTGAAAGTTGTCAAGCATTTCAGTGTGGTATACACTGACTTCAGAGCTCTTCTAGTATATGCTTGAGAGCAGTCAGAATATTGCTGCTTTTACAGGGCTAAATGTACAAGTATTTTATTTTCATCTTTCCTCTTGCTCCTTAGGCTTTGTCTAACACTGATTGTCCTCCTGACTGTGAGCTGGATCCTACAATGAAACATAATTTTGCTTTTGACAACATGGGCTATGAGGAGAGCTTTGAAACCATGCCCTCTCCATCTTCCCAAGAGTACACTGTGACAGTCAACATTGTGGGAATGACTTGCCAATCATGTGTGCAGTCAATAGAAGGCCGAATTTCCAAGGTGAAGGGCATTGTGAGTATTAAAGTCTCCCTCGAACAGGACAAGGCTGTAATAAAGTATCTGCAGTCGGAAATAAGTCCTGAACAGATTTGCCAGGAAATTCAGGATATGGGCTTTGACACCAACATAGCAGAAGAGAGGTTGACAACAGCGACCGTGAATTTGTCATGCTTGAGAGAAGCAGTAGTTAAGCTTCGGGTAGAAGGCATGACATGCCAGTCCTGTGTCACCAACATTGAAGGAAAGGTTAGGAAACTGCATGGTGTGGCGAGAATCAAGGTGTCGCTTGGTAACCGGGAAGCAATTATTGCTTACTATCCTTACATCATTCAGCCTGACGACCTCAAGAGCCATATCAGTAACCTGGGGTATGAATGCACCATTAAAAGTAAATCAGCCCCTTTGAAGCTGGGTGTCCTTGATCTCGAGCGGTTGCAGAAGGCAAACCCCAAGGAGACACCAGCAAGTCTTGAGAGTGATGGAGTGGATTCACTGGCCACTGAGATGAGTGGCACAGCTACAGCGGCTGTACGGATAGAAGGCATGCACTGCAAGTCCTGTGTCAGAAACATTGAAGGAAATATATCTGATCTTCCTGGCATACAAAGTATTAAAGTGTCTTTGGAGCATAAACGTGCTGTGGTGCAGTATAGTCCAAATTTAATTACCCTGTCGGCTTTGCAGCAAGCTATCGAATCCCTTCCACCTGGAAACTTTAAAGTAGGCCTCCTGAATGGATCAGAAGCAAATAAAGGAGCGTCTTCATCACCTGCTTTGCTCTGTGATCCCTTCAAAGAGCCACTGCAAGACACAACATGCATGGCTGTCATTAGGATTGATGGCATGACCTGCAATTCTTGTGTACAATCCATAGAAGGGACGATATCACAGAGACAAGGAGTGCAACGTATAGCAGTTTCTCTAGCTGGGAGAACTGGGACCATACATTATGATCCAGCTGTTACTAATGGAGAAGAGCTAAGAGCTGCCATAGAAGATATGGGGTTTGATGCTTCTGTGCTGACAGGTAACAGCGTTTTTTCTCCCGAGGGTAGTGTGCCATGCTGGGCCATGCATCACTTGTGTTGAGACTCTCTTCTCTTCTCTTCCTAAAACGTCCCTTTAGCATTGTGATTTCTAAGGGACTAGCCTGATCTGACCTCGCTTAGCAAGGGAGCGAGATTTCAGCTGTGAAGCACCTTGTTTCAGCCCTTAATAACTGCACTAGTGGGTGAGGGAGCTGAGTTACATTATGAAGCCAAAGGGTTTGGAAGTTGGTAAAAGGTCTTTCAAATAACTGATCCCCTTTACCCACTAAAGTAGGTTTCCTTCTATGTCTACAGGCTGCTGTAAGTAGAGCTGTCAAACCAAATGTTTTCATTTATGTTCCAAGGTACTAAACCCCACAAACTGAATGAAATCTCTTTCATTTAAAACTACTTTTTACCTAGCTAAAGTGTCCTCTTGGTGTCCTAATCCTTTGACCTTTATCTCTTGAAGATTTTTACTAGCCGTACTTTACTAAGCCTTACGTTAAGTGAAGTAAGTGGCAAGATGCATGTACTCTTTGGTGGGAGCAAGTGCTTTTCCATGTCAACTGCAGCACAGTTGTACATTTTGTACATGTGCTCAGTGTTTAAGAAGTTGCTATGGTGCACAATCTCCTCTCTAGAGAATTTCAAATGCAGCAATATTTATCTGCTTTAACTCAACAGATTTGCTTTGAGATACTGAGGTAGCGTATCTGGAATGAATTAATTTGATCACAATAGATCATATCCTATTAGATTTTCTCATGGGTCCAATCCCTCTGAATCTGTGGAACTGCTGCAGATGAGGAGAAGACTGTATGTGGTATTTAATTATGATCTATTTGGTTTAAAATTTGTTTGTGGGAGACCTTCTGATCCATCTGTGGAAAGGGAGGGGAGCCCCTGTATTTAACATGTTCAGAAGCAACTCTTGCTCCTTTATACAAACCTCTGCCCAAGGGAGGCAGCTTGTGAACGCAGCTGGAGCTGTTGGGTGTCTGTTCAGTATCTGATAAAAAACAAAAATGACTGCAGCAGGCCTGTATGTGTGGAGGTCTTCTGGGTGCTGCAAATCCTTCCACTACTTGTTTTGCAGTACTTGCAGTGTAAATATCATGCAATATAGAGAAACCTGTTGAGAAACTTGTCCTTTTCCCTCTTTGAGATGAAGTACTGTGAGTCCTGCAGAGATGACAAGGACAGAATGGATATGACTGGATCGCATTCTCTCATGCTGGATAAGGACCCTCTAGATACCAATATATCTTTATTGAGTGGAGGTAGTTGTCAGGTCTAGGCATTGAAATTGGAGGGAATCATTTGCCATCTGAATGTGGAAAACCAGTTCTATAGAGTTAAATGGTCATGCAAGTGGTACTGGTGAGTGTATATTATTACATGCATAGTAACAGGCTATATTATTTCTATGAAAAGACCAATATTACCATCACCTTTCAAACAACTAAGGGACTTTGCATGATTGATAAATGTGACCTGCTTGTTGGTTTAAATCATCCAATTGCACTGTAATTAGTGTTTATTCACTTTATGGTGCATTTATTCAAGATACCGCTGCCGGAGGACATGGGCACCAGCCTGACACCATCAATGCTGTTGTGCAGCCTCAAGCTCCAGAACTTCCTTCCCAAGGCTGTGCCTTGGATGCTTTTCCAGACAGACCTCACCTTGATGGGCCAAACCAGCCCAGCGGAGCGACAGCTGAAAAGTGTTTTTTACAAATCACAGGCATGACCTGCGCGTCGTGTGTGTCTACCATTGAAAGAAATTTGCAGAAAGAACACGGTAATAAATTTAAGATTCCTATAATGAGTCCATAAGGGAGTATGGAATGGATAAAGTATTCTGTGCAGTTAATGGAAGAGTCTGTGGTATGGCTTCTGGAGATTAAATAAACAATGCTCTTTCTTAGTGTTAATGTGACTGCATCACTGTTTAGCTATCCTTCTGCACTGGTGGACAGACCCAGTGGACATACTTGTATTGTAACAGTAAGTTGTTGGAATGTGATTAAAATTTCAAATAAGGCTCACGATAAGAACAGAGAAATGGTTCTCATTTCATTTTCAGGGCTTTATTGCTTTACAGAGCAATCCATCTCTTCCAGAGCTGTTGAGAGCTCTGACATGTTTGTGATGTGAAACTTACCCTTCAGGGCACATTTGCACAAGCAGATATGAACAACTGCATGGCTTCAATACCTGGATAATTATATTAGTTTAGGCGCAGCAAAGCTTATTAGGTTAGAAGTCTGCAGACTGGAGCTGCCTTTCCCCTGGCCATACAGAAGAGGAACATATGAGCCTCAGCAATGTCTGATGTAATTTGGGTAGGCATGCCTTTGGAGGGTTTTACTTATTGATTCCTGCGCCCCTGGTCTCCCAGTGATGGTCTCACTGCCTTGATTTAAAAATACAAGAAACCATTTAGCACTTCAGAATAGTATTTTTGCCTGTGATTTTTATGTTTTGCTTTTCAATTCTAAATGTAGATTTCTAAATGTGGGTTTATTTATTAAAAAAAAAAAAGGGAAAAACAAGGGAAGAAAAAGGCCTAACATTGTGCTTGTGGGGTTTGTTTAGGGCTTTCCAGGGTAGAGCTTGTAGCAATGAGTGCAAAGATTGCTTCTGACCATCCTTTTTGTCTCATTAGATGATAGCAAAACTCACCTTCTTCTCTGTGTAACTCATGCTGTTACTCTCATTGCTAAAGGGAACTGCAGTGTTGCTGGATCTCAGTAAAAACTTTGCTGTTGTGACTAGGGAACAACACTAGAAGGAGGCAGAGAGAAATCATTAGGTTTATAACATCTCTAAGTTGTTACAGCTCTCGTTGACAATCACTTGTAATATTCTATTTTTCTTTCTGTCAAAGGAGGTACGTTATCTAATGTTTTTTATTGTTGCCACTGCAGGAATTATTTCAGTGCTGGTAGCACTGATGGCAGGTAAAGCAGAGATAAAATACAAACCAGAATTCATACAGCCCCTTGAAATAGCACAGCTGATCCAGAATTTGGGTTTTGAAGCTACTGTCATAGAAGATCATGCAGAAACAGAAGGAAATGTGGAGCTTCTTGTAAGTCATATGTATTTGAAGTTACGTGTTGATTTTGGAAAGGTCAGATCTGGAAGAAATGTTTTCTTGCAAATGTTTTTGTTGAAGTAGTTGTGGCTTCAGCAGGTCAGTTCTGGCTGGTGACACTATTTTTTCTTAATTGCTGAAAAGACAAAATCAATTTGTCTTAGAAGAAGCTCTCCAAAGATGCTGAAATAAAAAGTGATAGTTTTATCTACAGAACAGACTTTTCTTAGCAAGAAGAAATGAAACAGGACTTTTCTGTAAAGGCATTTCTGTCAGCAGTACAGACTGAGCAACTGAGAATGTATCACCAAACATGTGTTGATAATAATACCTGGGGCTTAGTATAGAGGTCTGAGAACTTTGGATAAAATTAGGACATCATTTATCTGAGGGACAGATTCTTCAAAAGCGTGTTTATATTCTCTGACATACACCTACTACAAGACAGCTAACAACAGTCTGCAGTTGTGCTAGTTGTCAGAAAGTGGGAACATGCCTTATTGAAGCCACAGGAAAATTTAAGTAAGAGAGATGAAGTTACACACGCAGAACTTGACTTTGGCAATGTTACTCTAGCTGCTTGATAGAACTATATTAGCTATACTATTACAGTTAATACAATGTATGAATGGTGCTATACAAATATATAGCTGTGACTATAACTGCTGGTTGCAGAATTGTATAATAAAAGTGGATAGTTGTGTTCTCAGCTTTGTTTCTTTAAGACACATCTATAAAATCTTCACGCTGAGGCCTTCATGCTGGTCAATACCAGGAAAGCTTGAACAGTCATTAGTGCCTTTGTGACATGGGGAGGCCTTGTCTCAGATTCATCCACAAATGTTAGGTGAATGTGGGGAATTGCTAACTGGACCTAAATTTGTCTTTTCTTTAGATTACAGGGATGACTTGTGCTTCCTGTGTTCACAGTATTGAATCCAAGCTCATGAGAACAAATGGCATATTCTACGCCTCAGTTGCACTTGCTACTTGCAAAGCTCACATCCAGTTTGATCCAGAAATTACCGGACCTCGAGATATTATAAAAATAATTGAGGTAGGCTTCAGAAATTTTTTACGTATGAGCAATTATAAGGTGAAGTTAAAAAGGAAATGGAGCAGCAGATATTGGAGAAGTTTCACTGACTTTTGCAGATGACATGGTAATTGCTGTATGTTTTTATGCTGTTGAGGTGAAGCTGCTGTGCTTCACGGCAGTGCATAGTCTTCCAGGTTGTTACTTTAAAAGCACACCTTAGAAAACTACAAAAAGAAATGTTTTTATCTGTATCGGGTAAAAGTGTTATATTCATTCTTTGCAGATCTGTGGGTAGAATCATGTGTCTCTGATTTCCAGTCATTTCAATGAAGTGTTGATACTTCAGAAAAAAATACTCCTTTCTCTTGCCAGGGAAAGAAGCTGTAAAAGAAGTTTTGCAAGAGGTCATACCACAAGTATTACATATCTCTGTATACACTGGCAGTTATTCCCACATCAATTCAGAGAAGGACTTTTTAAACTGAAAGAGCTTGTGATACAGCCACGAAAGGAACAAATCCTGGTTTACCAGTAACCACACAGATCATAAAATTTGCCATTACCATGTGGACAAAAGTTTTTCTTTCTCTGTCCCTCCACAAGGGAAGAGAACTTAATGTATGAAGTACTCACAAAGAGTATTCAGGTGGACAGCAGAGATTATTTGCCATACATCTTCCAGAGTAATTACTCACAAGAAACGCTCCTAGACTGCAGAATTGATGCGGCAGCCCTGACTAACATGTTAACAGCAGACTCTTCAGCAGACTCTTCATGCTGTCAGAGTAGTTCTGTAAAGCACATCTTGACACAGGAGCATCTCGTGATGCAGATAGGAAGTTTAAATGTACTGTGCTTGCAAGTGTGCTTTGGGTTTTTTATGTGGTTTTATTTGTTTGTTTGTATTTTTGTGGGGGAGGTGGTTCTACTGCAGTAACTCACTGAACCATCAGTCAAAATTGGCTTTTTTGCTTATATTTGTTTCTGGGATCCTTTGCCCTGCACTTTTTGTTGTTTTACAGGTTTAAACTGATTCTAGCCTCTTTGATTTTCAATGTCAGGTGTACCTACTGTATATTAACTGCAGTGTTAAGGCGATGCTTGCAAGGATGAACAGGCCAGCAGCTTGTACATTTTTACCTTCCTTTGTAGTACTTCCCATCTCTTATACTTCGTCCAGTAGAGATGAAAGGGCATAAATTTCCCTTGAGGAGGAGGGCAGCAGAGCTCCAGATGTTGGTGGGAGCTTCTCAGTCCTAAGAAACCTGGTACACTTACTGCATCTTTACACTGTGTCCATGTGTAGGTAGCAGAAATCCTTTGCAGTCCACATTTTGAGTGCTGTCTGAAACATCCTCTCATGTTGTCAGGATCTAAAAAGATATAAGAAGTTGGCATTTATTAAATATGGAACAGTGTCCTTTTCTGACATTTCTTCTAGAAGTAGTGTCATTTAAATATGTTATAAATAATATGATTAGTTTAATCAAAACTAACTCATTTTTCCTCCCCTATCAATAAAAAGGAAATTGGCTTTCATGCTTCCGTGGCTAGAAGAGTTCCAAATGCACATAACCTGGACCATAAAAAGGAAATACAGCAGTAAGTACTTCTCTTTCTCTCTCACTAATGAATGTGTATAGGTCATCTCTTGAAACTCATCTCCCCTCCCCACCCCCAGTTAATTTACCTTATCCTTGTGTAAAGCGTATTTAATTTTTTTATTTGCCATTTGGTTCAAGTACTTTTATTACTTCCATTAGTTTCAGATTTTAACTGGTAGAAGTCTATAGATTTCTATACAGTTAAGCATGTAGGAGACATGGAAACTTTCCCAAATATCCCAAAGCTGTGTGTTGGTATGATAGTAACACCCCAAGCTCTGCGCTGCAAGCACAGTGTTTGGCCTGGGTATGGCGGGGTGTATGACAACCAGGGATTTACAGCTTCTGCTTTTCAGGTGGAGGAAATCTTTCTTGTGCAGCCTGCTGTTTGGTATCCCTGTCTTAATCCTAATGATTTATATGCTAATACCCGACGGTGAGCACCACGGGTCTATGGTGCTAGAACAGAATCTCATTCCTGGACTATCTATTTTAAATCTACTCTTCTTTGTCCTGTGCACTTTTGTTCAGGTAAGTCCACAGTACTTCCTTGGGGTTGGCTTTCTATTCACCTCCATGTATGCAGTCTGATGTGGTAAAGACAGGAAACTGGAAAGGTTTAGTGGATTAGTACTGCCCTCTTGTCTGTACCACCTATGCACAATAAAGTGGCGCTTTTCTGCAAGTTATCCATTCTATAATTTCTCACAGTGCTTACTCCTGCTAAAGTTGCATCAGATAGTTTTCCAAGTGGGGAAGGTAGTGTTAAAATGAAGAAGTACCTGATCAGGTGCCAACTAATTGAACAGCCATAGGTAAAACCCTTCAACTTCTGTGCTTTGTTTACTCTGCATTGCTGAGGAAAAGGATGATACTTAGCTGACAGAGTTGTTTTGAGAACAAGGAGGGGCAAGTGAGAGGGTGACAGTGGAGTCAGCCTCCTAGCAGGCCACTCTGCTGAAGTTACATCAATATAAAGTTCGCATGGGACAGCAACGCCTTCCCTTATCTACTGCATGTTTATAATTCTGCTGCAGGCAGTATTACGAGCTCTCTGCTTTCACTGCTGCGATCCTAATACCAGTCTGTCTGTGCTTACACCAACAGTTTCTTGGTGGATGGTATTTTTATGTACAAGCCTACAAATCACTGAAGCACAGGACGGCCAATATGGATGTGCTCATCGTACTGGCCACGACGATTGCTTACGTGTATTCCTGTGTGATCCTGATGGTAGCGATAATTGAAAAGGCAGAAAAAAGCCCTGTCACTTTCTTTGACACTCCTCCGATGCTGTTCGTGTTCATTGCACTGGGGAGATGGCTGGAACACATAGCAAAGGTAACCCATCTTCATGGTACTTATTGTGTATGTATGATGAGAGGAGATTAAAACTATTCAGAGGAATTTTGAGTCAGATGTTTCTGATGTAGCCTGCTATTACACGAGGTCATTCAGAGTTCATTGTGTTAAGTAGGCACCAGCATTTATATATCGCAATATATCTTAAACATTTATTTCTGTTTCTTAGAGTAAGACCTCAGAAGCTCTTGCTAAACTTATATCTCTTCAAGCCACCGAAGCCACTGTGGTGACTCTTGGACCTGACCACTCTATTGTCAGGTATATATTTGTGAACCAAACCCCCTTCAGCCCGCCTGGGTGCACAGACTAGGCTTGAGGCGGTTACTGGGAAAGCATTGCTATTCTTTGGATGCTGACAGCGTAAATAATCTGTCTGTTCTACTTGTGTTTTTTGCAGGGAGGAGCAGGTAGCTGTTGAACTGGTTCAAAGGGGTGATATTGTAAAGGTTGTTCCTGGTGGAAAGTTCCCAGTGGATGGAAAGGTCATTGAAGGCAGTTCTATGGCGGATGAGTCTCTCATTACTGGTAACTTTCCCTACGCTTATGCAAAGAAGTTACATCTTCTAGAACACTTTCTTACAAGGAAAGAGAGCAGAGCAAACCCAAAAGCTGCTGTCTGAATAACCTCCCACCTTAATAGACACTGTGCCTGGCCTTTGCAAGCTTGAATCCAAGTCCCACTCCTGCATACACCCTAAAAAGCTGGAGAATTTCCATTCAGTTTGGTCACTTTAACTAAAGGATAGGATGGGTAGAGTCTAAACACTATGGTCATTATTCCAGAGATCTGGTGGATGTTTCCCCTGAATGTGTCTGTAGAGATAATGGTACCTTCTCACAAATAACTTCTGAAGGGCAATGGGGAAATATTGTTGAGATGTTGGGCAGTGTATGGGTGGGCACTGAACAGGGCTGCTGACAGGGATCTCCCAGTGAGCAAGAGGAGGTAAAGAAAGCCTCACAATTTGATTCAGGGTCATGGGGCTTTTTCACAGCTTTTTGAAATGTTCATTTAATCTTCTAAATATAATATGGATTTATTGCACCATGTAATTCTTATAAATAAGGTAAAGGTTATTAAACATTTACATGGGCATTGGCTTACTTGTTTTAGTTATTTACTTTGCTTGGGCACACCCTTAGTTTAAGAGAACCAATCACTATCACTAACCCTAAAAATAGAAAAATATAAAGATTTTGTAGAGCTAGCATTCTTGAAGAGGCAGTGTGAGAACAGGAACTTTCCCACAGAGACAACTTTGCTAGTCTTTGAAAACTGAGGGTGGTGAAAATAAAGACAGATTGCTCAAACTCCCATAGCTATGAAAATTATTAATCAGAGAAATTCTTAGCAGTTCCTTTTACAAACAGTTTTCTCCTGGCCCTTTTGAAGGATGGCATCCTGGAGGGTTAGGACCAAAGGAACAGCATGAAACTAAACCTAGAAAAAGGTTTATAGAAGTATGACAGCACTTATACATGTCTTTACTATACACAGATACACAATATTTGATTTCTTGTCATTATTGCTTAGCATATGCTGATTTTGCCAGCATACAATGATCTGAGTGCTAATGAACTATGTTCACTATTATTAGGGGTATTACCTCATTTATTCTTACGTTTTCTTTCTAGGGGAAGCTATGCCAGTCACTAAAAAGCCTGGGAGCACAGTGATTGCAGGTTCTATAAATGCACATGGCTCAGTTCTTGTTAATGCAACTCATGTTGGTAATGATACCACTCTGGCACAGATCGTGAAATTGGTGGAAGAAGCTCAAATGTCAAAGGTAAAAATAATAGAAAATAAAAAGAAAAATGTGTTCATGGATTTTGATTATATAAGAAAAAGATTCTATATTTTTATATATTTACTTGTTCAACAAACAGTATGTTTTCCAGACTTCAAAAAAGAATCAGATAAAGAATATTAGATATTTTCATGAACTCTACATACTTGTGGGTTTTTGATCATAAACATACAATTGCATTTTTTTTCTTTTTTATAGGCACCCATCCAGCAACTGGCAGATAAGTTTAGTGGATATTTTGTTCCATTTATCATCACCATTTCAACAGTGACATTGATAGCATGGATCACAATTGGTTTTATAAATTTTGATATTATTCAAAAATATTTTCCTGTAAGTAATTTCATTAAGAGCTGAGTTTTGGTATTAGGGTATCTTCCAGTGTAATTAACATACCTTCTGTGTGTAGGGTTTGATGTTGCAACCTGGCAAATACTTTTGTACAACGTGGTGTTTTCTACACAGAACACTAATTGCACTAACTAAAATCTATGTGCAGGTATAAATATACCTTTGCATTTACCCCTCAGTTCTGCATGGGGTTCCTAAAAACTGAAATTATCGGCAGTCTTTTTGGATAAACATGATCTAGAGTTGCATTGCAAGGAGCTGAGCCATTCCTGTATTGCCTGTAACTATTTTGGACACCCTTGTTCCTGATAGCAGATCGTGGGTTTGGCTTTAGAAAGAAGATGGGCTTCTGTTATCTTTAGGATGTGTATTTGCTGTGCTCAGCAACTGTGGGGATGTGTGTAGCTGGAAATAAGGTTCTCCTTTGCTAAGCTCTAAAGGAAATGCCAGCAAGTTATATTGTCATCTGGGAGGCTGAGAGCAGAGTCAAGCATATGTGTGCTTGAGCATAAAAAACCCCAGAAAATAGTGTTATAAACAATTCATAATATTGACCTTTCTCTGCCATAACAGTAAAAATAATATATAGCTTTCCTATACTGGAGGTTGCAGGTAAATGTGTTTTTTGAAATGGCTGTGATTGATTATACATCAATGTTATCTTCTCTCAGCAATCATACATCTCTTTCTTTCTTTTTTTCCCCCTCTCCCTTCTTCTTGCAGAATCAGAACAAACACGTTTCAAAAACTGAACTAATACTGAGGTTTGCATTTCAAACCTCAATCACTGTGCTGAGCATTGCATGCCCCTGTTCTTTAGGCTTGGCTACCCCCACAGCTGTGATGGTGGGCACAGGAGTTGCTGCACAGAATGGGATTCTCATCAAAGGAGGAAAACCCCTGGAAATGGCACACAAGGTTAATAGTTCGTTCCGTACTTTTGTAGCTCACCCAGGTGTTGCTACATGAAATATCATTTCCCAGGAAATCCTGCTGGTCCAGAGAAAAACTGCAGAACGTTTGTTGGTTGGTGGGTGTTTCTTTTGCTCTATTGGTTGCTGCTTATTAAGGTAAAGAAGACAGATCTGACCTTCTTTCTTCAAAGCAGTCACAGCAAAGTGTTAAGAGTCAACAGTTCCTGCAGTCTTATGCTAGCGAGGCTGCTGATCCTCTACATGACCTCAGAGGTTTCTGATATTGTTCATGATGAGTAGTTTACAATGCAAGAGAAAAACAGAATGAAGTTCTTTTAGTGTATAGAAAAAAGACGGAAGGGAGGTGGGAAAAGCCCTTCAAAGACAGAAAACTGATGAGGAGATTGAAGGATGTGGAGGTTTGGTATATCCGCAGCCAGTGAAAAGAATATGAGTTTAAAACATGCTGGGGTAGAGTCAATTAGGAATAACAGAACATTTTAAGTGAAAAGAATGGTTAGGAATAAGTTAATCAGACTGATAATTCTTGTTCTTAATGGACATTATAAAACATAGACCAGAAGTTTTTCCAAGACTCTGTAAAAACCCACCCCAAATGACTGCTAAATAGTGTTAAGGTTTTTTAGCTTTTGAATTGAAATGAAGCTAGTGTCAGGGCTTGTAAAATTAGGGGACCTGTTGGATTCTGCAAGGTTGGTGGGTTGGAATAGCTAGGAATGGAATAGGCCTACTTTGTTGAGTTTTTCTGCTTCTGTGTTTCTCTGTGCCTCTTTATTTTCAGTATTAGAACTGACTTTAGCAGTGGGTTTCAGTGTATGTGGGGCTGTGTTTTTTGGTTCATTCCCAGTTCCTCAGGACCCATTGGGCTGGCTAAGAAGTGATTGTTGAATTTGGTGAACGCCATGAGGCTGGATTTGGTTAGGTCGTTGCTTCTGGAACTTGTTGCAGCTTCTTGCACTCTCTGCACATGCTCTTATCACCAAATAACTTCCTGAGTCCTCTTTCCTCAGTGCTATTGTTAGTTGTTTAGAACAGGATTTGTAAAAGCCCTCACCACACAAAACACCACCCAACGCTAATCCATATCCCCGAGCACCATGTCAACTCATCTCTTGAATACCTCCAGGGATGGTGCCTCAACCACCTCCCTGG
>JAOTQQ010000001.1:178325735-178362246 GCA_026546715.1 Gallinago undulata | reverse complement strand
CTTGGGAGAAGAGACCGACCCCCGCCTCTCTACAGCCTCCTTTCAGGTAGTTGTAGAGAGCGATAAGGTCTCCCCTCGGTCTCCTCTTCCCCAGACTGAATAACCCCAGCTCCCTCCACCTCTCCTCATAAGACTTGTGCTCCAGACCCCTCACCAGGGGTTGTAGCTTCAGTGAAATCACTGTGTGGGGAATGAATAAGAAAACTCAGGGAGACCTTCTGTACAGATAGTTCAAGGTACATGCAGGAATCTCTACTTTTCTAGATTTTTTTCTGTCTTGATGTAGATATAGTTAACCCATTATTAAAGTCCTGCCTGTATTTATGTGCCTACAGCATATGAGTGTCCCTATGCTCATGAGGCTTAGCCATTAACTCTGGTTTATTTCTTGCAGATCAAGACTGTGATGTTTGATAAAACTGGGACCATCACCTGTGGAGTTCCTAAAGTCATGAGGGTGCTTTTGCTGGGAGAGACGGTTCTGCTCTCCCTGAAGAAGGTGTTGGCGGTGGTTGGCACTGCAGAAGCCAGCAGCGAGCATCCCTTAGGAGTGGCAGTCACTAAATATTGCAGAGAGGTACTTTGCCTTCCTGTTTCATCTAAAGCCTGAAGGGATTTGTGCAAATGCAGCAATGTTGTATAAAATGAGTGAGTCCCAGAGGGACAGGCCTGCCTGAAAAGTAACAGGCTCGGAAAATGGCAGGTTTTATGGTTGTGCATCTTAGTCTGGACAATACCAGGAGGCGTATTCTAAGCTTTGTGTTTCTGATAATGCTGTGGAGTTCTCAGGCAAGATCTTACAAAGTTTTTCCTGAACTAGTGGGAAAATGAGGATTGTGGAATATGTGCAGGAGGAATACTTACGCTTAAAATAGCATTGTGAAGCAATGCGTGTGGTGACATGTCATATGTTACCTGACTGTAATAATTTCTATTAGTCACTTGCTTATAAATTAGGCAAAAAGCTTTAAAACCTGAATATTAAACTGTGGTATTTGTGAATTTCACAAATGAATTAATAGATTACTCAAGTCTTTGCAAATTTTGCAAATCCTTAAAGGTCGTTTATGTATTGCATGTGTTTCTCAAATGTTTCAGGAAGAATGAAAGCACAAATAGTAACCAGAGTAGGAAGCCTGGTTTAAATAAATAAGTTCTTACTGCTAAGTCAAGTCATTAATTGACTTATGGAAAAATTCATTCGGAAGAATATGTCAAACTTATTAGTGATAGATCTTTCAGTGGTAAAATTTGGAAGTTAACATATAAGTTTAGAAGGAAAAAGAGAGTATGGGTAATGGTTCAGGTGTCTCTCATATTTTACACTCTCTGTTTTCAAATTTGTCTTAGTTCCCCAACACTTCTGTAGTCATACTATGCACCAGTTACTACTGGATCATGGCTTATATGAATTGCAATGCTATACTGTTTGCTAATATTCTTACCACCTGCCTTATCATCCCTTTGTTGTAAGAAGATTGCTGAAAGGTAGATGTAATTCCAACTTCCAGAGACAGTCCAGAATAACTTGTTTATAAATGCATATTTTCTCCATTCTTTTTGTAACTTACAGTGTTCAGGTAATCCCTTTTTGTCATCTTTAGTGTGCTCACTAACTCAATAGAAAGACCCAGTTTCCTTGTCATCCAGCCAGATCACTCCAGGAATTAGACGCAGTTTTCCACTGTACTTTTACATATATATAAAAGGCTTGATCCCCCACAGCCACTTGTCTGTAAGGTTAATTAGAAGTTGTATCTTTTCAGCTGTATGGTTTATTGTTATAGTATTTCTCTTTAGTTCTTAGTCTTGGCCGGTCGTGAACCACCCATGTAACTGCTTCATCCTTTAACTGCCAGGAAAAGCTGTCCCTTATGGTTTGCTGCTGCCAGGGCTGAGACCAGGATGTGGTCTGTACGGCTGCCCCTTTCTAGTCTAATTCACAGCGTGTCCAGAACATCCTTATTTTTAGTCCTGCACTACTGATACCCCATGCTGCTTTTCTTTCAGTCAGTCATTGTCAAGAATCTTAGAATGGTTAGAGTTGGAAGGGACCTTAAAGATCACTAATTTCCAACCCCCCTGCCATCTGCAGGGACACCTCCCACTAGACTCAAAGCCCCATCCAGCCTGGCCTTGAACAGAGAGGAGGAATGAGGCCTCTTTTCAGCAGGAGTTATCTAATATTTGAACTTCACATAGGCTGCACAGACTGATGATGAACTCTGGTTACATCTGCAGGAGCTTGGCACTCAGAGCCTAGGATTCTGCACTGACTTCCAGACAGTCCCGGGCTGTGGCATCAGCTGCAAAGTCGGAGGCGTTGAGGCTGTCCTGGCCACAGCCGAGAAGGGTCTCGATAAACTGGACACTAACAGGAGCAGGGACAGCAATGCTCCTCTGGGAGATAACAAGCTGATCGCACTCCCCGAATCACAGAATGGTATGTCTGCCCCCAGAGTGACCGCCAGTCACAATGAATCAGCAGTGGCTAATGAATCAACAGTGCTGACCACTGTAAAATGATCCCATTAGACTAGGAACAACAGAAAGACGGATTTATGGCAGAAGGAGACAACATGAGGGACAAAAATGCACCTTAACAAAAACCGAAGTGCTCTTTTTCTCCTACTCTCTCTGCAGTTCAGAAACCTAAATAAGAATTTAGATGCTACAGTGACGGGTACTTGAAAAGTTGAAACAAAACATAAGCAATAAGGTATATTCAGCAATGTCCCTTTTGGAGAAAAGAATGGTCCAGCAGAGCGCAAAGTTTGCCAGTTAACATTATCTTCCCATTTGGAGCAGTTACCTTTAACATATGTTATTTTACTGCTGCACTTTATATCCTACCCTTGAGTTCTATATTAACTTGGACCTTTTGTTTTCTGTTCATAGCTCTCTCAAGGCATTTACTTCTAAAAAAAAACCCTATTCAGCAGATGCACAATAAAGTGTGTTATATCTGCAAACCAAGTTTCAGTGCTTGATGTTTTTGATTAGGCTGATATGTTTGGTTTTGTTTCAGGCTCTGTGGAAGCTCTTTTATAGTGTAGGAGAGAAAGAAAAAGTATTTAAAGCCTTTCTTAAGAGCTCATCAGTTATCTTCAGAAAACTGTGGCTCTCCTGACCTTTTTGAGAAAGCTATTAGAAGAATTAAATAAAATAGGAACTTTAATCATCAGAACTCTGCCATTTATGAATGGTGTTAATGTAGTGTTTTCTCACCTGTTTCATACAGCTCTTGTACAGTTGGATTGAATTCATAATGAGGTGCTCTATATACTGTTTCATTGTTTGTTAGAACAAAACTACCTTTTTTCTTAATAGAAATAGCCTTTATATTTGAAAGAAGTAATTAGTTGAGAGAACAAAGCAGCGTGGCATTTATGAAATGTGCATACTGCACTTATCCAGAAAAACAATGCCAACTGGCAAAGGCAAATACAGGCAAATAATTCCATTAAGTTCATGACGCAGTTCTGTGTATAAACAGGCACAGACTGAGTCTTGAAAGATAAGTTTTATGAGGCTGTCTTCAGGTAGTGCCCATGCATTTGTGTTTGGCCATGACAGCAGCACTTCAACAAAACTAATTCTGTCTGTGTTTTGAGTGTGACTATTGCCAGTCTGGAACACACACACACACACACAAAAAAAAAACAACTCCAGGAAAACCTCTTCAGAATATTTTTCTGTAGCTAATACAGCCTGACATTGTCCTCCTCAAACATCTCTGGCTTGTGTTTGCTGTTTTTGAGTTGCTTATTTTTCTTTTTATTTGTGCATAAAGGTCCATCAGCTTCTCATACCTACTCAGTGTTGATTGGAAATCGTGAGTGGATGCGACGCAATGGCTTGCATATTGCAAGTGACGTAAACGATGCAATGACAGACCATGAAATGAAAGGACAGACTGCCATACTAGTGGCTATAGATGGTAACTGCTGTTCATTGGAATGATTTAATACACATTAAACATGACTTCATACATATCAATTGATCCTGCCATGGAATGAATAAAAACAAACTCTGGAGCAATTGATCGATCAGCGGCTTAGTGTCAAGAAACTGTAATCTTTTAGTGTAGAACTGCAAAGCATCAAGGTGTTCTTTAAAAAAGCTTTCACCTCATTGCAGTGTTTATAAGATCTTGTTGGGTAGTTTTTAATTTAAGTATTAATTTCTGAACCTCCTGTTGTCTGGGGCTGCTGTTCAGAAGAGCAGTGGCAGTGCAGTGCTATGTCTCATCCTGACTTTATATCACTTAAGGATCACAGGCCAACCTATTGCACCACTGATTTCAAAACATTTCATGAATACATATGATAATTCATTAGGTCATTCGAGGGCAATAGATCAAACTAAATGAGTTTTGCCAGAGGGGTTCTGTTCTGTGCTACACAGAAAGAGATTTCAGACTTTACCTTAATATGAGAAGCTGCTGGAACAGTGATAGATTGCAACTACTTCTGTGATCTTGAAATGGGGCCTCTGATTCAATTACTGAATAAATATTCTTGGTGCTTCTCCAGAGCAATTTTGAGATGCATTTCCACGTTTCAGCTTGGGCTCCATCAGCAGTCCAGGAAAATCGAGTGCTCTTAACATGGACACAAGGGCTGTGATGTACAGCTGGCATTTCTATGGCAGCTAGGGATAGCAAAGACAGGTACAGGGGTGCAAAACCTACTTAAGTCCTTACTTTTGAAAGGTAACACGCACTGATACACCAATGCGATATTTTTGTAAGTCACATAAGGAAACGTGGATGCACCTTTGAGTCCATGTTTTGGAAGGCAGGTGCAACACTTCTATAGAAAGTAATTAATTTTAACAGAGATCCAACCTGGAAAGATCAGGGGACATAAAACCAGATACTGTGCATGCTTCCTCCTGGTGGAGTGGCTTCAATATCTGATTTGGGCTTAAATACTCAAACTTTCTCTGGCCCACTATCGTATTTGTCCTTACCATAAAAGCTAGAAGTCGGGCATATTTAAAAGCTACCCTCCTCTTCCCTTCCTCCTGGTCTCTAAGTATCAAAGGTGTTTATTGTTCCATCTGAAACAGATAAATGAGAAAAGTGTATGTGTGTAAGAAAGAGACCATAGCTTAGAAAATTGTAGACACTTGTTCAGGCTTATAAATGTTGTTATTTTCCAGAATGTGTCATTTCACAAGCCACCATGGTGCGATGGAGGGGAAGTCCTGTTTTCTTGCTGCCACTTTACCTCTCACAGTTCTGTTTAACAGTGTTTCTTTGTGCAGGTGTGCTGTGTGGAATGATCGCAATAGCAGACACTGTCAAGCAGGAGGCAGCCCTTGCTGTGCACACGCTGAAAAACATGGGAATAGACGTGGTGCTGATAACGGGGGACAACAGAAAAACTGCAAAAGCCATTGCTACTCAGGTATCTGCTTCTTTGCCTTTCAAAAAAAAAAACCATGATGAGGTTCTAAAGCTCTTCTTACCTCAGTGAATTTGGAGCAGGAACTCAGGTTCACTGGATACGTTAAATGAAAACTAACTTTTCTCGAATTGGACTGAAAATCAGGTGAGGTACCATGGCATAGTAAAGGTCAGTGGCTGCATTAAGATCCCACTGAAGACGAGCAGTGAGTATTTCTCCAGAGGTAGAGAGTTTCTTGCAGTAATTAGTCCATTGCTGAACTGAAGCCTCCTGCTTCCCGTCACTGAAGGGCAGTTGTGTTTGGTTAGCAACAAAGAAAAGTTCCTTTAAAGTCCAGTCCTATTCCCAATAAGGGAAACAGGGATTTGTCATTATTTTTAAGGGAAATATAGTAGTAACAATAAGAATTATTGTTAAGAAGCACAGCAGTCTAAAGGAGGTTGGGTTTATATGAGATTTCCTTGATCTCAAACTATAAATGTTGCTCCAAAGACAAAGACAGATTCTCACTCTACCTTGCTGCATTTCCACCCTCTCCATCTTCACTTCCCTCTTTCCCCTTGCATTGGTCTACTTCTAATCTACCGTGTGCCACCTCGCTTTCCTAAGGTGTCCCACCGCACAGCTAACTCAGCCAGCGCTGTGGTGTGCATGTTCTTTTATCTTGTGAGGTCTCTTTTGTTTCTCAGTGTGATGCTTTAATCCTTCTCCACACTTTCATTTTTGTGTTTGGTTATGGTAAAGCACCTTCCCACCCCGTGTTTCTTTGTTAAGAGAAGTCTTTTGGAAACAAGCTCCGATGTATGGTTCCTGGCACTCAAGTGAAGTTTTCAAACAAGCTCAGTCTGTGCCAACCTGCATTTTCATTGAATTTTTGGTACTAACTTCCTTTCCGGTGGAAAAATGGTAAGACACTCCTAAAAACTTTAAAAAATTTTACTTTTTGAAAGGTTGAAAGATAGCTTCTACGCTGTGTAGTGAAAAGTTGATCTGTGCCTGGTGAGGCAGCCAAACCAGGGACATTATCCCAGCCCTCTTTAGTAGACCCACCTGTTTTCAACCACAGCGCCGTTGGTAGCAACTCCATGTTAGTTGGGAGGTGGATGGGTACAAGTGTTCAGCCAACCATCTGCTTTATTTTCATAGTTTCCCTGAGACTTGCACATACTTGCCTTTCTGTGTTTCGCCTGGTTTAACTGCCTGATCATACATGGTTCCTGTGTTGCATTTCACTGAAACCTTTATTGGTGCACCAAGCAGCCTGATTAGCTGAAAACTGGCTTGTTTAACCATCAAACCGTTATTGCCAGAGCTTCAGAAGCCCTGTGGCGTGTGATGCTAAGGGCAGAGCATATTTGCCAGCATCTCTGCAGTAAAAATGGAGGGGGTTGTAATCAGACCCTTTCTTATGACAAAGGCATGTTGCTCTTCAGCTTTCTGCATATTTTTCAAGTGTTGCCTCCACCAGAATCAGTTTGGTTCATCTTCCTCTGTTTCCCCTTCACCCAGAACAGCAAATGGCTCTTCCTTTTAGCATGAAGCATATCACCAACTGGGTATGTTTCTTTCCTTGTACGTAGGTTGGGATCAAAAAAGTCTTTGCTGAGGTTCTTCCATCTCACAAGGTTGCAAAGGTCCAGGAGCTCCAAAGCGGGAGGAGGAAGGTTGCGATGGTTGGTGATGGAGTCAATGATTCTCCTGCGCTAGCCAGGGCCGACATTGGAATTGCAATTGGAACGGGCACCGATGTTGCCATTGAAGCAGCGGATGTTGTTCTTATCCGAGTGAGCACTACAATTCTGAGCTGTCCTCTTTTGTCACCAACACTCCTCTTTTTGGCTTGCTATTCTGAAGACGGCATGTGGAAAACTTTCAATGCTCTTCTGTCTTGCAGAATGACTTGCTGGATGTAGTTGCCAGTATTCATTTATCAAAGAGAACAGTTCGGAGAATACGAATAAATCTGATTCTTGCCTTAATTTATAATCTGCTTGGAATACCCATAGCAGCAGGTATGTGACTGTCAGAACTTGGCTTGTCAAAGACAGCAGCACAGTTGAGCTTTGTGGTGCCTCTCACAGGATTTCCTGCTCAAGGAACCAAAGAGAGGTTCCCAAAGTATTTAAAACTTGGCAGAAGGAGGACAAAATAAATACATTAATTTTTATTTTTTTATGGTATGGAAAGAATCTTCTTTTCCCAAATATTAAACTTAAGGATAAATTCTTACATGTTGTAATTAAAACCATGCTCTTATTTCACATAGCAGTACTTGGGGATTAGTTTCTGTATCTCCAAGCCTAGCTCTAACCAGAGATACCACCCCACTTCTGGGTGTTCCCTCTTCTGTTCACCCTGAATCACACATTTTCTCACCTACTATTCTCATTCTCTCTCCTGTCAGGTATCTTCTCATGCTCCAAATTTCTCCTTAAAACTTACTTCAAGCATTCCTCTTTTAATTCGTGAGTAATTCCTTCCCCCTTTGCCTGGACTATTTCCTTGTCTTTCTGTTGCTTTTGCTTTGTTTCACAAGTACAGAATAGCTGGAAGGGACAAATAGTCTTCCTTGTGGCCACAGTGTTGTAGATGAATTTGGTGTAAAGGTCATCTGTTGCAATGGAAGGGACATGTTTAAAAATAAGTGAGTTCATATATATCATTCTAGTAGTGTTTATGGAAGTCTCAGCAAGTCATGTTGTAGAACTGCTGATCTATGAACTGCTTCTATGATAGGCGGGGACAGAAATGTCGGTATTGGGACAGGCGGCTCTGGCTGATGTCCATGTGGTTTTTTGCTAGGTGTGTTCATGCCTGTCGGCCTCGTGCTTCAGCCTTGGATGGGATCGGCTGCAATGGCAGCTTCTTCTGTGTCTGTCGTGCTGTCTTCCCTGCAGCTGAAATGGCAAGTTGTCTTATACTAATCAACTGGGGAACCTGCTGGAACTCAAATGAGATGTTACTTTGGGTTTTGTATACTGAAATGTACCTGACAGTCCTTTAGCTTGCAGTTCTTCTGTCTAATCCTCGGCTCTGAGAGAGACAGGTGTAGTGGGAGATGTCTCTGCCCGTGGCAGGGGGGTTGGAACTCGATCATCTTTAAGGTCCCTTTCCAACCCAAATGATTCTGTGATTCTATGATTCTATTATGAGCACACTTGGACTAAGACTGTCCTGAGCATTCTTTAACTAGCAGCTAAAAGTGTGACTGGGTGCCGCCTGTGCTGGAGATCTAGTTCAATAATGGGTTTTCCTGTGACTATCAAGTGAACAAATAATTCAAAAGACGGTTCTCCATAACCTAACACTAGATTTGTTTTTTTTAAAAAAAATACCTGGTTTTAATTTTTGACTATTTAATTAAGCCAAAGAGAAACAGAGAAGCAGTGTATTTTTTCTTTTGCATCTTGCTACAGATAAAAAATCTTGCTTGTTTTTTGGAAAGCAAACCAATTTCTCAACTATAACAAGATTTTTCAAAGTGTATTAATTTTTTTATGCTACATTTTTTGGGTGCAGTTACAGTGGACCTGTTTTTAACATCATTGTGAGCAAACATCTTTCAAAAATAAGACTTTTTATGGTGGCTGAAAGTAGTCCAAGCCTTCAAATATTTCTACTGTAGCTGGGGTTTTCTGTAGTGTGTAGTATAGTACAGCATAGTATAAACTAATATAGGAAATCTGTTGCTGCATCATGGTTTTGATCCTACAAATGCTCAATGAGACCACAACCCAGAATAAAAACTACATACATGCTCATGTCACCTCTACCATTTCAGGATTTTCATCCTAAAAACTTTCTGTATGGAATTAACCAAAGTATGACTGTGATTCCTTTATTCTCCAATGCTTTTGATGTGCTGATTACATTAAGTATTGGACACTATTGTGGTTAGATATTGAGAACCCCCCCAAAATATTGAAAACTTAAGGAAGCTGAATTACAGTATACTCTGTGAGACAATAATCTTTCTCGAAGCCTCATGCCAGCTGAACAGAACTTCAGATTCCAAAGAACATGATAATACATTTATGTGAAGACTGTGCATACTTGCCATTGCTGGGCTTTTTTTGATCTAGAATATATTGAATCAGAAAGCATTTTTTGGGTCATCCAGTCCATTCCCCTGAAATTGTCTACTACAAAACCTTTCATAATTCAGCAAACTCATAATTTTTCTTAAAGGATCTCACTTTGAGATTCCCTCTCTTTTACTATTGAAATGTCTTAATGCCGTGTGACCAGTACTCAGAGCCATTAACATTGTGTCTGAAGTGAAGTGGGTAACATTTAGGTTGTCAGAAGTTTCTGATTTGTTCTAATGCTGAAGATGCTTCTATACATTGACCTCATGTTACTAAACATATTTTCTCTTTCTCTTACTAGTTATAAGAAGCCAGACACAGAAAGTTATGAAGCACAAGCTCAAGGCCGCATGAAGCCACTTACTCCTTCCCAAATCAGTGTTCATATTGGAATGGATGATAGGAGGAGGGATTCATCCAGACCAGCCCCTTGGGATCGGATTAGCCAAGTATCTCTCTCTTCCTTGACTTCAGACAAGCTGCCGAGACGTAACGGTTTTGTTGAAGAGGGAGGGGACAAGTGGTCATTGCTCATGAATGGAGAAGATGATGAAGAACAGTACATCTGAAGCACTGTCTTCTCAGTCCAGGAGGAAACATTCCTCCTCACCAGTGACACGAGGGACTATGTCATCAAGAGCTTCAAGGTTGTAAGTGAAGTTGTGTCTTCAGCTCACAGAACAACTGCAGCTCAGCTCGATGTTGGGTTGTGTGCATTGTTTTCAGTTCACTGGTTACTTCTAGTCATGGAAAGAATCTGTGGCTCTATAACGAACCGGCTTCTTTGCACACAGCAATTAGTGAAATAATATAAGATTGTAATTTTTAGAGTCTGAAGAGTTTCTCTCTTCTAAACTGTTTGCTGGACACCAAATTTCATACTTTTCATTCTTTCTAACTTAATTCTTTTAAGAGCACATGAAGCAAAAGTATTTTCAGAGCTGCCAAATATTAATGTCAGTGTCCAAGTGAAAATAGCCTTGACATAAGCAGCTTGGTGGTTGGAAGTTGTATTTTTACACAGAATCCTAACTAGTCACATCCCTGTGGCAGCACTTTGTATTTAGGATACATGTGTGTCTCCTTGGACCAAAAATGCTTCGGTGTTTCACTGACTATAACTTTCTGAAAGGTCTGTTTCAAAGATTTTCACTTGCTTTCAGGTATTGCATCCTTTTGATGCACATCTCCATTGCTAAACTTCTGTCATTCCCTCTGCTCTCCTAGATTTTCTCTTTTCCTGCATATGAACTCTTTTTTTTTTTTCCGATGAGTTATTATTATGTTTACAGATATTCCTGTTTGGGACAGACTCCTTTAAGTCACCAGGAACTTTTTATTGAAGTCCACAAAGGCAGATCAATTCCTGGTCCAAGTAAGGATATCATTTTCCTGTGGATATCATTCCCCATGAAGCTCTTGACAATTCTGTCTCCGAATTTATGCCAGTGTGAGTGCAGGTGGTATTACCATGGTGTGACAGAGCAGAACTAGCACTGGTGCGACTCCAGCATGGCCAAATGGAGTGAGTTCCTTGCATAAGTTAACCCCAGCTTGCTGGTTGCTTAAAATAGAACCAAAAGCTTAAATGGTAAAGGTGGGAAAACAGACTTAAAATGCGGGGCTTCTTTTTGCTATAATATAAATAACTTTTCTGATGACCGAAGGAGTTGTACTAAGAAGATTTGTAAAAGCTTGAATTTGTAATGTAAATTTATATTCATATTTTGAATTGGTTTTAATCTTCCTCTAGTTTCATGAGAAATCAAGGTGCTGAACAACTCTTTTTTCACTTTAGTGTCTTTACCAAAGCTTGCAGTAACTTTATCACTGTGAATGTCAAATTCATCCCTTAACACTTTTTAGTCAAGGCAGTAGGAATCAACGGCTTTGATGCTGAATCCAGTCCCAGCAGTTGCTTCACGGTGGGACTCTGAAGCAAGAAGATCGGAGTTTTATAGTTTAATCTAAAAGGTGACTGAACAGGAATTGCCGTGCTAAGGAATATGAAATAACGTTGTTTCACTGACTTAAATACAGAACTGTTTCTGACACGGCTTCAAATCCTACTCCTCCTAGTGTACAAGTGAAGAGCAAGTCAGGGAGGAAAAGAACTGTACTTAAAGCATTGAGCAGGTCTTCCTATTCTCTCTTCCTCTTCATATTATAATTAAGTTCTCCTTAACAAACATCGACATCACTGTCTTAAATATAAATACAATCAGTTTAGAAACTGTAAAATCTCTTTACACATGTAGAAATTAATTTCACAGCCACATACATTTTTCAAACATGCTATATATAGGTTCCTGTACATGTTCCTGTGGGGAAGATGGTCTACTGTTTCACTGTTTTATGTTTTCTTACCAGTGCTTACAGTAAAAATGTTGTGTTTTTAAAAAAAAACAAAACAAAACAAAGCAACAAACAAACAACTTTGTGTCTTTGTTTTTCTTTTTTTTTTTTGAGGGGTACAGCAAAATAAAAAGCATAAGCAGTGATGATTGGATTGCAGGATACATCTGCACAGAAGAGATTCTGTGACTGCTTTGTGATCTATTTCAGGCAAGGGAAAAAGAGACTTCTGTATTGTAAGGCTGCAGGCATGTTGAAAAGTGGAGTTAGGATTCAAAATCATCTTGAGAAACTGGACAGAACTGACAAACAGGAAAGAGAGGAATTAAAAGTCAGCTTGGCAGAAAAGGTGACCCATTGGACAATACAACAATGCTCCAAAATCAACAGAAACATGGAGATGTATAAAGACTGTATCATCCATATGAAATAAAATACCTCTTTCTGTTCAGCTCTGGGGAGGCAACAGCTGAAGTATCAGTTCCAGTTTTATATGTCATACTTATTATGAAAAAACTGAGAAGAGCAGTGAGATTTAACTGAAATCTAGAAAACCTGTGAACATAAGTGCATGAGAATGAGAAATCCAAGAAGAACACTGGAGGAGTTTGAGTAGATTTGCCTACAGAATACTGAAAGGAAATACAAGCCTCCAAACACAAAGAAAACAATTTATTCCTTTAATCTTTTCAGTGTCTTTTATGTCAGTGCTAGTTAGAACAAGGAATAATAGGCTTATTGAATCCAAGAATGTTTAGATTAGTCATTAGGGAGGAACCGTGTAACAGGAACGATTATGGAGCACCGGAAGAGATCGCCAAGGTGGCTTTTCAGATGCACATGGCAATCAGGCACGTATCTGATGACAATGTGATGGCCAGAGGTGAATCCTGCCTTGGGGCAGTTGACTGCCTTGGCCAATCTCCAGACCTTCTCTCCAGCCAGCCTTTCTCTTATTTCTGTGAACCTAACGTGGACTGGAACATTGTTGGAGTAGAAGCCTGGTCACACTATCCTGCTCTCAGGAGGTGCCAAAGGACTGGATGAAAGATTGGCTTTGACATTATTTAATAACTTGAAATGAACTGGAAAATATGTTAAGGTTTCCTAATGATATTTACATAATGGTTTAGACTGTAAAACTGCTGTGAAACCTGCACAAATGCCCATAAGGAAGTTAGAATGGCTGCACCTAGTCCTGACGCTGGTGGTGGTGTGCTCTTGTTAAACCTGAGCTGACTCCCTGGTGGGGTGTACGAGATGGGGGACGGCATCTGCACTTCTGCATAATGTAATTATCAGCTTTCCTTGCTTTCACTGGGACCATCTGCCTGCAGAGCGCCCCCCGCCCCGGCAGAGCAAGGTGCTGGCCTGTGACTGGTGGTTCTCTGTGCTATGAGCCAGGTCCAGTAAAAGGAGAGGTGCCCAAGAGGACAGGCTTTAGGAGTAGTCCCTAAGCTCGGTGCCCTGGCTGTTCTCCCGTGCACTACGCTTCTCCTCTT
Source organism: Gallinago undulata (assembly GCA_026546715.1). NCBI lineage: Eukaryota > Metazoa > Chordata > Aves > Charadriiformes > Scolopacidae > Gallinago > Gallinago undulata. The sequence continues at coordinate 178,348,887 of JAOTQQ010000001.1, read as the reverse complement.
TTCTAGGATTGAGTATTTTGATCGATTAGACAGCATGGATGAGCTTTTCAAATCCTAGTTTTGGTCTTCACTGTCTACATTCTGCAGGTTCTCCCAGCGTGACCCAGTTACTGCTGATCTGACCCCTAAATGTTGATATAGCTGATGATTTACATGGGACATCTAGTTATTTTTCCCTGGGAAAAGTGTGTGAGTGTTTTCCGCTTACCTTTTTTAAAAAAATGTATTCTATGAACACACAAGACATCTAATGAATCAGAACTTTGGTTTTTGCGTCATTTTTAGTGCAATAGTTCAGGAGCAGTGTTTTCTGTTAATTTTTCAATTATTTTCCTTTTAATGCTATAGTTTTGCCATAAAATTTCAGGGGCCCTAAGTTCACAGGACAGAAATTCTGCCGTTTCATTTCCTCCTCCCTTCCCCTTTTTCAAGCAAATTAACTGTCTGATTTCTATCCAAGCTAATTACAACCTTGCTCTGACTAAATATTCTTCCAAGGATTGCATTTTCTCTAAAAGCGATTGTGTGTGATGAAAACAAACAAGTAGGTGGTGAAATTGCACAATGGTGTACAGGGATGGGAAATCAGATAACACTGAAATGTCGGATTTAATTTCCTCTACTAAGATGCCAACAGCAAGCGTGTTGGTTTTCAGTGGGAGATCACTTGAAGAGTCACAACAAAAGAAGTGGTGAAGGGCAAAGCCTCCCGCTCCCGTGTGAGTCTCAGACAGGCACGAACGCAGGAGGAGGCAGATGAATTCCTCTCCTTGCCTATAGTTAAAAGCAGCCAGGCTTTGCAGGCAAGCAGGGCCCACCCACAGGCTCTCTGTGAAAGGATCTGATTTTCACAATTTGTTTATCTTCATGCATAGAGGGAGGATTTCTGAAGTTTACCCTGGTGCTGCCGGTGATGTCGCAGGAGGAGGTGGGGGTTTGTTTCTCTACTTGGGCATTCAGCCACCCCAGGTGGAGGTGAGTCCCCTGCAACATTTGTGCTGGTCAGGGCTGTGGTCCAGAGGCATCGGTGGGAGGCTTGGGTCCAGGGGCTGTGCCATCTGGCAGCCAGGAACTCGCCTCGCAGGGGAACAGGAGATGTCACTGCAGGTCCAGCTCATGCCAGACAATCCCCTTAACCTGTAAAACATCTGAAAACCCAGTACATGCACTGCTGGTTAGCAGCAAGGGGAAAAAATACGCCCTAGGTAGACCCGCTCCGGCGGGGGGGTTGGACTAGATGATCTCCAGAGGTCCCTTCCAACCCCATATGATTCTATGATTCTATGAAAAGGCAAAGGGGAGCAGCTTCAGTTGGCAGTTTAAGTCAAATAATATAGAGTGTCTAAAATTTTGGGTTGACTTGGCATCGTATAGCCCAGGAACAGATTTTAGGCTAGCATTTGCCCAGAGAAGCTGTGGATGCCCTATCCCTGGAAGTGTTCAAGGCCAGGCCTAATGGGGCTTTGAGCAGCCTGCTCTAGTAGGAGGTGTCCCTGCCTGTGGCAGGGGGCTTGGAACTCGATGATCTTCAAGGTCTCTTCCAGCCTGAACTATTCTACGATTCTATGATTCTATTTATTTGCCTTGAGCTCTGAATTACCACTTTGGCTGTATTATTTGACTCTTAATTAAATCCTGAGCTCCACATGTGCTGTCTGCTGAAATGATTGTTAGCTTGCTTTTTGCTTCAACAAGCTGAGATTCAAGAAGAAAAGGAGCACTGCAGGAAGGCAAAGGATGGTGCCCATGCCCTCAGAACAAACCTGTCCCTTGAGATGTGACTTTAAACTCCCTGGGCAGCTGCAGGTGCCAGATGGCTTGTTTGATTGTGTTTTGTTTTATGCAGTCTTTCTTTAGAGGAAGTCACCGTGTAGACCCAGCATAAGGCTCCAGGAATGTGTTTTCTGTTCAGGGGTGCTCCAAAGCACAGGTATAAATTCTTTCGGAGTCAATGAAGGTAAGGCCCATGCTCAACGCTTCTCTGAACTGCAGCTGCATGAGTCACATGATAGATATTTAAAAAAAAAATTGGGCATAAATCTGAATATTTGAGGCCTCCACACACTGAAGGAACTACCCAAAATTCAACTTGCTTTATCCAAAATAAATGAATAGACTGTGCTTGAAAGAAATTCACTAAACTGGTTTTCTTCCACTGTCACCTCATTTTAAAATAGACACATTGCAGGACACATCTGTGTGGTTGGCAGATGACATGTCACTGCTGTGAAAAGCAGACACGCCACTGTCACAAAGCACTGTAGCTCTGTATTGTCATAGAATCCCAAAATGCTATGGGGTTGGAGGGGACCTTCAGAGATCATCTAGTCCAACCCACCTGCCAAAGCAGGGTCACCTAAAGCAGGCTGGACAGGAAGGCATCCAGGTGGGTTTTGAATGTCTCCAGAGAAGGAGACTCCACCACCTCTCTGGGCAGCGTGTTCCAGTGCTCTGGCACCCTCAAAGTAAAGAAGTTTTTCCTCATGTTCAGATGGAATTTCCTGTGTTCCAGTTGCTCCTGTTGTTCCTTGTTCTCTCACCAGGCACCACTAAGAAGAGCCCAACCCCTTCCACTTGACACCCATCCTTTAGATATTTATAAGCATTGATGAGGTCACTTTTCAGTCTTCTCCAGTCTAAAGAGACCCAGATCTCTCAGCCTTTCCTCATAAAAGAGTTGCTCCAGCCCCTTGGTCATCTTTGTAGTCTTCTGCTGTACCCTCTCCAGTAGTTCCCTGTCTTTCTTCAACTGAAGGGTCCAGAAATGGACACAGTACTCCAGATGGGTCTTCACCAAGGCAGAGCGGAGGGAGAGGATAACCTCCCTTGCCCTGCTGGCCACACTCTTTTTAATGCACCCCAGGAGACCACTGGCCTTTTTGGCCACAAGGGCACATTGCTCGCTCAAATTTTTGTTATTTAAACCACTGTAACCCTGTGTGACTTCAGCCCCCAGTGGCGTGGGGAGCTCACAGGTGAGACTGGCTGCTGAAAAGGAAGAGGAGCAGTTCTCAGGCAATGCCAAAAGTGCTCTTGGGGATACACGGGTTCAGTGGAATCACTCTACTTTGGTAGGGGGTGGTTTGTGGCAGTTTTGCTTAAAGCAAATAGCTTTAAAATTGGCATTTTTCTCTCAACTTCTATTATTAATATATTTTTTTTAACAATTCTGTTATTTGTGAACACCTGGCTGAGCATCACTGTGACCTGAGCTCTCCATCTTTCTCACCTTTCTTCTACCCATCCAGGAGGGCGATGCATTAGGGCAAGGGCTGGAGGTGGCACCCTCTCCCTGAGCCATGGGTGACCAAGCATGGAGGGGCTACACAGCAAACCTGGTACTCCTTGGCTGTCCTGCAGCTCTGCAGCTTTTTCCTGCCCTGGCTCTTGGAACATCCCATGCATCCCAGTCACTGGGGAGCTAACATGGGGCACTCTTGGTACTTGCTGCATCTGGGCCACCTAAATCCAGCATTCTTCTGCAGAGAAGCCTGTTACATTTTCACTCCAGGGACAAAGTTTAACAGGTCTGTCACCGGGATCATGTGATGAAGCAATCCGTCCACCTGACAGGAAGGCCACCCCCAGCCGACCTTCCCTGCCAACCCAGAAGTCCTCTGCCCTCCCTGGCCAACATTCTTGGCTGTGTCCCCTGCTTGGGACCCATAAACCCTCCCACCCACACGCAGGGAATTTAAGATCCAGCTCTAAAAACGGAAAATGAGTGCACACAAGAGGACACAGAGGGTTGGAGCACCTCTCCTGTGAGGACAGGCTGAGAGAATTGGGGTTGTTCAGCCTGGAGAAGACAAGGCTCCAGGGAGATCTTATAGGCCCTTCCAGTACCTAAAGAGGGGCCTACAGGAGAGATGGGGAGGAGATCTTTATGAGGGAGTATAGCGATAAGACGAGGGGTAATAGTTTTAAACTGAAAGAGGGGAGATTTAGATGAGATATCAGGAAGAAATTCTTTACTGTGAGGGTGGTGAGACCCTGGAACAGGTTGCCCAGAGAAGTTGTCGGTGCCCCATTCCTGTGGGTGTTCAAGGCCAGACTGGATGGGGCTGGGTAGGGTTTGGGGGGCTCCTGGGGGAATCTGATATCCCTGGGGGAGTTGGGGATGGAAATGACTGAATTGGGGGGATTTGGAGGAGCCTTCAGGAGAAGTTAAAGGGTTTGGAGGGTTTTGGGGTACACATGGAGAGCTGGGGTTTTTTGGGGAGACTAGGCCTGCCTGGGAGAGTTTTGGGGTGAGGGCATATTGGGGGTGTGTGGGGATCTGGAGAGTCCCCAGGGGAGGGTGCACAGATTTGGGGGTGGAGGGGTCCCCTAATTTGCCGCTCCCTGTTTCGTTTCTGGTGAACTGTGGGAGGAGCTGGGTGAAGGGGGAAGGCAATAGAATGATTTCCTGTATTTCAGCCTTGCTCAAAGAGTCTGTAGTTTAAAGCAAGTGACTCTGCTGCCTTGCTGCTCACAGGGCTTCATTAGCTCACTGGGCTATTTGTACCAGCAGGCTACTTGCTGAAGACACCAGACCAACTTCCTGTCAAGAGTTGTCAATGTTGATGTCTCATCTGGGAACATACTCCTAGGTGTTAGACCTGGCTCCAGGCAGCGGCTAGTGCACAAGTTGGATGGTGATAGGTCCTACCTCGCTGACTTTAGTTGGAGCATCGCTGAGAGCAGGGGAGCTCAACACACAGTGCTTGCTTACTGCAGGCTGTTCCCTTCTTCTCTCTGGAGCTTCCAAAAGTATTTTTGGGCAACCTTGAGGTTCTGCATTTCTACAGAGTTTAAATGCAGTACCTGGATCACATAACCAGGAGCAAGCAAATGTTCTGTGCTGCTAAAGCTGTCGGCAGCAGCAGCAATGAATTTCTTTGCTGCAGCTGCTGAAAAATTGTCTGCATGTTTTTCATAACAAAAAGTGTGTAGGTGATACCATTCTCGGGAGGCAGATCAACCTTTCTACCTTTGGCTTTATTCCCTAAATCTGACTTAAAATCAAAGGGCTAGCCTGAAAATCTAGGAAATGCAGATTAGTCAGTCGGTTCTGCAAGTGCTGGGTGGTACCCCAGCAGAGATATGCCAGAGGTACCAACTCTCCCTTAGTGCATACACTTCCTTTCCATATGCAGTCACAGCTAGTCCCTTTCTTCCACTGTGATGTGGTGGGGTGTTGTGTTTTTTGTTTTGTTGTTGGTGGGGTTTTTTCGTGTTTTTTTTGTGGTTTTTTTTGAGGTTGGACTCGATGATCTCAGAGGTCCTTTCCAACCATGATGATTCTGTGATTCTGTGATATATAGACCTGTTTACAGAAGAAAAAAAAAATGAGCCGGGCAGTGATACCCTGGGTGGGAGAACACGCGGAGGAGAAAATGCACAGGGTGGCTGGATTTTGAGGGGGGTTGGTTGGTTGGTTTGGGTCTGGTTTGTGCTGTTTTGTTTTTTTTTTAATGGGATGCTGGGAATAGTCATCCTGGGCTTGAAGTAATAGAAATGCAGTGAGTTGTTCAGGCCAGAAGGATTTAGAGCCTTTATTTCCTGAACTTCCTGCAGCAGATAGGCACAGGATTTCACTTGTGGCCAGGAAAAGCACTGTCTGTCAGCAAGTAGGGTCCTGGTTGGAGACCCCTCACCTTAAAGGGAATATTTCTTACCTTTTCTCCTCCCACAGCTCCTCTTTTCTCTCTTCTTTTTTTACTCATGAATGGGGGCAATCAGTGCCCCCTGGACACTCTGGTTTGTCTCCGGGTCATACCATTCAGCTGCGTCAAGGCACATCAATCCATCGTACCCTCCCATGGCGCAGAGGAAGTTGTTGGGAATGGCGATGCTGATGTGATCTGCACAGGAATCCTATGTCTCAATGGTGCTGGTTGGGATCCCCATGCTCCAGCAAACAGGATGGCATGGGGCAGGCAAGGCTGACTGAGCGGGTGGGGGAAAGCAGGAGATGGGCCAGGCATACGGAGGTTGGACATTTCTGTCTGTGCATTTGTGATGAGGACTTTGCAGTCCTCGTTGCCCTTCACATAATCGTGCCTTTTGACCTTGCTCACCAAGTACTCCGCTTGCACCCATGCCAGTCCAAGCTGAAAAATGCCAAAAGGAGGTTAGAGTATTAATGCAGATGCTTTACACCTTGGTAGCCTTTGGGGGTGGCTCCAATGCTGGATGGCTTTGCTTTCGGGCTACAGCGCTGCCTAAAGCTTATAGGAGAACCAGAGAATTAAACGTGTAGTTTTTAGCTAGTCCACAAAGGGGTGTGCAAGGGTAAATCCTCCGATTTCATGGCAGGGAGTCTGCCACTGCTGTGGCACAGAGCTTTCCTGCGCACAGGCTGACACTGCCCTAACGCCTGCTGCTAGCTGCATCCTCTGGGCAAATGCTCACCAACTTTGTGTGCGTGGAGATTAGGTGGCCCCACAGGGACTTTGGCCCTCCCTGGCTGTGAGGAACAGTTACACTTAAGCTCTAAACAGGAGGAAACAGGCACTTAAAAGCTCTGCCCTGACCCCAGCTCAGGATCTTTGCCCCCTGCCCCGGCCTTGCAATGGCTGAATGGTGGGAAAGCTCACTGGAACAGTGGGAAAGCTCACTCAAAAGCAGTGTGAGGAGGCTGCAGTTTCCTCTGCTCTCACAAGAAAGGCAAAGCAGCTCTGGCTCAGCTGCCCTGTGCCCAGCGCTGCAGGGCTTCCCGGCCCCATGCCGTGGCAGGACCCACCTTGCCCAGCAAGACTGTGGTGTGCTACCTCCTGTTCTGCTCGTCATGAGCAATCTGCTGCACAATGGCCTCAAACACAGCCTCTTCTCCTTTCACACTGAGCTCATCCTTCTCCAGGATGTGCTTTAGCTCATTGACAGAGAGCTACAGAAACTCTGTAGACACCCTGGTCATCTCCTCGAAGTGATGGAGGATGAACACATGGGCTACTTCTCCACAGGTAGAGCAGCAATAATCTGTGAATCTCCAGATGTCAACACAGTTTTCCAAGCACAGCTGGGATTTTAAGAATTACTCGCCACTCAGTCGAACAGTGCCTGTGACATTGAACTGGTCAGCTGCAGTTATCACACTTTGAATGTTGCCAGCCATGACCAGTACTGTCCTGGTGTCTGCGTACCTGATAATAAGCCGCATCGTTTTAGGTGAAATGCTCTGGATTTTAGAGACTCTCTTCTCTGCGTTGCTCCAGTTGCTGGAAAACAAAGCCCTGAAAAAACCAAAGCAGTGCTGGGGGAAAAGCAGCTTTTCTGCGTTAAACCCTGATCTCATTATCCCCTGTGCCTCCCCTGGGCACCAATTTGGGCACTCGCAGTAGCCATGCTGGGAGGTTGTGGAGTTTATTACTTTATATTTTACTAGCTAGTTGTTTTAAAAAGGAGTCGCAGCTTCCACCTGTGGACAGAGAGCCACAGGGTGAGTGGCCACCTTGCTGCAACAAGAACACCAGAGAATGATGGTGTGTGGGGAAGGAAAACCTCCTGCCCGATGGCAGACAAACCAGGCTGGCCATGCTCCCAGCCCTGTGCTGCATCTCAGGGTTTGTCAGGCACCACTTCCAGTGCTGCTGTTAGATCTTAGGTCATGGGTGAATTCTGGTGTCTAGGGAGGTGCCAGGACTATGGGAAACTGCTGGAAGAGAGTTTGAGCACCGAGGGAAGTGCTGGAGATAGATACACTAAGGCAGTGTGACACAGCCTAGGAAATACTGTTTGTCCCTGTCCCCTGTTGTTTCAGGCACTGACCTGAAGTATTCACTGCAGCTACAGAGGATGTTCTTGTGAGCAAATTCTGAAATCATCTTGAAATCCTTTAAATTGCCTAGTAAAATTCTGTCTTCTTAGCATGAAGAAGCAAACACTAGGTTTCAAGGAACAGGATTCCCACACAGAATTCAAAATATGACTTCCTGGGTTAAAACTATCAACGTTAACAGCCCTAGATCTGCCTCAGTCTAAAGGCTTTATCTTCTTGCGTATCAGGTAAAAATCCTTTATGTGTACAGAAAAAGCCTCTGTAACCAACTGCTTCTCAAGAGGCGTCCAAGTATCTAAACCTCGCAATAAACAGCAGTGCGCAAATTATTAGATTGCTCACAGCCTAACAGAAATCAACACAATTTATTCTTCACGTATCGACATCTCTCCTCCTTCGGAAAGCAATTAGCAAACACCGCAGGGAATTCGTTAGCAATATTAGTTATCACTGCCAGCAGAGCGAGCCCTGTGCACTGTGAAGCCAGGGCACGGCTGACAGGAGGAGGGCATGGACGCGGGTATTTGGCAGTGCCACGTCTCAGCGTGCTGCTCCCGTCGGGCCTCGCTGCAGGGCACCGCACGGGAAAGCAGGGGGCTGAAACTCAAGGACAAGGCATTCCCTCTGCCGAAAGGCACCATTGCTGCTACTTTCCCCGCCCCGGAGAACATGGATCGTTGTTCACACATTTTTAAAAATAAATTCTTTCAACCAGAACAAAAGCAACTGCAGCATCTCTTTGTATTCATAGAATCACAGAAGGTTGGAGGAAGCCTTAGAGCTCATCTAGTTCCAACCCCCTGCCATGGGCAGGGACACCTCCCACTAGAGCAGGTTGCTCAAAGCCCCGCTAGGCCCAGCCTTGAACATTTCAAGGGATGGGGCATCCACAGCTTCCCTGGGCAACCTGTTCCAGTGCCTCACCACCCTCACAGTGAAAAAATTCTTCCTAATACCTAATCTAAATCTCCCTTCCTTCAGTTCTAAACTGTTAGTCTTCGTCCTATCGCTACACTCCCTCATAAAGATCTCCTCTCCATCTCTCCTGTAGGCCCCCCCTTTAGGTACTGGAAGTGGGTATAAGGTGTCCCAGGAGCCTTCTCCAGGCTGAACAACCCCAATTCTCTCAGCCTGTCCTCACAGGAGAGGTGCTCCAACCCTCTGTGTCCTCTCGTGTGCACTCATTTTCCGTTTTTAGAGCTGGATCTTAAATTCCCTGCGTGTGGGTGGGAGGGTTTATGGGTCTCAAGCAGGGGACACAGCCAAGACTCTTGGCCAGGGAGGGCAGAGGACTTCTGGGTTGGCAGGGAAGGTCGGCTGGGGGTGGCCTTCCTGTCAGGTGGACGGATTGCTTCATCACATGATCCCGGTGACAGACCTGTTAAACTTTGTCCCTGGAGTGAAAATGTAACAGGCTTCTCTGCAGAAGAAAGTTCACCAGGGCAAATCAGATCCGTGCTGGGTCTGCTTGTGCTTTCCAATGGCCGGGAGAAGGGTGTGCGGAGCCAGGGGTGTGCTCTGAGGGTCCCTCTCTGTGTCCCCAGAGAAAAGGGCATCACTTCCAAGGGTTAATGCTATTTTAAGGTACCTCTGCATTGCAGTTGCAAATACGAGCAGCTGAGAGCAACCTGCTCTACAGGAAAGAGCTCATTAAATATATACTGTCACTGATTTATAAGAGAGTGAGGAGACAATATAATTACTGTAATTATATCAGATACTTGCTGCAGAGTTGCCATTTGTGTTGAGAATTTTATCCTCTCGCTACGGCAAGAGGATTTAAAAAACCACATATACCTGCCAATATATTCATGCCTCAAGTATCTTACTCAGAGGCTGTTTGATCATTCTCTTTACAGACCATGGAGCTCATTAAGTGTGTCATCATCTTAGGGATGAAGGTGAAGTAGGCAACGCTTTTGGGTGGCGTGCTACTTGCTTCACACCCATGGTGGAGGTGGATTTTGGCTGTAAAGGTGACTTGGCCAGTGCTACCTTGGGGAAGGCCATGTTGCAGTGAGAAAGTTTATACCTGTAGCTCAGAAGAAGCTGCTGAAAGGGAAGTTTTGGTGGAAGGTGCCTGCACTCACCTGCTTCTACTGGCGCAGGTACCCACTGCTGGGATAGGTGGGCTGAAAAAGCCAGTGGTGGCTGCTGGGCCCCCACTGTGCCTGCCCCACTGACTGGCAGCATACATTCAAGGACTCCGGGGCCAGAGCATCTCTGCCGTAACTTAATTCCCTCCTTCATGAAGGTTTGCTATAGCCCCCTCCAGGCCTTGCTGGCAGGGTCAGGGACACCAGGCAACTCCCATCTACTCTGAAAACAGGCTGTCTGATTTTCACTCATGACTGCCATGACAAGTAACAGCTGCACAGCTGGGAAGGTATGACTTGTACCATCTATGGACCATAAAATATGGGCTTATATGGCGCTACTAGGTAAGGTGGGAAAGGGAAACTAGAAGAGAAATATTTGCAAGGTGCACACCTGTCTTAAAGGGGACAAGGAGCTGCTCACCATGACCTGTGATAAGCAGAGAGAGAAACTGGGACACGAGGGTTGCTTTTGAAGGTAGGCAGCACCTGGATTTTCAGGACACCGGGGCACTTTGCTGGAGGACCCAAGAAGTGGGAAAGCCTCAGCCGTTCAGAGGGGTGCTGGGATCTGAGGAGCACCCACCACAGCCTGCAGCCGGAGCTGGGAGCACCCCAAACCCTGTGAGTCCATGGCAGGTTTCACACCAGGACCTTTGCAGTGAAGGAGGCAGCAGATCAAATCCCTTTGCCTGCAGAAGCCGTTAACCAGTTATTAATGGCCTCAGCAACAACTCCACGTGCCTAAAGAGAAGGGAGAAAAGGGAGACTTAACAGAGAGCTTTCACTTCTGAACACATTATGTGGCAGGATAAGAACCTCTTACTTAAAGAATACACAGGTTGGTAAGGTAAGGCAGCAGAAAAACAGGCTTCCTCTTGAGCGATGTTTAAAGTAATGAGATTTGCTTTGCTCAGAGAGTTTTATCTTGGGATCTTGGCCCAGAGAGGGCAGGGCCTCTGTGGCACTGCTGAGGGGCAGGAAAGGGGAGGGCTGAGCCCAAAGCAACCTCTCTATTGTTCTTCCTTTGAAATAGTGGTAAATTCTACAGAGAAGAGCACTGCTGATTTGGTAGCACTATTAAATAACAGCACTATTGCTGTTATTTAATTCTCTGCCCGTTTATTAAATGTAAGCCCTGAGATAAAAGTGCTGTAGAGCAATAAAACATCAATCCACGTCCATGAGGAAAGTGCTGGTTGCATCCTACCCAAGGCTGAGCTGAGGCACAGGTGAAGTGACCTGAGCCATGTCTGAGCCCAGCCAGACCAGGTTGGTTTGCATTTCAGCCCTGCCTCTCCACCACCATCTTGCCTTGTTCTCTCTATTGCTTGGCTTGTTTGTAAAAAAAAGAAATAAAATAAAAATTCCATTTAAAAGAGCTCAGCTTCATAAAAACAAATGGACAAAAACATAACTCACCAGCAGACAAGTTGTTAGTCTGTGATTCAAACACGTATGATTATTTCCTCAACTTCTTCCCCCTCTCCATCCTCACCAGCATATCCATCACTTTCAATGTCTTGTCTAAGTAAGTCAGAAAAGAGACATGTTGGAAAACCCTTTACTAGGAGACCTGAAGAGTATTGAAATGAGCAGATTGCAAGTGCTGCCATGGTGTGCATATTATCGGTGCATCCTGTTTACCCATCTGCACTAATGAATGCACTTCCTCTGAATGCTCTTCTTCCCCTTACTTCTTTATTAGTTATAAAACATGTTTAGAAATGGCAGTAGGTGTAATGCAAATGACTGCACCTATGCTGGTACTAACACTCTCCCTGTTTAATTTAACGTGCTTTACACACGCACATCTGGTGCTGTGAATGGCCTCAGCGTTTTTGCAATGCATACACTGGCTTCAGAAAAAAAACACAAACACTTTTAACACCCAAGAAACAAACAAACAAACAAAAAAACAAACAGAGACAGGCAGTGCACAGCAAATGACATATTCTCCTTATCTTGGTTAGTTGTTCAGGCAGGCGCTGGGGCACAGAGCAAGCTGTGATCCTCCAAGCAATGTGAGCTCTTGACTCCATCGTTTGCATACAGGGCAGTACCGAAGCAATAACTAGAAAGTGCTAGCACATTTCCCCTGAGGGCTCCTACACCTGTATCAGCTGTTATCCCATTTTATCCTCTGTTATTTCGAGAGAACATTAGTCCTTCTTTTTCTTTTCTTCATGGTTTTCTATTGATCCCAAGGTTCCTGTTTACAGAGTTCGGCATTTTGATGACCATGGTTTCTTCTGTGCTGAGGGTCTCCTGTTGCCTCAGAAAGAAAATTATCTTTCCATATACTTAATAAAGCTACTAGCCTTAATAAAGTCACTAGCCTGGCAAGAGAATGAACATAGTTCAGTTAAATTTGCCACTTGTGACAAAACTTTACTTCTCAGTTTCTCATCTTCCCCCACAGCTTTAGTGGTGTCCGTGTGTAACATGCTTTGGGATTTGTGTGTGGAAATGCACAGCTGCACAACCACAGTAGCTCAAGGGCAGAGTCTGGAGAAACCAAGCCTAAGACGCTAAGGTCTTACACCACTTCTTCTGCTTTACTAACTGAAAGAAAAGGCCTCCTTGCTGCCTCTAAAGGTGGCTTCCACCATCACCAGTGGGTGATGTGCAGTTTTAGCAGATCCCAGCGTCGTCTTTATTTTTTCAGTCTCATGTGATGCACAGACTGAAGCAATGCTGTTGACCTGTTGACTTCAGGCCCATCTCCCTGCTAAGATTGAAATGCACTAGCATACCTTGTTCAGAAGAGCGTAAGTCAGGTGTATTATCCCCAGACATGTAATTGGGGCTGACATATGCCTGCGTCTTTTCCACGTGTGATGGTTTCTTTCTCTGCCTAGAAACTTGGGATGGCATTGGAAGATTTTGAGCATTTGCCCAGAAACTCTGGATATTCAAAGTCATTCTTAGCTAGCTGCCAGACACTTCCATGTCCTTGGCAAATGGCCATGGTCCACCTGCAGGTCAACTTCATACAGTGCGAGCAGTAAATCCCACGCAGGCATACTGTATCGAACCTTGTGCATATTTGCAAGGCATCTTTAAACATATTTCAGACCCAGAAATCCCAGACTGAGAGACAGCTGGGGAAGTGGAACAGGGGAGTGGGGAGGACTTTCAAACTGCCTGGTTTGAGTAATTTAAATTACATAGCAGCCCACTGTCAAGGGGTGTGAAGGCAACTAGTTATTTCTCAGTAACTTGATGGGGATGTTAAGCATGCTGGTTACTGGAGTGATCATACATTTCCCTTTCCTGCTCTCCCCTCTTCTGGGCTCTGAAATCCAGCAACTGACTTAAAGATAAAAGATGTTTATAATAGGGGCTGAATGGTTTGGAAAACAGAAGGATGGCTGAGCTTTCTTGAAATATGGAAGAGACATTTGCAAGACGTCTGTGTTGTATATTTGCATATGAAGGGGAAGGTTTGAGGCAAGATGTTATCCATGCCTAACAGAAGGTGCAAAAAGTCATTAGGATCATAAAGATGAGGTGGGGGTATTTCTATAGAGCAAAAGCTCAAGAACCTGGCCTGCCAGATAGTAAATACCCATGTGCTGGATGAGACATACACTTTGGCTGTTAATCCAAAGTAGGACTGAAAATCTTTGGGGAAAAAAGAGGTGACAATCTACATGGTCTCCTTTGAAATATATAGACTGCTAATCATCCCAGTCACTAGCAGTGTGTCAGCATGTCAGCAAGCATCCCGCTGTCTGTTCCTCAGTAGCTCTGTGTGATCAAGCAGTTCGCACAGCCTTGGCTCATTGCTGCTCTTGCAGGTGGGCATATGGAGTCAAAACCACCAGACCCTCATGCTAAGACCACTCATGATAGCACAACTTACAGCCCTAAAAGCTCCTGTGGCCCTTCATTTCTTTTTCTATCTGGTGCTTCAAAAGTATTAGGCCATCCCTCTTGCATATGTTTCTTTCCATTTTGCCTTTCTCCCCAGCCTATTTTCCACACTAAGCAAGTTGTTTCAGACTAAACAAGCTATTTCTCATTCACTGTATTAATATTTTCAAGTTCTGGCTCAGGCTTTCCCACTGTACTTTCATCTTACATTGGTTTCTCTTTTAAAACACTAGTGCAGGATTTAAGTGATACTGTTTGCAGAAGGAGAGTTTAAGTGTGAAAAGTGACTGCAAAGGGCCACAGAAAGATGTCTCCATCTGTTTTTGTGAAGAAAATGATACAGCTCTTAAACTGCTGGTAAAGCTGTTTCATGGCCCAGCTCCCATTTTCCTCTGACTTCATTAGCATTTGGCTGAGTCCCAGTTCCTTTTGAAAATAATTAGTTGCAGAAAAGCTGTCTGTATTGGTGTTATTCAGCCCCAACTGTATTTACCACAAAAGCAATTACCAGGGAGCTGGGAGATGACTTTCCTCCTCAAAAAGATCGGTTTGACCACAGGAAGAGCCAGGAACCAGGATTTCCCATGGCCTCAGAAAGCTGGGGAATGCATTTCATCCACAAAAGCCCATGTGGACACCCTGTCTCTCTGCCCACGTCAGTTGTGCTGTTTGCACCATCACTGGTCCTGTGCCGAGGATCATGTGGCACTGTGTTGGGAACATGCGTTACCCAGAGCCACTCCTGGGGGCCATACAGGACTGTGCTGCTTGTCTCTACCTCCAGGAGCTGAGAATTGGAAAGAGGTTATGAACATTTGCCATCTTTTCTCCATGTCACTTCATTTCTAAGAAGGTTTTAATGTGAAAGAGTAATGTGTTAAGAGCACAGGCCAGTGGGAGCAATTGGATTCACAGAAGCACAGAAAGGTTGAGGTTGGGAGGGACCTCTGAAAGTCATCTGGTCCAACCCCCCCATGCTCAAGCAGGGCCACCTGAAGCCAGTTGCCCCAGACAGCTTTTGAATACCTCCAAGGATGGACACTCCACAACCTGTCTGGGCAACCTGTGCCAGTGCTTGGTCACCCCCACAGCTGAAAAGTGTTCCCTGATGTTCAGAGGGAACCTCCTGTGTTTTATTGCCCCTGGTCTTGTCACTGGGCACCACTGGAAAGAGCCTGGCTAGCTCTGTACTCTTTGCACCCTCCCTTCAGGTATCTACATACATTGATGAGATCCCTCTGAGCCTTTGCTTCTCCAGGTTGAGCAGTCCCAGCACTCCCAGACTTTCCTCATAGGAGAGGTGCTCCACTGCCTTCACCATCTTCATGGCCCTTTATTGGACCAGTATGTCCCTGTCTCTCTTGTACTGAGGAGCCCAGAATCGGACACAGCAATCCAGGAGTGGCCTCACCAGTGCTGAGCAGAGGGGAAGGATCACCTCCTTCAACCTGCTGGCAACACTTCTCCTAATGTAGCCCAGGATGCCGTCTGCCACCTTTGTCGTAAGAGGGCATTTTTGGCTGGTGGTCAGCTCGGTGTCCGCCAAGCCCCCCAGGTCCTTTTCTGCCAAGCTGCTTTCCAGCTGGGTGTCCCCCAGCATCTACTGGTGATGGGGGTTGTTCCTCCCCAGTGTAGGACTTTGCATTTCTTGTTCAACTTAATAAAGTATTAAAGGCCTGTCGGCCTGTTTCTTCAGCCTGTTTTGGTCCCTCTGGATGGCAGCACAGCCCTCTGGTGTATCAGCCACTCCTGCCAGTTTGGTGTCATCAGCAAACTTGCTGAGGGTGCACTCTGACCCATCATCAAGCAGAAATTCGGTGATACAGACTTGGTCATCTCTACTCTTTCCAGCGCACTTGGAGACCTCCCTCTTCTAGCAGAGACTGAAGGCTTGGTGATCCTGGAGCTTAGCTGTGCTTCTCCCACCAGGAGGAGCATGCAGCCCCTTAGTCTTCATCTGAAGATGATGAAGGGCTTGGGGTTTGCTCACCACAACACGGGGGAGCATGAGGTGACACTGCCATGATGAGATCAGGAGGTTTTCTTTAACACTCAGCAGCACAGTGAAGAAACGCTTTTACAGGCAACCACACACTTTGTTTTAGAAAGTGCTTACACCACCATTCCATAATTATCTGCTCCCCTGGTCTTTCCCACCGGCACAACTCAGGGACGGCATCATCTCCAAATGGTGTGGCCAGACCTGGAGGATGTCTTTGGAGGCCTTCAGGGCATCCTCCCCAGGCAGACAGTGCATACGTCGAAAACACTATGTATTCCTGAAATCCATTTAAAAATCCATTTTCAGAATAAAATAATAATGAGGAAAACAGTGCTGTTGTAAAGCCTTGTCCAAACCCTGCTAGAATCTTTCTTTATCTGTGCCTACAGTTACTATTCTCAGGTGTTCAAGAAGATGCATAAAACATAGTAAGATCCCAATTCCAGTACATTTTTAACTGTCTTACGGGACGGCTCTGTTGCAAGTGGACTACTGGTGTGGCTTTATTGCTCTAAGAGTACTTTGCCATCTGGGCTTTCCGATACCGTAAGTACTTGTAAGTACTCACCTTCTTCCCCTACTTCAGACAAAATAGCTCTTTAACATCTGCAGCAGCTACCAGTATTAGTTGGGGCATGTAACCAGCTTCCAGCCTGGCCCCTTGCAACATTTTGGGGTAAAGGAATGGATCCCACCTCTGCAGCTTCTGCTTACCATAAAAAGACAGGTAGGTATGACTGGGTGGGCACACTTCCATGTCCTGAAGAGTCTAAGTGATAAAATGAGTCAGGATCCAGCTCTTTTGTCAAACGGAGTGTTAAAAAAAAAAAAAAAGGATACTGCTGATCTAATGTAGTAAAATCTAAACAGGCCAACATAATCCTTTAGATAAGGCATCAGCAATTTACAATTTAGTGAGAGGTCCATTTCTCCAGCTCCTTAGAGGTTGTGGCTGCTGTTTAAAAGCAACAAGAGTGTTGTTTTGTCTCTCACTGCTGTTTTCTTCTGGCTGGCAGTGGGGAACAGGAGAAAAATCATACCAGGGATGATGTTTCACTTTGATTGCAATTGCAGTGCTGGATGTTCAGATGCCTTGACAAACACAGCAGAGTTGCTTGTGAGAGAAACTTGCTGAGTAGATTTTTCATTATGAACATCAGTTGATGAGTGAGAGTGACAGAACTACAGGTGGCATCTAACATGAAAAACACTGACACCAAAGAGGTTGTTTAGAACATGTAATAATCCAAACAATGAGAATTAACTGATGCCAGGGTCTGTCTCTTCCATATGAGCCCATAAAACTTTCCCAATTTTGCTGACAGCAGGAATGCTTTTGCTGCGGCAGTAATAAAAATAATAAATGGGTTTACCTAAACTCCTACCAGGCTCTGATAAAAGCTTGTCTAGCGGGGGAATGGTGAGAAATTGGCAGGCTGCGCAGGAAGCCCCTGAGAATTTTGTGTGGTTTTTGCATGGCCGTGCCCTGGGCCAGCCCTGGGAGCGATGTGGCAAGGTCAGGCAGGGCCCCTGGGAGCAGGGACACCGTGCTGCACAGCAGTGGCAGGACGTTGCATGGATGCTCCTTTCTCCACCTGCTTTGCACTAGCTTTTCTTTTTGTGGACGTGCAAGGTTGTGGTGTTTGACATCTCTTGTGGTTACATACATTACCCTTTGGTGTGGGGAGGATTTTCACAGTACAGTGACCTAAAAATCACGCAGGACCTCACTGGTTGCTTTCCAGGTGCTAAAAGACTTCTAGTCCCTTGGAAATGGCTGGGTTCCTGGTGGTCGGTGCAAAATGCTGCAGTAGAACTTGGTTAAAGGGGAATTAAGGTTGCCTCTGGTATGTCATTTAGGGTCACACACTTCAAACGCCTGAAGACTTGGAAAGGGCTAGTGTTTAAAACTAAATTTCTGGAAGCCAGGAAATGCTGATCACTTGATACAGGGCATACTGTTCATGCCAGCACAGCTAGCCTCTTTTGATGCTTCCTGAATTTTCTAGTAGTGGAGGCTAGTAGTTTTGTCTTTGCCCCACAGGACTTCACAGATATTTTTAATTTCTGCCTCCGCTCACCTCCTTTCCAGGCTGAACTGTGCAGGACCCGTCCCACATTTCCCACTTCCCAGGCTCCCATCACTGCATCCTTTTTTCTTCTGGAGATGGAGATACCAGACCCGCGCACGCAGTCCAAAAGGAGACACACCACTGGCCACTGGCATACCTACGTTTTCTGCTCTACTCTGTTTCTTTCCAGATAATTCCCAACATTTGTTTTGCTTCTTTGGTCCCCTTTGATGAGCGTGCTGATGTTTGAAAGGCTCTATGTATTACAGCCCCCCCGGTAGCACTCTTGGACAGAGAAGTCCGTCCAGACCCCCAGGGCAGGGCAGGAGAGAGTGAGGAAGGACCAATATCATTCCCCAGCAGTGCAGTGTGGGGAAGGAGCTGCATATGTGGGGCTGACTGGTCTGAGCACTCATGTTCTGCCCACCCGTCACCCCCCACTCCCCCTGGCTGGGACTTTCCCACCCCTTCCCCACCCCACCTTCCATCCCAACCCCTCTCCCTGTCCCGGTTACCCCCAGTGTTCACTACCCACTGCCCTCACTATCCTCTTCCAGGGATCTGTTCTGAAAAAAAAGGGATAGACACCAAAAAATACTGCCAGCACCGCATGTGCAGAACACCTTGACATTAAGCTCAGAGACCCGTTGTTCCTGGACTGTAATTACATGACTCTACCTTTTACATTCTCTGTTGCTAAATCACAGCAAAGTAATTATAAATGCATATGAATTATTATTATGACTCTGAAATGGAAAAACAGCAAAGTATCCTGGAACTGGTGCAACGGGGACATCGTATTATTTTCAACAGAATAGTGCAAGCCCTTTCCAAACATCACATTTCCCTCATAGCAGTAAAACCTCCTTTGTCAGAAGTGAGCAGAACCACCCTGCTGGCAGCCCTCTCCCTCAGGACAGCCAAGGATGAGAAGGACCGACAGGCTCTGGGGTGTAGGTTTGAGTTTAATGATCCCATCGAGTTACAGTGCAGTGGAAACACAGGGCTTGTAACCCTGTGCACATCCACCTTTCCATCTTGCTGGTGCCAGCTGCTCTGTACAGACCATTTTAAAAACCTGAAATCTTCCTGTGCTGTCTTCCAACACCACTTTCCTAAAGTCCAGAGCTCACTGTGCATTAACTGAAAACAAACGTGGACAATTTAGAGAGCAACGTTGAGTCCTGCGATTTTCATGCACACCTGGGTGTGCAGGACTGCTTTAAGCATCGGTTGACTCTTTAAAAAGTATTTGTTTTTTTCCCCTTCTGTATCTCATGAATCCCCATGTCAAAGAAGCCTAAATTCAGGCCATGAGAAGATGCCAAGCACTGCAGGAGGAGATGGCAGAAATTTCATCCAGCTTTTAGAGCCCTTAGAGTAAATCTTTTGAGTAAAAAGCACTTTTTAAAGTTATGTGGCCTGAGTCAGGTCTGAGTCCGATTGTGGGTGTGATGATTACTGGGGGTAGCCTGCTTGCATATACACATTTGCACACATGTATGGGCACAATATCTATGTTTATAGATATTAAAAACAATCAATATGTAATCATTACATTGAGGCATTTACTGTTTCGTTTGGAAATGAGGATTTTTGGTGGAAGCTGCTGGAAAGCTTCTCTGTGATAGCATATGCCTCATGTAAAACAGAGTCGTCCCTTGTTCTCACTGCCTCACTGTCCTGACAAACCCTGACTTGGCCAGAGATTAATTATAGTCTCTGAGTATCATCTATCTGTCCCCAGCTCCAAGAAAGCTGTTGGATGTGGGCATCCTTGCAATGGGTGAGTTGCAAGGAGCCGAGTTCTGGCTGCCCTCCAGTTCTCCTGCAGCCCCTTGGTCCCAGCTCCCTGCAGGGCTCAGCTCAGCCCTGCCAGAGTCCTGTGGAAAATCAACATTATCGCCTGAACCACTTGCTGCTCATCTCATAGGAATTGTGATCCTGCTACCCACTCCCACTAAACTTTTCTTTTTTTTTTTTATTTCATGGGTTTTCTTTTATACTGAAATCAAAGCATCAGGCCAAGGATGGCCTTGTCCCAAGGACAGCATGCCTTCAAGGGAGAAAACCAGTCCCTGTCTAAACATCTGTGAGCAAAATCTTCCTTCCTGCAGCCCTTGAGGAGCAACTCCCTGCCTGAGAGTGTGGTAAAATGGGCAGGGCCATGAAAAATGTTTCTGGCCAACATTGCAAAGCCCTTCAGAGCGAAAGCAGAAGGAGGAATGGTTGTGCAGCCTCAGAATTGCTTTTGTACCCCAAAACCTGCCCTGCCCTGTGGGCAAAATACAGTCACCTGCTCATTTTTTTTTTTGCACACTGTTCATTATATCCCAGCTCAGGAAGCAATCTTCATTCCTGCTGGAAAAATGTGTGAAAAATCATCAAGGCTCTTCAAAATGACTGCAAACGCCTACAAGAGTCTAAAAATACACAGCAATGACAATGTGTGCTGCACCAGTTATTGTCTCTGTGCTTGAGGCTGCAAACTGATAATTTCACATGCCAGCATTCAACTGGGGAGTCTGGTGTCTCTACCTATAATACACATCATTTAACAATGAAATTTTACATATATTTTCACCATTATTTGCTGTTCAGTGGGAAATAAACCTATCATAAGGAGGGTCTGGCCATGTCCTCTCTTTCCAGCCAGCACTTCTGCCTTCAAGCAAAAAGTTTGGGTTTTTCTCTCTATTTTTCAAAGTACGTAGCTATAGGTTACCTGCTGTATACCTATAGCTATAGATAACGTGCTGCTTGCCTTCAGGCAGGCTGCCATGCATCAAGAAGTCCTCTGTGGAGGATGAAGGGCTGGGGTTGAGCCTCAGGGCAGGAGATGGAGCAGAGACAGGAGACAAAGTGTAGGAGGGGGTGCGGGAGGGTGGCAGTGCCCACTGCCTAGGTGGGTCTTGGGGTGGTGAGGGGTGGCATCACCCACTGCTGTGAGCAGGACTCTCTGATGACTTAGCTTTTTTTTAGGAAATCTAGCCCACATGTTTCCCATAACGTCTGCAGTGTAGTATCAACAGTAATTGGGTTAAAAATAGCATTCCTCTTGTTACAGTTGTCACGAGAGACGTTGGCCCCGTCGGTGGCAGCAAGACTGTGAGCACATAGTGTGTGAACAAGCTGCAGAGGTGTTAAGTGTATGGTTAAATGGTACATAAGCGTCTGAAATAGGGGTTATCTTTTCATTTCATCAAAAGGGAGGCTGGAAACCACTGTATTGCATTTAGGAGTTTTGGTCTTGTTCCTACTGATGTTTCTGTAGCTGCAGCCAAAGAGCAGAGAAGGCGTCTGTGGTCTGTGCACTGTGAAATGACTCCAGAAAAACAGGGTCAGCCCTCTGAGACCCATCTTTCTGCTGTTGGACAGGCCACCCCAGCCCAGACCCTGGGAGGAGTGCAGGACTTCCGTGCACAGTGACATTAATCACTTTTGCTGCCTGAATATCAACCTTTAAGGCTCTGCACCTTATTCCAGACCTCAGGTTTACAGTGTGCTTGCAGTCCTACCCCGACATCCAGGCCCATCTGTATCTCTCACATCTGCCTGTTTCCTTCCCATGTAAGCCAGGACACTGGGCACGGAGACTGGTGTGCCCTGGGCTTCCAGTATGGCATTAGGATGTGCCCAGACCATGCGTACTGGTAGGAGAGACCCTGTGCCTGTGTTTCCAGCCTGTTACACCAACAAAGTAATGTGTATATATACCCTAGGCTGTGTCCTGAGCACACAGAAGAGCTGTAGGATAAAACTGCTGGAGGATGTCAGGCGTTCACCAGGAGAAAGTGCTTGTGATGGAAGCTGAATCACAAATGTGTGTGAGAGAGGAGATACAAAGGGAGCAGCCAGTGGGAATATGCATGCAGAGGTGTTGTAGGTACCCCCCTCACCTGCAGTCCCACAGCCAAATCTGTTTGCCCTTCTACAAGGTAGCTTCTGTTTGGAGTAGACTATAGATGCTGTTCTGTGAGATTCTTGAGTCGGATGCTAAAAATAGCAGGTGATCATAAAGACCTGTTTCTGGCATTAAAAAGTGGGATCAGTCCTCCTTATCTGTTCATAGTCATGGCCATGCCCTGACTCCTGGATAAGGCTGGCTCAGCTTGTGTCTGCCCACGTGGGACCTGCGCCAGTGGCAGCATGGTGCTGCTTGTGGAAGGCGTCCTCCACCATCCCCAGTGAGTGCACAAGGACCATAAACCTGTGGCTGCCAGAGGTGCTGAGTTCCCATGTGTGGTGACACAAATTGCACCCAACACTGGGCTTCGCACAGGAGCGACAAAGCTTCATTAATCACGGGACTGGAAGCTGGTGGTTGCACAGAGACTGGTGATCCTGAGTTGACTGTACTCAGCATGGGCAAGTGTTGAGGCATTGGAACAGCCAGTTGAGGAAGTTTCAATGCAAGGGCTGAGGTCTTGAAATTAAAATTAAGATCACCTGGAAAAGAACCCAAAAGATGGGTTAGTACATTCCTTGCATGTTCTGTGGGGTCAGTTAGGTGTGGAGAGCTGAGACAAAGCTGCTGCCCACCAGCCCCAAACCCACCCAGCGAAGGATGCACACAAACCCCCAAGGTCTTCTCCAGAACCAGGGCTGCAGGAAGAGGGTGTCTTCTCTCATTCAGGATCAAGAGGGCTGTGCCCTGGAAAGCAGGGCTTTCTGGAGGACTCCTCAGGGAAAGCCATGGACTCTGGTGCAGGCTGCAGTCAGCTGTCACCCTTGGACTAACAAGAGACAACTCCAGGTTTTGAAAAATTGAGTCAGTCCTGTGAAAAAGCTATATCCATGGATAGAAACTGGCATGTTTAAATGGAAAATAAGGATATGCCATAATTAATGGTCTAAACATGGGACTAAGAAGGTGGAACCATATTTACCTGTGATACACCATAAGATCCCAATCCATAAATGTCTGGTACCAGGGTAGGTCAAAAGTAAAACGGCAGTGACATCCTCTGCACAGCTCTCAGGAGCGCTGTGTGATAAATGCACGGGCAGTGTGGCACGCTCGGAGGCCTCTGAACGGGGAAGTACCATATACCACGTAAGTTTACCGTGTAAGTACCACACAAGGGCAAAGTACACTGCTGCTGGTTTTCAGCAGGACTGAGTGGAGCAGTTCCCTATGGAGGGATCCCTGCAGGCTTTGTTCTTTATGCCTTCATTAGAAAGAAGACCAGTTTACATGGATTCCCTCGCCCCATCCTTGGGAAGGATAGGGGCTTCCAGTGATGTCTGTTCTGTTAATCAATTCATAGAATCATAGAATCATTTGGGTTGGAAGGGACCTTAAAGATCGAGTTCCAACCCCCCTGCCATGGGCAGGGAC
>JAOTQQ010000001.1:178285854-178317266 GCA_026546715.1 Gallinago undulata | reverse complement strand
CACCTTGAATGTCTCCAGGGAAGGGGCCTCAACCACCTCCCTGGGCAACCTGTTCCAGTGCTCCACCACCCTCATAGAAAAGAACATATTCCTAATATCCAATCTAAACCTGCCCTTTCCCAACTTAAAGCCATTGCCCCTCGTCCTGTCACTGCAGGCCTTTGTAAACGGGCTCTCCCCAGCCTTCCTATAGGCCCCCCTCAGGTACTGGAAGGCCGCTATATATAAATATATATATATTTATAAAGTAGCTCACCCCCCTTTCACCCAGAGACATTTGGAGCAGGGTCCTCTTCCCTCCACTTGCCTGGCCCCTGGCAGTGGGCACGGCAGGCGTAGGTAGCCCTCCTAAGAGACCGCACGTTGTGGGTAGGAAGCATCAGTTATCTGAAGGGAGATCTTTTGCAGGACAGCAACTGGTTCATCCCATCCTGTCCTCACAGGGTAGAGGACACAGAGAGGTGTAAAGAGCTGACAGCTCCTGGTCTGGGTGACCAGCCTGGTTCTTGCTCTCCAAGGAGCAACACAACAGAAAGCTGACCTGAGCTGGGGACCATGCAAGCTGAGCAGAGAGGCACAGGAGAAACTCGCCTCAAGGGTAGGTTTTTGTAAAACCAGGGAAGCAGCAGTGCCATTGGCAGGAGGATAAAATCCAAGGGTTTTAAATCAGGTGAATCCTGCTGACTGCATCTCCTTTTCATTTTGAGTAGCAAGTACCTTTTGCTTTAACTTCTAGGCAGGAACAATTTCTAATTCCACTCAAATATGAGAAGAAAAAACCCCTTGACCACTCACTGTTAATTGATACTTCACGCACACTAATTGCTGCATTTCCCAATCTAGGGCTGTTACCTTGAGGTCTTTTATATTTCTGCTTTTGGCTTCACTTGAAAGGCTTTCAAAGTTCGGAATGAACTTTTATTAATCATTAAGCCCCTTAACTTCTTGCTGTCTTAGAACCCTTCAGAGAAAACTAAGACAGTGTGACAGACAGCCCCTGGGAGCAGGATTGGGCTGGTGTGGGCTCCCTTGCACCCCTCAGAAAGGACTTGCTGCAGGTGGGATCTGGGCCATTGGTGAATATCACAATAAAAAAAAGGCAGAAGTGGTATTTTCTACAATTTTTGTTCCTACCTGTTACATGGAAAACGTCACTGTCACTGTTCCCTGTTGGTATTAAATTGCCATTGGGATTTTAATGATGACAGTGAAAATAAATGATCTTTCTGAATTTGTTTTAAAAAGGGATTAGTTCTGATCTCATCTATACTCTCTTACATCAGGAGTGCCCTCTTGCGTACCCAGAAAGTTACCCATGTGTTAGGCAAATCAGAAACACCATTCCAGGAAACTCATTATCTTCATATTTTCATTACATTTAAGTTCAAAATCAGCTCAGCTTTAGCTATGGATCAGCTAGTGCATCCAAAATTGATTTTCTGTTCATTAAAATGCAAACCCTCCTGAAGTGCAGTGACACTTAATTTCACTTTTTCTCATCATCCTGTATATATTTTTCAAGGAGCGTTTCAGCACAACCCTACATTTGTACCTATGGTCTCCTGATATTTAAATGACTCCGAAGAGTCAACCTACTTGCGCAGCATCATTTAAATTCTTTTCATTCTTAGTACAGCAATTTAAGTTCAGAACATTAGGGCAGTCTTTAACTAACTGATGAAAAAAAAAAGAAGGCTAATCCACTAGTCTGGGTCTGCTGTAAAGCAAACTGGTGGCTCTTTATGTGATGCCTAAATCTTGTTTTAAAAGTACATCTGGCAATTAATCACAAGGGGCTAAATCACCTAGACCATGGCGTAACTGCAGTTCAGTGGCTAGAGGCATGGCATAAAATTCAGATGAGCAACTCTGCAATATTGCCTAATCCCCAAAGCACTTCCATCTGTATCTACCTCTACCTATTACATCTACACCCTCTCCATCTTGAAGGTTCCCAGATTACTGGCACCTTCTTATTCTAAACCATTTCTGATGAGAGCAACATTGTTGGTGTCAGTGCTGGAACCTGGAAATTAAATTTTAGGTGGTATGACACTGGCATAGTTTATCTGGGTACCAAAGTACTATTTCACAGCACTGCCTAAGCAAACAGCATACAGCAAACAGCTGCTGGTGCTGAGCTTGGATTTGGCCTGCAAGTCAGTTTTATCCCACTTCCCCTACCTCCTATGGTGGCTTTGCACAGGGACTGGAGACCTCCATGGGAATGGCAGTTCCTTATACTTAATCCTCCAGCTGCTGAGTATCTCATTTGGCCAAGGGATTAAATCCCAGGGGTGGGATTCCTGCCATTTATCCCAAGAGACTATTCTATCAATATATCTCCTTGCTACGGCACTTTTAGCCTCATGGACAGAGTGATCTTTGTTTCTGCTCAGGTTCATCTCATGTCTCTACCTTCATAGCTCTTTGGATCACTCACAGGTCCCTTCTTGAGTGCTCAAATCTTGCTTTTAATTTCTCTCATTTGACCATTTGCTAGCCAAGCTGAACAGATTTAATTCTTTTCCTTCAAAGTTACCTCATTCAAGTCTTTTCTGCATATCTCATCTGATACAGTGAGATTTTCCTGTCACTCAAAAGCCCAGAAAGACACACAGTATCCTCAACTACCAAAGCTGTGGGCAGACTCACCCCTAGTCTGTAAAATGTGTGACCTTGCTGGAGCTGGTTCCCCAGAGAGATCCACTGAGACTTGATTTGCCACTGCAGCACCCCCCCACTGCATCTTTTCCCCAAGTACCTGTCAATACTGCAGGGGATGCCTGCAGATACTGTGAAGGAGTAAAACATGGATGGAAATATTTGCTACCCATCTGCATTCCAGCGTGCCGGTGTCCACACTGCTGTACAGCACACTGTGACACTCCTTGCTAAGCTACTGCACTACCATTTGCATCTTCCTCAGGGCATGATCAGTTCCAGGGCTGCGCCAATGGACCCGAATTTGCTCATATCCAGACTGCTGAGAGTCAGCCCCCTTCAGAGCAGTGCTCCCACAGGGCATCTAATGGGAATACTGTGAGTTTACACCCAGAGTTTGCTCCTCAGCACGCTCATGCAGATAAATCCTAGAGTAACTGCAGAATTTGTTTGGAAGCTGGTAGCATCTCATTTGGAAAAAAAAAAAAAAAGTCCTTTTTTTATCAGGATCCTGACAGGCTATAGAAAAAACACAGCATTTGGGAGTGATGGCAATGTATACAACACTTCATTTATTACTGTATTTATTATCTGAGAGCTTGTCACACACTCTACTGAGTAGGTTGCACTACAGCCGTATTAGCATACTACCTAAGAAGAGTGGGTAGCTTGCGATTTATACTCAGAAATCACTTCTGAAAATCCCGTGAGGACTTCTTACCTGAAAAGAAAGGAACTTTTCTCTGTTTTCAAAGTAAACAAGGACAGCCTGAGCTGATTTGAAAATTCCAAGTCTTTGGAAAAATCATGGCAGCAAAACAAAGTCTGAGGAGCCCACAGGGTGAATTGGTGTCACCTCCAATCCTGCCTCCAGATCCATCCCATATGCCAGAGGACAACTCATTTGCTGCATGCCCCAAGGCCAGGCACATAACTGGGGACAGAGAAGAAGGGAATAGGAGAGGGAAGGGAAGAGAGCTGCAGGGCAGGGGCATGGCTACGGAAGATGTAACAGCTCAGGCACCAGATAGAAGAGAGACCATGATGTACAGCTATACCGTTAATGGGGATTTCAAAGTAATTTACTTCTGTGGGGAGACCTTGGCAGGAATAACTGAACTAAATAGCAGATTTATATCAGCTGACTGACCTGCTGGGCAGGAGACACAAAACCTGCACCCACTGATCTGATTTTTGTGCCCACAGATTTCAACAAATATGCAAGATGTAAGGCTGCTTGCTCTCCTCCTCCTCTGTTTTGATCCCAGGCACGAGCTCTTCCCTTCACCCATTTCCTGGCCCATTAGGACTCATTTGCTAATGCCTCCCAAAGCAGGACTTTATCAGTGCTCCAGATGCACTGCCCTGGCAGTACAGAGCAGAGGAGCATCCTGCCTGATGCCCTGACACCAGGGCAGATGTCCTTCTGAGCCACGTCTAGAGACACTTCCCTGACCCTATGGTGGTTTTGGACACTGCTTTTTTACTAGGAATAGGTCCAGGGACTTCTATGACCAGCCTGTGAAGCGATATCACTGACTTAAAAAATATCCAAAGCCCCACACGTGAAACTGCACAGACAGCAGTGTCCTCTCTGCAGAGCTGTGCTGCCCTGCGGCAAATACCATTTTCTTGAGCAATTTATCTTCAGACCAGAATGGGGCAGCACCAACCCAGAAAAATGCAAGCAGAGAGCGCGTGTCCCCCGAACTGAGCAGCATTTCTGCGAAAACCCCACACGTTTCGGGGAAAACAGTCTTTACTGTTGCTAGCGGCACTGAGAGCGGCTGCAGAGCCCTGCCAGTTGTTTAGTCAATTGTTGAGAGTCTCACTTTGTTAAACATGGATCTGGAAGCCTTCCCAGACTATGCATCTGCCCCTCCAATTCGAGACCTAAGAGGCTGTAGCTGAATGGGGAGATAATGAGCAAATACATTCCCAGCGACTGCTTTGGGAGGGGAATTAATGAACCATTATCTTTTTCTCTTGAGCTCCGAGTGGTCCCTACCTCCCATTTCTCCCCTTCAAAATCAAGCTCTTGGGTAGAGGCTAGACACAAGCAAACATGGACACCTGTGTGCCAGATGTGCAACCCCACATATACATGGGGCCCCCCCAAGCTCGCCCCAGGGGTCAGACGGACCACGCACTGCGCAAAGAAGAAATGACATAATTCCTCCTCCTACCAGGCTCCTGAGTTCTTGCCCCTGCAGCAAGGGCAGAAGCACGAGGCAGCTATGAAATCCCAGGCAGAAGGGTGACGTTCAACCTGCTCTAGGTGGACCTGCTGTGGGATGGGAGTTGGACTAGCTGATCTCCAGAGGTCCCTTCCAATCCCATGTGATTCTGCAATGCCTATCTGAGAGCCTTTTTGCAGGACTCCTAGCAGGCAGTGGACGCAGCCCCGGCAGAGCTGAACTGCTCATTTGGACACCAGATAAATGAGTTGCCTAGACTGTGGGCACTGTTTGCAGGTGATGTTCACAGGTGTGTTAGGAGCCCACCTCAGCTACAATAGCAACGCTTGCGAATGTGAAAATAATAGTCTAGATCATGGAACGGATGGAACAGAAGAGGAGTGATCACGAAATGTGACATGTGGTGAAAAGGGAGGCTCGAGGCTGAGTTGTTCTAATGAGAGGCTGTCAGCATCTGAAAGAGCTTAGTCGAGTGTAGGACACTATTCAAGCAGAGGAAGAATTTCTGTACTGTGCAGCATTCAGGAGACAGGAGAGCCTGAGCAATAATGTGTGTGTATGAGAGAGAGAGAGACCAGCCGACTGGGGAGAGGAGGAGGGGGTCGCACAAAGAAACAGAAGTGCTTTCTTCAGCTCAGAATATCTTCAGTCTCTACCAATTCACAGAGATTACAAACATGCTCCTCCTGAGAGAGGAAGACATCTCTCCAGCGCTGAAGTATAAGATCCTTGTTCTCTGCAGAGAAAACACAAGCAGCGTGTGGGGGATGGTGTGTTCCCACAAAAAGTGTCTGTGAGTTAGAAAGCCTGGTGGATCTGCCCTGAATTTTGATGCTGCTCCCATGTCCTCTGTCTCAGTTTCTCCTTCTGTAAAATGGAGGCAACCATGTTTGCCTTTTTCTCCGGGGCGCTCCGAGGGTGATGTTTTGGCAGCGTTGCAGAGTTCCCCAGAGCGGCACCGTAGGCAGGGTGCTGGCAGTGTCCCTGCTCCTGTGCAGTGAGGAGGGACGCCGTTCACCTCGCAGAGGTCACCGTCCTCTGGCGCGGGGAACTGTCTGACACAGTTTGCCTGGGGAAGGTCCTGGGTCCCAAACCAACCCCAAATGCTTGCTCCGTGATTTTTTTTCACAAGCCTCCCAGGAGACATCCGACTCCTTTGCTTCCCCATGCCCTTCTCAGCTCCTCTGCGATCTACGCCCACCTCTGTTTACCGCCCTTTTGCCTCCTCAGGCATCTACTTGCAGATGAAGCCATTTGCGGAAGCGCTCTGCAGGGATGCTCCCCACAGAATGTCCTCATTATGTTTTACTCTCATTTCGCAGGGCAGCGTTTCACTTTAATATTGCCAGTGTGCTCGTGATTGGGCACGGAGGTGACAGCTCTTGTAAGACAGGCTGCTCACACTGTTCTTGACGCTGTTGTTTCTTACCTTCTGCAGAGGTAAGCATTCATCCTCTGCAGCATCAGGCTGTGCTGGGAAAATATCAGGGCTCAGGTACACCAGCAGCTCTCTGGGGAGTAACTAAGCACCTCAGATCCACTCATCTGTGGGAACAGTCTATGTGCACCCCTACGAGCATCCTTCTATGGAGCTTAAGCTGATCTGTCCCAATGACAGTTCCCACTCCTTGCAGCGGGGCTGCTGCCTCTGTGTTCATCAGCTGAGCTGGGTCAGGGAGTTAGACCAGCCAGAAACCATTCACATCTGCAACAAAGACCATCATTTAGCTATCAGTGAAAACTAAGCGCAATGGCATTAAAGCTGCTATTTGCTTAGCAAACAGATACGGGCTCATCAGTTGCCATGGATTAGCTGATGCAAAGTTACTTGTACAGTTACTTGCACAGTCACCTGGCAGCACCTCTGAAGCTGGTGCAGCCTAAGGCAGCAGTGGCTGAGTCCTTGCCCTTGCAATAAGACAGCTAGAAGTAGTAGCAAGAAAAGCAGTTTGTGTCTCTCGTTGCTCTTCTCCCGATACAAGGACTAACTATACGAGTTAAGAAATGGAAGCTTGAGCTCTGGGAGGGTGATAAACCGCTTGCTGGTCTCATCATCTCAAAAGCTGCACCATAAACATCACATTCCCACCCCATCGAGTGCGCTGCATTTCTTGCTACACAACTTTATGGATAAACAGTGTCTGTAAAGCATTGGATGGAATTGCTGGTCTCTAAACTTCAACCAGCCCCAATAACACTGTTTTTCTTTTCTCGTTCACAGCATGCTTTATATTTGGGCTCCTCGCTTTCCTTGCCTTACCACTCTCCATGACTTTTACAGGTAAGTTGACCACTAAAGGAATTTAAAAATAGGAAATGCCAAGCACTATGTGTCAGGTTAAGACATTTCATAGAATCATAGAAACATTTAGGTTGGAAAAGACCCTTGGGATCAAGTCCAACCATCTACCCTACTCTACAAGTTCTTCCCTACACCATATCCCCCAACACCACATCAAAACAATTCTTAAACACATCCAAGGATGGTGACTCAACCACCTCCCTGGGCAGCCTATTCCAGTGCCTGACCACTCTTTCTGTGAAGTATTTTTTCCTAATGTCCAGTCTAAACCTACTCTGTTGCAGCTTGAATCCATTCCCTCTTGTCCTGTCACTAATTACCTGTGAGAAGAGACCAGCACCAACCTCTCTACAATGTCCTTTCAAGTAGTTGTAGAGAATGATGAGGTCACCCCTCAGTTTCCTCTTCCTCAAACTAAATTTGGTGGGACAAAGGAGTAGTAAAACTTAAAAGTTTCCAACTGCTAAACCAGTGTGTTAGCTTCAGACCTGTTTAGCTTCAGACAGAATCCCAGCCCACACTGCATGGCAGGGAGGAAGCAGCGCATGAATTCTGACCCTATTTGTCTTAAAAACCCCTCCAGTGTGTCTTACCTCAACACAGGGCTCTGTCTGTGGGAGGAAGCTCAGAATCTGGCATTTGAGAAGATTTCACTAATCAGGATCCCTCTGTATTAAGTGCACTGCAAAAATCTTAGAAGCATAGGGCTGGAAGGGAAGAAGAGATGATCTAGGCTGCTATTTCTCCACCTTTTTGAAAGTGAGACCTGTTTTTTGGCTGATCTGTCTCTGTATTACCCTCCCAAAGGCTGGATTTGCAAGTAGGATTTCAAGATCAAATATAAGAAAAGAAAGGAAAATCCTTTGAGCTGCAGAATTTTACACATTTTTAGACTGCATAAGGCTCTTCTTTTCTTAATCATCACCTTTTCCTTACCATTAACAGAGACTCTTAAATTATTATTTTTTTTTAAACTGAGCATTTTCTAACTTCACTGTTCCCTTTGGGCCTTTCACATCCTCTGCATGGGTTGCAACCCCCACTTGAGAAACACTGGTACAGACACTGGCCCACCTCTGCCTTCAGACAGGCTCGCTTGCTCATGGCATCCCTGACAGATGTCTGACTTGCCCTTGCTCAAGGAAATTCCACAGCTTCCCAAGGAGCCTATTTCAGCATTTTATTGCTCTCACAGACAAAATATTTTTCCCCATATCCAACCTAAATCTCCCCTATGGCAAATTAAACAGATTACAGCCTGTCCTACCCACCGTGGTCACAAAGACAGATTGGTCACCATCCTACTCAAGAGAACCTTTGAACTGTCTGAAGGCGGCTATTATAACCCCACTCCATCTTCTCTTTTTTTTTTTTTTTTTCCAGAGATCTCAAAAACCTACTTCTTTCATCCTGACCTCACAGGTTGCTGTTTCTGTAGCTTTTTTTTTTTTTTTTTTTCATTTTTGCCTCCCGCCTTTGGCTTCTGGCCAATGTAACTATTTTTTTTCCCCTAAAAAAAAATTGAAAAAAAGGAACACAAGGCTCCAGCTGAGACCTGAGGAATGAGCACTGCAGAATAATTAGCTCCTCTGTTTAACATGCAGGATTCCTGTAAACACACCTCAAAATGAAAGATGCTCTCTCTGCACCAACTCATTGGCTCCAATTTAGCTTATGGTGCATTGTAAGCCCAGATGGCTTTTGGCAGGACTGCTTCCTATCAGACATTTCTCATTTTTTATTTACATTGAAGTTTTCTCTCCTATATGCAGTGTTCGGCTTTATCGGTCATCTTGTAGATTTTGGATGTCTTTTTCCAGTGTATCCAGATCACTTCGAATTTTAAGTTCTGTCTTCAAGAGCCCTTACAATCATTCCAGATGGGTATCCTTGAGAAGTTGTTCACCTTCTGCCTCGTGAGTAGTGGAAGATGGTGCAAAGGAACTCTACGTGCAGATGCTGTGGGCAAGGTGCATCCCACCTAGATGTGGAATGCACACGTCTGTTACCAAGCTAACCGCCATGTGCTGCCCTTGCAGGCAGTTAAGAGAAATGGGTGTTTCTGATAATGAAAGTCCTACACCCTCTTTTAGGTGTCTGCATCAAGATGAGATGACTTTTAAGGGAGTTGGGACACCTAGCCTGTTGGCTGCTATAGTTGGCCAAACCCATAAAAAAATCTGTTCCTCTAAAGGTTGGTGTTGCTTCCTTTATTTGGGGCCTTCGAAGTACCAGTGATGACCGTAGTAGGATTCTGATTAGGACATCCTAATTAGGAATTAGGGAGTTCTAATGAGGGATTACGGAGCAATTAGGAAGTAGGGTAATGGACTGAACTGTTACATCTCAACACTTAGGCTCTTATGCTTATCCATGACTTAAAATTTCTATTTATCCCTTAAGAGGATTTTAGCTTTAGCTTTTCCCCAGGCTGAATGCGCCTGAGCTGTGGAAGAGGGGTGGGAAGGTATAATTCAAAGTGTGGTACAGCTTGCATGCATATTGACAGCCAGCCTTCTGGAAATGAATCTAGGACTGGAGCCTGACCACTTATAAATAGTGTTTCCTAGGAATATATCATAATATCTTTAAGATCAGTGAGAACTGGAAAGTGTATGGTAAGATATTAGCCTGGAGCTCTGGGTATCTCCTGCATCAGATATAGAGCACTTTTTTTTTTTTCCCCACAACTTAGTGAAATTAAGAGATAATGTCACTGTAATATGGTTTTGTCAGAGGATATTGGTTTCCTGCAGCTACATATCTACAAAGGCATTTTAAGGAAAATGAAGTGTCAAGGAAAATGCAGATATTTATTATCCAGGCAAAAGCCTCTGATTTTCTGATAACATTCTGTTACCATGATCTCAGAGAATAACTTGCTGATGTGCCTCTAGTCATTTTGGCTCTAGCTTTCTGCAGAGGAAAACTGTTAGATGTTTTCAAATGTTACCAAATAAATTATAATAATATTTGTTAAAACTCAGAGTTGAAGAACTGGTAGCTCCAGTAATAATCACACACTAACATTATACACTTCTAAAATTTAGTAGCACTGTAAATCACAGTGTAAGTCAAGACACGTGAAAAGGACTCAGCAAATTTTCCAAGCTCCAGACTTGTGACATCATTTAAGCCGCAGATTGTTTAGCAGCTTTCTAAGTTTTCCTTGCAGAGATGATCCCCTTTTTTCTCACTAAACATTCAAAAAATAGAGCGAGCTATGAAAGGACCTTATAGACTTTTTTTCTGAGAATTTCTTTTAGTTTCCAGGACAGTGAAGGATTGCTCCCAATAACACATGCTTGTACTTTGTCCAGACTGCCTTTATACACAGCATCCCCCAGGGGCAGCTAAATCACATTTGAAAGCTGATGACATTGTTTTCTCAATAGGCAGTCCAAATTTTCTCCTGTCCAGATTTAACCCAGTACTACTGCTCGTGCTCGTATCTACACCAAATAATTCCTCAACTCTCAAGTGCTCCTGATAGTTGTCTGAAGCTTGTTCTCATACTCTGTCCCTTTATGTGGGAGCCGATCTTGTTCTTTAGTGGCTGCTGTTAACATAATCTTTCCTTGCATTTCAGTCATTCAGCCACTCACCATTTCTGTGAGTTTCCATTGATTTGCTGAGATGCTTTCTGATAAAATGGTGCTCAGAAGCAATTACTTTGAGATAAATCCTCTGCAGCATCCTAGTGTAAAGACCACAGTCCAGGGCCCAACTGAGGTCTGCGCTAAGTGATGGCAGCTGCAGCCATCCACTAGGAACAACTGAAAATGGCCTGGCATGTTGTGTCCTTTGTCTCCTACTAGAATCATAAAATCATAGAATTGTCTTGGTTGGAAGGGACCTTTCATATCATTGAGTCCAACCATCAACACAACACTGACAAAACCCATCACTAAACCATGTCTCTAGGCACCACATCTACCCATCTTTTAAATACCTCCAGGGATGGTGATTCCACCACTTCCCCATGAAGAGGAGATGGGGAGCAGACATCAGATTAGCCTTGCTATATAGCTATATAGGATGAACTTTAGGTATTTTCAGCTACCTGTGAAGAGCAAAGCAGCTAAAATGAGGTCAAGCATCTCATGGATTATCACAAGTCACAAGGCCACTTGGTTTGCATGGCATCTGTGGGGCCACGCCACAGCACTGCCCAAAATAGTGTCCTTAGAGAAGCTCATATCCTGGTCACTCACTCTTTCGTGACCACTCGGCTGGACTTTGTGTCCTGGATCCCACTGCAGTGTTGTTCTGTGGTAGCCAGGAGGTAAAATGTGCAAGTCTCTCAGCTTCCCCAAGCCTCCCATCTCTTTTTTTCCCTTGGGACACTGTGGAGGCTGTTGGACATCCTTGCTGTGTCTGATCTTGCAGATTGCTGGTTTATTCATTTGGACTCAGGCACTGGTCTGTGTCATGGTGAGCTTCAATTGCTCTTCGCTCTAAACCACAGATCGCTCTGGCTTGCAGGGAGCTTTGCACTAGACGCTGAGCTTTGATCTCTTATGGTCCATATATCCCATCACTAGCAAAGAAAAACATATCTGGTGCTCATGGGAAAGAAGAGCAAGCACTGGTGCTCTCCTACTAGTTTTGGTGTTCCCAAATAAATCAAGCACATGCTATGTGTGTGAATTGATTGGCACATGATGTGTGTGCTGAGATTTCACTGTAACAAATATCAGTGCCCATCTGTCAACAGGAGGTCCAGATTTCCTATTCACCATTAGTGATGTATTTTTTAAGTTACTACTACATTACCCCCTTTCACCTCCTCTTTTTCTGTCATATCTGCCTGCAGTATTCTCCCAAAACCTACAGAGTACTGCTCCCTGTCATTCAAATCCTTCCCAAGATGGACTGCTGTCATGTTACATATATGAAAGGACTCCAAAATAGATTTGTCTGGCAAACAGATTCATAGCTCCATGAAAAAAAATGGCATGTTTTCTTGATTAATTTTTTTTTTTTGGCCTCAACTCAAAATCTCAGTAACACACTGGAAATAGCAATTGTCTAGGTTCCTAAACTGAAATACATTCCCTGAGATCCCTGGCCAGCTGCTTTTGTGGCAGGCTATTACAGGGCCAAGGACTCTGAAACCCCTGGCAGCTGCTTTCTGAAAATGATATAATTTGTGACGATTTCCCTGCTGCCCATCCCTGTAAAGTTGGGAGTCTGAGCAGCTCTCAGTGTTACTTAGTGACAAAATGGACAAAAAATTACAGCCTCGCAATAGGGGACAAAAAGGGAAAGAGTTCAAATCAGTCTAAGTCCACCCCTTCCCAATTATGAAAAGGCTGGTAATAAGTACTTAGTGTAGAAGAGTCCTCTGGACTCCACAGCCCTTACTCTCAGCAGATCACAAGACACCGCCTCATATCCTATGACTAAAGTATGACCTATAGCAAGTATCCACAATCCAGAACACATGCATTATGCTATGCAAAGAGCACATGAGAGGTTCAGGACATCAGCAATGTTCTGGACCAGCATTAGCAGTGGATTTGGCACGCAAATTGATAAACTGAAGAGGATTACAGGTACAGGAAAAGGCAAAAAAAAAAAAAAACCCAAACCCAAACCCCTAGTACTTCTTTCCTGATTCCTCCTGTTCAGTGTAGTTCTGAACATGGAGGCAACACCATGTTTAGCACTAAGGCAATGTTTAGCATGAAGACCATCACATTACTTTCAAGTATCCTGCATCTAGATAACCCCAATTATTCAGAGAAAAATTTATCCTTGAAAATGACTTACACAACAAGAAGAAAACAGAAAAACCTTTCTGTCCCCTGCGACTGATGAGTAGAAGTCCTGAAACACGGGATCAATAACAATAAAATTATAGTGTAATGAACAGTTTAAAATTGGCTAAAGATGCCACTGGGTAAGAAACTTGGGCAGGAGATTCATCTCAGCTAACTTTAAATATCTATAGCAGGCTGTCTAGATTCCTTGTATAGCCATGGAGAGAAAGACTCACTTTCAGGGCCCAACTCATCTGACCTATTTTAAATGCCTGTCTTAGGATGAGATGAATTGAATTTTACAAGTGTCTATTTCTCACTATTGACTATAAAGAGAGTCTAGGAAACTAGTTCAGATATGGATGCCTGCATTGCAGACATCTATATTTGGACAGATGAGTCTCTCTGTCTCAGACCTGTATCACAAGCTGCAGTGTCTACTGCCAGCAACATCCTTATACTGCCATACACTCCCTTCCCTAAAACTTACCCAGCTTTCTCTTTCTAGCAGTAGATTTTTGAGGGTTGCCAGGATCATTGGCTCCGTAACAACCAATGCTTTTAGCCTCCAGCAACCCAAACAGCCTGGAAACTTGAGCTTCTGTGATTCCCTATCAGCTGCCTGGGAAGCTAAAATGGTTCCAGGCGCTCCCACGGGTGCTGGGTCCCAAGCTTCAAGGCATCTAACTCGGGAACATGCCACACTCACGAGAGCTAATGAGAAGGAAAGGCTTGGGAGAAGCTTATCAGAATTCCTTCTTTTCCCAAACAGTTTTGATTTTCAATGAATTTTCTACTGCTGATGAAAATGTCCTGTCCAGCTCCTTCAGCCATTCATTTAACAAAGATGCAGTGGCTGAAGCTAATGACCCGTGTATGTGGCTCCAAGCAGTAATGCCAGATCAACAACAAAATGTTGTTACCTTTGCTCTCTCTCTTCCTTCTCCTGCCTTTTGCTTGTTCACGGCCCTCACTCCTGAAGGGGGGGATGCAAACCCCCTATAACTCAGACCCTATTTCAGTAGACGCTGGATAGAAGTCTTGGGTCTGAGCACGACACTTCACTTACAGTATCTTTAGTTTTCACTGCATTATTTGATCACTTGAGATAACGAACATTAATTTTTGCTGTTCAGGAATGAAGTTTTTGGAAGATTGCCCAGTTCAGCCACTAATTCCATTATATCTGCTGGTGGGTGGCGTGATTGGCAGCTTAAAGGTAATGTGCCTTCTGTGTGTGAGAAATATTTTGTGTGCTTAGACTTTGACTTGCTAGTTAAGACATAATGATGGCTCCAGACAGCTATGTGATGCGGTACTGCAGAGAGCTATGGGGATTGAACTGTGCTTGTTCCAGCACCTAGAGCACCCGTCAGTCAAGTGAGACACTAATGAGTTCAGCCTCCAGCATTGTCCCACACATTATGGTGTGACTTTCTCCTACATCACAGCATCTGTGCAACCATCCCTACTGAGGGAAATGACTACATAACATGGATGCATGTGGCAAATGGGGTCTTATTTCCACAGTCCTCCAAGCCTGCCAGTTCTTTCTCCTTCATTTTCAGACACATAGGCTGGACAAAAAGTGAACTTTCTCTCCTAGCTTTGGCAATATAAAACTACAGGTGTTCGTACATAGCCCTTCACAATTTCCATTTATTCCCACTCTGGCCTGGCCAGAAGCAATGATTATGCAGCAACGTGGCTTCCTTCCAGAGTAAATATGCCCTTGCATCATAGCAGGGCTTATTACTATAGCACAGCATTTTCTAACCACAGCTACCTGTCTTCCAGAGAAGGCTGGCTGCTTGACAAGTAGACACCCCCATATCCATGCTACACCCTGATCATTCTAAAGCCATAACTCTGCATTGACAGTAGGGTAAAACATCGCTCCATTCTGACAGTCCCTTTGCAGATGGTTTTAACTGGATGCTAGTGGGCACAAAGAGGCTTCTCAACAAACTGCAGAGCTACTTCAAGGCTTCTCAGCAGGATTCGGCAAAACTGTTTTTTGTTGTCCCGATGTCATTGCTGCCAAAGGAAGGAACAGGGGCAAAGCTGAAGGAAAAGTTTTGGAACTGCATGAAGAGCTAAGAACAGCAAGTGCTGCTTCTGAAGGGAACATCTGTACTGGTAGTATGGGCTGTCCTGCATAGCTAACGGTGGCAGCAGCAAGCCAGCACTCCTACCTTCCCAGAAGCCTGGCACCAGCTGAGCAGACAGAATCTCAGAATATGCATGGTTGGAAGGGAACTTTGAGATCATCGAGTTCAACCACACAAAAAAAACCCAACAAAAACCCAAACCACAACCAAACAACTCAAACCAACACCCACACATACCACACCCACCCACAGACAGACAAAACCCAACCATCTCGGGCATTAGTGCATGCCCTGAAATGCCACATCTACACATTTCTTAAATACCTCCAGGGATGGTGACTCCACCACCTCCCTGGGCAGGCTGTTCCAGTGCCTGACCACTCTCTCAGTAAAGGAATTCTTCCGAATATCTAATCTAAACCTCCCCTGCTGCAACTTTAAGCCATTTCCTCTGGTCGGGGTAGACCTGATGGGTTGTGGCCTGATGTTTCAAGGGACAAGCCTCTCCCTTGAAAGGGAACCTGCTAGTCTCCGACTTGACAGCACGGCATATTGCAGCCAGCAGATGCTGCAGACAGGAGCTACCTACGTTCCCCTTGGATAACATTTCTAGCCCCTCTTCTCTGCGAGAATTGAAAGAAAGGGGAAAGAATATTCCTTTGCATCTCCTGTACTCTGTCACAGTGGTAACCAAACTGCAGTACATCTCTGGGATATGTATCATGCCATCGAGGACCTTGGGTCAGTAAATAAGTAAATGGAGAAAAAAAGAAAGTGCTTAATCTTTTTATAAGGAATTTGCTATGCTCTGACCTCTACTGGCAAATGCTTAGTCATTTGATCACACCAGTGGACTTATCTGTATAATCAAAGGTTCATTTAATAGTACTTTAGAAAAGAATAGAGCAGAAGTGAAAGGAAATTCTCATGCTGATGAATTGAGGCCTTCATAAAAATGTTGGCCATTTCTTAGATATTTCTGATTTAAAGTCAGTTTTTCTCACCCTAAATAACATGGTAAGTGGATCAGTTGATATTCCTGCTGACGTCAAACAATTTGGCTTCAGTTGATGGCAGGACTGCCTGCTTTGCAGTCTGGCAATACATTTGGTCAGAATTTGATTGGCCTAACTCAAGTGTCACCTCATAGTGCTTAATCTGTAGCCAAATTCTACCTGTAATCAACTGTGCCCTCTCTTACATTCATCGGACTGCACCGACTTCACTGAAAACTACATTTGCTTGACCTCTGAGAGTTAGAAAGTCAGAGAATGGTTATAGGATGAAGTTTGAATGAACGCTGTCCTGTGATGGACATCATTCAATGGCAAGGCATTCTGGCCCAGATCTGCCTTGTGGACTGGGGCAACTGTTTCAGATGCAGCAAGATAACCCAGGTTTCACAGTGTTTGGCCCAAATCCTTGTTGGGCCCTGTATACACCTCTCCTACAAATCTACCAAAATGAAGAAAATCACTTAGAGGACCGAAATTTAAAAGCTTCTCTGCACTGCAGTCAACCTACCTACATACTTTGCATCGCCAAGTGTAAACTAGAAATACTCTAAGCATTGCTGATGAGTCCTACAGCATTTCCCTGCAGACCAGACCTTCCTAACCTCATGATATTATGCCATTCCATCTATTTCTCTGCTAGTGCTGATTGAAGGCAGGAATGGAGCAATCTGAGAAAATTATGCCTAATTGAAGAAAACTTGACAGAATAATTCCAAGTATCTGAAGCAGTTTATTTGGGATTTAGGTCAAAGTCTAGATCCTTCAAATTTTATTTAAGCTGATTCACCTATATAGCCATGGAAAACAGAGTCAGGAGAGACAAATCCACCCACTATAAGACAGGAACTACTCGACTTAAGTCATTTAGCAGTTAACTCTAATCTGTTCTTAAAAGTCTCCAGCGTGGGAGCTGCTGCCATCTCCCTACACAATCTGTTCTCATGCCTTTCCATCCTTACCATTGGCAAGTTTTTTCCAATGTCTGCCCTAAACCTCCCCCGTGAATAAACTGTAGGGGAAAAAAAAAAAAAAAGCATTATTTTCAAGCAGGATCTGCCTCATCTGTGGCTCCTCAGCTTTCTTTTACATGACTTTGATACATCCAACTTTAATTTGGCCCAAAGGCTGGCAGTGGCCAGAAGGTGTTCAGACTTTCCACAACCAGTTCACTTACTCCCTTTTCTCCCCCAACGCCTCCAGGTGACTCTCCTGCTGTACGACTCAACCAGGATGAGGCAGCTGCTTTCCAAGTCTGTTGTGATTGATGATGACGACGATGACGAATATCCCTGGAGGCAGAATGCTCACAAGTACTACATCCATCTAACCCTCAGCCTTTTCCTCTTTCTCTGGTTCATTCTTGGGAACTACTGGGTTTTTTCTGTGTACCTGCCAAATTTCATCCCACCTTTCCATCAACCTCAGGATTACTGTGACAAAACCCTGTACATTTTTGCTGTTGGTGTTCTCATTATTAGCCATACTGTTCTCTTTCTCCTTATCTTTTGTAGCTGCTGCATATATTGTTTTTCCAGGCAAAGATATTCCTCTGAGGAAGACTAAATGCCACATAAATAAAGCCCCGGATGCTTGGGGAAGAGTGTACAACAAAGGACAGGCAATAATTCACTCTTGTGTACATCTTTGTTGTACTATATATATGTATGATAGCAGTCAACTGCAAGAGGAAATTGTAAAATACACTGCCATCTGGAAATAGCTAAGCTGGAATACAGCGTAGTCAATGTAAAATTGCTGCTACAGATGCCAGGGTGCACTCCTGCTAACTTCTACATCCCTTTTTTAACTCTTGCATATTCTGTCTGGAGTAAGCTCTTACAGGTGGCAAACTCTTCTAAAACCAGGTCCCCTTATGTTGTTTCAGCACAGTACATCTTCGCCTAAAAAAGTAATCATGTTGGCCTCTTCACTGGGACCTGAACATCTTCACAGCCTTGCTGAGGTTTGTTACTGTCCCTGCATGGCAGAGGAGGGAGCTAAGACAAAGAGATAAAGGGCTGTACTGGGACCACTTTGCATGGCGTGTGGACTTTGACAGTAACTTAGATGCTCACTAGGGAGCTATTCAGGCCACTGAATTGCCAGCTGTGATGGCAATATGAGCATGTATAAAAGGCAGCCTGAGTATGGCCCCCAGGTCTCTTCTGGACTTGGATTAGAAAGCATCTATATCCAATTTTGGTGCTAAAACAGTCTGTATATATCCACACATATCCAACACATCCAATTGAGCCACGGCCACTTCGCAAGTCTCTGGCAGAACAAGGAACTGAGCTACTGAGTATCAGAGCAGTGCTTTAACCAGGGCTCAGCATCCCCCAACCTGGGAGAGACTCCTCCACTTTTTGGATGGCAGTAATTTGACAGTACCACACCAACACAGAGATGGTTAATGAATGACTGTGATAGAGTTCAAAGAAAACCTGATGATGTTATGTTGGTATTTAAAATATAAAATGATAACAAGGCAGGGGTGTGAGAATTTCAGGCAGATGCATTCACTACAGCAGCTCTCTGGTTGTGGTGTGAGTGTACGTTTGATTTGTTCACCTTGGTGCTGTACATATTGA
The DNA here is from genome assembly GCA_026546715.1 of Gallinago undulata. NCBI lineage: Eukaryota > Metazoa > Chordata > Aves > Charadriiformes > Scolopacidae > Gallinago > Gallinago undulata. Next base: position 178,298,619 of record JAOTQQ010000001.1, on the reverse strand, counting down.
AATCTATACTTAATGGACAGATGTAATGCAAACAGCTTTTAAGCCAACAGCAGTGTCAGCTTTAAAAGCATCAGCATGCACAGAGACAATTGTTTTGTGACATGTAATGGAACAAGCGTGTAACTGGTCCTGGTAGATTGTTTTTTTAAGTGTTGATGAATGCAGTGTAAAAGTGCTCTTTCTGCTTTTGCTTTTACGGACTTCTGTTAATATGGTCAAAATGGAAGGGCTCCCCTCTCTTAAAGCATGAGGGTGGCCCCAGGCACAGGAAGAAGATGTGTGTTTGGGGTATTTTTTCTGTTAAAATCCACACAGCTGAAACCTACATTTTAGAGAAACCTAAAAGACTTACACTATGCCTGTGGGAGGGCGAGATCTGAAAAAGAACCTCAACAATATACCACAGCTGAACAAGCTCTGCTCAACCATCCTTCCTAGGACTGAGGCTGAACACAGCGTAACATCTGTGGGAAACATCTGTCTTCGACCACAAACATTTATGTCCGGGGCTGTTGTATAGAAAACTAAGGGTGCATTTGGTCTAGAAGGATTTTAATTCAGGCCCTGGCTTTAAGAATTGTTCATTTCCAGAAATCTAATTCTAGAAAGAAGGGAAGATAAAGAGTGAAATAATCTCACAAGATGGCAGCATCAGTGTAGAGTTCCCCTGCTCTGCAGCAGCCACTCAGGAGAAGTCACAGTCAAGCTATCCCTGCTCAAAAATCCATGGAATGGGAATTACTAACACTGCTGGCTGACTTAGGCCATGCACGGTTGCATGTAGGGAGCTATGACCAATGGAAATATTTCCTTTTATTTGTGGGCCTCAGATTGTGTCTGGGAGAAATCACAGGCTGTGGAGCTGCTCCACCGCACGCTCTCCACTGCCTCCCTAAAGGTACTACTATTTCTGAAACACCACTGCTGCCAATGGTGGAATGCTAGAATTCCTCCTTTCCATCCCAAACACTTCACTGGCTCAGCACCTGGGCTCCTGGATTTCAGCGTTCAGTTCTGAACTAAGTAATTTTACCTTCAGTGGAGAGCATCTTTCATTCATTAAGATGCCGAAGTGTTTAAGAAATTGCCTATCAGCAGGCATAATGCCATCCATCACTCAAATGTACCAAAACAGCTGTTTATCATTACACACAAATTTTACCCAAAAGCTTGGAACACGCATTAAAAAAAAAAGAAAATTATACTCAGTTGGTAATGCAAAAGAGATTTAACAAGAAAGTAGCTACACACATTTCACCCATAGAATTCCAGTACAAACTTCCCTGTTCTTGCAAAATGCTGCTAGAATCATTCTTGATGACAAAGAATTAAGGGCTCATACTCTGAATTTTAAGTCTAAATTGAGTCCCATGTTTCTGCACGTCCAGCGACCTTCCAGCAAGTGATGAAGTGTGCACTCCTATCTGAGCAAATATGGAGTGATTATAGCTCATCCCAGAGGAGGAGAGCTGTAAGTGAAGTCACATTGTCTTGTGTTTTCTGTCTGTCTGTGTAAGCACAGTTACAGCAGCTCAGCAGATGTGCAAGGATTTATCAAACTTCAGCCACACAATGATAAGCCTGAGGCCTATGTCCTGTTCCCGGGAGGCTAAGGCCGACTGATTCTCTGCAGTCCACCACAGAGGCTTAATTCTTTAGGGATGAGAACCCGGTGCATTCATTGACATGTTGGGAAAGCGCTGCCAAATCACAGTGCTAGTGTTTCAAACACAAACACAAAATGACAGAGGAGTTATTAACGAAGCAAAAGGCATTTGTGAAATACTTTGAAGTCATAGAGAGTAAACAACAAGCTTCGTTAGGACTGGGAGAGGAAAACTCTGAATTGATAGTATTTACCTTTACTTGTGTACATCCATAAGCAATGGCACATGGAAGCGTGAACATCAACACCTCCAAAATTGTTGGAGCCATCAACTGTGTATCCAGAGAGATCTGAGCAGACCTTCTGCACTTTCACTGCTACTGCCTCCTTCATCAGGCTGGAATCATGTAGTGTGGAGCAGGGACACCTGGGTTTGGGTATATGATTAAATACAATGGAATTACTTGTTAAGTGACTTGTTTAACGCTCTTCTCCTGATCCACCATCAGCAGCACAGTTTCTCTTGGGTTGCTCCAGTGGCTAAATAAAGCACTCAGTTTTAGCCCAAATGAAAGAGGTTTAATTGAAGGTACTTTATCTATCTCACTTTGGGGTAAGCTGGGAACATGTGCATGGTCCACAGCACCTTAGCTTGCAAGCAGCAACATTTTAAATTACTGCAAACTGACAGTGTCCCAGACATATGCTCAGTCTCTGGAGAACTGAAAATGTTCTTTTTTATTTTTTTTTCACAGTAATATGTCTTCTGGAAATGGAAGAAAATACACCCTTAAGCTAATTATTATGAACTCAGAAATTTGTTGATTACAATGCAGGAAAACAGCTGTAACTGTTCCAGTTAAATCACCTCCCTATCTTGAGAAACAAAGGTCTATTTCTAGCTTTTAAAGGGAAAAAGGGACATGATTTCAATGGATTAGCTACTCGTGGGTACTACACAAATCTAATAAGATAAAGACACAGACTCTAGACACATACAAATCATAAATGCAATGGTAGCAGCCATGAAATAAATCTCACTTCATTGCCCACAGTATATTTCTCCTCCCACTACTCCACCTTCTTTAGCAAAGGGCACAGTATTCCAAAGCTCTAGGGAACAGCTTCCCACAGCTATTTTAAAAGCTGCAGCCAGACAGGCAAATGCTTTGTTCCTTCATTCCTAATGTTGAACACAGACAGCTCCTACCTCCTGACCCAGAGAAGAAAGATGAGCATCAGACATATCACAGACCTCATCTCCTCAGGAGCAGAAACAGGAACGCTGTGCTGCTGGAGAAGAGAAGTAGATTTCTCTCACACAGCACTCTCTCTGAGCACTATGAGGTCCCAAGAAATCACACTTTAAAACTACAAGGTGACTGTGCAGAAAAAAAAAAAGATGCAGAAGCTATTCTAGGTTATGTCAAGAGCTGTTTGGCATGACTCAGATACTGAAATGTGAACAGTTGGTGTAAATGAGCCTAAATGCTTTGACTTCACAGGCAAAGGGCTATGAAGATTAAACCGGTGATAACTCCTATACATTGCACAACATTCTAAACCAGATGAGTTTCTCTAAGTTATCTTGACACTTACCTTTGATTATTCATCTTCCCCAGATTCTATTTGATAGGGACTTTGCATCACAATGAAGACACATGTATGTTCTTCATATAATGTAGAAAGTATTGTTACTTCAGGACTGCAATTTGAAATTGTTGCTTCTTGGCTTATGTTTCTTGAGTTTCCTGTTCATTACTTGAGCACATGGAAGTCCCACAGACGCTAGCCAGAAGAGGAAAAAGAAAACATTTTTAGAAAGTATAATATTTGAGGGAAAATAAAAAAGGCTGACAACTGCCATCTAATATTGCATAATACAAGAGAGCAAGCTACAAGAAAGCTACTAATAAGGACAATGTTATATTGCAAGAACAGGTTTCTGAGAAAATTGTATGAAATTCTGAGAAATCACATATACATGTTTGTAACAATGTTTTTATACCACATGTCTCACTTGAATAAAAACACGGTGAGGAAGATGTTGACCACTGTAAGTGCATGAAGCTATGTGATTAGAGTTTAAAAATTAAAGGTACTTTACATTTACCAGTCATGCTAATTATAATCAACCCTGCTGCAATTTCACTGAGATGAATAGCTGTATCAGAGACTGATTTTGCCCACAGATTTGAAGCTAAGCCATACTGATTCTTCTGTCTCATCACTAATACTCAAGCAAAGGGGGAATCTGTGATACCTTTCTCCGTGCTGCAGTGCAACAGCTGAAATGTGAGAGGGGCTCCAAGATGCCAACTGTGGGCCTGTAGGCCAACATACACGAAAGCTTTTTTTAACAAAGTCCTCGTGATGTGCACGTGAGTTAGGTATCTGCATATCTTATGGATTTCATTATTCTCAGACCTTTGGAAGAAAATATTTAGCTTTTCAGTATCAATATGAAATGAGTACCCAGGCTGCAAACAGCGTAGAAAAAAAATCCACTATGCACACTTATTCACAAGTTGCTATAGACAACACCTTTTTATAATCATTGCTTATTATTTTCTTTTTGTATTGCTATTCTACTTCTGCATGGATTTCATATTACTAGTTCATAAATCGTATTTATTTTAAAAATATCTCAGAAGAAAAGCTGCTCATTATTTTTAATGGACTTTAAAAAAAAATTGTTCAACAACAGGTGAAATAACATTATTAATAAGCAGGTCAGGTGGTTATTTGCAGGGGAGGGTTTGGCTCCATAGCTTTACATGAATAAGTTTTACATATTTCTGTGGGTTCTGTTACCACAGCACGTAGACTGCTTGCAGACACAAAACTTCAGTCCATTCCCTCTGCTTTTGAGCACAACATACAACAACCACATAGGCTGAGGTGTGTCTCTTGCCCTGCTTGTAGGTATCTCTTGGTGGATACATGTTACTAGCTAGTACCTGCAATTTGGTAACAACCATGCTAAAATAATAAACTGAAAGATTTTCACAAGAAAAATAAAAGAATGATCAATAAACCCATGAGCATCCATGTCTAACAACTGGTAGTAAAAACAGTAAGAAGCAGTAGAAGAGCAGAAAGAAGAAAAACACATAGCTGAAGAAAGTATTAGTACAGATAACTACATTACTGTCACAGCATAGCAACAAAGGTGTGCATTCAACTATGTTGCCTACTGTAAGGGCATAAAGATAATTTTTCAGTCATGGGAATCATAAAATTGATTTTTTGTTTACCTAAAGATTTACTTTCTAAGATGAACATGAACTATAAAGCCCTTATTATGTTTAAAACAGTTATAAACTGAAGCATGCATAAACTATTTGATGCATAGGAGATTAATTAGGTTAGCAGTAGGTTGACCTGCTGCTCCCAGTCAATTCTTTTCACTTTGGGAGGACACTCAGGAGTCCTTCTCCCTGCCAGGACACGCCTATCCCTTAGAGGCCCTGCAGGCTCTCGGAGACCAGGGCCTTCAGGAGTTGGTGGAGCAAACCTACACTTCTGATAAGGCCAAGTAGGAGATTCCTTTTACGGGCCCCTGAGTAAAAAGAAGTGATTGAACCGAGCTGATGACATACTGCCACATTCGTTTCTCCAGAACAAAAGGCTATTTGGTCTGGGGAAAGCTTGACTGTTCATTGGAAACAACCCTGCTGATGACAGCAGCTGGCAAACTTGGTGATGACTTGGGTATAAGAGCACACAACAAAGAAAATACCCTGCTGTTCATAAAAACACCACACATGCCAGAACTTCGACCCCTCCCCGCGTTCGGGATGGGCAGCTTTTGCTTCTCTCCCCCTGCTAATAGCACAAACTCTTCAGACATGTGTCTGAGACCTCAGGGCCTGGATGTTCCTCTTCGACTGCTTGCCAAACCCCCTGCTCCATCCAGGCAAAAGGAAGAGCACCCACTGCCTCTCCCCAGGCTGCTGACAGCTCTTAATTGCTATTACACTCACTGGTGCAGCGCTAGTTTCTAAAGCTGGAGTTTTCAAGTGTTCTGCACCCAGGTCTGAGGCCAGCATGGCAAACGCAGGGTTGGGAGTTGGGAGCAAGCCACAGTGACAGTGGCTTGCACATGGTTGCCACTTCCTTTGAAAACCTGGCCCCAACTACAGATGCCGAGCTTTTCTGCAAATCTGGCCCTTAAAGCCTGCTCCTGTTGCCGTTGCAATCAGTGGCAATGTTCTGATTGATTTAATGGGGGCAGGCATACAGACTTAATTAGAAAATTGGTAACTGCAAGGAAAGAAGAGAACGCACAACAGACTGCCAGATCTCTGGTAGGAAGCAAGCAAAGGAGCCAGTTGTCCTTAAGACAGAGATTTTAGCCACTCAAAAAAAAAAAAAAATACTGGCAAGATGGCCTTTAAGCTGCTCTTAAACATCTTGTATAATATATAATTGCTTTTCAACTCTTGAGAACTCCATCCACCTTTTAGATCTGTCCCCTGGGAAGAAAATACAAAACATGCTACGGAAACATACAGCCCTTAACAGCAATCAGTATTTTCAACTTTTCTTTTGTGTTGGGAGGCAATTAAAACTTTGCTTAAAACTCCTTGCTCTTTGACAGGTACAAGGACAGATCAAGTCTAAAGTGTGTTTTTCATATTAGTCCAGCTGGGGGACAGAGAGGCACTTCTCACCAGCTCTTGTGTTTTAATAAAATACTGAGATTCTCAATTCATTACTGTATGAAAAATCCTAATATCTAGAGGCTCACACTCACAACACTCCAGAATTTTTATTTGCTTTGAGGATTATCTGCATTCGTGGAGGTCCTACATAACAGACCTGGGGGGCCACTTCTACACTGGTAAATGCATCTGCCCGAAAGCAGGATCAGTAGCGCCAAGCCAAGCTGTGCAGTGTTAACCCTGGTGCAGTTTCATCCATACTGCTTGGGATCAAATTTTCCCTTGAGCAAACTATCCCCTGACGATGTTTGATCTTGTTTTGGGCAGAAGTAGCTGTTTAATACCCAAAGAGAGCCTGGGCATCAACAAAGCTAGGTTGAGCAATAAGAGGATCAGGACCTGAGAATCTGCTATGAGTTATTTGATAGTGTAGATATACCTGAAGTGTTATAGTTCCTGAGGGGAACACTTGATTTGGGTATGTTCCATCAGGACTAAACACCAACAGGGTGAAGCCATTTTGTTCTGTGCTCAAATGAGGAAAAATTTAGGAGCTCAATAGAGTTGTGGCTCTCTCGTTCTCCTCACCTTGGCTGAGCCAGGCTACATGTATACATCAGTTGCTGGCTGTGACAACTATCTGAGATATTGGCTGCCAATCCATGAGAAGAACTCCTTATCTAAAAAATCCCTCACATTCAGAGCAGTGTCCTATTGGAGTTTAATGTTAAGCTAGTAGCAATCATGACAGAAACCAAAAGCTGTAACTTTCCAAATCTCCAGTCTCCAGAATGGATTCTAATTCAGCTAACAAGGTGTATCAACCCAGAATTCAGCACAAAAGGCAACATGCAGCCAAAACTCTTGACGTGGGCAGAAATTTTGCTCGTGAGAGCAGTGCGAGGCAGGTCCTTCATTAGCACCAGCCAACTCTTGGCAAAACTGTGTTTTACCCTTCTCCTGCACACAACCCATACTGCGTTATCTCTGTGATGGCTGGGTTAGCAGAGAGCACTCTACAATCTCTACAGTCTCCTGCCACTGGAACAACAATACAAAAGCAAAACATCACAGGGGGTGAAATGAGGTAGCAGAAACATCTAGGTGTTAGGACAGTGTGCAACAGCTCACTCCTGATGTGAAGCTGCTCAGACAGAGATTTCATGGCTGAAATATTTATGCATGGATGTGTCAACACCATGCTGTGATGATTCCTTTCCGGGTGCAAGCTTAGGGCCTCACCCTGGAAACAGAAAGTGTTTCTAAGCAGAAATTTCCCAGCTGAGTGCGCTCAGGGATTGTTGCACTCTGGCAACAGCATCACCTCTCAGCGTTTACAAAATCTCCTGAAAAATGGCATTTGTTAGAAGGGTAAGGATAACACCACAGTAGTGGTGCTACAGTATTTATATAACATCCTCAAATAATTTTGTGTGTGCACCAGGGTGACGCTGGTTCCCAACCCTACATTCAAATGTCTTCCTAACAATATTATCTTTTCTAATGTTAATAACAGTAACATGCTGTAATTGCCCATCACTGCTTAAATCCCAAAATACCATGAGATGTTCCCATTGTCTGGCTGACGTAATATATTTTTGTTTTTAACTCACAGACAGCTTCTGCCATGCATACTCACATTGGTTAGTACCTCGGGGCTGCACCATCCAACATCTTGCTGATTACAGTCCAAATGGTTTAGCCTGCAAGGAATTCTGTGTATCTGTATAAACACCATTTACCTTCAGAGGTCAGCAGACTGCAGGGATGTACCCCCCAGATTATGAGAACATAAACTGAAACTACAAACAAAACACATCAGAGCCATCATCCAATTTTTGCTTATGCTAAGGCATAGTCTCAGTGCTTAAGAAAGAAACAGAGAAATGACAAGGGAATAAAGCACAACCTGCCTTATTAGATTTCTTACAGGAACTTCGACAGGGTTTTTGTTTTGTTTGGAGTTTGCTAATGTTTTTCAGGCTGAAACCGTATTTCCTGTAAATAATGCAGCCAGTTCCGTGGCATAAGCAACACTGGAACATTATTCTTCTCCTTAGAGCACGTTGAGATGGTGAGGGTTACAAAGCCTAAGGTGAGACATTCTCTAACTAGCATAAAAACGTGGGGCGGTGCTGCAGTTTTCTGCCCGGATATTCGTAACTGCAGGGATGACCATATCATTCTCCGGTTTTCCCCTGCTGTGGGGTTTTCCCATTTCCCTGAGCCAGGGTTCAAGGAAAGTAACCAGGCAGACTCATACAGGCTGTGAGGGAGAGGGAGAAGCTCAAGGGCTATCAGGGCAAGGGACTGAAATTAGAAAGAGATGACATTATCTCAGTCTGTACGCAGGACTCACACAAGCCTAACATCTGCTCTGCTCACAGCGAGTGTGATTATCTAACATCACTATAGCAGTCTAGGCTGTACGGTTTTGGTTGCTAATTGCATGTTGTAGGTGATGATCACAAAACTATTTCCATATAGCTCACAATTATATACTTACAGACATCACAGTACATATCTGTAGTTCAGGCTACCATTCATTTTCTATTGTAGGAAATAACATTCTGCCACTCAGACTATTGCCAAGACGTTCCTTTCTGGCCCAGAATTCTCCTTTTTGAGCATGAGAATCAGGAAGAATTGTTTAGGAATACTTCAGTCAAAACCTCCTAGCCATGTCCAAGAACAAAATCAGTTAAAACTGACTCAGGCTGCTGGTTTTAAATAGATTCTTTCAACTGCTTTAATAAGGACAAACATTTTCAGATTTGGTGCAAAGGTATGACATTTAGTGGCATGGTCTCTTTAGGGAAGAAAATATCGCTGTGAAAGTGTGTCTTTTTGCCTTCTATAAACTCTTAATTCACACACAATACCTAGTACAAGCGGACAGTGCTGGGTTCAAAAGTTTTCACTTCATGGTGGGTAATACCTTTAGTGTGATAGCCTAACACTTATACCACATGCTGAGAAAGTGGAAGACTTGAGTATGAGGCCTTTGCCAGAGTGAAGAGTTTTAGAAAAAGAAGTATCAGGCTACCGTAGAGGGTCAAAAAAACCAGAATATTCCCATTCCTCCCCTATCTCTGCTATTGAAACCAGGTAACTTAAGCTCTTGATAGGGTTCTTAAGTTTTTAGATAGTGTCCCAAAGTAGCTTCTCTGCATGTGGCCCTGCATACCACATAAAATACATGAACTTATCTAGCTTGCAGACCAAACTTTGTAAGAACGTTAGCTCCTTAATGTGCTTCAAAATGTAATTATACCTATAATGACAACTTCCTTATGGCTAACATGGGCTGTCCAGATGTACAACTCCCAAGTGATACTCTTGTGAGGCTGAGGAGGGACCTCATTGCCCTCTACAACTACCTGAAAAGAGGTTGTAGAGAGGTGGGTGTTGGCTTCTTCTCCCAAGGAAATAATGACAGGACCAGACGAAATGGTCTAAAGTTGCAGCAGGGGAGGTTTAGATTAGATATTAAGAAGAATTCCTTTACTGAGAGGGTGGTCAGGCACTGGAACAGCCTGCCCAGGGAGGTGGTAGAGTCACCATCCCTGGAGGTATTTAAGAAACGCGTAGACATGGCACTTCAGGGCATGCTCTAGTGCCCAGGATTGTTGTTTTGTGTCTGTTTGTGGGTGGGTGTGATTTTTTTTTTCTTTCTGTGGTGGGACTCAATGATCTCAAGGGTCCCTTCCAACCATGAATATTCTGTGATTCATAGGTCCAATACAAGTACCAGCGGAACTGAAAAGACATTTTAAAATTTCATTTCCCCTATTGCCACTTGGCTACCCTTTCCTACTGGTATACTTTACCCCAATAGTAGGAGCCGGGAATTTCAGGGGTTTATTTGTTACACAAAATGCTACTTGGCACGGCACGACGCCCTGGGTTAAGTTTCTGTGAGGGCATCCCTTTGACAGCTTTCCAGGGCAGAGGATGCAGGCCCAGATCGTAGCACCAAAATTCATTCCCAAAACCAAACATCCCATTTCCAGCCCTGGCTCAATTAAGAACAGTGCTCGTCCTGAGCAGGTACTCTATAAAACTCTCCCTCCTTCTCCCACAGCAGCCTCCACAAGGCAACATGGCACCCCCTGTTGCAGCCCCCACAGCAACCACCCCATGGAGACATCCCCGTTGGGTGGCTAAAAGCAGCGCTCTTTCTCTGAGTAAAATTAAAAGGATAAAGAAAAAACAACCCAGGAACCGCTCAAAGGGAGAAGGACGCAACTCTCCCCCGCAAAGACACACTATCCTCCCTCACGCCCCTCTCCCCGTCGTGCGGGCGGCCAACAATGGCGGCGCCGACAGGCAGGGCAGGGCCGCCCCTCGGCCCTTACCTAACGGCGGGCGGGCAGGGCCGGGCCGGGCGCCTTATGTAAGGGCAGAGGCGGAGCCAGCCTGGCTGTGGCGGCGGCAGCAGCAGTACCGCCATGTCCTGGTACCGCAACGCCGTGTGGTTCGTGAAGGGGCTGCGGGAGTACACGAGGTACGGCCACCGCCATCCCCAGGCAGCGTGACCCGGGCCGGCAGCGGGCGGGGCGGGCACCGCTCTGTGGCCAGGCCGGGGGCGTTTCTGTGCGACCGTGGGGCGTTTAACCATTTGGAGGTGGTGATGTTTTTTAAAAACATTTTTAATGGTAGCCGCCTTGCCGCCGCTAGAGCGGACAAATTTTAAGGCTTTATCTGTGGGAGCAGCCCGGGGGCGCTGCCTGGGCCTGCCCCGCCCCGGGGCTGCAGCCGGGCTGCCTCCTGAGGGACAAAGTTTGGGCTGCGTGGTTGTGATGGGGCAAGCACCTCGAGTTGTTGCTACATCACTCCTGACAGTGTCACTGGTGCTGTAGGTGGCCTGTCCCACGAGTATGGAGAGTAATGGGGAGAAGGGTGTACGCTGGGCTATGAGGGGCGCTGCTTTTTAACTGGGTTTTTTGCAAGTACTCCCTTCTAAGTTTTCTTACAGGTGTCTCTTGTTTGTTTAGGAGTGGCTATGAGTCTGCTTCCAAGCACTTCAATCCAGCTGACACAGAGGTGAACGTAGCTGGAAGATCCTTTCTGGTCACTGGTGCCAACAGTGGCATTGGCAAAGCCACAGCCATGGAGATAGCAAGGAGAGGTGAGCTGGCCCCTGAGGAGATCTGAGGGGTCCATACAGAGAGGATGGAAGGAAGATGGTTTGGCTTTCCAGCACAAACACAAGTGCGCAGTTCCCTCAGGACAAGGTGTCAGGCACGTTAATTTACAGAGCTGTTAGGGTGGGTTAGGGGTTTAAGCATAGTCTGTGCTGTGAAAACTGGAATAACGAAACAAAGTTAATGGAGAGGATCTGCAAAGTGTTTTTCAAATGCATGTTTACCAAAACTGTCTGGTGTCATGGCAGCATCTGAGGATGTTAGTGATGGATCAAGGTCTGCTTAAGGCTGTGTTGGTACAAGTAGTAGCCTGGCTGCATTGAAACTGTTTTGAAGAACTTGTAACTATCATATGATGAAAACAAAACCAATTGGCTTTGCTAAGCTGAGAACAGGAGAGTATAAAAGAAGCAAAAGTTATGCTTGGTCTTAACAATTATAACCAGTGCCCTTTAACTGATCACATGCAACTATTTTTTCTGTTACTCACTGCAAGCAGGGAGATAGTATGAACTGTAACTAGCTACTGCTGAAGGCTAAACCTAATCTCTTCCAGAGTTGGCAAAATAATTCCTGTTGCGCAAGAGTGATAAGAGTTTTGGCATGTAAGATAAAAGCGAGGAGCTTGTGGCTCTTGCTCCCTCTTTGCCTGCTTAGGTTTCATAACTATCTTATGAAGGAAAGTGGCGACTCAGTTAAATTAAAACAATTCAAAATTATTAATGTCAAAGAGCCTTTAGGTTAAAGATCCCCATCAATGCCAGTATGCAATCGATTTCATGTGCCCACTACTGCCATTATGTATAATAGCCTTATGTAAGTATTGCCTTGTCTGGTGACTGCTCTGCTCACAAATGGATACGTCTGCCAAATTTTGCAAGCTGTCAAGCTGACTGGATCTGCATAGAATTTGGTCACCATATCTAGTATTTGGAGCCCAATGATCAACCTTGAGTTCACACTGCTTGTCTGATACCTTGTGTGGGTGTTGCTGTACATATGAACTTAAAATGACTAAATAGTGTCTTCCTGATCTTATCCTTGCATGTGTCACTCTGAAACTCAGTGTCAGTTGTTGGGGCTCTGGCTTCTAGCTGAAATCTCTTCAAGTACATCAAACAAGAAAATAAGGAATTTGGACTCAGCAAAAGAATAGCCGAGCTACATTTGCTTTATCTTCAGGCGCTTCAGATCCTTGTAAATAATGACAGTCTTGATGACAGTTTCTTTGCCCTGAGCTCAGCTTTTCTATGAGTTTGTATTTGCAGATTTGCAGGACATTGCAGATTTGGGCTTTCCTGGGTGTTTTGTGGACTGCACTTCAAGTTTGATGCAGTCTTCTCCC
>JAOTQQ010000001.1:178274317-178285754 GCA_026546715.1 Gallinago undulata | reverse complement strand
ATTTGCAGGACATTGCAGATTTGGGCTTTCCTGGGTGTTTTGTGGACTGCACTTCAAGTTTGATGCAGTCTTCTCCCAGCCATTCTGACAATATCCATGTGCTGTTCAAATGAAGTTCAAATGATTTCAACCTTTACCATGGAAAATATATTTAAATCCCTTTCCTAGCCCATAGATCACGCCAAAACTCCCCTCTGTCTTTAACAGCAAGGAAAACCTCATATTCAAAGCCCTTAAAACCCAACACTTCTTTTTTTATTGAATGTTTTTTACTGTAAACTATGAGGAATGCTCCTGATCAGCTCAAAGGCAAGTTACTTCTTCCATGTGTTTAATTTGTACCTGCACACATTGCTTGTGCTGTCTCTTCTTCTTTGGGAAGAGCTCCTTAAACAGCTGCAAATGCACCTCTTTAACTGCCTCAAGACCTGTAATTAAAGCCCTCTTTTGCAGTGAAGCCTGCAGTCACTGTGGGAATGCCCAGAGACAAGCATTGGACATTGCCCCTTCTGATTATATTTTCTCTCACTCATGAGATCTGCTTTCCCAGGGGCAAAGACTGTCTTTCGTTCTGATCTGTATATATTCAGTGCCTGTCTGTGCACAGTCCCTTCCATGCTTGGTATGTGTGTAACACAAAGTGAAGATGAAACTTTTATTAAACATTGGTTAGTGTCATTTGTATGGTTCTCCTGAATTCGTGAGTTTCCCTACTGTAGCTGTGCCTTGGTAAAAGTAACCCAACCAACCTTGGCAGTGCAATAGAAGAATCAGACCCTGTTAGAAATTTTCAGAAGAACCTTGAGGCTTGTTGCCTCCATCAGCTGCATGCAAAGTATACTTGCTGTAATGGTGGCTAGTGGAATAACATCTCTTGTAGACAGAAAAATTAATTATCATCAGATCCCACACTAGGCTGTGCAGTGTGTGACTCCTCTGTCGCTAGGGTAGACTTGATGTCTTGTGTTTGGGTTCTGGGCACCAGAAGAGTGACCCAACACTGTTGTTTCTATTACCACACCGTTAGGATTACATTGCTTGAGCCTTCCAGTAGTGGACTGCTAGCAACCCCTAAAAACCTTTAACAAGAGGTAAAAGAGTGTGATTAACACATTACTTGTAATGATCACAAATACATAATCATAGAAATACAAAGCATAAAAATAAATTATGCCTACCTATATTTTAGTCCTGTTTTTGAAGGCTCTCTTTGATGTGGCTAAGTGACGAGGTCACGCTAAGTATCCAGGCTTTTTGAGAGGAGACTTGCCCTGTGTATCCTTTTCATAGGAAGGTTGCTTGGAAGGAACTTTCTAGAGGTCATCTTGTCCAGCATCCCACTTAAAGCAAGACAGTTGCCAACACTAGATCAAATCGGCCATTGCTTTGTCTTGCTAGATCTTGAATCCTGCAAGGATGGAAATTATGCTGCCTCTTGGGACAGCCTGATCTATTTAAAAGAAAACTAGTGAAAATGTTTTTCCTAATGCCTGACCTGAGCATCCCAAGCTGTGATTTGTGCTGTGGTTCTTGTCATATCTCTCGCTGCTGAGAATTCTGATATCTAGCATAGTTCCTTTTCACAGAGCAATTCCAGTCACTTCTGTTGCTCAAGGCCATTATTGATCTTTCTAAGGCATGTGTCAAAAGAAGCATTTACGATACAGATGCCTTAGCTTCAATTGCCAGTGTAGCTCTGGTATTTTATCAACACTAAACATGATGTGCTAACTTGACAGAAAATGGTTTGGACAGAAAGCACCTAGAGTGCAGTGGCATTCTCCAGTCTTGGGAGAGGACGCTATTACAGCATGATGCTTTCTTCCTCCTGGGTGCCTTCACAGCCACCAGAGCCAAGCAGAAATCTTCCAGCATTCTTACTACATCTGTTTTTTGTGTGCTAAACCTTTTGTTTGAAGGACCTGTACCTCAGTCCTCTCACCCTGTTGGGATTCTTGGTGTGTCCAGTCTGCCTGATGGTACTGGGTTAGTGCCTTTTGGGGGAATTTGACCCCAAAGCTGATAGACCTGGGATTGCTATGGGGTACCATGGCCCTAACCAGCTCATCAGCAAGAGTCATGGGAGCCCTGAGAGCTCCACAGACCTGAGCTTCAGCAGGATTGATGAAAAGCCACTGCTTAGCTCTTGGCAGCAGAGAAGTGGGACTGTTGGTTGTGGACAGCTCAGGAATATTCTGCCTGCTGGGAAGCTCTTGTGATATTTTCGTGACCATCTGACCGGTATTGCTACTGTAACTAGCAGGCTATAGATGTCCCACAAACTGGAATGCAATCACAAAGGGGTTTTTGTTTCATTCATGAGATTGTATCTAAAACTAACCCCAAACAAAGACTGCGAATTTCACATCCCTTCCTGGCACTCCTTTTCTGCTGATGCCTCCCCCAAACCCAGTTAGTAATTAATTACCAAATGTGTTTCTTGTCAAAATCCACCAGGTGGCACGGTTCATCTGGTTTGCCGAAATAAGGAACGGGCTGAGGTTGCCAAAGGAGAAATAGTGACAGAAACAGGCAATCAGGTTAGTTGTTTTTTAGTCTTTTGTTTACTCTTAGAAAGATTGTTAATATTAAGGACCTCAGAGGCCTTGATATATTCTGTTTCGTAACTTTGCTATTGTGTTTTTAATAGTGTTTTCGTATGGACATGGAAACATCTAGTAGCTTATCATCCACATGGTTTGAAGTGATTTAATTTCACTAAGTGCTGTTTTCTGTGATCATAACATCACCAGCAGCATGCTATATTATTTAATGCTTGTTTTTGATATGTTTTGTGATGTCCTACTTACTATTCCTAACTATGTGGCTGAGACTTTTAAAAATTAATGCATTGCAACACCCTTGCAACAACATTTATGAGTTTATGGCATTAGAGTTGAAGGTTTTATGTGTCTGAATAACATGCTTTTGATTTGCTGAGTTTGGCTGTTCTGTGAAGTCCCATGTGTGGTCCTTGTTCCATGCTCTACAGACTTTTCCATCTCTTTTTCTTACAGTATCTCTTCCTTACCTCCTCCCTTCTGTTACAGATCCTTTTTGCTTCTACATATATCACTGTACTGTGTAGCCCTGTAGCTGTCACTGTTGCTAATTATTCAGGAGAATGTGCTTATGGAGAACTGCAGTCATTGCATTTCTATCTTCTATCTTGTGTACTGGCTTTGGCTGGGATAGAGTTAATTTTCTTCATAGCAGCTCCTGTGGTGCTGGAATTTGGATTTGTGACCAAACTAGTGTTGAAACCCATGTTTTAGATATTGCTGAGCAGTGCTCCCACAGCCTTTTCTGGTTCTTGTCCTACCCCACCAGAGAGCAGGCTTGGGATGCACAAGAAGCTGGGAGGGGACACACTGGGACAGCTGATTCCAGCAGACCAAAGGGATATCCTGTACCCTATGATGTGCTCAGCAATAAAAGCTGGGGAAAGGAGGAGAAAGGGGGGCCACTCACAATTATGGTGTCTGGCTTTCTAAATCACTGTTAGATGTGATGAAGTCCTGCTTTCCTGAGGATTGCTAAATACCTGCCTGACAAGGGAGTTAGTGAATGAATTCTTTATTTTGCTTTGTTTGCACACACAACTCTGCTTCCCTTATTAAAATGTATTTATCTCAACCCCGAAGTTTTGTCTGTTTTATCCTTCTAGTTCCCTTCCCCATCCCACTGGGAGGGGAGTGAGCAAGTGGCTGTGTGGGGCTAAACTGCCTACCAAGGTTAACCCACAACATTTGGATGGAAAGCTGTCTTCATTTTAAAGAGTGACTTGACTTGTGAGCACAGTATTTTGATTCCAGTAATAGTTTTTAATATGGATCAAAAATTCTGGAGACTTCTTATGCTTAGAGATACCATATTGACTAAATTTCTGCTCTTTGGTTTCAGCTCCCTAGTGTGACACAACCAGCATTACACTTCAGTTCTTTAACGGAGGTGAATTAGATCAGTCCTTATGTAGAAATAAATACTTTCCAGCTGTCTATAACTATATATTCCCATGGCTAAAGTAAGACTGGTGATTATCTGTGCTACCTCCTTTTCTAACTGCAGTCAGGCAGTCTGGGAAGAGGGGTGAGTTTGATGACCTCTGAAGGTTCCTTCATGTTCTGTTTTCTGTCATTTGGCGAAACAAAACTTGAGGCAAATAATATTCTTCATCTAAAAGCAGCACAATTGCTGCATTCCCACTTTTTAGCTGCAAACCTGTAGTTTCTCTAGCAATGAAAGAGTAGGAGGGCACTGCAGAACTTGTTCATGAGCCTGGGGAGAGGGCACTTGTATAGAAAGCAGCATTCACTGTAGTGTTAGATGAGCTGTACAAGAGGCCCTGTGGGACATGTGACTGCACTGGAAAGAGTCATTTTAATAAGGAGTCCACAAGAACATCCTACTTTATAAGTACTTATTCAGAAGCAGCCCAGGGAGATAATAAAATGCTTTATCTGCAACATGACAAGCTGTATCCAGACTTAACTTGCTCTTCCTGATCATATGGACAGAGATCCCATTGTAGTATATGCCAAAGATATTTTTTTTTCCATCTTCCACACTAACACATGCTGGAGTTCACTGTTGAATGGAATTACTGTTTGACAGACACCTGCACCTAGACCTGGGAGCTGGGAAGTTCTGTTAATGTTAGAGTAGATCTAGTCATGGAGATTTGGTCTCACTTTGAAAATGACTTTGCCACCATCGAGGACTTTTATAGGGAACAGGGCTCTGGGTCCTTTTTCTGAGCCAATGTGACAGTCTTCAGCAGGTAAGTGTTGATTTATATCTTTTTCAGTCTCTGAAATCACTTGTAATATTGAACATCTGCCCAAAAAACTTCAGCTCTTCTGTTCCAGTAGATAATGGTAGAAGCTTAAAAAGTAGAAAGCTTTTAGAGAGATATCCAATTAGAAACAGAAGAGCAGTGTCAAGTTTTTGGTCAGAAATGAACATTACGATTAGAAAATTCTGACCTTACTCAAATAAGGAGCTGAAATCCAATGGTGAAAGAGAAAAAGTAATGTGTTTTTTATCTGCAGGGAAGCAGAATTATAGGCAGGGAATGATGTCTTATAATTTTCTCAGCTTCTTCACTTACCTCATTTGCTTGTATAATGAGTATTTAAAGAAACAGCTTTGAAAGAGAGGAGGTCTTTTAATGATTATTTGTTGTTTTGCATGAGAACACATCCTCTGCATAATTATTTTAGAACTGCCTTTTTCTGGGATACGTCATAAGACTGTCTGTGGTATGTTTTTGAGACTTAAGTGCTATCCAGGAGAAGAGTAGGAGTTCACATGCCTTTTGTATGCTGATAAATGCCACTGTGCTTGTACTTGGTAGAACACAAAAAGCAAGATACTTGCCTGTAACAAACAGTAAAAGGTTTTTGATGTTTTGTTGAGAGGAGATATTTCTAGCTTTAGTGACTTAGAAAATTATAACTTTGCTCTATGACAGGCTTTTCCTTTCTTTATTCTGGTTTTTATTTATTTATTTTATATCCAGCATGCCTGGCCATAGTATTTCAAAACATTGCCAGACTGTTGTGATGTGTGGTGGCTAACAGGGACTTAGTTAATGCAGCAGTTAGCATGGAAGGGGGTGCAGAAGGCACCCGACGCTCTGAGGCAGCTGGAGTGGGCGCAGTGATGCACCTGAAAATGTGCTTTTCTGCCCTGGTTGGAGCAACTGTGCCTGGCAGATGGGAGGCTGGCCCAGAGAGAGCTCCAGAGGAATGATGTGGCAGATACCAGGCTGCAGGGAGTGACTGAGACTTTTCCCAGAGCCTGGGGCAGAGCTTGATGATGGCCTCATCTGTTGAGTTCTGCTGTGGTCAGGGTGCTGGGATGCCAGGTGATACCTGCAGGAGATGAGCTGGCTGCATAACTGTAGGGAACAGAAACAGGAGATTGACAGTGTCTTTGCAGAGAGTAGAAGAGAACAAACCACACGTTGCGTGGATGGAGGGACAGCTAGAAGCTATGCTTGAATAAGTGGTGGATAGAGACTCCTAAGATGGGGAGAAATGGAAGATTCTACTGGCAACAGAAGGCAGGCTCTTTCTCTGTTGCAGATGTGCATTTATAGGATAGGTATAGTGCCATGGTAACAGATGAGGAAGAACAAGCTCTGTCAGGGGAGGTGTTGGAGCCAGAGGAGCCTGAACGCTTGTCTGCACTGGGAGGAAGTGGTGGGTGATAGTGACTTGGAGGCTCTCTCCTGTGGGGGATGGAGGCTTGATGTCTTGAGAGGTTTGTCACTTCCTGAGGACTCAGATCTAGGGTATTGTGAAGAGTCTGCTGAGGCTCATGTGTCTGTCAGACTAATACTTTTTGTTGCCCAACCACATGGGCACCCATGGCATTGTGAGGGATGACTTTGAGTTCATCAAGGGTGCTTACAGAGGGTGAAGGGCATGGGGGCCCAGGTAGTGGTCTCCTAAATCCTTCCAGTGAAAAGGAAGGGCTTGGGTAGGAGCATAAGCACCCTGTAGGCCAACACCAGATATGTAGCTAGTGTCACTTTAGCTGTTGTCACATTGTCTTTGGCCTTTACCACCTCTTTGACTTTCTCTGAGAAATGAGCATTGCTGAGCAGGAATGACAAAGTGGAGCATGAGTATCTCTGCCAACAGATTTGCTAAGCTAGTGAGGAGGGCTTTAAACTGATTTCATTGGGAGACACAGTGACTAAATCCAGAAGAGTGGTGGAGTCATGGGAGGGCACAGCAAAATGGAGGAGGCTCTTGCAGCTTTCATGTGAAAGCAATATGACTGAGAGCCTATCTCAGATGCCTGTACATGAATGCACATAGCATAGGGAACAAACAGGAATCCATGCATGGTAGTAGAGCTGTTATCTCACTGGGATTAGAGAGAGATAGTTGTCATGAATAGAGTGTTGGAATGGATGTATACAGGCCCTCTTAGGAGTGCAAGCTGGGAAGACAAGGAGGAGTTGGGCTCTATGCAAAGGAATAGTTTCAATGCATGGAGCTTTGCTCTGATACAGGTAATGAGCCAGTTGAGATCTTATGGGTAAGGCACAGAGGTCACATCAGTGTGGATGACATCATGGTGGGTATCTGCTATAGACTACCTGATGATACAGAGGAAGTAGATGGAACCTTTGTTTTAGAGAAGCCCTGTGGTCACAGGTCCTGGTACTCATGGAGTACTTGAACCACCCTGATATCTCCTGGCAACGTGGCAGGGCATAAACAATACAGGAGACTTCTGTATTGTTTATGCTTCTGGAGAACATCAAGGGCAATTTTTTGATATGACTGTTGGATAAGCCAACTAGGGGTGATCCCCAGTGGACCTGCTATAAATAGCAGTCTTGAATAGCTGCCTTGATGGAAGTGGCCATGAGATTCTGGAATTTAAGATTGAGACAGGTGAGAAGGATGAGTAGTAGAATTACACTCTTTATTTTTAGGAAAGCAGTCCTTGTTGTTTTTTTGTTTTTTGTTTTTTTTGTGGACCTGGTTGGCAGGACCACATGGGAGACAGCCATGAAAAGCAAAAGGCCTTGGGAAAGCTGGTTGATCTTCAAGGGAAACCTTCTCAAAACGGGAGAACTTTCTGTGAACTGGAAAAAAGCAAACCACTTATCTTCAAAAAAGGCAAGCAGGATTTGAAGAACCACAGGCCAGTCAGCCTCACCTTGCTCCCTAGGGAAACTATGGAACAAATGCTCACAGAAGCCATGAAAGACAGGAAGGTGATTGAGGGAAAAAACCAGTGTGGATTTATCAAGGGCAAACCTGGCCTGACCATCCTGATTGCTGACTTTGGTGAGATGACTCTGTGTGTGGTTGAGAGAGGAGAGCAGTGCTTGCCATTTTCCTTAACTTTGCCAAGGCTTTTTACGTGGTCTGCCATACTATCCTTGTAGCCAGTTTGGAGAGATGTGGTTTGAACTGGTGGATGACAAACTGCGTGGAAAACCGTCAGGAACATTTGGCTCAAAGTAGCAATCAACAGTACAAAGCTGGTCTGTTAATCATACTATAGTGGCATCCTCCATGAGTCAATACAGGGACAAAAGCTGTTTAATGTCACTTCTAGCAACTTGGATGACAGAGTGAAGTGCAATCTTTGTCAGATTACAGATGATGTCAAATGGGAGAACTGGAGAGCAGGGCTGCTATTCAGAGTGATTTAACAGGTAAGGAAGTGGGCTGACATGAGCCTCGTGAAGCTCACCAAGAGCAGATGCTCAGTCCTGGCCTGGGATGGAGTAAGACCATGGAGCAGTACAGGCTGGGACTAGCTGGCTGGAAAGCAGCTTTGCAGAAAAGGACCTGGGGGTGACAAGTTGTCCCTGGGTGAGCAGTGTGCTCTGGGGCAAGGAAAACCAACCACATCTGTATCACCAAAAGTGTAGCCAGCAGGCTGAGGGATGTGCATCTTTCTCTCTATTAAGCTTTTGTTAGACCACAGCAAGAATCCTGTGCCCAGTTTCGGGCTCCAAGGGACAAGGAAGTCATTGATGTCCTGGAGGGAGTCCAGTGGAAGGCTGCCAAGGTGACTAAGGAGATGGGACGTGATGTGCAAGGAGAGGCTGAGAGGGCTGATTTTGCTCAGTATTAAGAAGAGAAGGCTGAGATGGGTCTTACTGTAATCTGCAGCTGCATGATGGGAGGGTGTAGGGAAGGCAGTGCCATGCTCCCCTTTGAGGTCTGCAGTGAAAGGACAAGAGGCAGCAGACATAGATTGTAAAAGGGAAAAATTCTGACTATATAGTAGGATTATTTTTTTTCCACCATGAGGGTGGTCAAACACTGGAGCAGGATACTCAGAGGCTGGTAAATCTCCATTATAGGAAATAGAACTTCCCTGGATGACCTAACCTCAGTTGCCTACCTTGAGACAGCAGTGGGACTAAGCTTCCGGAGGTCCCTTACAACCTGAATTATTCTCTAATACTGTGACCTTGAGCATTGCTTTGGAAATTTGCTTTCAGCTAAAGAGGAAGCTGCTGTATGAAATGTTTAAGCAGAAGGTTTGCAAGCTTTGCAGTATTTTTCTAGTTCTCTGCTATGCCTGACTGTCTGTCACATCTATTTATCTAAGTAGCACTCTCTTTTAATAAATTCAGCATTAAAAAGCTATGGCTCAGAAGCAACTGATTTGAATGACTAAACATGTTTTAAGAACTAGAATTAGATTTCCCAGTTGTGCATGTTAACTGTGTTTTAGTTGTATTTTGGACAATATTATTTTTTCATACTGCATAAATACCTTTTTACTTAGTCAGTCCTTAGCAGTGAACAGGGTCTTTTCACTTTCCATGTTGATTGTAACTTACTTTTTTTTTTTCCGTTAGAATATCTTCTTGCATATTGTGGATATATCTAATCCCAAGGAAATCTGGAAGTTTGCTGAAAAATTCAAAAATGAACATAAATTAAATGTGTTGGTAAGTTTATGTACTTAAATCACGTGTTTGTCTCTGGAGTTCTTCAAAGGGTGGTCTAGATTTTACAATATGACCTGTGGTTTTTTGCTTAATTTTTCTCTAGCTGTTGCTGCAGTAGTCTCCATCATCCATTTGCCTTTGTCTATTCTCAGTTCACATACACAGATCCGACACTAAAAAGAAATAATAGAGAAATGCAGTAATTCTTTAGCTGCATATTTTAAGGTTCTCAGCATGCAAACACTGTGGCCTTTAGGATGCATATCACGCTATGCATATTCTGCTAAACAGAATATGGCAGAGCCTGATGCCTCCTCCCAAGAGCTGATCATACTTGCTTCAAGCTCATCCCGCTTAAAGATTAAACTTTTATGGAAAGTGTAGTTAGAGCAGCCTAAAACAGAGCCAGGGAGAGAGCAAGCAGTTAAGCAGCATGACTGGTAAGGAGTTCAGTACTTTCCTCTTTATTGAGCTGTGAAAATTTGCTCCGGGGCTGAACTAAAACTGAGGCACCTGGAGCAGTTGTTTTGGTGCTCACTAGATGAGGAAATTCTGATAGAACTGAGAAATTAGCTTTTGAGGAGTGGTCATAAACAATCAGGAAGGTAGGTAGGGGCAGATAATCTTTTTGAGGTGGAAAATAAAAGCTTGAGCTTCCTCTGGAAGGTAAGGCAAAGAAAGAAGTGTGTCTGAGAATATGCGAGCTGCACACAGCTTGCGAGCTTCTGACTTTTCATGAGGTTTCACCTTACAGTGCGTCCATGCTGTGTGGTGCAGTGCTCTTTTAGCAGTGTGTGACTCAGGTGGGGTACCTGTGTGGGATTACAGGGCAGAAATAAAAGCTGGGGGTGCCTACAAACAGGGCACAAAGTCAGTGTGAAGCACCTCTACTGGTTAGCTCCACTCTTTTCAAGGCTAACTAGGATGCAGCAACCTGCTGATCTGGCTAATCTGCCAAATTTATTTATTTAATTTACTGAGGGTGGGAGTTCCTGCAGGCCATTCTCCTACATGTTGCACAGCTTCCCATAGTGAACATCCCCTAATGGAGAATCCATCCATAGCACAGGTTGTGTGGGGTGAGTGTGGTCTCTCAGGTGAGACTAACAAACCACACTGCATATTTATGTTCTAATATCTGCTCTACAGCTCGCATAGTGCTTTCTGTAAGAAAAGAGGCACTTTTGGCTCTTACTGTAATACATCTGCGGTGATCCATTTCTCTGAAGATCTTTTGACCTTTGCAGTCAGTGACAGAATGGTGCGACTTGGAATGGCATGATTTATCAAAACAGTTTGTACCTTTATGTTGCAGTGTCAGAAAACAGCAAACTAGTATGGACTGCTTGAATGTATAGTTTTGTTTGTAGATATCTGTGCAGATTGTTTTTGTTTATAAGAGTTGCCTTACAGATCAACAATGCAGGATGTATGGTGAATACCAGAGAATTAACTGAAGATGGACTCGAAAAGAACTTTGCAACAAACACTTTGGGTGAGTGTTGAAGGCTTAGTTCAGAGATATGATGCTTATTTTGGTTAAAGAAGTACGTATTTACAGCTTGGTTTGTGAGGTGTGTATTCCAGCTCAAAGAGTGAGTCTACCATTGCTGTACAAGGGAAAGAGCAGGAAAGGAAAAGAAGCAATATTACAGCTTTCTTGGAGTGTCACCTTTTAATTTCTCCATTTTTCTGTTGTTCTCATACCAGTGGCTTTATTTATCATAGCACCAGTGGACAAATGCAGCTAAGATTTAACTAAACTCATTCTGAAGTTTGCTTGGAAGCAAAACGCAAACCAATTCACTTGCCTGAAGAGACCGGATAGAATCATGATTGGAACTTGGTCAAAGGGAATTAAAAAAACTGTGTGTTGCCCTCTATGTAAAGAAGTGGCTAGAGTGTGAAGAACTCTTGCTAAAGAATAGCCATGAGGAGGTCGAAAGCTTATGGGTAGGAATTAGAGATTGGGACAATAAAGGGAACCTTGTGGTA
>JAOTQQ010000001.1:178214163-178267466 GCA_026546715.1 Gallinago undulata | reverse complement strand
CCCCCCCCCCCCCCCCCCCATTGTTAAACCAGTAGGAGTCAAGCTTTCAGGCAACATAGGCAATATACTTTCCAATGGCAGAAAAAGGTGATGCGTGATGATGCTCTAACATGCTCAAGGCAATCCTGCTTCAGCAGGGGAGTTGGACTAGATGATCTCTATGGTCCCTTCCAACTCTAACAATGCAGTGAAATTCAGTGAGACTCCGGCTTCTGTCACGCTGTCATAGGTGTAGGTAGCACAGCCATGTGTCCAGCACTGCCTTGTAGGTGTACTCTGAGCTCCCTGCCTTCTAGGTCTGAGATGTGTGTGAAGGAGAGGCTGCTGCTTGAGTTCCTGCCATGTGAGTAATTCAGGATACCTGCAGTTTTCCACAGACACTCAGATCTGGGCAAGAAATGGGCAGTAGTAGTAGAGTCATAGAGTGGTTTTAGGTTGGGAGGGACCTTAAAGATGATCTAGTTCCAGCCCCCCCTGCCATGGGCAGGGACACCTCCCACTACACCAGGTTGCTCAAAGCCCCATCCCAACCTGGTCTTGAACACCTCCAGGGATGGGGTATCCACAGCTTCTCTGGGCAATGCATTCAGTGCCAGGCACATCAGTGTTGAACATAGTCTTTCCCTCCATGCACTTTCGTGTTCTCTCCAGATCTTTTTAAACAAGTTTAAAAAAAACACCAAATCCAAGCCCTCAAAAAATCTGTACAGTTGGAACACAGTGATAATTAAGCATTAATCACATTTGATATGCTTTACCATTTTTAACTAAGCTCTGTGGGAGGAGGTTTCTCTTGTAACAGACAAAAATGATTTTTGTGCTAAGGAAGCCTACTAGAATGCTGCGGAGTTCTTTTTGGAAAGGCAGAGCTCCAGTACACTGATATTAATAATCAGTTATTAGCAAAAGGATATTTAATTTGGGTGTTGTCTTGACTTCCTTAAATGGGGGGAGATGGGAATGTAGTTTTTTCTACTAAATCAGTCTTGGTTTCCTTTGGAAATTTATTTTTTTTTTTACTAAAAATAAGAAAAATTTCCTTTTTATGTTTTTATAAGGACTGTGGCAGGCGATGCATTCATTTGCGTCTTCCTCTTTTACTTAGAAATTCGTTCCTGTCTTACTGCACGCTGCAGCACAGCTGTGATACATGTGGTGAGGTGCAAGGCTGTGCCAGGCCTCTGCACTGGCTGTACTTTGCATTGTTCAGGCCTGTTTGTTTGAATGTAACTATCAAACTACATGCCAGCTTTTACATGAATAAAAATGCGGAGGTTTTGGTCATGGAATCACGGAATTGTCAGAGTTGGAAGGGATCTCTAGAGATCATATAGTTCAACTCCCCTGCTGAAGCAGGGTTGCCTAGAGCACATCACTCAGGACTGTATCCAGGCGGATCTTGAAGATCTCCAGAGAAGGGGACTCTACGACCTCCCTGGGCAGCCTGTTCCAGGGCTCTGCCATCCTCACCATAGAGAAGATTTTCTTCATATTTGAGTGGAACTTCCTATGTTCCAGCTTGTGCCTGTTGCCCCTCGTCCTGTCTCTGGAAACCACTGAGAAGAGTCCGGCTCCCTCCTCCTTCAACCCACCCTTTAGATACTTTTAAGTATTGATAAGGTCTCCCCTCAGCCTTCTCTTGTCCAGGCTAAAGAGTCCCATGTCTCTTAGCCTTTCCTTGTAAGGGAGATGCTCCAATCCCTTAATCATCTTTGTTGCCCTTCGCTGGCCTCTCTCCAGTAGTTCCCTGGAGTAGAGGGGGAGAGTGACCTCTGTTAACCTACTGGCCACACTCTTCCCTATGCATCCCAGGATTCCAAGTTGATAGTGTATGCCAACCAACAATATACCTTATTAATAGGGAATATCTATTCTACTATTACTGTGCTATATTTCTTGTACAGGCTATTTTGCCTGACAGACAAGTATAGTTGTGAAAGTATTAAGGAGTTTGTGTTTGGACACTCAAAATGGGGACAACAGTTGGTGAAACATTTAGTAGTGGGAGAAATGAAATGCCTTGACCTTAACGCCTGATGTGTCACATCTGTGTGTGTTTTGAGATACTCGTGCTTACCATAAGAAGCTGGGATCAAAACTGGTCTTTTTGTGCTCTGTCTCGAAGCAAATTAGCAAAGTGGTTTTGTGGGGCAAAAACAATGAATGCTCTGACTCTGTGGGATTTACTGAATTCTTAATAAACTTGAGGAAGAGAGGAGACGCTGGCTTTGCAGTTAGTTTGTGGTTTAAATAAGCACATAAACTTCTGACAAGCTGTAGTTGCTGTAAGCAGGATTTTTGGCATAGAATATTTCTCTCATCCAGCTGGAAAACAAAACAAAACCCAGTTGTTAATGAGGCAATGTTAATGCATTCATCTTTGCATCCCTTTAGAATTAACAAACCGACATGAAGCCCCTGAAAAGTGTAAATTAATCTGCAGAACAGTAAAATGAAGCATGCTCATAGCTGGTGCATTGCAGCTCTGCCTTTAGGAAATGCAGCTTCTTTAACTGAGACATGATGTTACTTTGCATTTGAACAATCCACAGCAAATCAAAATTTAATCCGGGCGTTCAGCTTGCATTGAAGTGATCCATTTTTTTTAATTTTTTTTTTTTACATCGTGGCAGTCTTCCATGACAATCTGCAGTAGTTCTTGTCCTAATGATGTCATCGTTTAGTCTCCCCACCGCTGTCAGGGGAGACGTACGGGCTCTCATTATTCACTGGCGACTGCCTTTGCTTGCATTTTCTGCTGAAGACAGGCTGCATTTACTCATCTGCGGTGCATTCGCTTTGTTTGATTTGCTGGGGTTTTAAATATATTGTGTGTGTATGGATGTCCCTCCTGTTATATAGAGAAAACGAAGACTGCTCTGACTGATGGGGGAAATGAACAGTTTGTTCACCAAGCACGTAACATGCTTGATTCTGGTAGCATATTTATAAACATGCTGCATTTTAGCTGGGTGATCTCATTGCCTCTGTGGAAGAGAGGTTATAAAGACACATGCTGAAGTCTTCATGTCTAGTGAAAAACATGGCCTTGGTAGATCATGGAAAAAAACACGTTTATCACTGACATAGAATTGTTGAACTAGAGCCATTTGTGAAGAGATGAGAGGGGGAAGTATTAAACTCAATGAAGAAAAGCTAGACTAAATGGGGCTAGATTCATTTTGAATTAAACAGATTTTTGGAATACAGCTTAAAGAAGGAAAAAAATAACTATCTCTGAAGAGATAAAGACAAACAAAAATTCCTGTGTTGCACTTGAGTGGGTGAAACATCGCTGGGTGGGTCTGAACCAAACACACTAGCAGTTGAACAATGTTTTGGATAACAAACTTTGCTGCTCATAGTAACAGCTGTAATGGAATATATTTGTGTGGTGTGTACAAATCTATGCTAAATGAACACGACTACAGTGGGGAAGGACACAGTTCAGCTTCCCCACGTAATCTTAGCTCAGCCTTGGGCACGCAGCATTAGGATTCTTTTCCCCCAACGGTTCCTTATCTTTTGTAATAGCTGTGGCGAGGATTTAAGAGGCAGTTTTTGTGCGCAACATGAATCAAAAGTGTTGGGGTACTCTGACTGATTTCAGAGTGAGAAGGTAAAAATGGATCAGTCTTAAGTG
Source organism: Gallinago undulata (assembly GCA_026546715.1). NCBI lineage: Eukaryota > Metazoa > Chordata > Aves > Charadriiformes > Scolopacidae > Gallinago > Gallinago undulata. Next base: position 178,263,823 of record JAOTQQ010000001.1, on the reverse strand, counting down.
TACATGCAAGAGCCTAAGAAACACAAGTGTGAGCACAGTTTCTTTCCTTGTTTGTGACCCGGCATAGATATGTGCCACGTGGAGGGGAAATGCATTCCCTATTTCTTCACTGGCATCGCCTCCAAAGAAATCCATACCTGAGCCATTTTGCTTTCAGAGTCATGGTAATGTAGTGAACAGTTTGCTGTATAGGTACAATAAACATATAAGTCTATAAAATAACTGTTGTGCCTTTTGATAAAGCAATGTGAACTGCTACAACTTGAGTTGGCATATTGCAGGTAAAGCAGCAAAAAAAAAAAATCATTAACTTTAGATCAAGTTTCAGAATAAAGAGACTTTGGATTTGGGTTGTTATAGAAGGCGGAGAGAGAGAAGAAAGTTTTTTTTTTTTAAAAAGAAAAGTTAATGTTGGTGCCTATCTGTCTTGTAGGTACATACGTTCTGACAACTGCCTTGTTGCCCCTCCTGGAAAAGGAAGCTGATGCCAGAGTGGTGAGTCTGTGATGCTGCTGAAACATAGTGTTTTACTATTCTTACCTTCTGATTTGTGACAGCCTTTCTTTTACTGTGCTAGCAGTGTGGGATTAGCTATAATGCTATAAGCATCTCTAGAATCCTCGTGGATTTTGCGAACAGCAGCCTCCTTCTCCAAGGCAAAGCTCTTGCCTGCTCTCAACTCTTCCCTGGAAATCAGAGTAAAACACTTCCTTTGGAAACTTCCCCTTTGACTTTGCCTGGGGCAAATTATCTCCTGCAGCATAGAGCAAAATATGTATAGCAGGAGTACGGGCTTAAAAAAACCTTTCAGACCTTGGCGTAAAATAGGACAGCAGGTGCTTTTTAAAAACAAAATTTCCCATGTTTTGTACAGTCTCGTTTTCTAACTAGCTTCCATAGATCCTAGACATATAAATTACAAATAGTGCTATTCTGCTATTTTCTTTCTCCGTATTGCTTTTCAAAAGGAAGAAGCACAAAGTTTCCTGAAGGAGTCAACACCACTTCAAATGAGAATCACTTTCTAAAAAACATTCTTGTTTCCTCCACCTCATCTCCAGGTATGCTCCACTCATGAGCACAAGCATAATGCAAAGAGCACGCAGAGGAATCCTGCTCCCGAGAGACTTCAAAATATGGCTTGGAGACCACATTACATGTATGAGTGTGATTGTGGCATGTTCCTCGTTTTGTTTATTCATTCGTTTGCTTTTCATCCATTTGATTACAGATAACTGTCTCTTCTGGGGGCATGCTAGTTCAAAAATTAAACATATCTGACTTGCAGTCGGGAAGTGGGACATTTGATGGAACTATGGTGTATGCACAAAACAAGGTACAGTCCATGGCTTTGAAAACAAAGCCCAGCACTTGTTTGTGAGGTGGCTCGTGCCATCTGCTTTGCAAAAAGCCTGTTGTTCACTGTTGCTTTCCCATTGCATCCAACCCATAGAGAGACGCACAAGCAATAACCTTCAGGAGTATGATGGCGTGCACTTAGGAACGCATGCCGTCTTGCTTGGAGAGCATGGCTAGACTTTCACTTGATTTGATTTAAGTCCCAAGGTGGGAGAAACTGTCTTTTGCTGACAAACCCTTTCTGCCTGCTGAATTCTTACCTGCAGTCTGCAGCAAGTAGCCGTGGTCAGTAAAAGCAGTGTAACTGCTTTAAAAATAAGCTTGTGGCCAGGATATGGATTGTGATGACCGTGGTGGTCTCTGACTAAATGATCCAATAAATCACATCAGGATGAGTAAGGTTATATACAGAAATGTCCTGCTGTTTGCAGCACATTTGATGTAGTTTATGTCCCTGGGAACTAACTTGGTGGTCAGCCTGTTGAACTTGATGCTAATCTGCCTCTTTTTCCTTTCTCCTAGAGACAGCAAGTTGTCTTGACAGAGCAATGGGCAAAAACTCACAGAAACATCCATTTCTCTGTTATGCACCCCGGTTGGGCAGACACTCCAGGTAACATCTGCTTGACATTCTGACTGTATTATTTATTTTTTTTCAGGTTTAGCCTAAAAGCAAAGAGAAATGAGACTTTCTGGTAGATTTCTCCAACAGGTGCACTGATTTCTTGGCTCAAAACTGGTGCTTGACAGTAGTTTTGTACCCCCTTGGTAGCTCTGTTCTGTGCAGCGTCTGCCATCTGTATATAGCTAGAGAATAATAACGGGCAGTGGATGAATCCAACCCGGCACAAATGCCCAGCAGAACCATACTGCATTAAGCTAACCTTCAAGTTACAACTGTAGTGGGACTGTTAAACACACAGATAAGAAGAGCTTTTGCCTCTGTGAGTACCAGTGTGCAGCTGTTGGGAGTTTGCAAGGGCATATAGAAAAACAGAGCACGCCCCATTGTGCGAGTCCTGTTCCTCTCTTCCTCTAAACATTTATTGCTGTGGAGAAGCAGCGTGTTTGGGCAGACAGCTCTTTGTCTGAGCTGCAGCTGTTCTTCAGCAAGTGTGTCTCAGCAGGGGGCCAGCATCAGTTACCCACTGTGCATGTTGCGTTCCACAATACCTTACCAGCCCCTAACACCCAGGCTTGGGATGCAGACTAGCAATCCAATCTCTAGGTCTTTTCTAGGGACCCAGTTTCCCAAATTTACTTCTGATGACAGAAGCATTTGACCCATCTATTTTATGCTTGAAAGCTGCCTTTCCAAATAAATATCCCAGTATTTCTTTTCTTTAAAACACATTTATTTTTGCACACCACTTGCCGATTTCAAACAGAATGAACCATAAAGTTATTCCACCTTAAAGTTCAAGGACTCTCCAACCCCACAAATAAACAGCTGCAGGGGATGAGCCTTCAATCATCATCTATTGGACGAAATAAAAAGAATCCAGAGTTTAAAAATGAATTATGTGGTTGGTTTAGTTACTGTTCATCATACAGTTTTTAAATACAATGTTGCAGCTGGGTCCCTAAAACTGATGAGAAAATAAGAGTGAAAAATCCTGGTACAATACCTGGATTTTGGTATTTCTGTTTCTCTCATGTCTTAATTCTTTGCAGTTTAGAGTGGAAATGGGCTCAGCAACCTCTTGCTGATCCTATTTTCAGTTCCTGCTAGTTTTGTCCCTGTAATTTGACCCAAACAAACAACTGGTGGATCATCTGGCAGTTTAGCATTATTCCACCACAAGTCATTGTATGGGGAAATATGGGGAAATACTCATTCTCTTTCATAAACTGAGATGTCTTCTCTTCTTCCTATGCTCACAATGGCAATTTTAAGCTATTATTTTTTTTTAATTAATTAAAAAAGCCTTGCATGACAGACCACCATTCCATTGTTATTGTTTCTAGCTGTGAGATCAGCAATGCCAGATTTCTACCAGAAGATGAAGAACTCTCTGCGCACAGAGGCCCAGGGAGCTGATACTGTTGTATGGTTGGCAATATCACCCGAAGCAACAAAGTTGCCAAGTGGCTTGTTCTTCCAAGGTAAGATGGGGTTGCTCTATACAGGATTGTGTCCAGTGAAGGTGAATCACAGAAGTCAAACAGCATCTTTTATAATGTTGGGAAACTTGCATGTTTCTCACAGGGCACTGGAGTTTGGCTTTGCTTTGACAGGCTCTTCTTCCTACTGTTCCATGCTAGTTAAAACTGCCAGTTCTCCCTTTCTCTAATGCTGGGCTTGAGTACAGAGGCATTTTTTTGGCACTGTAAGCATAGGGAATGGAAAAACAGGGCAGAGCCTTTCTTTTCTCCCAGACAAATGACAGGCATCTTAGTAGGAGTGGCTGAAAGCACAGATGTCTTTGTGGTGATGTAGGTCAGTCACAGAATCATAAAATAGTCAGAGTTGGAAGGGACCATCAAGATCATTGAGTTCCAATCCCCCTAATGCTTCCCACTAAACCACTAAAGCCTAATCCAGCCTGGCTTGAATGCTTTCAGGGATGGGGCATCCACAGCTTCCCTGGGCAGCCTGTTCCAGTGCCTCACCACCTTCACAGTAAAGAATTTCTTCCTAATATCTAATCTCAATTTCCCCTCTTCCAGTTTGAAGCCATTACCCCTCATCCTAACACTATACTCACCCATAGAGTCCCTCACCATCTCTCCTGTAGGTTCCCTTCAAATACTGGAAGGCCACTATAAGATCTCCCTGGAACCTTCTCTCCTCCAGGCTGAACCACCCCAGCTCTCTGAGCCTATCTTCATAGGAGAGGTGCTCCAGCCCTCTGATCATCTTTGTGGCCCTCCTCTGGACCTTCTCCAACAGGTCCATGGCCGTCTTGTGCTGAGGACTCCAAAGCTGGACGCAGTACTCCAGGTGGGATCTCACTAGAGCAGAGTAGAGGGGCAGAATCACCTCCCTCAACCTGCTGGTCATACTTCTTTGGATGCAGCCCGGGATGTGGTTGGCTTTCTGGGCTGGCAGCGTGCACTGCTGGCTCATGTTGAGCTTCTCATCCACAAGCCACTCCCAAGTGCTTCTCCTCAGGGCTGCTCTCCAGCCATTCTCCACTCAACCTGTATCCAGTGGGAGAAAAACAAAGCTCAGGGTAAATGCTTACTGGTACTTTTGTTGGATGTGGCACTCAAATCCTGATTCACTGAATTTCTAGGCGGAGCATGCAGAAAATTCAGACTGTTCTGGAGCTGGCTTGACTTTGTCCCTTCTCTCCCCTCCCAGACAGTCACACAGGGTTGGTTGACAGATATTTAACTAGACCTTTTTCATGTCATCACATGGTTGATGCCAAAACCCTACATCCCAGCTGGTGTGTCTTCTTTGTAGAAGCAGACTTTGCCTTTGTTGTAGTCTAGTCACCTTTCTCTGGTTCTAATGCTTCTGCTCAGATATTCTTGCTCTCGATCATAATTCCACCAGGCTCTTACCTTTGCCCTTTGTCTACCCCCAGCTTCAGTTAACAGAGGGCATGCTCTGGCTCTTTAACTGTAGATAATGACTTTTGAGAGCTTTGGTCTTGGCATGACTGCTATTAAGACTGCAAGAGAAGTCCTGTTTCCGTGTCCTGTGCTTATAAAATACTGAGGAAGGCAGTTATTTCTCTCTCCTACTGCCCTATTGAGAAGCCACACTTTAGTATGGGCCCTCTTCAGGCTCTTTCATAAAAGGGCTTTGTGCGCAGGAGCACTTTACCCTGCTCTTCTGGTCCTAGATGGTCATTTCCTCAACCAGCCACACCTTCCCTCCATTTCCTCTGTTCTCTTTTTATTCTGTTCCCTCTGAGTGCAAACCACAGCCACCAGTTTATTATTTTTTTTAACTCGGTAAAAGAAAAAAAAAAAGGGGTGGGAGGAAGGGGAAGTGAGAACATGACTTGTACAACCACAGTTCTCTGTATCTGCCAAAATACAAAAATGTTTGAGAGAATCCTGCTTTCCAAAGACTAGAAGCATCTTGTCTGTGGAACTCCGCTATCACACGTGGTTCCCAAACTTCAGCACAGGCTACTGGAAGCACTACAGTTAAGTAGGAAGCAGTTCCTATTTGCTGATGGAGAAGGGACCGTTCCTCTGCATGTTTCTCTCTCTGCACTGTTTTCCATAAACAGTTATATGGTGTGTGTGCAGCCAGTTACAACACTTGCTCTTATGAGAGCAAACATCTCTGCTCCCCTGGGAAGCCTGATGGCAGCCTGAGAGGTTTTCAGAGAGATCTGCTGCTCAGTGTTGCAACAGCTCGTGCTTTTAGTCTCAGCTACCTGCCACTGAAGTTGGACTTATTAAAATAGACTAATGGTGCTGCACCAGCTCTCTGACGGTTGCCTCATAGACATCTGAGAGCATTGTCATAAGGTTCCCAGGCTCTAGACACCATGATTTTTGGAGAGAAAAATCCCTTGGAATGGATGGAGATATAGCTGTATTTACACAGAGTGAGCAACGAGGACGGGATTTGGAAAACCAATCAAAGCATCAAATTGAGCGGATTTGGTCAGACCTTTTTATGTTGGATACATGTTACTTATGGCGATTGAGAAATTGGCTTAAGTTCTTTAGCAATTAGAATTTAAGTATTTATTTTTAAGGATGAAAAACCTTAGCTGGGGAGTTTGTGTAGCACTAGAAACGTTGTCCAGGAGTCAAGGAAAAGCTCTGTCTCAGGCTGAAAAAGCATCCTCTGCCTGCAGCAGTAATCTTAGTTATTGGTCTTTTTCTATAGGAGTTATGCTAATTATGGTAAGGCCTTCCTTTATCTATACTGTTCCTAGCTGCAAGTGAGCTCTTGCTCCCCACTCTTAAGTCATATCATGCTAAAGGACAATTGCCCTAGTTCCAGAATACAACTTAAATTAGTTCAATTTCTGTTTTGGAAGAGATGTTTAACTCACATTGTTTACAGATACCTAGAAGGTAAGTTTCCTGGCTTCAAGACTATGAGGTATGTTTGGGGAGTACAGAGCCTTGCAAAAAAATCTCCTTTGTGCTCGAAAAGGTAGTTAAGTATACCTGTAAGGATTTATTTTATTTTTTATCTTACAGACAGGCAACCAGTCCCTACACATTTACCCCTGGCGAGCACCCACAGCCCACCGGAGGATGAGGAGAAGCTAATAGAGATGCTGGAAGAATTCTCCCAGAAATTTAAACCCACTTCTCCAGGAACTTAGTGTCCCTGCTGACAAAGCATAGCCACAAAGCTTCTAATTACACGGTAACAGTACTGTAGTGTGCCTGCCACTGAGGGGAAGTAGGATGGCATAGGCCCGTTAAAAATAAATTGCATTCAGGTGTTCTCATCAGGGGGGAGAGCGGTGCCTGTGACACTTTTTCTGCTGCTGACTGTCTCTCCCATTGTGAATATGCACCTGCTGGTCTCAAGATGCAGTAAGGTTGAGTTCTTTGAATTGGGAAGAAAAATTGGGAGGCATTAAAATAAAACCCGAGGCTTTGTGAAGTTCCCCAAAAGCTTTTAACGCACTCAGCATACAGAGAAATGCAGGGGAGTGCACCTTCAGTAGCCCTCATGAAAGAAGCAGTAAATGTTTTAAGCAATGTTTAACCACTGTGTTTGGCAGGTTGGTGGCTGCCTTCCCTGCGTGAAGGGGACTGGGCTCAAACCTGTAACTGGGAATGCAGAAACTCTCTTGCGTTGCCTGATTCATTTAAATGGAAGGATTCCTCTTGGCCTTCAGTTTCTATAAATCAGTGCTGGTATGCAGAAGTGATCTGCTTCCTCATGTTTAAACAGCAAGAATTTAGGAACGCTGCCAAATGTCTTCCACTTTACTTTATGGAGCCAGGGCTGAATATTATCCCGTTTATGTCAAGACAGCATGAAGTAGGAGTTTTCAGCACGTACCACACCCAGACAGGGCTGGATTCAGCAGAGAAATGGCTGGATGACTCTGGGCACAAAAAGAAATAACACGCTAAGCCATATGTGCTTGTCATTTCTCTGAAACATCAAAGGGAATTGCTTTATTATGAATGGATAAGGAGAAGGAAGGGAGCACTGGGGGGTACAGGTTTTAGAGGAGAAGCCTAGCTCCTGGTGAGAGGGTTGTATTTTGCCTGGAACTGCTTATTTGCAAGACACAGAGGATGGGTTTCATCTTATCTGACCTGTGGACATTTGAATTATTCATTGGGATTCTCCGTGCAAATCAGTAGAGAGAAAACAGGCTTTTTCACGGTGATTTACTGGATCTAGTTTAAGCAACAACCCCTGACATTCCTACCTCTTTCTACTGCTGGTGAAGACAAACCAGCTCCGACTACAACATTTAGGTGGGATTCATTTTGTCTTATATATTTCAGGTTTACTACAAAGCCAAGACCCTTAATAACACTAGTGGTAATGCATCTCTTTCCTGAACTGAGTGTGTTTGATCGCAAACTGCCTACAGAACCCAGCCGGGTTGCACTGCTGTTTTACACGTGGCTGTGGACCAGTGTGGGAGGACAAAAGACCTAGACACAAATCCAACAGAGGTGTTCTTGAGACCTCTGCAGTGACTGGTAGCTGAAGGCCACATGGATGGGCAGAAGAGAACTCGTTATGCCCACTTCATATAATTCAGTTTCCCAAAAGATATCCTCCTGACCAATGATGGTGTTTACTCATTATTCAAAGACATCCTGTTAAGTATCAGTTTAGAAGAAAAATGCTTCTCTTTTCAGCCTATCATCAGTCTCCTTGGAAATAAAGGCCTTAGTTTCGGAGAGGCCCTGAAGTAAGTTTTCCTGTGACAAGCGGTGCTGAGACACGTCAGGCTGTCACAGCTCTTCCTGAAGAGGCTGGATCAAGCTGTTGCTTCATTTTCATGGCTTAACTCCTCATGCTACAGTGAAAGAAAACAACAGCAAGGCTTGTAGAAATGTTTACTTCCTTCCTTACTTACTTACTATTAACATTGTACAGGGTCCAAACTCTTAAATATAGTTACTGAGCATGGCTTACAGCATCTATAGTAACTACATTTCTCTATCCAGTAGCCGCAAAGCTAAAAAAGACATTTGCATCCTTTAATATTAAAGTTGCTTCTCAGCTCTGCAGTATAGAAGGAAAGTTTAATGACTGGTATTTAATTAGCTCATAAAAATAACCAAAAGTGCAGAATATATGTAAAACTTGTATTTTAGTCCATATTCTGTACTGATGTATTTGAATAGTCTCTATATATTTAATCTTCTTTTTAAACTCATAGCTTAAAAATTAAGCCAAAAGTATGAAAACTGCTTTAATTGAAGTTTGGTCACAGTGCAAAAGAGGCAGATACTATGGCGTAAGAGCACTTGTGATTTAGAAAGAATTAGAACTAGAATTAGAACTAGAGCTCGATGCTTTGTGTTAACGCAGTTCAGAATGACTTATGCCTGCGTGCAAGCAAACTTATTTAGTGCCACCTATAAAATTTTAGGGGCAAAGGGAGAGAAAAATGTGTCCGGTGACAGATTAGCAGAAACAGGAGGTGGCACAAATCCGTGCGGAGCAGGGCACGCTGAGGGCTTCGCTACACACCCGGTTTGTAGGAGCCCAGTGACAAGCACAGCAGCTCTTCTCACGGCCCTGCCCTTTCCACGCTCAGCCCAACGCTGCTGGTGTCAGCTCCCAGGCTTAGTCGGCTCTGACCTCGGCTGCTTTCCACATCCTGAAGGCTTTCGCATTGCTCTTCCCCTGGGGAAGGTTTGTGCTCTCGGAGGTTTTGCACAAAGAGGAGTGCAGTGCCCCACACCAGGTGTGGATCCGCAGACCACGTGTAGAGTCCTTCCCCGTGGCCTAATGGAAAGGCTCACTGCAGTGATGCAGGTGCCATTCGAGATGTTTCTCTGTCTTGGTGAAAATTTTAGGAGGTCAGTTTAACAGGTATCAGACAATTCTGTAAACTGCATTTCATCTTCTCCTAGGTTTCATTTCTGGGCTATGTTTATTCCTTTTTAAAAACAAAACAAAATAAAACAACTTGATTGATTAAAGTTAAAAATGATGAGTTTTTTTTGTCTGCCTTTGAATAGTGGGACCTTCCCATATGTATCTCCTTATTTTGGAGGAAATGGCAAACACCAGGTATTTGCATCCACACCAACACCCCCACCAGCTTCTGTGCTGTCCTAACGCTCCATGCTCTCTGGGAACAAGGTGCAAGCAGGGACACCCTCTCCTGTTCAGCGTGAGTGGTGGGAAGTTGGACAAGCCTTGCCTGGGCTCAGAGAAAGAGGAGAGATTTACTATGGTTCTTCGATGTAAACAGACTTGAGTCAGTGCTGAAAACTCAATGACGTGAACAATTTATTTGGTGGGACACAGCCCTGAGCCAGAGAGTTCAATTTGCAGTTCAATCACATATTGTATTTTTGGAGTGACACAGTTGTGGTGGTGTTTTTTTGTTCCAAGCCATAACAGTACTGGTTTTTATTAACATTTTAAATGGAGAGTGAAGATGGAGTTATTCTTCCAGAGAACAGCCTGGTGGTCACTGACTCCAGTGGTGAAGGACAGCTACAACCTTGTTTAATCACCAAGTTCCTTCTGCCCATGCCCTTCCATTCCCTTCCATTCTCTCATGTTCCATGCAAAAACAAACCGCTCCTTCTCGTGACACCAAACCCCACTTACCTAAAATTAGTGCAGGTCAATATTCACCCAACTGTCTTTTTAAATGAGCTGTTACCACTTTGAATGGCCGCAGGGACACTTCAGGTCACCCATGGCCCAGCTCTGAGTATCTCCCTGTTGGTCCCTCAGGGTTTGAAGAACACCTCTTGTTCTGGGTTGTAGCGGTAGTTCTGGGTGCGCTTGGGCAGATCTGGTGACCGATTACAGGAGGAGATAATTTTTGAAATGCAAGTAAGATGACTTGAAACTCTCTCTGTTCCTGCTCATCCTAACAGCACTGAGCTGGACAAGGAGAGAAAGTGGGTGTTGAGAAGGCACGGAGTCTTAATGGGGAGCAAACTAAGCAACCCACTTCTGTGATTAAAAAAGTGACCAAATCAAAGAACTTTTTACTTGTGATGTAGATCAGTATTTGTTCCTTTCTCTAGAGGGACCCATCAGATAAATGATGTGTCCAATAAGAAGTTTTTAACATACAAATCCCTCTATTCTGAAAGACAGCAAAGCCCAGAAGATACTGGTCAGTATGGTGAAGGTAACTTTCCAGGCAGAGAGGCAGAAACAGTGCTCAGCCTCTGGAAAATTAAACCTTACCTGAAACTAGTGGTAACGACAAAGATGAATCAAGTTTTTGTAACTTTTTTTTTTCCCCTGAGACTTTCTTGATTACTTGGTGGTGGCAACCCCATCAAAGTTTCTTGGGACAGGACAAAGTAGAGGTGTTAATGATGGGTCTTCTACCTCTGAGGAAAGCCCTGACTTGTTATAAAGCATTTGTATTTGGTTAATGTCTGCAAAGATGCTAGATTCAGTGAACAAGGATGAAAAAATAATAGTGTAAAGAAGCCTGGAAAGCACAAAGGTGATAAAAGCTTTAATAAATTCAGATTATTTAATGTACTGGAAACAAGTAACTGGAAAAAGGCAAAACCTGTATCTTCAAAAGGCCTGACACCTCTTCTGCACCATCTCAATACTGATGTGTCTGTTCCCCATCATTTTAATGTCAAATTTACGCATTTAATGCATTTCTCACAGCGCTACTTGAGGTAGATAAATACTATTGGGCAATTAAACAAAGAACAAAAAAAACGGAGATCTTCATAGACTCATCTACCACCCCATCACTAGAACAACTCTATACGCCTTGTGGCTTCTGGATCCTGACCAGGGCTGTGGGTCAGGTTACGATGCAGGTCAGGGCATGGCTCAGATTTGTGTAGGTCTGGTGAATATTCATTTCTACACTACTGGCTTTTTTTGTTTGCATGTTGATAACGTTCTCTCTTGGCATCTCTTCTTTGCAATGACTGTGGCAGTAGACTGTGCTCTCTCATTTCCATTGTGGTTTGAGTTCGGTGCCCCCACATGGCACCAATTTCAATGCCTTGGAACGCAACCTCTTTGTGCTGCTAAGAACAGAAAGCTGTCCTGCAGCAAACAAAATTTCAGAGATGGCTGAAGACCAGTCACAAGGGAAAACCCCCCAAACTTGGAAAATGCAAGGAAATGGCACATGTGACCACACAGGCTTAATCTCAAACTTAAATTCCAGAACTTCATGCTATTGTCAAACCAGGGACCACTTTTTTTCATCTAAAGAGCAAAGATTTCCTGCCAAATTTCACATCCAATTTTGAAGAGAAAAAAATCTGTTTCTTCCTCAGTATTACACAAGAGGTCAACACGGAAAGGACTTAGCACATTAATCCAGCCTGAAAAAAGGATCAAGTTTGTTCCTGCTGCATACTATTGTCACATATAGAAACAGAGCCTCCTAAATCCTAATTGAAAACATCCTGGGTGCTCAGTGTAGTCTCCTGGAAAGGACGTGGCCCTGTAAAACCCCGCATTGTAAACCTATTTCCTATGTGCTACAAAAAAGAATTTTGGTTGTTCTCACCCAAATCCTATTGAGAACAGTGAGGATGGACACATGTAGTATTTGATATTAGCCCAAGTATTTTAGATTTAAATAAAAAGACATATTTTTAATATTTTTTTTCATACAGTAGATGCAGATGTTAAGAGGACTTTGAATTACAGAATGGTTGAGGTTGGAAGAGACCACCAAATGTCATGTAGTTCAACACTCCTGCTCAAGTATGGCCACCTAGAGTCAGCTGCACAGGACCATGCTCACTTGGCTTTTGAATATCTCCAAGGACAGAGAATCCACAAGCTCTCTGGGCAACCTGTGCCAGTGCTCTGTCACCCTCACAGTGAAAAAGTGTTTCCTGATGTTCAGAGGGAAATGACTGTGTTTCAGTGTGCACCTCTTGGCACCACTGGAAAGAGCTGGGATCTACCCTCTTTGCACACTCCCCTCAGGTGTTTATACACACTGATGAGTTTGCCCCAGAATCTTCTCTGGGGCAGAACAGTACCTGCTCTCTCAGCCTTTCTTCATAGGAGAGATGCTCCAGTACCTTCATCATCTCAGTGGACCTTTGCTGGACTAGCACAGAATGGTAGGGGTTGGAAGGGACCTCTGGAGATCATCTAGTCCAACACCCCTGCCAGAGCAGGGTCACCTAGAGCAGGTTGTGCAGGAAAGCATCCAGGCAGGTTTTGAATATCTCCACAGAAGGAGACCCCACAACCTCTCTAGGCAGCCTGTTCCAGTGCTCTGCCACCCTCAAAGTAAAGAATATTTTCCTCATATTCAGATGGAATTTCCTGTGTTCCAGTTTGTGCCCGTTGCCCCTTGTCCTGTTGCTGGGCACCACTGAAAACAGTCTGGCCCCAGTAGCTTCATCTCTCTCTTGTATTGGGGAGCTAAGATCTGGACACAATTGGGAAAAAAGGTTGCATATTCTTCTCTAACAGTGACTTCTTCAGCAGGCATAAAGCAAACTTTTCCCCCCTATACCTTTTTTGGATCATACACAATCCTTTTTGTGCGTCCAGCCATCCGCCTTCTTATCAGCAACCAGCCCCATGCAGCGGGAACACGCCCCTCCTTTTCCCAGTACCGGAGATACTCGTGTCCACCTCTCAGGCAAAGTGCAGCTATCACTTTTGATGTGCTAAAAGTCAACGTGCTGACATTGAAGTTCAAGAAGATGAGGTTGGGAGGTGACTTGGGCTTCACTGTAAAGAGCAGCTGTAGACAGGAGTGCTAACAACTGAGCACACTAATATGTCACCATCCAGGATGGTTCTCTGTTTCAACCATGTCAAACCCTGCTGTTAGTCTCCCACAGACGGAGGGACCATCAGTGCTATCGTTACAAATGGTTACCAGCACTCTTTTCTCTTAAATATTTTCAGCTCAAAAAGACTGAAGTTTGGGGGTCAGGTTGATCTTCCCTCAGCCACCTGAAACACAAATGAGTCAAGCCAGCTGCTCAGGCACTGTGTATGTGACCAGTGCTACAGATACTGTTAATTTTAAAACCAAGAATGCTCTGAAGAACACTGCTTCTTCCTCCAAGGAAACACCAGCTAAGTGAGAAATGAAAATCAGTTTTTCTAAAGTGAAGAGCAGAGGAAAGCCAGCATTGTTTGTACGCCCCTTGGCGCAGCAGGAGGTATCACTAAAAACCTGCTGCCGCACGTCAGCAGCCCTGGGGGAAAAGGGACTTTGCTTCGTTTGAGTGTGCGTGGGGTGCTGCACAGTTTACATCTGTACCACCTAACACACACCTAACCACCAAAACACACCCTACCCCTTGCTCCCCAATAATGCAACTCATAAACATAGCTCAGATTTATTATTCAGCAACTAAAATGTTAATAAAAGGAGCAGGCAACAGGGATCCCTTTTTGTGTGGATCTAGAAGACAGAAGAGATTGAGACCGTTCCCCTAACACAGCAGAACAGGAAGGCAGGCATTTTAACTCGTCCAGTGTCAAATCCTTCCTGTTTCTTTTGGGAGGAAAAGGAATTATTTTTTGAACTAGGGACAATGATTTTCCCTTCATATCTCTACATTACAGCTCTTAAGGTCATATCAAAGGGACACGTCCCCTCCTCCACCAGCTTCACTTTCAGCTTATATCACTTTCTAAGCAAAGACCACTCTGCCCTGGGACTGCAAGATAAGGGAATGTTCAGGTTAAATTCAGGTAACCCTGCAGGTAGTTTAGTTGGAAAGAACAACAAGGGAAATTTTGCAAAATGGATTTGTATAACCAACATCCACCTATAAGCAACACTGAACCCACAACTGCATGGAAGAGAAGGGGGGGGGGGTGGCCAACAGTTTACTGCAGAGCAGTCCAAACACACCTCTGTCCCTAATTTAGTCTTCTTTTGTAGTCAATTCCTCACCTTAGTTGGAATGCTACACGTGCAGAAGGACTAGGCGTTGACCATGGGGCAGATCCTCAGCTTGCTGACTCCACAGCTCCACCAGGGCAAGCACAATCCACGCTGGAGTCCCAGGCTTGTTGCAACCGCTACGTCTCCTCGGGAACAGAGCGCTGAAGAGTGACTTAAGTTCACTTCAGTGCTCTCATGTTTCTGCCACTGCGAGAGATACTCTCTGCACAGCAAAACAAGTCAGGTCTTTGGCCAAAAGGCCCTGAGCCCAAGTTAACGTGGAGCAGCGTAGTCCAGCAAAACTTCATACCTCTTCTCCAGCTGGAATGAAATATTGGCAGGCGACTTGCTCATCTTGCATAGCTTCATCAGCCAAGAACGCTTCAGTCATCAGCAAACATGCACAAGGTGTAATGAAAAGCCTTCCAAGAGGAAACAAGCATCCAGCTTCCAGGAGAGAAAGTGGGAGGACTTAGAAAGCAATTAACATTCAGGCTGGAAAAAGAATCTTTTAATGCTGTGTGAATTATGTTTGAAAATATGCTTTTAAATGTGCTGCCTAGAAGGGAACAAATAACAGGCTGTGTGACCAGGAAAGCCAGGGTGGCATCATTTCAGAGAACATGACTGCAAAACGCTTAAGCACAGTTTACAAGATGTTTGAAAAGAGAATTTTCCCTGAAAATACGTAGCTGTCCCACAACACACACCTGAAAGTCCCCTCATCCTTTACTGTGGAAGCTCACTGGTCTAGAATTAATGCCATGGATTGTGTTAACCTTTTTGTTTCCTCAAAAGTGAATTACTGCTGGGCAAACAAAGGAGAAGCTTTATTTTCTTTTGCTGTTACAACTCAGTCAAAACCACAAAGCTTCTCTAGGTAGCTGTGTGCTCTGTAGTGGTAAACATCATGGCCTTCCCACTTCAGAGGGGAAAAGTCAAGCCCAAAATGGGGTGAGATTGAGCACCACTGATGTGCTGTGTTACAGCAGCTACAGACCACGAGGCCTCCTTAAACAAGAGACAGGGGAAAGCCCTGGGTCTGGTCCACAGTTCTATTCTCTACACCAGTTCCTTTGAAGCATATCAGCAATAGGCTGCTAAAAAGTGAAATGGATTAAAGAGCTGAAGAGCTGACTCTTCAGAGAAGATCCCTTTGGAAAAAAGGGCTTTTTTGTTTATTCATCTTGACAACATCCTTCTAAAAAGGTAATTTGGGTCAATCCAGGTTTTTAAATACTTTTTATTTTTAAAAGAAACCGTAAAATATGACAACAGGACAATGGGCATCGTTCAGCAATATCAGTTTCTGGTCTAGAGAGGAAATTAATAAGAACCATCAGCGTTTGAAAAAATAAATATGACTAACCATATGGTAAATGGGAAAATCAAATTAATCTTACAACAACACAGACAGGTATAAATGCTGAAATGTTGCTGCACAAGGTAGAGGTAGAGGTAAACCAGACTTTTCAGACTTAGATCAGTTTTAGATCTGTGCCCACCGCCCCCCACCCCCCACCCCTCTCTCCCCGCAAACACTCCCAAAAGTTCCTGTTGCCAGTAATTTAATTTGAATCAGCCTGTCAGCCTCATCAAACTCAAGTGGGTCTGTGTGCTCCTTGTAACTCTCTGAGCTGGAAAACTATTTCAGTTTTTGTAGAAATTAGTTGCTAAGCAACCTGCCCCCCTGGTTTTGCAACTTGTGCAGCAAGGAAAGAGGCAGAAAGCTGGATTTTAGCTACTACAAGCCAATAAAATGCTGTCTGTATGATGTCTGCTAGGACAAGTAGATGGTAGAGCCCTTTTAGGAATTGCAATAGTCCATCAGCTCCTCGGTGGTCCACCTGGAGAATATGCGACACCGTGCCTGGAGTTCCTCCACTGAAGAGAGCACGGTCAGCAGAAACACCCCAAAACAATAGATACTCGCTGCGGGGAGAGCCGATTGCCTTATACAGTATGTGGATACCGAAAACTCACATGGTAGGACACAACCCAAGAACCCTCTGTACAAAGCAGCAAGTATCTTGACACAGTGAAATAGAAAAAAACTAAAAATTGCACCACACACAGATTTTCCAAACAAACTCGAGACAACCGAAAGTCAGATCGTACAAACCATTAGTTAAAAAAATACCTTCTTGTATATTTTGAGAGTAAGTGGAAAGAGTCTTCGTGCAAATGTTCAGCCTTGATCAAGCAGAGGATGTAAAATACATTGTAAACGCATTAGTTCCTTTCTCATCTGCCGTACACGCCCAGCGTTATTTATCTTCCGCAGTGTGATTGGGGTTAGGAAATCTGTATCGTCTGTAAATACCACCTTTCAAGTTCCACTGATGCACCATCAAGACACTACTGGTGTCATATCCCACAGCTGTTAATATAACAAGATAAAAACAACGTAGTGAATAGTGGTAAAAGATAATAATATAGTACATAATGTCATCTCTAAATAATTTGCACCTTGTTTTTTGCTTAAGAGAGGCTACGTGGTTAGAGGTGGATGCAGCAAGTCTGATGAAGCTTGATTCGATTTTCTAGCACTTATGTCATACTGGTGGAGGTTGACCAAATGACATTCTCTCTGTCACTAGATGAGCCAGATTCATAGCTGGCTTTTAGAGAAACCTAAAAACCCACACTGTATTGCTGACCTGAAAAATTAACATAGTCATAACACATTGCGAGTTGTGGTTTTTTTAATTATTCAAGCTTTGTTATAAACTTATTAATTATTTTAGCTATTTCTTTATCTAGCCACACAAATGGAGATCCTCCATGCTGAAATACAGTTTGTCTTCCCAGAGGAAAAGCTACACTGAGCACTTGCCCCAGCCCCTTCAGGCCAAGGGGCCACTTTATAGACCAAGACCTCCTTGGTCCTTATTGGGCACAAGTTCACCAGTGAGGGGTCTCTGGGTGGAAGAAAGCAGGTAGGACATACCTGCAACCACATGGGAAAGGAAGGAGAAATATACAGGAGCTAGAGCAACCTCCTTGTTCCTACCTTAATAACCTTGTCTGTCCCCGAGGTCAACAGCCATCCCCTGGTGGCGTCAAAGTGTACATGAACGATGTTGTGCTTACTGTCATGGAAAGTAGCCGTGGGTGCCCGCCTGAAGAAAGAAATCCAAAAATCAACAAAGACTCTGACTGCAGGATTTTCCCCCAAAATGTTCTCTATTGAGAAAATAAGTATTTGAATGCTGCTGTAAGTCAGCATTCAGCAATCTGTCTGTAAACTCCACTTGGAGACTTTTCCAGCACAAGAGGAGCCGGGATGGAGGGCTCTCCATCCCTGGAGGTTTGCTGGCACCACAGAGGCTTATCCTGCTGAAAGAGCCCAGGGACCACCCTGCTGTTCTGCCCCACATCCACCCAGGCCCTCCCGGATGCAGGACTTTTGCCCCACTCCAGTGCAAGTCGGCTCAGTGTCCACGCTTACTCTTCATCCGTAATGGACTCGTGACAGCTGTCGCAGACCCTCACTTCGAACTCGAACCCCATCAGCGGGATGGAGGAGCGCTTGGAGCTGCATTTGCCGCACACAGCTTTCCCACACTTCCGGCAGTGATGCTGTAGGAGACAACACACAGAAAGAGATCTTCAGCCACAAACCCAGATCACTGCTCAGGTCCCACTGGCTCTACCATCTCACGCCAGCAAGACCCAGCCAAGGCTGCAGCCAAAAGGAAAGTGACTCTTCCAGGGAAGATGAAGGAAAACAGGCAAGAACTTCAGAATAAATGGGGGGAAAACAATAAACAAACAAAATCTTGGGTTTTTTGGCCCTTCTCCACTACTTGGGGCTAGTAGCAGCTGATCACTAGCACGGATACTGGGAAGTGGCAGATAAAGCACTACCCAGGTTAGGTGGACTCTACCTCTCTCCCAATCTCCAGGGTGACACCATTCACCACCCAGTAAATCATCGCTGCCTCCACCATTCAGGATCTATGGGTGTAGCTGTGAGTCAGGGCTCCTTCACTGAGTGTTACAAGGGGGGTTTCAGCAGGGTAGAAGGTGGAAGAAAGAAATCCAAGCTCTCATCTTCTTTTTGTAAGCACAGATAGAGATGGGAGGACAGGACAAGGAGGCCCCTATGCACCTTGTGTGTCCCAGCCAGCTGGGCATTGGCCGCAGGGCTAGGAGCTATAATTAATCCTGTCCCTGGGAGTCTCACTTTGGGGGTGGTAGGGGATGACACTCAGCAGCATGTGAGACATTAAAACATCTCCAGGTCAAGAAAGGACAGGGCTACATTAGCGAAGTGTCATTCTGGAGTCCCATCCCAGCCTCTAAGTACCATCTAATCACCCCCGTCAAGTCCTTTGGCCATTTTCAGCCCCAGAAGCACTAGTGTTTCTGCATTTTGATGCTACCCGCCTCACGTTTTCTCATGCACTGGCTGTGTAGGGCCACAGGGCTGCCTCACAGGCTGCAGAAGAGCCAGGCTCTGCAGTGAGGAGCGTTACACAAAGAGAAGATGCAGTTCAGCTCTGCCCCAGACACCTGGCTTCTCCAAGCCCCACGAGAAATCCCTTTCAGAATTTTTACGGCACTGTCCCAAGAGTCTGTGATCCACAGTCCTCTCTTGCTGCGTAGGAAAACACAGTGGTGTGTTCCAAGCAGACCAATGAGCTCTTTCCAATACACAGCCCAAGCAGTTACAGATGTTTACTCAAGCCCACTGAAAACAACATTTGGTTCCAGCACAATGTCCAAAAATCAGCTGCAAATTTCTCTCTACAACACAGTCAACTAACAATAAGCAAAATCCCATATGCCTAAAGTGATAGAAGTACCCAAAACAATTTACTCAGCCTAAGGCTTATTACATGCATTTGCTATTGGGACTGGCTGGAAAAAAAAGGAAGAAAAAAATAGAAGAAGTATTCTGACCACAAAATCAAGCCTCTCCAGAGGGGAGCCCACTGTCCCACTATTGAGCACTCAGCGGAAGAACAAAATGAAAGTCCTCAAGGCTTTAGGGGAAAAAAGGGTTATCATGAGCTATTATGAGAGAAAAGCCTAATCACACCATGTTAACACACCAAAGGATGCATACAAACCTGCCTGAGGCCTATTTTCTTACTGTCCCACATTTGCTTGAAGTTCCAGAAGAAAGGCTGGTCACATTTTTGACAGGAATCACTATCCAGCCACTCAGGGGTCTGCAACACACATACACATAGACAGAAAGAGGGAGTGAGCAACAAACAGAAAAGCTCCCAATGGAGCCCAGAGACAGGACAAGAAAGACGTATTGGGGTGTATTAACTAACCACAATTGGGGTGGTCAACTAAAATGAATTTAAAACCCCCATTATTACAAGATGCCATTTTGAATGTTCTGTGGGATGTCTTTTGAAGAAGAGCCTTGAAGAACATAGAAAGAACACTTCTCACCCAAATCTTGAAGCAGAGTTCGATTATAAGACCATAAATAACCCAGGAACAAACAAGCCTCCTCCACCTCTCCATGTTTGGAATTAAGCATATAAAAATATTCTGTCCTGTCCTGTCTGGACAGCATTTACCATCTGCTATTGCCTCTGGTGGGAAATAGAGGCAACTAGTATTTCAAATAGCCAAGCTACTCATCTGGAAAAAAGGGAGAGGTATCTGAAATACTCTGGTTTTCTAATTATTATTTCTTTCTTTTAATACTGTAAGAGGCATTCCTGCTGTCAGAGGGTTTGTAGCCTGTACTACAAATCAAACATAGGGCTGAGCAAGATGAGATTCACTCGCACAAACCTAAAACCCAAACCAGCTCCTTTCCCCACTTTTACACTAAGATGATGGAAGGAAGGTCTTCCATTTCCTCACACAGTGCGTAGCTTTGCACCCATGCTGTGGATTATAGAAACATCCACATTGGAAGGCACATTTAAGACTGTCTAGTCCAACCATCAACTTAACTCTGATTAAAAAAAACCAAACAAATAACAAAAACCAAACTACAAAGCCATACTAAACCATGTCACTAAGCTCTATGTCAACCCATCTTTTAAATACCTCCAGGGATGGTGCCTCAGCCACCTCCCTGGGCAGCCCATTCCAATGCTTAATGACCCTTTCAGTGTAAAAAATTTTTCCTAATATCCAATCTGAACCTCCCCTGGCACAACTTGAGGCCATTTCCTCTTGTCCTGTTGCCTGTGACTTGGGAGAAAAGACCGACCCCCATCTCTCCACAGCCTCCTTTCAGGTAGTTGTAGAGAGCGATAAGGTCTCCCCTCAGTCTCGTTTTCTCCAGGCTCAACAACCCCAGCTCCCTCAGCCTCTCCTCAAAAGATTTACTCTCCAGACCCTTCACCAGCCTTATTGCCCTTCTCTGGACCTGCTTCAGCAACTCAACATCTTTTTTTGTGGTAAGGGAGCCCTTAGATGAAGCGTGTAAGAAGATTTAAAGAAAGAAAATATTAAAGGTAATTCTTTCTCCTACAGCTAGGTTTTGCTGTGCAGAGTAGCATGGACCAGATGTCCTGGTGTAGGGAAGCAGGTCTTGACAGATCCCAAAAAAGCTCAGGAAACACCTGACATGGCAGGGGGCCATGTGGAGGGGGCAGTCAATCTCCACACTACATTTGGGTTCTCCAACACTTGTCCTCCATTGAACTGCTGGGGGATACTCAGTGCATCTCCCCACAATGCTTAGAAAACCCTCCCTAGGATGTGAGACTTAGGAAAAGTTCTTGACCCCTTTCCAGTAGCTGTCAGTCTGTCTGTCCTAACCTGACCTAGCAAGAGTGACACTTCCCAGCAGGTGACTTCTGCTCCTTTCTCAGCCCCACCAGGACAAGAGCTCAGCCCCAAGATGGCAAGCAGGTCCATCCTGTGCACGTCCCCGTGGTGGGGCAGCCCCTGCCAGACAGGACCAGCCCTGCCAGTGCTGCCTCAGAACTGCAATGTGCTCCCACCAGCCCCACCAACCCTGTGCGACTAAATAAACACTAAATAACATTTAATGCTCTGTAAGGAAGTGCTATTAGCAAACTGCAGTTTGTTTAACAGAGCCACCGGCTTCTGACATGCTGCAATTTAAAATGGCAAGACACACAGTTGAGATTGAGAATTAAAAATAATACAAAGGCAAAGCAAAGATAAGGTGAGGCTGATGGAGGCTCTCAGCCCCCAGGACAGCGTTGACCCCAAGCAATAAAGCAACCACTTGATTCAGCTTCTTCTGACAGCTACTTTGAAGAGTAACTGGGACAAATCCCTGCCTTTTCTATCTGCAACAGTCTTTTTGTTTAATGCCTATGGATTTACATCTGCGTGTATAAAAGTTTTCATTTCTTAAGCATCTGAACACTGAACATGAAGAAGACTTTTTGCTTATGACAAGTAACCACTTTGTAATCTAACAGGAACACAGCTTCTAGCACCTTTCAGATGTTCTGCACTTCCAGCTTTTTAAAACTAGAGATTAAAATAAGGAATCAAGAGCTAAAATGGCTTAGTTCACTCTAATGCAATCTCAGAGATGTGGGGACATCTGACAGCATCAAAGTCAGTACGGAGCACACATCATGGAGAAAACCCCTAAGGGCAAAAATCCCAAAGCCAAAATTCAGAAGAAAACTCTCTAGAACCCTGAACCAAGGCTTGGTATTAGCAACCCTGGAGGTTCATGTTTTGGAGGCAATTTAGCACCTTGAACACCCTATTGCGCTACTGATAACGGGAACAAGCTCACATAGCCATAGTCAGAGAAAGCAGCACCCTCGTTAGCACCTGCTGCTAAGCCCTCATTTAGCTAATTATATTTCTCCTCCACTTTTCAAACCAGCCCTCTCACAGCATTGCCGCCTGTTTTGCGACAAGCCAGTCTTAACCCTTACTGGAGCCTTTGGAAGGCAGCAAATAAATAAAGTTTTTCATTTCTGGATGTTCAAGTTGCAGCGAAAAGGAAACATCTGTTGGGAAGGAGGAAGCCGCTCTGCTTTCGTTTCACTTTGGAGCTGATGACATAATTGGCCATTAGATTAGCCATTAAAGAGAGCCAACTGGAATGCTAATACACATAAAAAAGGGAGCTCAGTTCCTGCCTAGGCCTATTTCAGTAGGGTTTTTTTAATCCAATTTTCCACTTTGCTTTCCTCCTTGGCTCCATGGAGACACACACGACCAGGGGAGGCTGAACCCCTTGAGAAGCAGCAAAGCTGGTTGAAAGCCCATGCTGCCAAAAGCCCTGCTGAGATCTACCCACTGCAGGGACTCGGGCTGCCTTCCTAACCCCTGCGGGAGCGGGGCAGAGGTTTTGCCGTGACTCAGGTTTACGGGGATTTGCCAGGCTGCCGAGCAGGGCTGACGCCTGACTCACTCAGCGCAGCGTTCGCTCCCCCCTCTCTGAGTCAGGCCTCCCAAATCACCGAGCGGAGGCTGCTCCCGCAGCGCCAAGGACCCAGGGATGTGTTTTTGCACCCGCTTACATTCGTTGGCCACGCAGCACAAAAGCGATTAGAGGAACGTGGGTGAAATCTCACTGTCCGGATCGGCAAAGTCATCTTTTACTCCACTTCTGTGTGGTTACACCAGAGGGAAGCAAGACCAAGTAGCGGGTGAGACTGAAGCCCTAGTTAAACGTCATTTTAGCTAGAACAGGGAAAAAAAATAATAATGGTACTGCATGTTTCCAGAGATGACAAAGAGCTTTCTTGTTTTCTTTTCTTAAAACACCAAATAACTATCAATCCATCCATTTACCTCTGAACTGATAATATTTCTCAAGTTGTCCTGAAAAACAAAGCAGAACACCTCACAACACCCTCCTTAGAGAATGCCTTTCGGAGCAGTAATGTAAAGGGTAAGAGCTGTTTAGCAGCCTACTTAATAAGCATTTTCTGCCAGACAATTTCCCCTGTACCATATTATCAAAGGCACGGCATAATTGCTGTATAACAACTGGAGCATGTCTAAAAACATTTTTAAAGCCTGGAACGATATTGTTCAGGTTGAAAGTTGCACGTTTTAGAATGTTCCCAACACTGTTTCAGACCAAATTGACAAGAACCAAGCATCTACCTCCTGCCTCTCAACATCCATGTTCCAGACGACGATTCCCCCATCTGCACCACAGGAGATGAGCTGCCGAGTGTGGTGAGCGTAGGAGAGAGACTGAACTTTATCGCTGAAAAAGAAATGAGACAGTTACTAATCAACTCTCTATGGCTAGAACAGAAGTAAGCACAGAATATACAATAAAGTGGTATAAACTACTTGTTTGCCCATATTTCTTCCCCTCCCTCTCACTGTGCACAGCGTCCATCAGATGCAAATCAGCCTTTGCCGGTCCCAGCCGGGACCAGAACCAGAGTGTTGCTCATCTGGGCACCATCCAGAAAGGCAAAGACCTGTTCTGGTAACTGGTTTTGGGGCTCCTGAGATGGGAGATGACAGCTGCACTGGGAAGCCTGAACAGAGCTGCGGTGCCAGCCCTCTCCAAAGGCTCATCCAGATGCAGAAACACAGCCCCAGTAAGGGACTTTCTTGTCAGAAGGTCAGTAACAACTTTGTTTTTGTAAATCTCTGCAACAACTAGGAATGAAGAACTGAGGAATGACTGAAGACTTTCTTTTAGCACTAACAAGCATAGACAGTTTCAAAAATAATATAGGAATCACTAAATTGTTCCTAAGCCTTCCCAAGGTAAGGTGGAAGATTCACGTGCTTTTTCTTCTTCTTTTAAGGAAAAAGCAATGTGGGAGAAATAATGCAATTTAAATCCCTAAAGCTGTGCTCATTACTTCATAAAAAGAAAGAAAACCAGGCAACACCCTTAGGACCAGGTGTCTATGCAGTACAGTGCCAGCCAACAGATGCCTCTACTCATTGCAGGGGGTTTGGACTAGCTGAACTTTAAAGGTCCCTTCCAACCAAACTATGCTATGATTAAGATCCAGGGGCTAACTTTGTATTAGGAGAACAGATTTCCACAGCAATAAATCTAGCAGCAGTCCATTAGCAAGCACCACTGGTCAGGTACGAGGGTGATCTGGGAATTTCAGCAAGAGCTCTGCAGTGCTCCAAAATCCCCGCGGCATCCAAATAGCTCAGCAGAGCGCAGCATCACTCAAAAGACAAGTATGAATATGTAAGAAACTGTTAGACCAAAACCACCATGGGATTTTGCCTCTCTAGACCTGAGCCTGGCATGCAAGGCCCATGTATATGCACTCCCAAGACATCGAAACAAACTTGTATTGCTAGTGTTAAAAGGCCAGGAGATCATTGCAACTAGGGCCATTCTGATCTCTCCTCAATGGCCAGGACAGGCTTACTTTTCTTCAAGGACATACAATCATAGAATTGTCTAGGTTGGAAGGGACTTTTAGGATCACCTAGTCCAACCATCAACCTAACTCTGATAAAAAGCCATCACTAAACCATGTCACTAAGCTCTGTCAGCTGTGAGGCCTGTAGGTGCAAAGATGAAGACTCTTTGGGTTGAGGAGATGGTGAAGGATCCTATATGTAAAGCACATTACCTGCAGCCTGAGTTCAAAATAAAGTGCTGTTGAAAAATGTTAGCATGAAGGAAAAAGGGACTAATTGTCCAAGCCTGATGCTCCCTCTAGGGGAAGGAAAGACCTTGACACCTCAAAAGCAAGTTTCCCTGCAGCTGGTCTCCTTTGAGAACTCTCCTCTTTCCAAAAAGGGGGAAGGCTCTGTCATAACACATTCAGGACTGTAAATATTGTGCTTTCCTTCACCACCCTTTACAGGCTCTTAAACCAGCCTGTGGGTCCAACACTGAACAACTCACAGCAAGCAACTTATTCCAGTTGTATATGGACCACACATACAAGCTTGAGACATGTGAAGACTGCAAACTTCTGGCTGTTTCTTTCCAGATGTGGCTTCTGCCTTTAGCTTTTCTCCCATACAAGCAGGAGGAAGGGCTTTGAACATACTTATGTCCTTGCAGCTCGATGGCTGTTCCTTTTCTTCCTCCAATGTCCCACATTATAATGGAATGATCAGAACTGCCTGAGAATAAAACTCGCTGTATAGGGTCCCAACAGAGAGCAGTGACACCACCTGAAATAGAAGGTGCACACAACCATTATTTCATTACAGAAGGTAGAAGACAGGAATGTAGTTAAATATATATATAAATATAAAAATATAACAAAAAACATGGAGAGAGTGATTGAAATGCAGGTCTCTTTAGCGAAGGCCATGCAGCCACTGCGCTTGCCAATTGAAAACTAACAGCTTAGAAAACTGATTGAAGCCCCATTCTGCTTTTCAGCGGGCAGAGGGCTCCACTGCCACTCGCATGGATGAATTCACTGAGCAGTAAAGCATGGAGGAAGGACGGGCATGGTGTGACTACACAGCTTTTCACCTCCATCATTCCAGGAGATAGATTTTATTACAAAAGAGAAGCAAGTGTGAAATATTATGAACACCTTCACAGTATCCTGGCTCAAGGATTGAACTACCTTGTGCTACCTTGTGATTGAGCTATTAATAGTCAACCAGAGAGGAGGGATAATGAGAGAAAACGCTAAGGAACGATCTCTATATCTTCTGTTAGGCGGCAAGATCACATCCTGGAGTTGCTGATTTTAAAATGTGATGGGGCACAACTCCCAGCGGCAAAACAAGCAGTTAGTGCCTCCAAGATGTGCCTATTCCACTTGGGCAAAAGCATCTACCAACGTGGATCTTTCCTTGAGGAACATCCTTTTCCCTCCCAGAGTTACCACAACTTGTTCTACTCTCACTCTGCTTAAATTAGCAGCTACTGATTGCAGTGTTTTCTGCCACAGAAGTTGTCTGATCACTCTTGGTTTTACCAATAAAGAATAATCTTCCCTGAGCTGTATGGACATTTTGAGGTCTACCTCCCTTCCATGCTGTGCCCTGACACAAGCCATTCCAGTGTTTCTCAGGAGAGTCAAACCACCATGATGCTGAGCACAGATGAAGAAACAAATTGTGTCTCCTCCTGAGGCCTTACCTGTGTGCCCCTTAAACGTTGTAACCAGACTGCAGGACTCTTGCTCTAGTTTGAGTATGGTCACTTGCCCAGAATGATCACCAACAAACACATGCCGGGTTTCCACATCAAATCTGATGGATAAATGCTGAGGAAAATCCATTGTTTATACAAGCTTTGCATTCCTTTCATGACTTGTTAATTCTTTTAAGATGAGTATACTGCAACCTTGAGAATAGCACTTCACTCTCAAGGAGGTATTCAGAGTGTACTTTTAGGCATCGGGCTCATACCTGCTCACATTAATAGTGCAGTCTCCTTGAGTAAACTAAAGAGTGAGAAAAAATGAGGATGCGATTTGTATCTTTATTATGAAACACCTTTGAAGTAGCCTTTTGCCATGAACAGAGGAGTCATCTCCCCAGGCTCTCTAACTTAAGTGCTAGAGTTGGATGGTGTCCACTTTATTTCCCTTCCAAAAAATGTATAAAATACCTATTACTAGTTTTTTGATCCTTCATTATGGTTAAGTATACAAGTACGATGAAAGAGCATTGTTTAATGTCATATTTGAGAAGTGTCAGCTACATCAGGTGCATCACACATCATATTCTAAAATGAAGAAAATCTGGACCCATTCAACCAACTGGAAGAACCATTTATCTGGACAGATTCTGACCTCTTCATCCAATTTAATTCCATATTAAGAGTCCATACTAGATATCTAAGGAGCAACTGGCGCTTTCTCTTCTTCAGGCTGAACAACTCCAACACTCTCAGCCTGTCCTCATAGGAGAGGTGAACATCTCCCTGATCATGTTTATGGCCCTCCTCTGGACCCGCTCCAAAAGGTCCATGTCTTTCCTGTGCTGAGGGCTCCAGAGCTGATATAGTACTCTCACCAGAGCAGAGGGACACCTCCCTTGACCTACTGCCACCCTTCTTTTCATGCAGCCCAGGAGATGGTTTGCCTTCCGGGCTGCAAGTGCACATTGTCAGCTCATGTCCAGCTTTTCATCCACCAGTACTCCCAAGACCTTCTCGACAGGGCTGTTCTCAATCCCTTCATCGTCCAGGCTGTATCGATACCGAGAGTTGCTCCATCTCACCTGCAGGACCATGCAGTTGGCCTTGTTGAACCTCATGATGTTCACATGGGCCCACTTCTTGAGCTTGTACAGGTCCCTCTGGATGGCATCCCATCCCTCAGGCGTGTCAACTGCACCACTCAGTTTGGTGTCATCTGCAGATTTGCTGAGGGTGCACTCAGTTCCACTGTCAATGATGTTGATGAATATCCTGTATGGATATCCAGTTGATGGATATCCAGTATGGATCCCTGAAGAACACCACTTGTCAGAATTCTCCATATGGACATTGAGCTGTTGACCACTACCCTCTGGATGTGACCATCCAACCAATTGTTTATGCACCAAACAGTCCACCCATGAAATCCATATGTGTCCAATTTAGAAAGAAGGATGTTGTGGAAGATTGTGTCAAGATTGGACTTACAGAAGTGCAAATAGATGATTATCCATACCTCTTCCCTCGTCCATTGATGTAGTCACTCCATCATAGAAGGCAACTAGACCATCGCGATCTGATGACCCAAATTAAAGTGTCCTCCAAAATTTTGAATCACTCGAAATGGTACATTCTCCAGAGAGGTTTAGGAAATACAGGACAAATTCCTGCATCACACTTTCAAAAGTATTTAACATTCAATTAAAAATTAATTTGGTTTTTATGCCATTTAGATTGGCTGAATGACCAGATGATATAAAGCAAGTCCGTGTTCAGACAATAAGTTAGAGTCAGTCTCATTTCCCACAAACTAGCCAAACATACACCACATACGCTACGGGGCACTAAAAAGTCTGTTTATGCTAACCCCTCCTTTCAGCCTAAGAGCTCGTACTTTTTCACTTCCCTTTTCATTTGCAATAAAGCTGAATTAATATTTCTTTTATTGTCAGGCAGCTGGGGCAGCTCTAGGTGAATAAGCCACATGAGTACCATTTCTGGAGCCATTTACTCCTTAGTTAACCCAAATTCCCAATACATACTGGGTTATTCTAGAGTGAAGGACAAGTACTCATTATTTTATATTAATGTAATTTAATTTTTACCATGCATACACACAGGCACGCTGACCTGATCACCGACCTACTTTGCTACTGTTAATTCTTAGAAGAAAGCATGCCCTGCATGTTTAAATGAAGGTCCTGTTCATATTTGTTACAAAAGCAGACCACAATAGGTTGCAGATCGCTCATTGTTTTGCTCAAAAATGCTTAGACCTAAATATGCCACCATGCATTAAGGAGGCAAAGCAAGAAGAACAGACAGTTTTTAAAATTGGCTTTAAATAACGGTTTCTCTCACAAATCGCTGAACCTACACAGGGCACAAAATTTGAAGGACAATTAGGAAAATAAACCAAAGAGGCTGTTTAAGTGCCAAGGAGCAGAAATAAAGCTGAGAGCTCAGCAAAGGATACTGCAGACCACAGGCGCCCGCGCTGGTGCGGTACCCTCCCAGCCGCTGGCCGCTCTCCGAACAGTGCCACGTGAAGTTTTTGTCTTGTCCGGTGCTTAACACCCACTCCATCTCCAGGACAAACAGAATCATCATGACCCTGCTTTGATGAGCTGAAAATGAAGCAGACGGACACATAACCGCACTGTGGAGAAGCAGATAGGCGCAGAGCACCACCGCAAATACCAGCTGCACCCAAATTCCTCCACTCCCTACTCACATGTTCACCCTTCCCTACCGAAGCAGCTGGTGTTTAACAATCCCCTTGACACAGTCTACCATGCAAGCTCTGCATGTTCAGCGTTTGCATGAGAAAGAGCAGAAGCAAGACTTAATTCCTTCCATGCCTTTTGCAGCCGTTTGTCTTCAACAGTAGCACAAGTCTTCCTTCCATCATCGTATCATCACCCACAGAGCTGCCATTGTGGAAGACACTCTGGGCTCTACTTAAACCTCTTTTGAGCTGGTTTTATGACAGCAGTGCAGATGTCTACGCTGCCGCTCCTCCTGCTGTGAGGTCTGGTGGATCTGGGCTGCAGATTGTGGTTCTCACCCCAGCAGAACGGTGAGTTACAGCACAGGCACACCCCTGCACCAAAGGGAAGTTTTAGCATTGCATGTAAACTAGCTAAAAAGGAAATCAGAAGGAAATAAAATACCAACTCACTCCTCCCCCCCGCAAAAAAAAACCACCAAAACTCCACAGCTGGGCAAGATGAATAAAACAGCTGAAGAAATAAATTTCTACTGCTACCTAAATAAAGCCATCAAAAGCTTTTCATTAAAGGAAGAGAACCCAGGCTTGTACAGACGGGTTTTTGTATGAATGACCAGTGGGCTTGGTCGTGAAGTGCTGATCGAGCCAGCTTTTTAATAAAACAAGTGGCTGGAAAGACATGCAGAATTATTCCCAGCTGTAACTTAGCAGTGAATGCCACACTCCTCAATCTGCCCTACTGCTTTATTACTGTTCTGAGACCCCCCAACACGTGTCACACAAAGCAGGCTGCTTGTTTTTGTTTGTGTAAAAGCTGACACACTGGAAAGATTAAGCATTTTTGGAAGCTTAAAAAACCAACCCGAAACCTCTGTTTGAAATGCAGAGAAATTGCTCAGAACAGTCTGGGAAGATTGCTGCCTGCCCTACAGAAATACACAGCATAGATGAGAGCTGTCTTCAAACCCTATGAAGGGGAACCAGTTGTAGCAAAGAATGGGAGGCTTGCACACGCTAACATCTGCCCCTGATCCGCACTGCTTCTTAGACCCAGATTCCCCGAGGAGAAAAGTCGATAGATGCATCGATGCAAGGTGACATAGCTGTTATTGGCAGCTGGACTAGTTTACAGCATCAGACTTGAACTGTGCCCAGATGCTTTCACCCTTGCCCATAGAAGAACTCAGATTTTGGCTTCCGTTTCCGTACACTTTTAAACTCCATGTCCGTAATCAGGATAGAGGGATGGCGACCACCCAGGAGTCACCTGAGCTCTTTTATACAGATCCTCTCTTCTCTCCACTGTCCAGATTTCTTCTCTGGGAAAAAGTTCAGTGATCCCATGGGTGACTAATGCTTGTGTTTACCTATCTGTTGGTCTCCCTGGGAGCACCTGCTCTAGCTAGCGGAGTGGTGCACTGCAGAAAGGGCCATGATGGGATGGGATGCATTCATCTACAAGCACTTCATGGTCTTGTACACCTCTTCCAGGGGCTTGTGTGCACCAGCGGCACCATAGACAGACCCATCCACTTCCATGGGTCATGCAAAGCTAGCTGAGATCAGCCTGTTCAAGGCTTCTCCAGGGATGTTGTCTCAGCCTGTGGCAATGGCTACCAAAGGAGAGAGAAGGGTTTCTTTGATACTCACAGAACATCCCAAATGGCAGTGTTCAAACACTTGCACCACCCCTCCTCACACAAGGGAAGGAGTTGGTGCCTGTAGGAGGCCAAAGCCCCATGATCCACACCAGAGTCCTGACTAATAGTGTGTCACCCCCCAGTCTCTGCATTTTGAGAAAAGGAAGATTTTGCAAGTCCAGACACAGTGTTGCAGCAAAACCTTCATAGAGCATGGTGTGCCACCTCTGCTGCCAATGTTCAGTTGCCAGAGGACATTGAAGCTGGCTGCAATCCCAGCCAAGACCAAAGTGCAACCTGTGTATGTTCTGTCTTCCTCTGTCACTAGCAGATCATTTGACAGGCATATTCATGGCCTTTCAAGATGCAATTAATGTCCTTTAATCACTACAGCATCTTCAGCTACTTAAAATAATACCTTTTTGTGGGACATGATCAATAACCAGCCAGGCACTGGGCAAGGGGCTACTTTTACCAACATTGCTGCACATTTACAAACAAAGTTAGGAAAGGCAAAACCAGCCAACCGTGGCTAAGCTAAAGCTCCTTGGTAGACTAAATAAAATTATTTATGTCCCCTAAAATATCTTTAAAGGTTTTACTTGACTACTTTAGACAAAACCAAACAACCAACACTTTTTAAAACAAGGCTTTTAACAAATGAAAATTGTTTTTATAGTTAAAAAAACTACATACTCCTTTTTAAATATGTTTTTCCTTGCCTGAAGGCTTTGCCGAGGTACTTATGCCAACCCCTATACCTTGACACAGCCATGTGAGGAAGGTGTACTACAGGGATGGGATTGTGGAGGGGACTCACCCTGGACTGAGAGGAAGGTTCACCTCTGTTGGATCATGACATGCCTACCCAAAGGACTAACTGACCTTTCCTTGCATATTCTCCCAGAGAACATGGTGAACACTGGGTGGGCCCTTCCCACCTTGTCCCAGCAGTGCTGTAGGACTCTGGTCCCAGTGACATTCCGAGTAAGCCTAGATCCAGTGTCCTGGACAGAGGCAACTGTGAGGAGCACAAAAGTACTTTGTGGTGCACAGTCCAATGTAGATGTAGGAGCCTGTGATTAATAGCAGCCCCCAAAGCATCTCACTTCTGTGACGCTTCCCCAGCACCCCAGACTTCCAGTACAGGTCCAGCCAAACCCAGGAAGTGGCAGAGGGGGTGCTGCACTCCCCTACCAACACATGGGATGAAGAGTGGAGGATGAGGAAGCATGACTCTATAGATGGGGGCGGTGGGAGGCACTGTGCTGCAGAGCAGCAGGCAGCCTCAAGCAAACAGCAGGGAGTCGGCTTTGTTTTCCTTCCTTGAACTGTCCCTTGGGGCTTTGAGTGACACTTTCCAGTGGAGCTGAGGCAAGCTGAGATTGTCCCTGAGTTGCTGTAACCTGCTCAGTGTCACATCATTCTTGGCCTGGACAGAGGGGGTTAGTTGTGGAGGGTGGAGTCCATGATCACTGCTCCAGATGGTGCCAATTCACTGGGAGCCATGCCATTATTATTATTATTATTATTATTATTATTATTATTATAGTTGCCAGTTGTGGTTAAACCACCACACAGTCCAGTGGCTGTTCTGCCATACTGACAATATATATGTTACCCACTTCCAAAATTTTTTAGCCTTTTCCCTGAAGAGCTCAGCAAGAAAGGTGGTCTCGTGCACATGTTTTTCTGCTTATGCAGAAGAAAAGATTTCAGCTCACCCTTCCTAGGCTGTGATTAGTCTGCAAGCCTGAGTCCAAGCACACAAATGCTCATAACAAAAGGGGCTACAGAACAGTGAGTAGGAGTCTTCAGTGCAACAAGCCTCAAATATGAAACCTAGCTGTGTCAAACTTTGGTGATTGTGGAGCAGTCACGATTTTGGATGCTAAAGATTGATACCATCAGACTGCAGCAATCTTAATTTAAGACTCACATATATATATTATCATCACTGGATGTTTTTCTTCAGTTTCTACAAGCCAAGAAAAAAAAGCAGGCATTCTAGCTTAATTTTACAACGCACCAGGCATTCATGAAAGAGCTGAAGTAAAATACTTGAAAGTCAATGCATGTTAGCCATGCTCTGCAAAAAATCAAGATTCTCTTCATACTTTAATATCTAAGTGTTACAAAGTGATCCCCAGAGCTTCCATTTAGAGATTTAAATTATCCTCCCAACCTTTCAAGGTATAAAACTCAAAATATATGAGTAAACACATATTTTAAAATGTAGGTGAGAAATCTCAAGCCAACATATCACAGGCTTCTATACAGAAACATAATGCTTAGCATATAATATGATATGATACCATATAATATCATACCACCTTAGTCTAACAGCAAAAGAGATACAAGAATAAATCATGGCATATATTTGTTACTTTTACAAGAATACCTATCTCAAGTGTAGTGTCTTTTAGAGGTCTGACAAGGATAAATAGCCAGGTTTCTTAAAACACCACATTAGTGAATATCAGAATATAATTAGAAAAGGTATGGATTAGCATTTCTTGACCTTTTACTATGACAGGTATTCACTGATAATCTTGAGATTACTGAAACTGACAGTTATTGCAATATAACCAGATTAACCCCAAAAGCTACAGTCCTAAATGCATTAGCCCTAAAAGGCGGGTTAGTTCCCTAAATTGTTTAATTAGATACACTGAATTACTAAAGGTTAAAAATTAATACTTCTCTTCCCCAAATGTGATCTGGACAGTTTGCTGTCTATAATGATATTCCAAAGGAACATTTAAAAGGAAAAACAGAACATGAAATAGCTCTTTAAAAGTCTTGTAATCTCAGAACAAAGCACATTATTGATCTATTGCTAAAACCAGTATTTACATTAGTTTTAAAAAAAATAAATAAAATCAATCACTGTAAAGGAGACTTCTCTCCATTCACACTCCCTAAGAGAATATTAAACAAAAATTAATGACCATACAAACCAATTAACACAGATCATGGTTCTTACCCTGGTAATTCTTCACTAGTGTCATCTTGTTGTAATCTTCTGATAAAATGAATTCCTGAGGGAGAGGAAAGGAAAAAGAAAAGAAACAGTGCTTAGAGACATAAAGTGTTTGAGAGCGGTTTTATCTGAATTTGTTACCAAGGTAAGCTCTCTCTTCTTTGCAACCACAGCCTTGTCTATAGTTTTGCTAATTTTGCGTACCTCCGTCTAAAAAACCTAAATTAATTCATTTTTTAAAGCTGCCTAAGGAACAACATCATGCATGCTTCTGAACAGGATGGTGGAGATAAAAGAGGAACTATTAAAAAAAAAAAAAAAAAGTCAAGAAAGCTGACAGAAATGGCTGGCTGTGAGCCGAGGTACCACAAAAGCAGACCTGAGACCTGGTGTGTAGCAAATGCCTGTTGCTCAGGACTGCCTGGCCAGAAACCTGCATGCGTGTGTCTACACACATGTACACTGTGTACATACACTACACCCGTGTGTGGTGGGACCCAGCATGCAGGGTGGGGGGGATCCTGTGGCCAGGGAAGAGCACACCTATAGGGACTGGCTCAACTGTCCTGCTGCCTTGGTGCTGCTGTTTAACCACCGATATGGCTTTGGCATGAGGAAATGATGAAAAAAGCAGCTAAGAGTCTACATGGGAGCCTCAGCTCCTGGAAAAGCCCCATGTGGTTAAACTGACTGAGCACCTGGATGTCCCTGTGGCTGGTTTTAAAGAGGAGAGGTTGCTCAAAGCCGGGGAAACAGAGCGACCACAACACAATTCCTGCAACATCTCTCTGGAGGAAACACCCAGGCAAGGGGTAGGCTCTGAAGCACCGCTGCATGAATTAGCTGTCAAACTGCTGTCAGGCATCTCCATGTGTACACCATGTACTCAGAGAAACGCAAAGGAAAAACAAGGAGTGTAAAACCACATTATATTAATAACTTACAGCAAACTACACGGAATCACAGTGTAGTTTTCACAAAGAAGCTCCCTGAATCACAGAAACTTCTTGAATCATGGAATTATAGAACTGTTGAAGATTGTTGAGTTGCAACCCCCCTGCCATGGGCAAGGACACCTCCCACCAGACCAGGTTGCTCAAAGCCCCATCCAGCCTGGTCTTAAACACCTCCAGGGATGGGGCATCCACAGCTTCTCTGGGCAACTCGTGCCAGTGTCTTACTACCCTCATTGTAAAGAATTTCTTTCTGGTGCCTAACCTAAATCCTTTTTTTTTTTTCCTATTGGTCCATTCTGTGATTAAGAGGGGACAGAAGAAGTAAAACCTAATTTATTTAATCTGGAAGTAGGGTGAAAATAAGAGAAGGATTACAAACACAACATAAGTTAAATTTTAAAGCATACAGTTGTGAAATATTCATGTATAAGCACTGTCAAAAGCACTGTGCAACAACAGAGAAGACTGGACTTCAGAAGCCTACAAACTGTATTTAAGGTAAACCAGACGTTTAGTGCAAAAGAGCATGAGAAGACATTCTAACTACCAAAAGAGCCAGTTTTTACCCAAAGTTTCCAACCAAGAATGAAAAAAAGTCACTCTGCACTTTCTGCAGGGTCACTGTAGGTAATCTGCACAGCTTTCCTACACCAGGATGACCCTGACAAGTCATGTCTACTGCTTGGCATCAAGGTGGAGAGGCTACAATACTCATTTGTGAAAGTTCTACAGATCCGAGCTTCCAGGAAAACAACTGTGAGTGAGTAGAGGCAGCTATGTATTTTGCTGTTTCTAGGCTTCCGTTCCTAAATTAGTTATAAATATGTTCTCTTAAATTGTTGTACTTCTTCCTTTCCTTAATCTGCTCCACCTCCTGTTAGCTGTCCCCTGGCAGCTGAGGACTACAGTAGGGAGTATTATTTAAACAGCAGTAACAAATCAATTAAGTCAGCTGGATTTCTATACCAGGGTCACCTTAACTCTACAAACCACAGAACATTAAAAATCTGATATACCTCCCTAGCTACTTACAGGGGAAGTGGTTTTCTTTAACCACTGCCTGAAGAATGATAAACCACCACATTAAATGCTTTATTACAAAGCCTACTCGAAGCAAGACCCTTTGCTATGAATGCTAACTTTCTGCTATCGTTACCTAAAGAGAAACTTCTTCAATTGCTGCAACACATGGTGGGAGACTATGCCTTTCCCACCAATTTGGCTTTCCTGGTACTGACCCCAACTTTTGCTATGCTGGCACACAGATGCTTATGACTTCAGGCAGGATGAAGAGTGTTGTTTGCAATCTCCTTTTTCTTTGCATTTTCCCCTTGATAAATTTGATGTGGCCATTCTGTCCCATGATCTGAACAGTCAAATAGTGCCAGTGGAAGACTGAAAAGGCTTTTGAGTCTGTCCATTATAATACAGTGAATCAAGGACTAATGCAGTTTTTAAGATTTATGCAAGTATTGATTAACTTTATACACTTTAACACAAACCACAGCTATGTGCTATTAATATTCTGCTCCATCCAAAGAGATAAAAAAACACAGTACAAAATCAACACAGTTCCATTAACCTGAATACTGGATATAATTTTTTTCTTTTATCTTTTTTTTTTCCCCTGAAGACTTCTTGCTTCTTTTTTTCTCCTTTGAAAGCATATCATAATTTGCAATGCATTTTCTTGTTTTGCATTTTCTAATCATTCTCCAGGTCTTTTACACCATGCTCCCCTTTACACTATCACACGTTCTTCCACTGCACTCATTCCCCTCTCCCTCTCAAGGCCAAATGCTTTAGTTGCGTCAATAGACAGGTATTTCAGCACAGGGCACCTTGCTCAAGAAATTCATGCCCTATTGCACACACATTGTGTCATCTGCACTACAAAAACACCGACTACATCTCTTTAATATTGTACCAGCAGAAATTGTTCTGGTTTTTTTTTTTATCCTTCCATACGTAGATGTTTTGCTCCTCTTAGAGCTGCTGATGCTCAGTTCTCATTATGCAGCCTTTTGGTTCTTCTTAATGAGTTAGAAAGGCTGGGGTCACCCACACAGCTCAGTCAGTGCTTGTTAACAGAACAGAAAAAAATTTCCAATTCCTGTGTGAGCCCTCTTGCACAGGAGGAACATATATCAGAGTGCTAAAGATGGCAAAACCAAAACCTCTCCTTGCAGGGATTAAAAACATTTTTTCTGGCAAGATCATTCTGTGCTCTTCAGGGGAGCTACTTTACTACTGTTTTTGCCACATTGAAAATGCCAGTTATCAGTCTTGGCTCTTTCAGGTAAGCTTATTATTCAGCAGTGACTTGGT
Source organism: Gallinago undulata (assembly GCA_026546715.1). NCBI lineage: Eukaryota > Metazoa > Chordata > Aves > Charadriiformes > Scolopacidae > Gallinago > Gallinago undulata. Next base: position 178,226,869 of record JAOTQQ010000001.1, on the reverse strand, counting down.
ACCATGAAAGTCTTCATAAAGCAGAAAGGAGAAATCTTGAGTATCTGAAAAGACTGTCCAATTTAATGCTCATTGCTGTACAAAGACTCAACATGGAGCATACCTCCCTCACGCTGAAACATATACACCCCCCACAAATGTCTCTTGAACCTAAGATCTCTGTAAATCCTCATCTTGGAAGTATTATCAGAATCTTGTATCAAATTACTCTTGTTAATGCAAACAAAACCCACACTCAGATGTGTGCCATTTCAGAGTCCTTGGCTACAGGGAGGGCTGACATGGCCCAGGGTTTAAGGAAGACTCACATCTTTCCAGAGCTGCAGGTGGATGCCAACTGATGCATCTCCAAATAGCACTGCAGACCTCTGCTTAGGCAGCTGAATCAATTTCTGAGAGTCAATAATCTTTATTTATTGGTTAGGTGTTATCCACCAACAACCTAGTTCCCACCTCAGGGAATTTATAATTCATACTCTAACAGATGATGACACCTGACAGCACATTGCAGATCTCCTTAAAGGCTTGACTTTGTCCTGTTAACACAAGTGGCCAACAGTACTCTCACCATATCTTCCAGAGATCAACAAACCTGCTTCAGAAATGGAAGAGAATGAAGACTCTTAAATCTGTCAAACCCTACATCTCTCTCTGTTGCAAAGAGAGAGTGTTTTCACTTTATAAAGTATAAAAACTGTGAGAGGACAGAAACTATCACATCGTTTTCTTGAAGTTAAAAATAGCAAACTTTCCATAGTGGCGGACGTTGGTGTGCACATGAGCAGGTAGAGCCTGACTCAGTTTTGGGTATTCAAAGTATTCATTCATTCTATTCATGTAGATGCCTGCAAGATCAAATGATGTGGTAGATGAATCTGTCTTAATAAGTACCATTGCCAAGGAAGAATTCTGACGGTGTTATTCTGGTGCCCTGTTTTCCTTGTGGCCTTGCTCAAAGTGTGTAACAGCTTTGTCTAGAGCTTTGTACAAGCATGGTCAGCAAAAAAGATCCATTTAATTTAGCTTCAGGTATCCAAAAACTAAATCCCTCATTTAAATCTCCCAGAAATGGGCAGAGAGATTTATGCTGTTCTATGACAGTTCCTAGAGCCAATAACATGGGTGCCTCCAAGGCACTTCACCTCTCCTCTACTGGCTGCAGAACCTAATGATTAACTTTATCTAGAAAGTTAACTTTCAGATAGATGAAATTAGATGAGGAGTCTCATCTTGCCTGTGGAAGTCTCTTGTCTATTGCAAATGATAGACCTTTCTTCTATTTCTTCTTGTTACAGTATCTTGAGAGACTTGCACCCATTAAAGCATGTTTTTCTCCACTTCAGAGCAAGGAATTTATGATCATGACAGTCTTTTGGCTTCCAAAAGGGACATTAGGCAGTCTCTAAGATGTAAAGTAACAGAAATGCAAATTCTTCTCAAAAAAAGTTCGCAAAGTGTAAAAAAAAATAAAAATCACAGAAACGTGTTTTTTCTTTAGGTTCCTCTGCTCTTCAAGCAAGATGCTAGACAATGTTTCACTCAAGAGAATGCTGTGCTGCATAAATGTTTGTGCAGCCTCCGTGTTGAGAAGTTACAAAAGGTTGAAAACAATCTCATCTTTGTAAAAGCCAAAATTGTCACCTTGTTTCACAAGGAAAGGTGGCCATACAAGTTCACCTCATGGTGGCTTTGCTTGACAAGAGCATTGCTGCCTGTCCTCAAAATGCACCATACACTTTTCTGAGGTGCCAGGCTTATAAGCTAAATTCATACAGTTTACAAAAATTTCATGTAAAAGAAAAAAGACAGTTCCACTTTCTTATCCCCATCTACATCTGAAAGTAAAAGCAGTACTTCCTTGCACTGCAAAAAGATTAGTTGGAGATTATGTGGCACTCGCATGGGTATTATATCAGTTTACAGCTCTGGCCAGGAGTCCTTTCTTTCTACACAAAGCAAAGACTCAGAATGATTTTCAACATTTTTTGTCATCCTGCACCCAGCCTACCCAAGAGTACTGGGCATTATCAAAAGTGCCAACATGGAACAGCTGACTAATTCCCATATATTTCAAGCCTCTCAAGTAAATTGCCTGTACTTTCCATTTGAGGGCCATGCAGTTAAAAGTAAGGGCTCTAAGGTCATCTTGTTGCAGGAAGTTCTCGTATTTTGTGGTCTGTGTGCCTCACTTGTATACTCCTGCGCTAAACTGATCATCATAGCTGTGCCAGAGAAAAAAAACTTATCCTTTCCTCCAGAGGGTGGTTGTAACCCACTTCCAAGTACCCCAATATTGCTGGGACTTGAATATGGTGCTACTCTTGCTCTTCTTCCATTCCCACCTCCACCACTTCTTGTAGCATGTTACAGTTGTGGCTTCTCTTACAAGCCTTTGGTTTGCTACAGAGAGGAACGTTTCATCCCTCATGGAAGTTTGTGGAGTGCATTTTCTTCATAATCCTCTAACACGCAACTGACTGCAGCTACAGGGGACTAAATCAACCAACACAGACAAGACCCTTCCCCCCTCCTATGTACCTGTACCCAGAAGACTAGGAAAAGAAAAGCCCAGCTTAGCAACAAATTGAATCTGCCTTAGACATAGCAATATATAAGTACCCAAAGTCACATGTTGGTTTCTCACCTGCATTTATCTCATTTGCAAATATCTCATTTACTTTCTTAAGCTTCAGAATGGAATTTGACTCCATTCAGACTCAAGCACCCTCTGATTCTTCAAGACAAATTGCCTCAAAGACAAAGGACACATCTCTTCCATCATGCCATTTACCTTATTTACAGTCCTCACATTCCTCCACATTCTTCATAGGCCTGGTGAAAACAAAAGTGTCCAGTAGGACTGGCAAGTTACAGCTATTTAGGAGTGGGAAGGAGGGAATTTCAGAGGTGCAGAGAATTCTCTGGCAGCTGCCCCATCTCCTACATAGAAAAAGAGAAATCTCCTACAGGCACACACACAAAAAAATCTCTGCTACTAGCCATTAATAGCTTTATAGGTCAAAAACTTCACAGCTTTGATACAGCTCGCAGGCAACAGCTAAAAGAGTCATACAGCCTTTCCCAAATACCATCTCAGCTTTAGTGCAGAGAGCTGCCCTTATGTCAACCTGCAAACACTTGTTCAGTTATAAAGCCCATAAGGCAGAGACAATAGCAGTAAAAATCTGAAACGATGGTAAAGTGATCTTAAACTGGAAGAGGAGTCAATTGATGAAGCAGAGGTGAAAAATACCTCTCTGACCCATAAGTGATATAGCTCTTTACTTATCATCCCACAAGAAAAACCCAATGAATAAGGTCAACTGTTAGCCTCTGTCCCAGATCTAAAAGACAGACTTGTTTTATATCCAGCTTCCTTTCTACACGCATAGATTTCTCTTAAGTGTTAATGAACCAAACCTTTCAGCTACAGGACTGCCAGTTAGGAGCAGCTCCTCTGAAGGGAGTGAGAGGAAAACAAAATCTGAACCCTGAAGTTTGGAAAAGCAGCTAGATAGGGAGTAGAAATCCACTTTCTGCCTCTCTGAAGATGATTTTTTCCCCTCTTAATAGTTGCTTTCACAAAACTTTGGTATGGCATGATTAAAAAGGCAGTCAAATTTAATAAAACAACAGCTGGTTTTCTGCTTTGTTATTTTTTTAAAAGATATGCAAATGAAGACAGTTTGTTTAATTGCCTAATAAATATTATAAACACCACTCAATCTCTTTGTGGCAGTTGGAATGAAATTTGTAATAATCTGCCATTTTCTACACTACATCTTCAGTTCCACTAGCAGTAAAAAAGTCTCTCTCCCAAACACTAGCAAAAATATCCTCAGCACAACATCACACATATACTTCTCAAAAGGGAAGCATTTCAACTAGAAATCTTTGGATGTACTTACTGAGATTGTACCATTGTCTAGACCTATGGACAGCCTTCTGGTTTCCGGGTTAAAAGACATGCATGAACATGGAGCTGAAAAAAATGAACATGTTGATGAAGTTAACAAAACTGTGATTCTCATTTTCTTGAAATTCTGGAAAGCCTAAAACTAGCTAACATGCTTTATGATGCTGTTTAGAATTTTTTTTCCCTTCCAATAAACATCATTTAAAAAAACCAAAAAAGCGTTCTTGCAATTCATTCAACCCTATCCTATTAGGACATGGAACAATGGCTATTTCTTGCTCCAACTCCTTCATTTTTTCTTACTAGTTATCTGAAAACAGGCACGTCATACAAGTGCAGTGGTGATGTTTTGATATGAGGCACCTGACATTTCAGTATAAATAGAGATTACTTAGCTGAATAATTTCATTTTTTACATTTGCCTGAACTTTACTGACAATAAAATAAAACAGAGCATTATGTCAGAGCCTTGCATCCCATACCTACAGCAATAAAGGGTAACTTGTAGGAATCAACATATCAGCCAACGTTAAGGACTGTGAGTCCAACTGCTCCACAGACAACACTATGACAGTACGACATCCTATGGCCAAAATAAAAGATTGTATTGAAAACTAGCCACTGCTTTATTATATCACAATCACTCTAATAAACATGAGGATATACTCTTAAATGGCACACAAGTCAGTCATACTACACTCCCTTAAGGATCTGGTAAGATTCACATCAAGGGGAAAACCCAAATTTTCTTGCAAGGATTCAAGAGCTCTGGTTGGTTTAATTGAGAAACTGAAGCTGCATTCAGAAGGCAGAGATCTTTTTTACAGCTCAACACAGCAGCAGGCAGCTGGAAGCCCTGCTGTCCCAAACAGAAACCTTCCAGAATCATTTTTCAGCAGCAATTGCCACATGCAACTAGGAGCAGGCATTCTTACTTCTTTGATAGTGATAGAATGTTTTCTTAAACCATATTCTTGTCATAAATACAGGGTATAGTTAGATGTGCTTTTAGGTCTGCTATCCTCCCCTCCCCTTGCTTTCTAGTCTCCTTTTTGATTACTCGCAGTGTTTCTGTTACTAACAAGCTTGGAGTCCTCTGTCTCTTTTGCAGTACTGTATATCTGGTATATTCTCATTTTGTGTAACGTCTCACATAGGATTAATCAGTCCATAGCTCAGCAAGTCTTTCTTGATAGTTTAGCTGGCAGCAAAGCTATATGAAGAAGAGGAAAGTCTATGTTGACTGTTAAATAAAACTGGTTCTACCTTCAGTATTGACTCTCCCTTGAAATGCTTCCTAAAGGACAACCAGCTGCAAGCAGACAGCCTACCAGATCCACATCCAGGCAGGCACCTCCATTTATTTCTTTCCTGGAAAGGGTGACTGAATTAAACCAACGAAAAAGCTTCAGTTAAGGAAACTGCCAGAAGGGAAATAGTTAAATTAGGGCTACTAACAGTGACATAGTTGCTTCTTCCTATACCTCTCCCTGAGAAAAGGCAAACTCGAATCATGTCCTTTGGATGGTGGTGTATTTACTATTATATTGATGCTTCTAGAGTTGTAGCAGAATGAGATGGTTGTAGGAAAAACAGACAGGAAAAAAAAAAAAGCAATTCTAAGCAGAATAAATATCAAATCCTTTAAAAAAGCACTTAATGCCGGAATGGGCATATTTTACATATCAGCTTTCAAACACCAGGCACTGTGCATACATTGAAAGAGGTGCTAGTAACTCCAAGGCAATAAACAGCTCGCAGAGAAAAAGTCTCAGGTAAATTAGCTATTTGAAGTATGCTTTTTCCAAATAGCCTGAAACACTTCAGACACAAAAGGTGCAAGCAACTGCTTGACACAGGTCGATTACAAAAAAAGTCCCTTCTAAATTCCTGCCCCCAGTGTAGAGGAAATAGCAGTGTAAAGATACTTATTTTGCTATAAATATTTTCCTAAGGGAATTCTTCAGTAATACGTGCTCTCGGAAAAATCATTATGTCAGCACTAAAACTATGTCCACAGAAGCTACACTAATGTAGTTAAAGTGACGCCAGTTTTAACAAGACTGCAGCAGCTTATGCTTTAGTGGAAATAAAATGACATTCAGATACTTAAGCACTTAGACTCGTTAAGAAGAGAGGGAGGAAAAAATCCCAACAAACCATCAAAATGCAAACAAAGCCCCCAGCAAACTACCCCAAACTCTAGGCTTCTGAGATTTTTAAGATCCTTTTAAAATAATAGCAGGAAAAATAACAGCACTCTGAAGGTCTTCTACTTCCTAGCTATGATTTGGATTTCAGATTGGAAAAAGATTGATGTGAACTATTACAGAGGACAGGCAGGATATTGCTGATGCAGAAGTCTGACTGTAGTCTTTTTCTTAAATACAGGGTAAACGCACTGATTTTAGCTTTTGGAAAATGAATTATGGAGGAAAAGCCCAATTACATACTTCATGCTCTCATCAGCGTGTCACCTCTATTAGAGGGTGACAGAAGTAGAAGAGAAATAGAAACTTTCTACCTGCAGTTTCAAGAACCACCTGTTTAAGTGCCTGAAAGCAGCATCGCTTAAGACTGAAGGGGCATGTTTTGCTTTGCAGTTCTTTTAACCTCCTGTCCCAAGCACAGGGTTAGCTAGGAAAACCCCCATAAGACAGAGAATGTATTATCTGCCTTAAAGACTGGATATGGATACTCCACTGTTCCTCACTACAATAAATCCTTTACTCTGTTTTACATCTGTGGGAGGTTTTTGGTTGGTTGGGTTTGGGTCTTTTTGGTTGCCTTTTTTTTTCTTTACAAACCTTACTTCTCTTGACTACAATTCCTTTCCCTTTCATAAATTTGTGTCTACTAAGTTGGCTCTTTTCTCCTGTACAGATAGTGCCCAGAAGCCATACATCTAACCACAATTACATGTCTATAACCTGTGTTGCACACGTGTAACCAAGGCTGCCTGTCAAACTATGAGGAGGGTTAACCTGCTCATCAGGGGTCTCTTGTTAATACAGCTGTTGAGACAACACTGGCTGGAATGAAGAAGATGTGTCAGGTAGGTTTCCAGTTTACCAACTTGCCTCACTGATGATTTAACAGTGTGTGTAACACCCACAGCTCGCTTTTTCTCATAGGCTAGAGGAGCTGGTCAAAAACACATGGCCACAATGCTGTCCAGAATTTTCCAATCACAGAAACACCCATAGGCAGGGCATAAAACTTCATAATTGGGGAAATCCCACCTCTTAACAGCAGCAAATGTACCTACATTGAAGGGATCTACAAATTTGATCTTTTTTCCAGGTATTGAATGGGTTTCACGTTCAGAATGCACTGATGGCCTCATTTGGGTGCAGAGCTTGACCAAAGCGCATGGCTGACTTGGCCCAACTCCTCATCCTCCTCATTTCCCAGAGTTCCTCATTTATTAAGGCTCAACTCAGTTATTAAGGCTCTCTGATATCAAATCATAAAAGGGTGTGCAACATGCACCACCATAACCAAAGTCACAAGTCATGCTAATGGTGTATCTAACGGTGGAACTGTCAGTCACAGCTTGCTAAGCAGCACAAAGGCCCAATCATGACTACTACATTTTCACACAGAGAACCTCTGGGCAATTGTTGTTCTCTAGACAACAAAAATCAATGTGAACCTAAAGCAGAGGACCATCAAAAAACAGACAGAATGATCATTTCAAGTCAAGTGCAGACTTCTGCAGAGGCTGACTGAGTCCTTCCTATGACTTCCTAGGTTAAAGACATGGCTAATAGCAATGTAATTGGCATTGCTCCAGTCGTTAATTATACCTGATCATTCTTGAAACTGGTGAATAACACAGCATAATTTTAATATCTCATGACTCAAAAACTTACCAGCCTTCTAAGTGAAGGAGCAGTGTCAGGTGTTCAAATTTATGAAGGAGCCTTAAAATAGTCCCCTTTGAGTGGATCTGGATCTACTCCATCTGGAAATGATGATTTCCAATGAAGTCGTTATTACTGGCAATGATGCAGCCTTGCTAAGGCCAGAGGGAGGACCTGGTAAGATTTTTAAAATGCAAGTGTATGCAAAAATATCATGTGGAAAAAGAAAAGTATCATTGCCAAACTGCTCAAAGAGTCATTTCATAACAGTTTGAATGGGAAAAGCAGAACTCTTAGGACAGGTCAAGGGGACTCAGGCCACCCCTAGTGATTGTGACAGAGCTCCACACACTGCCATATCATTAGCTGGTTTCTCATACATTTTTGAGCAAAATATTGAGCAGAAAGTACCTTTGAATCTTGACATACTCTTATGAGCTAGTCCGTCATCCAAAGGAAAAAGGCAGATCCTCCTCTCTACAAAATGAATGCTTTCTTTAAGCAGGCAGTCAAACACCATGGCCTCTCTAGGGTCCCAAGCTGATGTTATTGTGGTATTAAAAACTTATATATGTACAATAATTTATGTATCATGGAGACAAATGTCTCTTCCAAATCTAGCCAGCTTAGCTTAAAATAATTCTTTTTTACAGTAAGAATACCTTGATGGGACTTGATATGTGCTCCCAAATCTGTGAATTTAAGGTCAGCTTTATAAGCTTTCCAAAGACAGGCTAACCTAGCACATCTTGAAGCTGACTGAGGAGCATCAGCACACCCTTGCTGCTGGTCATCTGCAGAGTTATACTCCTGCACCCAGCCACAGGGGCCATGAAAAACCGGTATGGCTATGACTTCTTCAACTGTCTCCTGCAAAAATGGACATTGATCTGCAGTTTCTTTTAAAGCATGAACACTCTCTGTGGGAGAGGAGACATACAGCTGATCATATTGGAGCGATCCACCAGGGAGACTTGGCTTTCTGTATTTAATTGCAGGAGTAAAATGATTCTTCTTCACTGGCAGATATGGTTTCCCTGTCTAGTATCCTCTCTATCATATTAGCTGCTGCAGGATATTAAGCTCTTATCAAATAAAAACATTTACCATTGCAGTCTAATGGACTGAGCACACACAGTAGGAAGGGCAGAGTGATTTATACTGGAGACTTACAAAGCTTTATGGACACCATTAGTGGTGGAATATAAGACTACATTTTGAGGTCCCACATTTTTTAATCTATGTTTGCGTTAAATGCTCATCCCTTGCTAGCATATCTGTATCCTTTTGCTGCTGTAATCCCTGATGCCTCCCAGAAGCATTAGCATGCAACTTGGTAAAGCTTTACAGAAATCAAGAGGAGAGGACTGTTCAAGAATAATATTTAACATGGAGTGGTAAGCTTGCATAACATAAACATGAAACTTCATCAAAACCAGAAAAATCCATTTTGCAAATACAGAGTAGATAATGAACATCTCCTTATACTTACATGGCATTGCATGGTATATGCTGGGCCAGTACTGCCCACTGTCTCTCTTCAGCCAGACACGAACTGTTCTACAAAAAAAACCAAACACAACACACTCATGAGGAAGAATGAAAAAGTAACCATGAATGAAAACAAAGTGGTGACAGTGAATGCAGAAGACCTTCTTAAAAATTAAATTATTTTGCCAACAGGGGAAAATAAACACGCAAACTCCTACAGCAGCCTTATATATCAACCTCAGATTAACTTCTGTAAGGTGATGAGGGTAGCCCATTCCTTGGTTCCACGTAGCACTTAACATCTTGGCTAAACACAACAGTATTCAGAAACTGCTATAACTTGTTCTTTGCCTTTCCCAAGGATTGGAATACCACTGGAATACCATGCCTCAGATGAGGATTTGGGACACCCATCATATGCCAGGAAGCCACACCTGTACATCCAGTCCCCTGCAGAAACCTTCCCTCTGCTCTCAGGGTAGGCCTTGGTCCATCTGCTGCCTGTTGTTTTGTTGTTTTGCTTCAGGAAAACTTCTAAGCAAAGAAATGAGGTTCTGAGATTTTTGGCTTTTCTTTACTAAGATTATGTCCATTCATGCCAACAATGAACTCTTCAGCTTCATGACCTTCCCCTCTTTCCTTGGGGTACTCAGAGTGCTATCAGATGCCCACTGAGCATCAGGCTGACAAAGCCAAACTCTTATTCTTCTCTGAAGAGGATGATGAAGGCAACAGGCAGCCTGGCAGTCCTCTGTCCCATCAGTTTGGAGTTGCTGTCCTACAACAGAGGCACCTGGAAACACACAGTGCTCCAGGCCCCTCCACAAACACACCAGTGGTTTCCTCTCTGCTACAAGAGAGGAATGTATCCCAATGTATCTCAGGACTACTTTTGCTTTCTCATAACCATGTCATACTGGCAGCTCCCTGCCACTGAATCCACAGCCTTCACACACTTGAGACGCCTGTTGCTTGTCTTCTGAGCAGAGGATTTGGACTGATATACTATCTGGGTCATGAAATATTTATTATTTCAGTCATCAGTGTCATCAACTGTTTTGGTCAAGTCTCTGAAGCCTCTTTCTAGCTGATGAACTAAAGAGAGAGCTTCAATTAATTTAATCAAACCATGCCTAGTAACAGTGTCACCACCTAAAGCAGCAGGCAACCAGTAATCTCCTGCTGGTTCCTGCATAGCCAAGGTGACTGTCATCTCAATTACAGCCAACTGTTACCTGCCATACTGTTTTTCAAATCCTTATCATCCTCATTTTTCACTAGTAAACTCTCCATATAATACTGTATTCCGTGCGTTACTGATTTACACCAAATATACTAAACTTCTCTAGAAAACTTAGTTATCCGAGACAGTATCATGTTAGTGCAGAATAAGAGATTTTTAACCCAACACCCACTTCTAGTCAGTCTTATCTACCAAAGTTAGTATGCAATAGCAGATACAAGAGGGATCTTTAAAACTATTGTTAAACACAAGCCTTATTTTCCTGTATAAAAACTACAACTTGCACTTGACAATATCAAGGAAAACAAAACAAAAACAAGCAAGAATGGCTATTTCCAGTTCATGAAACATGGAAATATAGCTTATGAAGAAGACTACATGGTCATTACTACTGCTACCTCATTTTCATGGAAAAGCAGCTTTCAGTCCTTTTTAGCCAACAAAAGTTTAGAGCAACATGTTAATCATAGAATGATATGGGGGACCTCTGGAGATCATCTAGTGCAACCCCCGTGCCAAATCAGGTCCACCTAGAGCAGGTTGCACAAGAATGTGTCCAGGCGGGTTTTAAACATCTCCAGAAGAGACTCCACCACCTCTCTGGGAAGCCTGTCCCAGTGCTCTGCCACCCTCAAAGTAAAGAAGTTCCTCCTCATGTTTAGACAGAGCTTCCTATGTTCAAGTTTGTGCCCATTTTCTCATGTCCTGTCACTGGGCATCACTGAGAACAGACCAGCCCCATCCTCTTGACACCCAGCCTTTAAGTATTTATAGGTGTTGATCAGATCCCCCCCTCAGTCTTCTCCAGACTAGAAAGACCCAAGTCCCTCAGTCTTTCCTCGTAAGAGAGATGTTCCAGACCCTTAATCATCTTTGTGGTCCTCTGCTGTACCTTCTCCAGCAGTCGCCTGTCCTTCTTGAACTGGGGAGCCAGTTATATATATATAATATAATAAAATATAATATAAATTGATCTAAGATGTTACATTCACAAGACAAGTGTGAACAGAGATGTCATGCAATATAATAAGGCAATTCAACTAATTATCTATCCTGCAAGCCTGAAGTTAAGGGCTGCACCACTACGTGTTTCCAGACTGCATATATCCAAAATCAGATTTCTGCTCATCCTTCCCTGCATACAAACTCATTTTTCAGCAAGTATTTCAGAGACCTGTGTATTGGGCACCACACAAGCATCACCATTTTAGAAATGACACAAGCATACACTTTGACACGGCATGTGGCTCTAAAAACTAATATTCCACTGGGTTAGAAACAAGTCCCATGGTTAGAAAGCACTCACAAATTACTCAAAACATGTAAAATTCAGTATAATTAACTTCCTAAGTCTAACAGCCTTTTTGCCAGAACACATTGCAGAATTTGAAGTAGATTTTAAGCAAAACCACTAACACTTGTTAATGGAGAATTAATCAGTTGATAACAATGCTGATAATCGTATTATTGATAAGGGTAGGGTTAAATCCTTCTGTCATTCCTTGTTGTAGCTGACTGTAGCTGTTGTCATAGCAGCACTCTGATTCCAGACCTCGGGTCTGGGAAGACTTCTACAGGCACAGGGCTGTATGCTAGGGTCCACACAAACGGGTCCACCTTTGCTAAGAAAGTGGTCACTGTAATTCTGGAACCACATCAGCCTCTCTGTTTCACAAAATAGGCTATCTCTCATTAATGTCTTTATCCTCATCAAGTGAAGTTATCATGGGAATGAACGAATGTGCACAAAAAAATCATGAGATGTATCACAGGGAGCTGACATAACTCAATATGAAACACCACTGAGGAAGCACACCAATATCCTGTGAGAGTCTTGTCTTCCTTGACCATCCCAACCTATATATTCATTACTACCAGTTTCAAAACTCCCAGGCTTTGACAAAGTTGCCTCTCCTTTCCACTTAAAGGCTCTGGCAAATAATAAATACAGATAATTGAGCTTGTTAAAAAAAAAAAAAAAGACTCTGTATAAGAAACGATCTTTCAAAAGCTGGAGGAAATAAAAATCAATTTTATTTGCAAAAATGGCAATAAGTTGGGTGCTTTGGGTTGTTTTTTAAATTGTATCCACTGTGGACTTACTAATTAATTTGACAATTTTGTCAATATAAGACTGTTAGATGAATGATATTAAAACAAAAAGCATTCTCTGCTTAAGCTCAAAAAAAA
>JAOTQQ010000001.1:178203998-178214063 GCA_026546715.1 Gallinago undulata | reverse complement strand
GCTCATTTCTTTACATTGTCAAATATATTTCCATTCAATGACTAATTCATAAAAAATGAGAAAAAAAGCATTCTAAGAATAAAAAGACTATGAAAAGATGTTATCTAACTCTAAGGTGTGTGAAAGGGAACGTAGTTCCCTTTCAATTAATGTAATTCATTACAGAAATCCTTATCCCCCCAGTATATCATCTAAAATAAAGGAAAACAAAAGAGCTCATAAACAATTTATTTTAAAATTAAGGGTGATTACTATGCATATCTTCAAAACAAGCATTTAAAAGTTATGTTAAGCATTATAATGGAATTCCAATATCTACATAGCTGCTGATGTAAAAGCGTAAACATTCTTCCTTATGTCAGAAAATGAGGACTCATGATTTTCTTCTCTTAAGATCACTGGATTAGATATGGCATTTTATTGAAAGAAATAAAAATCACCTCAGTTCAATAAACTTTTCCGGGTAACTTCTTCTCCAAACAGATCTGGGCTAAAGAACAAACTACACCAACAACTGAACTTGGAAGAAGACAAATGCTCTTGGAAGAGAGAGTCTTTTATTCAGCTGCAGTTCTGCACATTTTTGATACTTCTTAACACAGTACCACCCACTAGACACCAAACCCAGAGCTTTTGAAGCTTCTAAAGAATGCAAAGAAAAAAAACAAGCATGAATGAAAATAAGCTTTTTTTATGGGTATATAGCATGAAGAATACCTGGTGGTTGCATGGTTACTGGACTTAAACAAAGCACCCACCCAAGTCAGGTTCCATTCTTCAACTGCTCTAGAGTGATTCAATCAGCATCACCATGGAAATTAGTTGTCCCTTCATTTTATTGCCAGCGAATTGGCTTGGAAAGATTTTTAGAACCTGTCAAACCAATGGATGCTCTTCTAAGTCTTTTCATAACAGAGATGATGTATTTTTAAATGAGACAGGCTACGCAGAAATAATTATGCCATGCAAAGGACAGGCTACATCTTCATATATTAAGGGGATTTGAAAGAAAAATTGCTTTTCTCTGTTATGCTCAAGAGTATGTGTCTCAAGTCCAGGTGGTTGTGGTTGTACCAGCACATCTCAAACGCACTGCTAGTCTGTGCACATCTGCAGGAGGTAGACTTCATCTAAGCACCCACTACTCACAGAGGTACCTATGTCAATAGCAGCACAGCTACCTCAGCATAGCAGCTCCGCTCTTCACCATCTGTAGAAACTTATTGAAGTAGTGGTAAATGCCACGGTATCTTCTTTCTGGTAAGGACATTTTGTTCATAAAAATCCTAGTTTGTGCATTTGGGTTGCAGTGTGCTCCATAAAAGCCTGAACAACACTGCTGAACAGGATGCAAGATTCTCTACTTGATCCGTAGTCTGACCTGAGCTTTTTCTCATCTCCCTACTGGAAGACTTAGTCTTGCTTGGAACTGTGAAGCTGAGTCTCTGTGACTGACTCATAGGCAAATTGAAATTAAGGCAAGAGACAAATATTGGTGTTATGTACAGTACAGACATATTAGACATGTCTAAGCATTGTCCCAAGACGTTTGCTTGTTGCAATACTGCAAACTCTGTTGTAGGGAGATTCAACACCACCATTACTTAGAGAAACAAGTTATTCCTATTCCACTCCACTTCTCCAGAATATCTGTAAAACCACCAGTTCTAGCTGTGAGTGAAGAAATCCGATGTATCAGTTTCCCATAACAGATTCCTCCTCTCCTGTTTGTGAATGTTTGCCTTCCTCATTCCTGCCTTTTTAAATATTTATCTATGCTGAGATGCACTTGTGTAATGCACTATCGGCTTCATGCCCCAGGCATATGCCAGCTGTATAACACGTAGTCCTCAACACACACAATTTACTACAATATTTTGTAGGTATTCTTGGGCTTCAGGAAATTGTTTTACATGGCATTTTAACGTACTCCTCATTATTCTTTATACCTTGGACCATATATTGTGAGTATTTTTGATCTCCTGTCTTGCCAAGGGACCAAGAGGGGTAAGTATCAATCCCAGTACAAGCTTCACAATGAGTTTTATTCCTATTTGTAGTGAGTACCTGATACAGATTCTAAGTCATGTAAGTGTCACCCAGAGATCAACGCCTGCCCCATGCACATTACTGCTCCTTAGAAAAGGGAGGCACATCATCAGTGCAAATGACATTACATGGTTAAAAATGAAGACATCCCCTCTGTCGACTGTCCTAAGCACAGAGCTGATTTAACACAATTACAGAACAGTTTCCAAATAGGAAAAGGAAGACACTAAACTATTCTGGAAAATCCTTTAAAATGGTAACCTAGCTATTTATTTGACAGAAGAAAGGAAAAGAGATTAGGATAATACCATATCCAGAGTTAGTGCAGTGTGTGAGGTTTCAGGCATAACTAATGGAATATTAGCAGATATTCTCACCATCAATAGAACGAAATCTTCTTTAGTGTTGAAACAAAAAAATTTAAAAACTCCGTCTGTTCCTATATATCCAATAATAGACAATTCAGAAGTATTCAAAAGCCATAGCTCTCTGGAAACTAAATAACTGCACTGGAAAAAGCAAAAGCTTTATCTGCTGTCATTAAAACATGACAATAGTAGCATTTGAAGTCGAAATACAGCACTGACAGTTTTACTACCCTTAACAGAGAGACACTGTCATTAGAAGTGGGATAAGGAAAAATATTTAACAACTGCATTAAAATACTGCAGTACTATAAGCCCCCTCAAGTTCCCCAGGGACTTTTGTGGGCAAGACATGCAAAGAGATTCTGGCTCCCACCAATTATTGACATGAACTGCTACTGGGATTTTCTGAAAGAATAAAAGATCTTTAATGTTTAGTGACAGCTCATGAACCACTGCCAGTGTACTGGAACCAGCAACAAGGAGTTTCATTTGTCTGATAAATTTTGAAAGAAAATATATGAAAGCAAAAGTCAAAACTAGAGCTGATTTCTGAGCCAGCCTGTGTTTCAGGGAAAACAAAAAGAAGTTTAATGGCAGAGTGCCAAAACTTCAGGCACCAAAAGGACTTTAGATAACAGGTCCTCACCCTATGTCCTCCTGAAAAAAAAAAAACCAAAATGAAACCAACCCAAATCCCCAACATTTCCACACCTCCCCTAAACCCAGCCCCAAAACCCCAGGAAAGTGCATGACTGTCTCTCAGGCTCACTCATGCTAGGCCCCCACAAAAGCCCATCACACAACTCTGATGGAGGGTTCTGCATAAACCCTATGATTTTGGGCTGGATTCCAGTCTCTATCTTGTTTCCACTGGTTTTGATGAACAAATGTGCGATTTAAAATGAATGAATCAAGGGTTTACTCACTGTACTTTTTCTAAGACTATGAGACAGTGTACAGCTATACATCACTGTAGACATGTTCCAGGTTCTTTTATATTACAAAAGGGCATATTTGGTTTTTCAAATGAAGCGCAGGAGCTGCTAGTTCAGGAAACGGAGACAATGCATAGGGAAAAGATTAAAGAGCTTTGAAGAACGGGCTTTATTTCAGGGCTGTTTTAGAGAGGTTCTCTCTTCTCAGCGATTATATAAAGGTATTTCTAGAAGATACAATATCTTCATTGCAACCTCGGTCTGCAACTCAAGCATCATGCTTCCTATAAAATAAAAGCCTTTTGGGCAATAACTGCAATTGCACACTTTACACTCTGTATGTCCAAGCCCTGCAACAAAGCAATAGAATCATAGAATGGTTTGAGTTGGAAGGGACCTTAAAGATCATCGAGTTCCACCCCCTCTGCAATGGGCAGGGACACCTCCCACTAGAGCAGGTTGCTCAAAGCCCCATCCAGCCTGGCCTTGAACACTTCCAGGGATAGGGCATCCGCAGCTTCTCTGGGCAACCTGTTCCAATGCCTCACCACCCTCACAGTAAAGAATTTCTTTCTAATATCTACTCTAAATCTCCCCCTTTCAGTTTAAAACCATTACCTTGTCCTATTGCTACACTCCATCATAAACAGTACCACCTTCAGGTACTGGAAGGCTACTATAAGGTCTCCCTGAAGCCCTCTCTTCTCCAGGCTGAACAGCCTCAACTCTCTCAGCCTGTCTTCATAGAATGGTATGGTCTGGCTTCAAGAGGAAACAGGGCCAGCTTCCAACAGCCAACACCTTTGACATCCTACTGTTTCATCCAAAAACGCCACTGCCATTGCACAAAGCTCAGAAGCACCAGAGAAAATGACAACTGCAAGCAGTCCTAGATGCGAACAGCACAGGGAGCATACCAAAAACCACATGGGCACAGCTGGATCTGGTAGAAGTTGCATAGGCACTAACTGACTATGAAAACTGACAAGTCCTCAAGGGCACTGTCAATCCCACAAAGTGATATAAACACCCCACACCCCACCCCACTTCAAATTCATCCATGCCCAGGGTAGCAGAGAATGTTCTTGGTGACGTTTGTCACTACAGCAATCTCCATGATAATGATCTACATGGCACTTGTCAGATAGGGGTTGATAAAAGCCCAGACTTCTCATTTCTCCTCCTGCCACCAAAAGACAATGCCAGATGCAGAATTTACAATGCAAACACCCATCTGATGCTGAACAGGGACCTCAGGAGCAACTCTATAGTCTGGTGCAAAGAGTAGAGAAGGGGGAAACAGAAAAAGGGGTTCACTCATGGACTTTTTTTAACCATAAGCTACTGGCAATGAATCTGATTTTTCTACCATTGATGATTCTCCATATTAAATCTAATTAGTTTTATTTGCTCTCCTTCATAATCCTCCCCTGTGAATGTCTCTTCCTCATCCAGAGTCACTCGTATAGTTTATTGGCTTGGACTCCAGCAAGACTCTGGATCCTACAAAAAATAAAATATACATGTTATATAAAAATCTTGATCATGAATAACCTCATTTTGAGCCAACATCTCCAGCAAAGACAGGGAATGAGCTACTAAAGAGTTGTACAAACTAAGCTCAGAGGTTAATGATCTTGCAGAGCACTTTTCTAGTTCCTTTCTGCTTAGGAGCAACACAAAGGAAAAATCTTGAAATGAAACTCAGTGCAAAGGTATGCTAGGGAAGAAACTGCAGGCTTCAAGTACTCTACATTTACCACCTATCTTCAGCAAAACACATTGCACAAAACAGTATGCCAAGCAATCAGGCAGGCAGACTGAAAGGCAGGAATTTTTCACACAGAGCTTATGCAACATCCTAACTCAAACCACGCTTTATAAGTTATTTCCTCATTTAATTCATGCTGCCGTAAACTAAATGCAAATGAATATTGCGTAATAGGGAAAACGTCAAAGTCTTGGTAGGTTATTTGCAGCTATAGAATTGCATGGGTTTGTCAGGCAAAAATTGTTACAACCATCACTGGTACTTAGACCTAAGAGAAGGAGATGCCACTTTATTTAACACAGTTTTGGTTTACATAGAGGGCTTTTTGGGTATTTTGTGGGAAGTGACTAGAAAACAAAAGATTCATAAGAGACAACCTCAGGAGAAATGGATTTTAATGACTCAAAACCAAATGATAGTGACATGACAGTTTTACTACTCAGCCGTGAAACAGTTTCCACCCATTTTTCAGTTTTCTGGACAATGAGGAATGCAGTTCAGTGATTTTTCCAGTTACTCGAGCACATATGCCTGGGAGCAGTGCATGCTCTGCTGTTCAGGCACTGGACCAAAATCAGACTCTGACCATTTCCCACTACAGGAACTTTGGGCAAGTAAAGACAGAACCAAAAAAACCCCAAAAAACCCACAACCAAAAAACCAGAAGTCACAACTACAGAAAAATATGGTGTTACCTTGAGGTTACTAGCACAAGGTTCAGAGAGCTCAGCTGCCTCAGGTCTTCAGCAGCTGCACAAAAGCACCGCTTATCATGTATCATGTGAAGCAGTGCAGGGAGTACATCACATTCCAGCATAAATGCTGTACAGAGCCTAATTTTATCTGCAAATGCAGGTAGATGAAGGGCTGGAGTTCTCAGTGAGCAACCTACAGCTTTGGATATTATTAAACAATGAGTGTTATATCACGCTAGGATTTTTTTTTCAAGCAAAGTTTCAAAATCAACTCCCTCATAAAGGCCTGTGCATCAGTCTTCCTTACAGAGCTCTGGGGTAATAAAATGATCTTCATCTCTCCCTCTTGCCCACAGACCTCACCCGCCTACACCCCACCAAATGTGCTTCCAGAAGAGACGCAGCTTTGGTGCTTCTTGTACTGATCGATTCCCGTTTGCATTCGGGAAGCATAAACATACGACCTTTTGAAGGTAATCACATTGGATGATTTAATTATTGCAAACCAATTACTTTCACCTCCTTCCCACATTCAAATGTTTCAGTAATGGAAGTTATTAGAAAGATCCTCATTAGATTAAAATACAGGCCTGCTATGCAATAAGTGACTCAGTGGAACCATGCTAAAAATACCAACCGGATCAACGATTTGCAAGAAAGCAACCCTCCAGCTCCCCTCTAAATTATCTACATAGCAAAGGCAAAAAGCAAGAATCTACCAGGTCACCAGCCTGCTTCCAGCTGCCCAGTAGGAATCTGTCCAGAAGAACATAAAACTTTTTTTTTTCCAAAGCTACCATGGACTATCAACTAAGTTAGTGATCATTTTTAAGTTATGCATGCTTCACTCTACATAAAAATGAATTAATTACTCAACAGATGAAAAAGTAAGCTTATGCTTTTGAATCTATGAAGCGAAATCTGGACATACCCATTTTCAATATACATACCACCAGCATGACATTTCTTAGAAATTACATTCCTATACAGATTAATTTACAGAAAAAGATTTATATTTGATCCCAAGTACCAAATTATGTCCCCAGCTGGAATTTACAACAAACATAAATGCTAGTAAGCTGGGACAGAAAGAACTTCCTCAGCTTTACTCTTCTTTCCCAATTTGCTCTGAAATGATACCATGACATCAGTTAATAAAACAGCACAGCACCTGGGAAGAGAGATGAATGCAAAAGAAAAAACCCTCCAAGTAATAACGAGATATGGAGGAAGACAAGAGATCCTGGCTGAAACAGCCATATCCTTGGGCTTCAATTTATTTTCCATATAAATGTTTTCCTCAGTTAACTATACAGTGCAGCATCTAGTAAATTATGCCTTTACTGTGGGGGAAAGAACCCACATTTCCATATCCATAGGATGATGCTCTCTCTCAGCATTTTAATTTCTAGATGCAAGTCATCTGCATCATCCATTGCAAAAGACTAAATTAAATCATTAATGTCTTCACTGTTTCTTGGAGGATATTTGATATATTAAACAGTTTAACCATTCATTGCAGATATTTGAGAATCCTAGTGTAAGGAAAATAGGGTTCTAACTGCAAAAAGGCGGGAGCATGCACAACCTGTAAAAGTGTTATTTTCTGAGGACAGTATACTTTTGGCACTCGGTAGGAAAGCACCTAACATTTAATTCATGCAACACAAAGTTGTAGAGGAAAACCTGTTTTTTGGATTTTGAGAAGAGCATCAATCATATCTTGATGCAAATGAACCCCTTTCCAAGCAAGCAGCTGTTCAGTCCTAACATCTGCACAGTTACCATAAAGGTGTTACCTCTCAATTTACACATTTATTTCTGTCGCTCTATGAAATTTCACTTTAATTATTTTTCTCTGGTTTTGTTCTTCATGAAAAAAAAAAAAAAAAACCAAACCAAAACCCACCAAATCTAAACCAAACCCAACCCTCATACCCGTATGGTATAGGTAAGTTCTTCAGCTGACAAATAGGATAATCATCTCATCATGTGTGGCTGTAGATGTTGAATGCTTTTTGAAACACCCTCTCTAAGAACAGATAGGCTTTTGTATTTCAAATATTGATGAACAATTATGCTGTGTTTGGAAAAACAGTGCCAAACACATCTACTCAGAATGTATTTGTGTGCTTTGCACCACACCAAGATGCCTCTGGAAATGCTCTCCTTTGAGAAGGACTTTCTGCAGAGGAATCCCATTTCCAGTTCCTCCAGTTTACCATTGAACTTTAACAATGATTCACGTGTGATAAAATGTTCCCTCAGCTTTTCTCCTCATTGCTATTTTCCTCTGAAGGAAGCCTGACTCAGACAGATTTTCACTGCACACTCGCACAAACCCAATTCTCCTACCTGCTTTGTTTTGCTAGAGGAGGCACGAAGCCACTCTCTTGTTCTGATCCAGCAGGATAACTCTGGCTGAGGACTCACAGTACTCTCTGGGAAGGAAAGCAGCAAGCCCAGAAGCTTCAGCACCAGCAAAAAGGGACAAAGAAAGGAGGGCAAAGCAATGCAAACCCAACCCCATCCTGAAAGGTCTGCTCTTCAGCTCCAGCCCTGAAGTGCCTTGCCAAGGGTTCTCAGATTTCTTCTTATCACTCATACTGAGGAACATGTTGTGAGGTGCCAGCAAAGCCCAAACCTCTGATTCTGTAATTTAGAGGTGATCTGGCATTTCAAGGGCTTACAAGACAGTCATAGTTTGTCACCTCTGCAATATCATGGGGGTTGTGTCAGGAGACTGACACAAGTGAATAGAAACAGTTTTCAAACCTGCATCACAATACTGAACATCACATCCTAAGCTTGAATTTTTCTAATTATGAAACTTAATCTCAAATATATAGTTTCTCTTCGCATCCAGTTCTTTCATATAGCCTCAGTACATCTTTTCCATTCTTCAGCATCTAACTTCATGCTGTGCTAATTTTATTCTATAATCTTTAAGATAGATAATTGCTAATTTCAACATCTTCTTGCTCTTGCATTACAAGGCTAGAAGTTTCTGTTGCCTCTACTTTCTCTCCTGGTTAGTTGCTGTGTATACTCCTAGCATTTCTTACACACTTCCTCTTTAAGGTAACCAGTCTTTTCAGTCTCTTTGGAAAGCTGTTTGTTTGTCTTGTTCTCCTTATCCGTCTTCCAGTCCCTCTAATGAGACAATATCCTGTCTGAACTGGCATCTTCTGTACGAAATGCAGTCTCAATCCACAGACACAGACAAACCTGCTGAATTATAAGCGCATTATCATTATTTTCTTTATGCATCTTTTCCCCACACATGCCCTAGCAGTGTTTGTTTATTTGGCAGGAGTTTTACATGATTTTTTATTCACACCAGCATGATTTAGAAACTTAGAAAATATGGATGAGAGAAAAAAATGTATATTTATCAATACTAGATTCTCTCTGTGATACACTGCTGTCAACTTACTATGTTCTCCTGGAGCTCCATGCATCTCCCCAAACCCAATCAGCTTATCTGCTAATTTGAGGCAGACTATACTGGTAGGGGAGGGAACAGAGGATTCGCCAGCTACAGATTCTAGGGGCAATCCCAGAACCACATGTTCCTGGCAAAGAGAGGTAGAAAGAAAATGATAAAGGAGAGCAATAGGCAGAGGCAATCCCAGGCCAGAGAAAACCTTGAAGGTATACAACACGCTTTCTCCTTGTGAAGATGGGACAGGAAAGCCATGTTTATTATATAAGCATAGGGAGCACACAAACAACTCTCTCCTCAGGTATGGAAAAATACATTATTTGAATATGTGAATACAATGCAGCTTTGTAAAGATGTCTGTTGGAATTGTGTGTGACAGGAGGCAACTGCTTAGGTGACTGCTACCCATCCACTAAACCAATAAAGCCTGTAGCTGTTCCTGTTTATTTATCTTGTCACTGCCTTACAGGTAACTGCTGCTTTGCAAGAAGAGACGGCTTCCAGTTCATGGCAAAAGCATCAAACATTATTAGAAACCCTCTGCTGGCACCTTGTTAGTAGCTTATTTCACAGACTTATTTTTCTCTAGAGGGTTACAAGAAGAGTCCTCTGCAATTCCTGTCCAGATGCTGTCTCAGCTTGCATTCTCCAGATCTTTATTGCTGCCATTCATAGAGGAAGTATCAATCTGATCTTGGAAGAAGCAGATTTGAGGTCTTGAGAAAAAAAATAATAAAATTCAGCTCTAAAGAGCTGCCTCTCTGTTTTGCAACCCCTCACATTAAAATCTTATTCCAGGATA
>JAOTQQ010000001.1:178188763-178203898 GCA_026546715.1 Gallinago undulata | reverse complement strand
AAAAATAATAAAATTCAGCTCTAAAGAGCTGCCTCTCTGTTTTGCAACCCCTCACATTAAAATCTTATTCCAGGATAATACAAAAGGCAACATCCTGGAGTTCAAAACTAGTAAGTTCTTACTAGGTCATGCTTTTAGGCACAGTGATCACAATAAACATCTTAATATTTATATATTGACAGAAATCAGGGATTTGAGGCAGAGTGCTTTCAAAGCAAGGACTTTATATCAGGACTTTACGTCATTGCTGATTTAACTACTGATCAACTATACACATTCACTGGAAAAAGCTGATGAGCTTTCCCCATCCTGAATAAGGACAGGATTCCTTACCAGAGACCTCCTTTTCAATAAGCTCCTGCACTAACCTGTCCAAATTCAGACAGGTAGGGATTCTTGAACCCACATTAAAAAAATACTAACAAATATGGAGATTACAGCAGATGCAAACCATTTTATAACATGTATCACAGAGCTGGCCTACAACAGCAGCACAGCAGGCATGAAGAGCACATCATCCATTGTTCTACACCATCAGAGAGCATATGCTGAGTGTAAGCACTATACCACCCATCCCTATCACAGTTAGGGTGGTGCTGTGCCTGCCACTACTATTAGCAAATCAGGCAATTCTCATTGAAGCAAAGTAAAGATTTGGAGTGTAAAGATGTGGAGAGACTAAGCTATTCTACTAGTAACAGGAGGATGATTTGTATGGGGTTTTTTTAGGAGAGGATAACTTGGTGTTAACTGAGATCATAAATCACCTCTCTTAGTCAAGTAATATTTTCCTAGTGACCTGAGTTACGAGCAGAGGGGTTGCATGCACATGAACACAGCTTGTACCACACCACTCCATGTAGAGACCTTGCCTCCCATCAGGAGGCTACTAGTTTGCATAGGCATGGACAGTTCAAAGGAGGTGTCTGAAGTAATGACTTTGGGCTTGGGCTATTTAAGGGCCATTGAAAGCAAAGGATGGCAGCAGATTGAAGCAGACTAGATCTATCACTGACCTTGGCAGAGGACACAAGATTTTTAAATGGTAATGTAAGATAGAAGACAGCTAGAGACCACCCATCAAGCAAGTAAATCCTTGTGCTATTAGTTAAAGCATAAAATCAGATCACAGCATCTGCCAGGAAAAAAGACAAGCTGAGATGGGTAAAGGCAGTAAATAAGGGAAGGGTCCTCTATGATCCGTCTGTCTTGCAGGCTCAGCACTGCCTGGAGCATTAAATCAGTTTGTAATTCTGGCTCAGCTATTCACAGGTCAGACAGGATGGCTTCTTACACAGAGGGCAGGGAGGGGACAAACAGCTTTCCTTGCAGACAGTTAAGCTACTATGCAAAAAGGCTGGGATGATCCGTCCAGTTACCTCGAGCCATGAGATACGCTTCCCACAAACTAAACCCTACTCTTTTGGTTTCAAAATCCACATGTGTTCTGCTGTGTCAAGCAGTTCCTCCTCCCACTCTCCTGTTCTGGTATCTGAGATACACTGAAAACATCCAGGTGGAATGACCTGACAGTCCAGTAAGTCTCTTATACATGTCATATCTAGCACAAATCATATCATGTCTTCTTATCAAACACACAGAGCGAGCTTTGGAGGGATAGACACAATTTGTGAGCGGTTATCAAGAAATGTAAATCATTAACAATCTGCAGCAGATTAAGTAGTTTACTTAATTCAGAGATGTCCCAACCACTGAGCACCAAGAAGGGAAGCATGGAGGGCATTTAATAATTTACTCAGAGGCCAGTATCAGGTAACAATTTTTATAATCAACTTTTATTTGAGTTGGAGGGGAAGAGGGAAAAGAGATTAGACAGAGCTGTCCTGTGGACAGGGTCTGGCCCCTAAAACAGATCAGCTGGACCACATGGTCTAAAAAATACCAATAAACAGGAACAGCAGGTTTACAAGAAAGACCCAGAACAGTTATGACCTTGAACACTGTAGTGAATAAAAGGTTTGTTTTGGAAACACACACAAATTTTCATCTTCTGTGCTGCACTGTATAAATAAAAGCAAGCTAACAAAAGCTCTTAGAAATGCATCAACCAGATCATTTCACAAATGCATTTTTGCCCCCAGCACTGCACCATTAAAATACTTGCTTCATTCATGTAAGTCTGAAAGACCAAGGTTTATCTTTGTTTTTCCCATTTACTTTTTTATTTGTGCCAGAGCATTTAATAGTTTTGTTTGATCAAACTTTGAAAAGGAAAATATTTCTGTAGAAGGAAACAAGATCTCATAGTATGGCAGCTAATTAGATGCCACTGAACACTAGGGATCTATGTCTTAGCTTTCCCAGTGGTCAGCCAGTAACCCCTTCTTAAGACATAGGAACCAAAGAAGACAGTCCAGCAGTCTACTTCCGCTCATACACTTAAAAGCTTAGAGACATTTTTCTGTACTCCCATCAGTTCTCCCAGTCATCCCACACTGTCTGCTCCTCTGGCACCCTTCAACTGTATGCACATTTCAACCATGCTATTTCTCTCCCCAGAGTTCTGGCTCCAGCACTCTGGTTCAGCAAGGGCTGACAGTGATTTACAAGTCCTGATAGACTTGGCCTTTTAAAAATACTCATGCTATTGGCAAGAACATAAGCTTCTGATGTGTACGTGTGTGTGTGAAAGATGCAGATACTCCCTCTGCATCCCAGTCCTGTTTTCAGAAACGCTTATTAACCAGTAGATACCAGACTACCAAGGTCACCTCTCCTTGGCAGTAGCAAGTCTTCAGCATTTGTGCACCCTCAAGCAACTGCCAAGGTAGCCCACATACCTGCTCAAGCAGCTGTTGTCTCTTTCCTCACTAAGTCAAACATGTCTTTGAAGTGAAAAGGCAAAGGCAAATATTGCCATTCCCTCCACCTCTCTGCAAAGGAAAGAATCCCTTCCCATTTGATTTCCATTTCTCTACTACTTGCAGTAATCCCAGTCCACTCCCTATTACCTGAAAGGCATCACACATTCACTGTCTCTCAATTACTCAGAACAATTCAATGCTTTTTAATAATATTGAAACATGCTTAAAAATATTGATTAGTAAACTGGTTTTCAGAAGGCAACATTTGGCAAATAAAAACTGCTAAACACGCCAAACACCTTTCACATCAGCAATGCTCAAGGTGGTTTTAATTAGATCACTGATTCCAGTAGTTTTCCCCAATCCAAGCTGCCCCATTTTGACTTGCACAGCAGATGACTGCTTGATATTGGTATTTAACAGCAGCCAGTATGAGCAAGGATGTGCGGCTGCTCCAAGAGTTCATGCAGGAAGGAGGCAGCTCTCTTTTTATGAATTTCTAATTGAAAAGACGGGGTCACCAAAAGAATGAACAGGAAGGTGAGGAAAGGAGAGAGCGAGTTGAGAGGATTTGCATTAGAGATAAAAATGGGAAGAATAAGCAGTAGGGAATGGATTGAAAAGTATGAATGATACAAAGCCTACAGTAAGGACAGCAGCGAGCAGCTGGTTCTGTAACCCCTAGACAAGAAAACCGAAACAGCACAGTATTTCTGTAATAATATACCCAAATTGAGGCAATAGGCTAAAGACAAGCCCTTCAAACCCCAAGACTCCATGCATCTCAGTTATGGGGGTATCAAGAAGTCTGTGAATGAGGTCAGCCCAACTCCAGCTTCACACTTTACATTTATGAAGCACTGAGGTGGTGTCAGACACGGTAATGAAAACACTTCCAGCTGCCCTAGACAACTGATTATTACCCTGTGTATAATCTCCAAATATTTATCGTGGGTAGTATTTCTTACATTAAGGCTTCTCCAAAGAGTGCACTTGCACTTATCTTGGCACCTCACAGATAGGATTTTCTTGCTCTGCTACTTGGGACACTAAATTCATTAGGCTGTTATTGGTTCCTGTTAATGGAATACTTTTTTTTTTTTAATTTTTGCTCTTTAAGACAAACAAAGGTTCATTATCGTCTATGACAGTTTGAAAAAGGAAGTCATGACCAAAGCAGATTATCTGAATCTGGTTTCAAGTGGTCTTTTGCATCTTACTGCTAAGTTTGTACTTGAAATGAAACATTTTCACTGTACATTTTTTCAGGGAGAGAAAAAGCTTCACTTCAATTGCCTTTCCATTAAGTGTTCATGGAAAGCTTCAAGTCTCAGCAATGACTCTTTGCAAGGTTTTCCTCTTGTTCCCTCCCCAACTTGAGTCAAGTTATTATTGAGTCTAAAGAGTAATACTACATATTTTTTTTCCAAAGAAGCTTAGCTTTTGAATAAGTAATCACACACCATGGAATCAAACTAGGTCCTATTGACAGAATATTTACAAAATATTTCTTTTAGTCAAAATTAAAAACCGGATGTTTGAGAACCTTCCAAATCAATCCTAGGCAGGTAGAGAAAATCCATGACCCAGCTTCACAAGAGAGCTTAAGAACAGGGATACCAAACACCAGTAGGTCCAAGGTAAGTGCCTAGGTCTGGAAGCATTGCTCCACTAAAGAGGTAGGTACTCAAAGAGGGGACTTTCATTAAATATGGCAGTTCAAGCTAATCAATGCAAAATGCCAAATAGATGTGTGAAAACACACATCCTCCCCAGACAGGACACACTCCTACAATCCTAGTTTTGACTGCATAAGCATCTGGATCCCAAATGCTCACCTTATGTCAGCAATTTTTACTCCGTAACAGCTTAGCTGTAAGACCACTCAATGAGGAGGACAAAGCAGACTACAAGATCTCCTGAGAGTTCAGGGATTGACACCACCCTCCCCAGAATCAATCATCAAACACGAGTTGGGGCAAGGGGGAATCTGGATCACCTGGCAGGATGGACATTAGTCTGGTCATTTTCTCCTCCAGGAGATTCAGAAGCCACCTGTACCTACTAAGTTCTTTCAACAGCAACTAAGCACTATAGAAACTTATGAAAGCTGCACCAGTTAGCTCCAGCAGCAGTCAAAGACGTAACATAGAGACCAGATACAGACCAACTGAACAAGAATTAAACTTCTCTGCAAAGCAGGATGGATAATCATACATTCCCACCCTCTACAAAGAAACTTTAAATTTCTACTTTCAGCTTTGGCAATTCCCTCCCCCATCCCTCAGTCGCCTAATTGTTTTCAGATAATACATAACCATAATACATTGCCAAATGGCAACACCAGTGTCACTCTGATCTGTGATTTCAGGGAACAATATCAATTTAGTTGCATAGAAGGAAAGGGAGCCAAGTTAGACATCTTGTTCTGTTTATTTCCATGTTACTTCTGCACAATTGATAGCTATTCATAATTTAAGTTTATTTGACTCCAAAAACTGCCTCTCTCTCAGTATCTGGTTAAAATTGTTGTTTCCATAAAATTCAATGCAATGGAGGCCAAGCAGAATTTCTGTTTTGGTCCAGAGTGAGAAACTGCAATCTTGTGTTTCAGCAAAAGCAGCAGATTCTGCAGAGAAATACTATAAAGACTGTTGTAAAACCTTTATGTCCTGGGCGTTCAAGGTATACATGAATCTAAGGAAATCTTGTTTCTTTCTTGATCCTCTGATCTTGGACCTTAAGAAGGCAATCATGCCCTTGCAACAACTTAAGAGCTGGGCTAAAATAATCTGACACAATTTCCTTAGTATCAGAGGACCCATACCAGAGAATAATTTCAGACCAACCATCCTGAGAACAGTTAAAGCAATATTAAAAACTAAACAAGAAACTTTTCATAAAAAAGGAGTAAACATAAAAGGCTCCTACAACAAGACATTCCATGCAAGAAGCTCAAACTAGAATATATAAATTCCCTCACAATCCAGGAGGGAACAGTGATGTACTGTGGAAGATGAGGAAAGCCCGACACTCCTCACCACTGGAAAGCCTGGCTCCAAGACACAAATCCTGGCTCAGCAACTTGTGTCAAGCTCAGGAGCAGGAGGAGAATACAACCGCCACAGGGCAGCACCATGCCAAAGGGTGTCAGAACAAAAAAAACTACATCCAGCATGTGTTTTCTGACTTCACCACTGCCCCATCCCAATTAGTGTGGCAGTGGCAGCTAAGGGATGCCTATCATCCTTCTGCCTATGGCAGCAGCTGTAGGTGCACTCATTCAGTAATGCAAATATCAGCTGTGCTTCTGAAGAGCTCCTCTGATTCTGCTCACAATGAGGTCAACAGCAAAACTCTTAAATGACACAGGAGCACGATGAAACCAACCATGATAATTTTAGTGTTTGGAAAAGCAAACTACTGCTTCTTCCTAATGGGAGATACATTGGTGTTCCCACATCAGTGGGTAAATAGAAAAAAAAAAAAAAAAAAGGACTGAAATAAATATCATGCAAATCCTCAACCAGATACCAAATGGAAACAGCTTGTAGAAAAGTAAACTACGTAAGACTACAGAAGAGAAACTTTCTCTCCACAAGCCTTTGCCCTAACAACATCTGTAATTCCAGTTACATTGTCAGTGGCAGGTAAATTGGACAAGACAGAAAGACCTACGCAATAATTACAGAACAAGCATCTCTAGCTGTAGTGTGCTTTCTATTGCAAATGTGCTTTGAAGATTTAATTTAATTATTGTACCTCAAGTTTTCTATGCTTTTCTCAGGTAGAGAAGCTAACAAGCTACTGAAGAAGCATACTTTCCCTTCTTGATTCCTTTGTGGTACCACCAGTTCTACTAGGAAAAGAAAGTTTCTTATCTTCTGTCCACCTCAAAGCTATAATACAACCTTCATATCCTATTAGACTTTTCTGTAGTCATCCGGCAGCAACACCAAAGATCTTCATGAAACCTTGGTTACAAGGAAAGATGTATGGGTGAAAAACAATGGTTGGAGTAAAGTCTGTGGCAACTATATGCCAAATTTATTTCAAGTATTTTAGGAACTGAAAGAAGCAGAAATGACTTATGACTAAAGATCTTTTCATCTTTGAAAAATCATAGGTAAAGCTTCCCTGTAGAGGGTCTCCAGACTTCCTTGATCTTCCTTGATCCAAGGAAGGCTCTACATTTGGATCACCTCAATGAAGAATTCTCTCTTCAGCCTACAACACCCAACTGTATATATATTTCAAAGGGTTTGTATTTCAAAATTGGGCATTACTACAGCTTAGTGCTGCTCTGTGACTTCAAAAATACAGAACCAAAGATTTCCCTTGGCCTGAAACCATGGAGAGACCATCACACTTATCAGAAGTGAAGCTGGGGCTCTTCTATTGGCAACACATGGAGCAGCCCCTGTGCAGCCACAATGACACCAAACCCACTGGAAGGATGTCACCCTAGTATGGTGTAAGCAGGGAATGAACTGGTGTGTAAAGAAGCACCTGTGTCCAGTCTCCCAGACACACAGGACATGATGAAGCAATGCTCTGCTCAAACCAAGGATACTTCCCTGGGTGTCAGAAGCAAAGGCTCATGGAGACAAATTATCTTGATGGCTGTTGAGGAACATGAGATGTACTTACACAGGTTACAGGTCCAACGCCTGGGCCTACAGTGGTGCCGCAAGTGAAGGCAGGAGTCTGACCACAGGACTTGGCCACAGAGGCCATGAGCACCACCTCAGTGCTCCAGCTGGGTTCCAACCCTGGCTGCAGCCTCATGGGTCACTGGCTGATGTTGCACACAGGAATTTGGCAGCACATGCACTTCTGCTCAGCGTTGCAGCCCTGGGAGACCTACACTCCCCTGGACATCTGGCTGAAGTTAGTCTTAAGAATCTCAAACTATTTTTGGTCTCACATTCAGGCTTTTTATTAAATTTATTTACAGATCTCAAACCAGCAGAAATGTTTACAGGCAGACCAGCTTTAAGGGCTGTGTCTTGTTTAAACCACCAGCTTGGTTTGGTTTTGGTGTGTTGTTTTTTTTTAAATCACAGAACAAATTTCCCATAGGCAATCTGACTTCCCACCAGCAGGGACAGCCACATGGGTACCCTGGAAGTGTGAAACACACCTGGATTACTAAATTACACAGGCCTGGAACCAGTCTCTGGCAGAAAGGCCACCTGGCATTGACATAAACAGCAGCTGCATCCAGGCTGGGAATGGTCCTTGGTCCAAGCTGACTCCCAGACCCTGGCTGGAGATTGTTTAACTCTGCAAATTGGCTCATGGTGAGAACAGTGCCTGGTACCAGCAACCATACAGCACAGCCAGACAGATCCCCGTGCCTGAATACATGTCCTCATACTTAATTTGTTAGAAATACAGTCATTAGAGCAAGTGGCCCTGGGTTCAGCTGCCCATTTTTCCCAGCTGGTTCATGCAGTCGTTGAAAAGAGGAACAATATTGATGCTGCTGAAGTGTGCTCTACATACACCACCCTGTGCAATACGGGGCTTGTTGTGAAGAATTGGAAAGTCGGAAGAACAAGGGGTTTGCTGTCTCTGCTCACAAGAGCCCTCCTTTCTTGCTATGTTGTACACCACAATAATATCTCAAGGTGATCCATATTTTCCCCACTTTCCCTCCTTTGTTTTTATTAGCCTGATGCCGGTGTAAAGGCATTGGCCAGGAACTGAGTAAACTGAAATTTCTGGCTTAACTAGAATCCACCATAAAGGGAAATCAAGCTAAAAACAAAAAGATGACCACTGTCAGGATAATGCTTCAGAGTATCACAAGGCCTGGCTTTCAAAATAGGGGCCTGCCTGCAAACACAGGGAGTACCTTTTAGTTCTGGAAGAATACCATTGGGTCTGAGGTGTCAATACATGCATACACACCACCTTTTGAAATGACTGTTTGCACTTTTTAATCCACGCAAAACATTTGAACACAGATCACTAAGCAATTACCCATGTCATTTGCTTTACCCACATCCAGAATTTTTGTCAAAATTGTTATTTATTTACTTCCCCCACATGACTTTGTATACAAAACACTTACCTACATAGTTAATAGTCCTAGTTTTGTGATTAAGAGCTGAATAAAAATTACACTTGTTTCTAAAAGGATGTGGCTTTTTACGTAAAAATGCCTGTTTGCGTCAAAAAGTGCACGCAAACACAAGCTTAGTTTTAGAGCAAAGGAAAGACCACGGGAGACACTGACCGAGGCAAACCAACCCATTTGTTAGGTTTATCCAAGCTTCTTGCTGGTTACCTCAACCTTCGCAGCTCTTGGGTTGTTCATTCAGATGTGTTCACACCTTGTAAAAAGCAGACAACAATGTTCATTCCTCAAAAAAAGAGTTTATAAGTCATCAGGCATTTAGAAGGATAATATAAGCTGTGACCAAAAGGATGCTGTGGATGAAACTAGTCAGGGGTGGAGACTTCTTGGCTTGGTTTCCTGAAAACTTATTAAGGGAAACCTCACCAAGCTCATCTCTTATCTACCAAAGAACCTGCTGGGGAGGAGGGAAAGAAGAGTAAAAATATCCTAAAATCATAGAAGCTTTCAGAATTCAGATAAAGTTCATGCATTTTCTGGCACTACAGCATGTAAGTGGTTTTTAAACAATCAGTACATTCATAACGTCCTTTTCCGACTGCTTTCCCTGATATCTAATATCAGTCAGCCACAGTATTGGAGGAAAAGTTAACTCCTGGAAACCTAAGGACCATAACCACCAGCATTTATAGCATCCTCGTTTAACATATAAACCTACCTTTGCTTTTAATTTTTCACTACAAAACTAACTTTGGAACTGAAGTGGCAGCACAAGCTACTGTGGGATTTCCTACCTTCCCCGCTGGTTCTGTGCTCCCTCACCACACAAGCAACCATAGAGTGTACAGAGGAAAAGACAAGGGGCCAACCAACAGAGATCCCAGATGTCCCCCAGACCAACGTCTGCAGCTGTGCAGAGACCTTGCCTGCAGCAGGGCTGAAGCCATGTCTCTGCAACAGCCCACCACGCTCAACAGGGCTTCTCATCTGCCAGTGCTTCACAACTCCGGCTACCATGGGACTCCAAGCAACACAGCATCTTCTCCAAAATTGTATGTGCTTTTGCTTTTTGGCTACAAAAAGCAATATAGCAGCAACAGGAATAAAGACGTGAACCTGAAGGTTCTGTAAGTGTTTGTAAGGGTCTGAGCTGATGCCCCTGCTGAAGTCCAGCAGGATCACTTACTAGTTGATATTTTGAAAGCATGATGATAGATTTATATATTCCCACTAATTTACTGGCAGTTGCAGAGGCTAGGAAGAAGAGATTTGTTTATGAAGTCTGATTCACTTCCTGAAGGGAAAAGACTGCGCTCTTCTTTGGAAATGGATTATCGCCTATAGATTGTGTAACCAGCCACTGCTACCTAACATGCTGTGCCAAGTACAGTGGTCTACCACCCACCGCAGTTGATACTCCTAAGCTTGCTGCTTCCCTTGCTCTCTCCTGCATGGAGAAATCCAGCAGGAGAAATCCATGCATGCAGAAATCCCCTTTCAGCTGTCAATGGCAGCTACTGCAGCCTCAAAAACTCGTATTGCTCCTGACTTCAGGTGCAACACAGCCTAGAAAACATGAGGTAGTATCAGACAGGCTTTTGCTCATAGGACAGTGCTAAAAGCCTCAGCTGCTAAGGCAAGGCTCTGATAGACCTGACACACACTTTTGGAGCTTAATTATAGTTATTCTGACTGAATAGGACATGAAATAGTGCTCACTGGACAGAATAAAATGCATAATTTCACTGCAGCAAAAAGCATCAACTTTTTCATTCCAGTCATTTAATAACTTTAGTCCAGGCTTAGGGTACAATAAAGCCAAAGATGTCAATTTTGACTTGATGGATACATTATCTTCTCACCCCACTCCCTCAGCACAATTCATGTTGGGCCAGCTTTAGTCCCCTCTTACCCCATTAGCACCTACCATACTGCTCTATTTTGATCTCTTGCTTTCAGTACAGGCAGAAGCAAACCATTACCAAAGAAGAAAAACATTACCACAGCACATTCGAAACAATCCTTCAGCTGTGGAAGCCAATGCAGGGCTCTTCAGCAAAGGTGCTTCCATCTCCCCTTGGACTCCTGGCTGGCTGAAAGCAAGTTACACTGAAGCCACTGCCTGACCAAGGACTCCTGTACCACAGGCGGTTGAAGCAATGGGACCAGCAGGACAAGAGCAGGCACAAGGGCTGTATGCCTATGTTGGAGAGCAGCCCAGGCTTGAGATTTCCTACTGGGCTTCCAGTAATGGCAGAAGTGGAATTGGTCTTTCATCCTATGCCATGCACAAGCATGACACTGCAAAACATGAGGCCTTTGCAATGTCAATTTAAACCACTCATTGGTTGACTCTGTAGCCCATATCTGTTCTAGCGAAACACAGAGCTGCAAGGAGTGACAGAAGAAAATTCTGTCCAACAGGAAAACAGGAATGGAGTAGGGGAGTGAGAAGGTACAGCTTAATAACACTATCAAGAGGAAAACATTTAAAGTGAGGATAATTCAGCACATAAGCAAAAGGGGTGCAAACTAATTACAAATAAAATCTAAGCCATCGTTTCCAGTTTTGTGGCACTGAGATTCCTGAAGGCTCCAAGATACATAAAGGGGGCAAAATATCTAATAAGGACCTGTCTTTTAAGAGAGATAAGAGGCTACTGTTTTAAATGAAATATCTTTTCCAGATCTTTGTGTAATAAACTGGCCCAGAAAAGCACATATGGGCAAATGCCTTACAGAATTTTGAGTTCAACAATATATTCAGCCAATGTCTAGAAGGGAAGAAACCTCAGCGTACATATTCTCAGAGAAGCATCCAAATCAGAGGAGATATCTATAAGATAAGCTTTGCTGTTCAGCTTCAGAAAGGCTAAACAGCAATAAGAAGGAAGGCAACAAAACAGACCTATTTTCAGTGGAATCCTGCTTCTTCTTATCCAGTAAGTTTATTGTGATGCAAGATTTCCTCTTTCAGTCACTGCCTATATCTTTTTTTATTCCAAGTCACGGATAAACTAAATAGTATGGAATTCAGAGACTATTGATACCTATATATCTAAATCTGGAAACCATTATACCAGGGGAAATGAGTACATACCACTTATCTGAACCAACACCAAAACCCTCTCTCATCTCCCATTGTCTAGCATGCATTAGCTTGCATAAATGTAATTATGTTTTCACTTAGGCTAAAGTCAAAGCTTTAGCACCAACTCATGATTAGACCTTGCTAAAGCTTTAAAAGAAGAAGAAAAAAAAAAAAAGCTGTTTACTTTAAGACCCTAAAGTACTCCATAAGGCAGATGCACCACCTGCTTAAGAATACAATTAAACCCTTATTTGCTATTATAAGTGACTTTTAAGCCGACAGTAAATTTATCAAATTTTCACTCACTGCTGGAGGTGCAAAATCTCATTATCTGTCATTTTCTAAACATGGGCAAGAATCTCCTCTCCATATCCCTTCAAGGCAGGGCACTGTATTTGCTCTGTCACCTGAATCCAGATAATTCTAATCCAGATAACTCAACCTGGTGGCAAAATAGGCCAATTCACATTAGGACAGACATCTCTGATTTCTCTCCACAGGACTCAACTCCTAAGGAAACTGCTATTACAGACCTGTAAAGGTCAAAAACATTGCCTTCTGGGGCTGATCGATCACTACCGTTATTTCAAAAACCTGCTAAGAACATTGATCTTTTACCTCACAGTAAGAGGCATTTGGAGAAAAAAGGACAACTTTAGATCAAACTTCTCAGTAAACTTGGCAGCAGAACAGCAGTGCTCTTCTACCCAGAACTGTGCTTTGGCATCGCCTTCAATTCGGTGCTCAAAACCTTAAGAGTTCCCTGAAAAAATTAATTTAAGTGGTGAATACACATGGTATGACAAGCAAAGACCATATGTTCAAAGTCTGGCCAAGGTTAGTTACACAATGCTATTTCCTGCAGACTAAGAGAAAAATTAAAACACCAATTTTTTTTTTTAACCCAATCTCCACAACTGTTCTTCCTCTTTTGAGGATGAAGGCTGTATTTTGTCTGTCTAAAATTTCAGCATACTCTAAATTGCAAAATTTTTTACCTGCTGCCTGATTGCCAAATATCCATTTTGACTTATTTATGCACAGTTCCAAGCAATCAGGCACACAGACTGACATATGAAGAACCCCAAGAGATGCATATGGTTTCATGATTACGTAAATCTCTCTCCCTGGAGGGCTGCCTGGTAAACTTGCCCTCTCCCACTTCTCTTTTCACAAAATTGTCCTTTGCCTTCTCCAAGCTTGCTCCAGCCACTCATCCAACCTGCTTGCTGGGCTACTTGCCGTTCCTGTGCAGATGTTTGTTTTATAGTTTCCCCATTTACTGCATTTCAAATTTCATCTCACAAAAAGTATAAAGAAGGAGGTTTTATTTTGTCTTTCCCCAAATGATCCACATAGGACAAGGCTCTGCTGAACAGGATGCATCCCACCATGTGTGGCTATTCTCGGCAGCCCACAGCCGCCACTCCCATCCCCTCCCATGATGTCCCATCCCAGCTTGTCACATCCTCCAGCAGCAGGGCTGCATCCTTCACTCCCTCACACCATATGCAGAAGGGAAACAGCTGCAGCTTTTTTTTCTCCTGTCTTTGCAACAGACTGCACTAGTGCCTGGGAGGTTACAGGGCACAGAACACAGTCATGTTCATAAGATACTTGTGCAAAAGCCATTGCATACCGTTGACAAAGCTTTTAGAGCTCCTGAGCAGAGGAGTGGTGCGTGCCTGCATTACACCCTCCCATTTTCTCATTTCCCATTTGCTCTCTTAAGACTGTTACAAGCAACATTAGACAAAACTTGTGCCACTTTTGAGCAGTTCTCTTGCATGCGTTATCACATAGCTGAGAGATGTTGCTGGAAAACCTGTGCACAGACCATGGTCAGAAGATATCATGCAGGAACCAGTGCAGCTGGAGAGAGGGAAAGAAAAATGAGTTTTTCTTAGTAACCAAAATCCTATAAAGTAGCTCAAACAAGCTACTGACATATTTCTACTGTGCTACAATTTCACATGCTATTTGGGATGTTCAGTCCACTAAGTGAACCTCAGTGAAAGGCCAGCCATACTGAACTTGCCTGGTAGCTTCAAAACTGTTGCAGCACCTTTAGTTTAAGGTACTGCAATCATTTAACATTGTAGCATCACTGCCTTCTCTAGCCCTCTTCAGCTTTAGGAGAAAAAACAGTAAGTTTTCTGCAACAGTACATTTTTACTGATACGCTGGCTCTGGACTGCACATACCCCATAATCAGCATTTGTTTTTCTTCCAGGGGCCACAGGGCACACACAGAGGTGGCATTGTGCAGTCTCCTCTCAGCGAGGAGCGTTGTTCAGCTGCAGAACTGGAAAGGCTGCAGGGGAAGGTCACCAAGCCTGACAGATACAAGACACACTGATGAGAGATCCAGTCTCTGTGTAAGCAGATGCCAGTGAAATGAAGACGGGGTCAGGGAAGACAAGAAGAAAAACAAGAACTGGTTAATGTTGGAGGTGGATGCACCATCCTGAAACTTGCAGCAATACAGGAGCATTGTTCAGCAACTGGCAGAAAAAAAGAGGCTACTGTAAGGCCAGCGGAAGGTGTAGCTCTTCTTATTCCAAATAGAGCTTGTTAAGATATAATACATAAAGAATAATCTCTAAAACACAGAGGTGAGTTAAAACCACTGCATCTCTCACTCTAAAATGCTCAAGTGCCTCATGTTCCACTCTATTTTGATGCCTAATTGTGCTGCTGAAATTGGGTCTGTACAAGTCGTGGTCCAAACCCATGTCACATCACATTTTTGCAGCTGTCACCTTGCAGTGAAGACATGAACTTCATACAACTGCAGGAGTTGCACCAATTTTTGCACTGACCTACATGAGGTAGCAGTTGAAGGATAGCTCCAATCATCAAGACAAGACTAAACGCTTGTGTTTTAAATCTTTAACTAAGTGCTCAGGGGAGAACATAATAAGGTAAGGGGTATACAAGCTTTGGCAAACTTCAACAAGTCATTTCAGTGGTTGCCAGTGAGAGGACGAGGGGCGACGGGCACAAGTTGGAACGTAGAAGGTTCCACTCAAGAGGTTCCACCGTGAGGAAAATCTTCTTCACGGTGAGAGTGACAGAGCCCTGGAACAGGCTGCCCAGGGAGGTCGTGGAGTCCCCTTTGGAGATTTTCAAGA
>JAOTQQ010000001.1:178163050-178188663 GCA_026546715.1 Gallinago undulata | reverse complement strand
GAACAGGCTGCCCAGGGAGGTCGTGGAGTCCCCTTTGGAGATTTTCAAGACCCGCCTGGATGCAGTCCTGAGTAACACACTCTAACATGCTCTGGGCAATCCTGCTTCAGCAGGGGAGTTGGACTAGATGGTCTCTATGGTCCTTTCCAACTCTAAAAAAAATTCAGTGAAATTCAGTGAAATCTCCTGGTGGCACAAAGGGCCAGAGGGGGTTAAAAAAAAAAAAAAAAAGTAAATACATTGCAAGGTCTCCCACAAGTTACTAAGTATAGTTTATCATCCCCAACAAGTACTCAGAAAAACATTTTATGTGCTACTCCCAGGATTTTGGCATCTCAACAGGATACATGTTAGTCAAATCAGGAACAGTTACTTTTCAACATCTGCAACAATTTCTGAGTCCAAGAGCTTTGGACCTCCTGTCTTCTCTTAAACCTCGTGCCAGCATCCACTTCTTTGACTCAAACGGCCAGCACTAACCTCCACCCTGAGCTTTATTCCAAACACAGTCATCAAGTTGCAACACATCCATTTAGTTTAAAAACATTCAGAGCAAACAAGTTCCATCTACAGCAATAGGTCTCTTATGAACCTTTGCACATGTTTATGGAGAGTTCCTTCATTTTCTCACAACAATTTTATCAGTGACTGATGTTTTTATAAAAATTTAAAGAACCTCCAGGCCTTTTTACACCTGTGAAGAGTATCCACACCTTCTGGGCTGCTTGCTCATGCTGCAATAACCTGGGTGTGAAACCTACAGGTTGGGACCAATGAGCATACACAAACAGCCAGCATCAAGATCAGTTCTCACACCACCTGCACCTCTGCTGCAAACCAAAAGCCACACACAAAGCAGAGCGGCCATCAGTGACATAACCCCTTGCTTAGGTAAGAATTACAAACCTATACTGAAACCACAGATATGCAAAGAAATCACTCTCTACCACTCCACCACGGGAGAAAGGAAACCCAGAGAGCTTACCAAGGGTCTGCAGTTCCTCACGTCCTGTCTGGATACAGCACTGAGTGAAGAATCCCACCTTTCCATTAGAGAGATTTCACAGGCATGAACTATAATGCTGCATGCCTTATGTTCTGGATCTGGACAAGAAAACCAGAAGGAGCAAAAGATTGCTTTTGATATACTTAAGGGTGGAAAGATCACACTCCTCTGTGCTAGAAGGCATGTCAGCAGGACATCAAAATACAATCCTCACATTTCATTTCTCCACTAGTTTAGCAAAGTTGAGATTTCATCTACATAAGATGGTCATTCATTTTTTGTACCCCCTAGAATACCTGCTACTTAGCACACCCAGGAGACAGGGCTTGGACAACAGCTTAAGTGCACATCTGCATTTAAAAACCTCAAAGCAATACAAGCTCTGCACAGTTTTCCCTGTGTGAGATGAAGATACTAATATGAACGTACATGACAAACCATCCAGGCTCACTGTTTATACAGCAATCCATACAAAGAAGCTGAGACATCTCAGTTCAAAAAGAACTTAAGGTGATACAAGGTAGTGGCGAAGACAAAGGCCTCTGTTGCGGAAAAGGAAAAGAGGAAAAAAAAAATTCCTATGGCATAAATATTTTCCCTCTAGGTTTTGTCACCTTCTAGGAGGCTAGAATGCCTGTTTAGTTAAAAAAAAAAAGGGGGGGGGGGGGGATTTGACAATTTTCAGTTGACTATGAAAGCTTTTACATCCTATGAATACACCAAAGAGAACAGCTCCTGACTGCAACAGCTACATTTCCAAGGTCTGTAGCATGGAAGAGAGCACAGAACTCCCACCCAAAAGAGGGCACAGACCAGAGTTCAAAATTATCAAGAAAGTTGCTTACAACAGCACGTGTCTAAAATTTCCTCACTTACAAAAAAAGAAAAAAAGTGGATTAAAAAAAAAAGATGGCTAGTGACAAAGTGCAGGTGTACCGTGATGACACCTATCCCCCTCCTGCCAGTCTTTCACGGTGACACATGATCAGCCCATTGGACACCCAGCTGAATTAGCACTCACGTCAGTGGCAGGCCCTTGAGAAACACATAAGTGTGCAGCACCAAGCAGAATCAAAAGCTGGGTGAGTCAGTGTACTTCTCCCACTGTATCCACATGCTCAGGTAAGATTAATGATACTAAATCTCCTCCAGAGCAGAGTTGATATGTCTCAACTTGACATGCCAGTGACCTACTTTTCAGACATGCCCAACACCCACATCTCCCTCTGAAGCCAACAAAAGACAAGGATGCTCAGCAATTTTGAAAAGGTAGCACACACTTTTAACTCACACAGGAAGCTGATGACAACTTAGGGCCAGCTGTGCCCATTTGAGCTTCACGTGTAGCACCTAATGCATTCAATGCTATGCACCACCCAAGAGTCCACATGTTTGGATACATGTGTCTGTTAATTCCACTCACTTGCTGGCAGGTGAAAAAGCATGGATGAAAGCTAATAATTTCATTCTAATAGCCTTCCTGCGTCACATTTATACATTCTTGGATAACAAATGCTGCCATTCCTTTAATTCTCACCTGCCTAGATAGGTGCATTTCTTTTCTTTAGAAGCAAAACACAAACATCTTATCCCTCCCAATACACACCAGCTGTACTGTAAGCAGATAGAGGCTCAGCCTGTTTTACCCTAGTAAGGAATCAGCCAAATTAACTAAGATTAGGACACAACACATATTGTTCAACTAACATGAGTGACTAGGATGCAGAAGAGAAAACACTTAGAGCGCACAGGTGATGCACACTGAAAAGAAACTCCAACCTTGCAGGTTATGTAAAGTTTAGATAATCCAGTTAAATATGTAACATACCCCCTAGCCCCCACAAGATTCCTTCTTTCCCCATCTACACCATTTTTATAAGGAATAACCACACTGTCTGTTATTACGTAGTTTTCGTTTTATTTCTTAAAATACATGCATGTATGTGCTACAAATACAACAGTTCAGGGCTATATAATGCATGACTATGTCTGCAAGCTATAGCTGAAACCACTTCCGTGTCTCTTAAACCCAAATATAACCACTGGTGCCATAAAAATAGAGACTAGAGATGGAGCTCCTGCTTTGAAGGGTTTACTTGATATAGAGCCACATCAAGCACTACAGAAAACCTTTAAAGCAGTACATAGTTGGCATATGTTAAGACTACCAGCAATTTCAACAATGATATATATATTCAGCCATTAACCAGTAAAGCAGCAGAGAACTCCCTCTTCATCTCCGGAACACCCTTCCTCTTCAGCCTGAAGCAAGTGCTGGAGATGGCAAGTCATTCCAGCTGAAATCTTCTGCAAAAGTTTCAGAACATTTCTCTCATATGAGCAGTACATATCATAGGCTGGGAAACAAGGCCAAAACTCACTTATTTAGCTAACAAAAGACAGATAACATCTCCTGAACCTGTCCTTTACAGTTTCCAGGAATCGCTAAAAGGTCTCCACATTCCAAGGCCATTAAACAATCACATCAACGCTAACACTAGAAGGCAGGTCCAAACAGGAAAAGGTACATAAGGATCTGCACAAGCCTAACCATAAGCCACAGGTATTGAAAGTCCGTTAAACTCTGCTTCCACCCCAGGTATCCCAAAATCCTATTCCTTCCAAATGAGTTTTAGCCTTTGAATGCTTTAACTACAATAAAAATGCTAATGCAGGCAGAAAATGAAAGAAAAATCCATCAATCAACATCTTCATGCCTAAAGAAATGAAAGGCACAATCATAGCTTACAGCATCTCAAAGACACTGCAAACCAGCCCCACAAGCACGCAAATTATCTGATTAGTGCCTTTAATCAGAAAATAGCCTGAGAACCTCCAGACTTACTACAGTGTTTTAATGTCCGCAGAACTATCCTGTATCACCAGCAAAACTTCAGACATCTAGCAGCACATAGGATCATGATAGAATCATAGAATGGTTAGAGTTGGAAGGGACCTTAAAGATCATCTATTTCCAACCACCCTGCCATGGGCAGGGACACTTCCCACATCTAGCAGCAAATTTTTTTACCTAGTTTCATCAGCAAGCAGGACCTAACTGACCTAATCCCAGGGATTTGCTCTGGGATGGGAAGGAATAGGGGTGGTTGCTCATGAACTAGCAAGTTTCTTAGTGTGAAACCCCTGGCTTCTTCACCACTGATTTCTTGAGCCTGACATCTCAGCCAAAGATCTCCGAACAAAGATCTCTGATCAATTCCTTTCTCTACATAGAAAAAATAAGTAGGTTCTGCTGTTTTAGCAAGTACAACTTGCTGAGAATAGGTTAATTCTCCAAGTTGATATTTCTAAGGTGTGGGGACAGACAGAGATTGAGAGAGACCTATATGAGAGCAAATGAATTTCAGGAATACCTTTTTACAGATAAAAAGAAATGGCTGAGTAAGCCTAAGAAGCTACAATGAGGAAAAACACACTCAAGCTTTATTCATTTTCATAAAAAAAATACATTAAAAATATAAAGACAATAAAACCAGGAGCTTGTAGCAATGTAAAACTCTGCTTAAAGTCACTTTGACAGTGTACTTGTTTTATGTAGCTCAGTTCCTCTTGCTACAGGGCATGAGAGTTCACTTGAAGACCACAGCTTGGATGAACTTAAACATCTTAAATTTGACAACTAGCT
Source organism: Gallinago undulata (assembly GCA_026546715.1). Lineage (NCBI taxonomy): Eukaryota > Metazoa > Chordata > Aves > Charadriiformes > Scolopacidae > Gallinago > Gallinago undulata. Next base: position 178,184,011 of record JAOTQQ010000001.1, on the reverse strand, counting down.
GAAAACTAACTCACAGTGAGGGCAACGACGAGATGAAGGAAATACTGACGGTTTTCCAGAAAGCTAGCAGAGACATAAAAGCAGACACTTTGCAGCATAACAGAGATATCATCCAAGAGGAACGGTCTACCAAAAAAGACTTGAGAATCAAAATATATTCACACACCGGGCAACATTTGTCTTTCAAGCTGGGGACACAGGTTACACCATGCACCCGAGTTGCAAAGAAACTCTGCTTAAAATAATTACTTTTGGACTCTGCAACAAAAAACCCTCTCATGTTAAAGGAAGACACCTTCAGAATGGAGTTTTGAAGCTCCAGCTGCAGGGCTGAATGAAGTTTGAGCTCTTTCAAAAGAGATGGAGCTGCCTCGGGCTCTCCGGCAAAACGGCCTGAAAACATTCTCCTCTTTGGCAGCTTTACAACACGGGATTTTAACTGCAAGATCTTATCACTGACACACGGTATTTTTAAACAATTAACAAGAAACGTTTGGAGAGGGGAAAAGGGAACCAAAACTACTGTTTTAGCCAATGCCAAGGCAATGTTAAGGCAATGTCAAAGACCTCCACAGCCCCCTCCACCCCAGCAATGCTTGTGATGAAAGTGCTCTCAGATCCCATTTTACCCACGTTAAAGAAGTCACTCAAATCCTTCAAGTTTCAGCAGCGCCCCAGGCCACCCACTGCCCTGACCCACACGGCGGTGGAGGAGGAGATGGACACCAAGCTGCACACCCCAGCCCCAAGCTCCTTCTCCTCCAGGAGCAGCTGTCTGTGGCTGCCTAAAGCCATGTCCCCATACGAGACCACCGCGACCCGCTTGGACTCCCGTGGTGGCGTTGACAGTCACATCAGTGATGGTGGTGGTCTGTCACCACCACCACTCGCCGCCGGTGGGGCTGGATCACCACCGCAGGACCTGTCACCTCTCACCATCGCTGGCCGGTGACGGTGGTGGACCATCGGGGTCCTGCGGTGGTGGTCCGTTACCACCACCATTCCCGACGAGCGATGGTGGGAGGTGACAGGCCACCGCCACGGTCCCGCAGGACCTGCGGACGCCCGCTCCCGGTACCTGTCCTCGGAGACGCTGATGACCCCATCCTCCTTGGGCACTATCGCTGCCATGTTCACCACGTCCTGCGAGCCCTCCACTTTGTTGAGCAGGAGGGGCTTGCGAGTCAGCGCTTTGGGCTGAGGCTCCGCCGCCATGGGCGCCGCGGGGCCGGCGGACTCCGCCGCTGCGGCCGGAGGACGCTGCAGCCAGCGGGGGGTGGCGGCCCGCACTGCCGAGAGGGAGGAGGGACTTGCCGGAGCCGGGCGACGCCGTCCCTGGGAAGCAGGAACCGGCGGGCCGGTGGCGGAGGCGGCGGCACCGCCCCCGAGCCGGGCCCGGCCAGGCGGGGCGGAGCGGGGCGCGGCGGTCTGAGGCGGGGCGGGGCGGGGCGGGAAATGGCGGCGGCTCGCCGCCATGTCACAGTGCCGCGTTCCGGCGCGGCGCCTCTGTGAAGGCAAACCTTCGGGCAGACGGCGGTTTAAACACACATCTCCATCAGTGGCCGCTCTCCCAGGGGTGCGGGCTGTCCGGGCCGAGCGCGGGTAGGCCTCAGGGGGCAGCCGGGTAAACGCGTCCCGCTTCTGAGTGGAGGCGCCCGGTGCGCCTCTCCTGGCAGGGCTGGGCTGCCCCGCTGTCAGCCCCGCAGTTGTCCCAAAGCGGGGTCGTTTGCCCGGAGTGCACACGCCAATATACACAGAGCAGGGGTATTATTTATTGCTATCAACCCTTTTGTGAAAGAAAGGGGAGCAAAGATTAAACGCAGCGATTGCTTCCCTCTGTTTACGTTACTATTTTCCTGTCTGAGTTTATCTTGGGACTGAAGGTCAGCCCGTGAGGTAAGGATGGGATTCCTGCTATCAGAAAACAGCAAGCCTGCACTAAACTTTCTGTGGTATATTCTGCACCAAGCAAGGTTTACAGAATTAAAAAAATTTCTATGTGGATTTTAGTATTTGGTGTTGAAAAATGGATGAAATAGAAGATGGGGCCAGCCTGGGTAGGGGCCAGCAGAAGCCTTGGGCAGGCAGGGCCTGGCATCAGGTTTGCAGTTTCTAGGGCTGTAGAAATTCACCATCCCAAAGGCTTATTCCCAAAGGAAACGCAACAGACTTCCAGCAGCTCGTTTTCAGCAAGATGCTACTTTTCACTCCATTTTCCTGACAGATTTGTCAAGGTCCAAGAAGGTCGGGTAACTTATCCAAAGCTCTGTGCTAAAGCCAGTGAGAAAGCACTTCCTCCTGAGGTATACACCAAACTTTCATAATCTGCCTCAAAAGGTTCTGGAGAATTACGCTCAGTGTCTTAGCTGTTGTCCTACATCGCAGAAGTTGTCAGCAGATTGGAAAGCGTTATTTCAGCTGTAACTTTAAATTTACCCACACTATGCCGACAAGCAGCAGCTCTCTGTTAAAAAAATTCAGTGCTCCCGCCCATCAGCAGAAAAACTGAGGAGAATTTTTGTAAGAGTTCAAGTATAAAAAACTCAAAGATCAAATGATTCCATGAAATGTTTAGTTTTTCACTGTGAGTAATATACAGCAGCGTCAGCAACAGAACAAATCCTGATTGACCACTCGGCGCTTATGTTGCCTATATAGTAGATACAGGCAACAGAAGAAAGATATAGTGAATTCTTTGGGGCAGAAACAAAATTTTCACAATGTTTAGAAATCTGTGTTATGCAAAACAAACAAGCATTATCTGCAGGACCACAGCAAGATGTTTAAGCTTTACTCAACTAAACTATTCGAGGTTCCCTGTGGAGGGAAAGGTCTGGTCAGCAACAGCCCATGGCTGTATAATGGCTTATAGGAAATGAATCTGCAGCCTCAAGCTATTTACCAGAGGATGTGTGATTGCACTAGATAACATGTCTTTCTCACAATTCTTAGAAGGGAACTACTACTAAAGAGGCAAAGACCGATCCTCTTACCTCTATGGATGATCCTGTGGTCCTAGGAATGCCTGTGTTGCTACTTGATGAGGCAATGTGAGGTATTCTTTAAAGACGGATGTATACTTGGCAGTCTTAAGAATGGATGTGTATCTAAAAATGTCTTTTAAAACCGAAGTCTGGCAAGGTCTGCTGTTTTTGCATTCAACTGTGCATCACTGACAGCTAAACAGGGGCTGAGAGTATGTAGGAGACAACAGACTGCCAGCTCTTGGGAGACACAGAATACTTTTTGCCCAACAGGCCTTTAAGGAAGCAAGTAATCAAGAAAACGAGTGTCTTGATAGGTAAAGGCATAGTTCACAGGACTGGAAGTAGGTCCTACGTATCCCCCAAATGGCTTGGATTTTCTTCGCTTGCCTATTGAGACATATTACATTTCCCTGTTAACCTTGTCTCTCCTACATCCTTAAACAGTTTCAGGTCCAACACTATTCCTTCAAGGTTTAAGACACCGTTTGGAGGAAAACACTGAAAGGGGGACATGCATTTTGGACCAAAGCCAAATAATAATATGCCAAAATCAAACATATGCTTTATATAAAGGTTTGGAAATAAGTTATGCTTTGAAAAAACAACAACAAAACCCAAGCCCACACCACAATGCAAGAGAGGCTCCAGCAACCAGCCCAGATAAAAATCTCACGGGTGTGTTTTAAAGCTTATCTGTAATGGTGACTTCCTCCACGAGACCAGGAATGGACTTGAATAATAGAAAGGTGTCCTGAGGTCTAGTACATCACTTTGCCAGGTGTCCAAACTTAAGGTCAGTGCCCTACTCTCCCTTATAAGATGAGGAAATAATGGTTTTATTGTACACAAAAGCACTTTTGCTATGACTGAGAGAAGAAAAAGTAATATATGGAAAACTGGGGAGAGGAGGAAGGGAAGCAGGGAAGAAATAGAAAGATTTCCAAGCGACACGGGAACCTGGAGCTTCCTCCTGCATTCCACCCAACAGGCTAAAAAAACATTGTTGCCATGGAGGAAAAGGCCCTGAAATTAACAACAAGACCTGAGTGTTCTCCCAGATCTATCAGAGTCACACATAATTCAATCAAAAACTTTTAGAAAACAATTTTGCCCTAAGGACAAAAAGTAATGGACAAAAAGACTTCAAGTTAGAATCACTGTAGACATCAAGTTTAACAAGTACATACAGAAACAAAATTAGGGTAGTTTAGAAAAGTGTTTCCCCATATAATTGGAAAATAAAAGAGAAAACCCAACAAAAAAATAAATCTTATAAATACTTCTTATCCATTTTTTTTTCATTTTCTTTCATAGCTTTGAGGTCAAATTGCATGGATTAAAAATATTGCTAGCGCCAAAAGCAAGATGACTTTGTAACTGAATTTGAAGCCAAGAAAAGCAAGCTTATGTAGTTCTTTCTCCACATTCAAAAAAAATTGTAGGGTTAAGAATTATATGATGCTCCTCTGGTATGTGCCTCTTTCAGGTAATCATAAAAGGAAAGAAATTCATATGACTACTTCATTTATAGGTTCTTCTTCATAAATTCTGAATTGGCAGAGAGTGTGGTTACTAGTATGGTATTCTTGGATTATTTGAACTTTCTTGGAATAAAATTCCATCAGTAGCACAGAGTGAAAAACAAGCTGAAAAATGCAGCTGACTTTATATTGCTTTGTTTCTTAGTGTCATTTCTCTGCGTTTTGGCGTGACACCACGTTAAATGAAACATCCTTCCCTCTGTTAGTTTTGGCCTGTATTTTCCTGACGCAGGTTGCCTCTCCCTCCTTTGACTGGGACAGAACAGATTTAGGATGCCTGGTCTGTGAGCAGTAATAGCGGCTGATGTCTTCATGTATAGGACGATGACAGAAGACCTCTGTGGAGAAGCAGCTCTGGTCTGAACCGATGCGTTCACAACCGATGGAGTCACTTTCTGTGCCCTCGTACCGCACCAGAGACTCTGGGGACTTTCTCCAATTCCTCAACTGCAGCCTTGTTGGAAGCTTGGGAGTTGGAGCAAATTGAATCCCCCATCTTTCCTGGCAATTTGCTTTAAAAGCTGCTCTCTGGCTCCATCTTCTGTTTTGTTGGCTGTTTGGTTTGGGCTTGATTTTTAATTTTTTTTTTTTTTTTTGGTTTATGAGGGTGAGATTCTTCTGAGTTTTACAAACTAAATTTAAAAAGTAGGTGATCATGTCTTGTGTGACAGTTGAAGAAAGCGGGAGAGAATCCCGATATGCAGGGGAGAGGGTGGCCCAGAGAGGAAGGAGCAGGGAGGTTTCCAGATCTGCTGTCTGCCCTGTCTTCGGATGCTCCTGCCTGCGAAGCTCTTACTTCTGTTACAAGAGGAGGGGAAATCCCTGGGCCAAAAATCACAGCAGTGGGCTCCGTATTGGCACAACTGATGGTTTTTTATCAGAGTTAGTTTGATGGTTGGACTAGAGGATCTTAAAGATCCCTTCCAACCTAGATGACTCTATGAATCTATGATTCTAACTGTGACTTTTCTGCAAAATTAGGATCACTACAGGATCCGGCAACATAGTGACATCTTGCATGACCTTTCAGCTGAAACTGGTGAGCAAGGGAGGCACTGAGTAGGAGTAGGACAATTTAATAAACAGGTTGGCTTTGTTTCAGATACTAACAAAAACAGTCCTTTAATAAAGTGCTCAACAATAATGAGTAATAGTAATAATCCCAAGAACAAGTCTTTAATAAAGAAAACCTATTTTATGGCAATTAAATTTTAGGCCCAAACTATTCAATGCGTGCCCCTTTGAGCCATTAAGTAATCTGATTCCAGTTGCTCTCACTCTGCAAGAAGGGAACTAGTGTGGGAGCGAAACTGCACTTTGACTGATTCAGTGCTTAAATTTAAAACTGCTTTGTTGACAGCGAGCCAGATTTCGGCTTCTGAGGCCTCTTCCTCAATCACCCATGCAAAACCAAAGAACTTATATACACAAAAGATAACCACATAAAAAAGGTAAAATCACTTGGTGAGAAGCAGAGCTGCCTCTCAGTAGCAATCAAATGTGGCAGTGTTTTATTCTCTCCCATGCTTTTCTTCTCTGCCTGTTTGTAAACTAAATGTTTTCCAGCTTTTCAGTATATGGGCTTCACAATGTCTTCAAAACTTACTGTTTCATGCAACTGCAAAAGTGCAGGCTTAAAATTCTCTCCTTCTCCTGTTCTGTCAGCCGTGGTAGCCTTCATAAGACAGTTACTGAAAAACATTTTTAATTTCAGATGCTACATCATTCTTGGAAGCACGTGGGAAACAAATATAGATGAGCTCTTTATATAGAAAAGGCAAACTTCATAGAGCACCAAAATGTTCTGTGGAAAATTCGCTTGTCCATCTTGCTTAAAATATGAAACTTGCTGTAAAAATGCACCCTCAAATTTAGACACTACTCCTTATTTTGCTCCAGGTATCTATCACTCACACAATGAATAGTACTGCATATCACATTTCTATTAATAAACCCTACATGCTCATTATGAGAATTTTCTTCTATATTTCATTAGTTTTGTTTTATACAGGCATTCAGAAAATGAGGACCTATCAGAAGCACGGCCTGAATCTCCTGTATGTCAAAGTTATGGAGAAAAAGATTAGCTTTAAAAAAATATGCACGGCACTATCGCTGTGTAGCACCTTATCGAGGAGAAATACACTCATTTTTTAGCTGCCATGAAAGTACTGTTGGCTTCATAACTAACTGTGAACACGTGAGAACAAAAAAAAGTGATGCTGTGTCAGTGTGTGGGCTGCAAATGAGAACTCCTGGCTCATACATTTTGCCCCATAAGCAATTCTGGCATTGTATGCAGTCTTATTGCTGGTTCCTTTGTCCTCATTGATCCTGCTATAGTATTACTCACATTTTGGGCTCCAGACTTGCTGTAAAAAAAAAAAAAACCCTCTGTAATTTAATTCACTGTCTTTTTGGTGGAACTTTCTGACCACTAATTCTTCTAAGCTCATTATTCTTGTGTTTTTCTAGGCTTCAGGCCTTCAGATTATTTTTTTCCCTAAATCTTCCTTCCTCCTGTGATACTGAAGAATCATGGAGTATTGTCAATAAATGTGTTTTTTTTATTTGGAAAATGCATTAAAATCCCTTATGTAACCTGCTTGAAAAGTAAATAAATTTCTCTTACATAATGCACAAACTATATGAAAGCTTCTAAGTATTTCCTTTTATTTCACCTAAACTATACAATGAAGAACAAGTCCAGAGACTATCAAGGAACATTTTCTTTCAACAACTTTTGTCATTTAGCTATTTTTAAAAATTTGATTTTCATACCTTTACTACATATGGATCTACAGTGGATGCTGTTAGGTCAACAAAATGCTTTCAACGTCTGACACTTCATGAAGTTCAACAAGGCCAAGTGCAAGGTCCTGCACCTGGGTCAGGGCAATCCCCAGTATCGCTACAGGCTGGGGGGATGAACAGATTGAGAGTAACTCTGAAGAGAAGGACTTAGGGATACTGGTGGACGAAAAACTGGACGTGAACCGGCAATGTGTGCTTGCAGCCCAGAAAGCCAACTGCATCCTGAGCTGCATCAAAATAAACACGTGGTGGGAGGTGATTCTGCCCTTCTACTCGGCTGTGGTGAGACCCCACCTGGAGTACTGTGTCCAGCTCTGGAGCTCTCTGCACAGGGAAAATGTGGACCTGTTGGAGCAGGTCCAGAGGAGGGCCATGAAAAATATCAGAGGGCTGGAGCACCTCTCCTATGAGGACAGGCTGAGAGAGTTTGGATTGTTCAGCCTGGAGAAAAGAAGGCTCCTGGGAGACCATACCATGGCCTTTGAGTACTTAAAGGGAGCATATGAGAAAGATGGAGACTTTTTATCAAGGCCTGTAGTGATAGGACAAGAAGCAATGGTTTTAAACTAAAAGAGGGTAGGTTTAGATTGGACATAAGAAGAATTATTTTATTTTTTTTTATGAGGAGGGTGGTGAGACACTGGAACAGGTTGCCCAGAGAAGCTGTAGATGCCACATTCTTGAAGGTGTTCAAGGCCAGGCTACATGGGGCTTTGAGCAACCTGCTCTAGTGGGAGGTGTCCCTGCCCATGGCCGAGGGGTTGGACTAGATGGTCTTTAAAGGTCACTTCCAACCCAAATCATTTTGTGACTCTAGATTCTGAGCACAAAAAGAGAAAATCAAACAAGAAAACTACTATTAAACACTCATTTTTTGCTTGCTAATATTGAAAGTAGGAATGAAGGAACATTTTGGCAGGGGGGGTTGGACCTCAATGATCTTTAAGGTCCCTTCCGACTCTAGCCATTCTACGATTTTACCAAAAAAAAAGAAAAAAGTCTGATACAACTTACAGCCAAAATATCCTAACAGTGCTACTGCTAACAAAGCTCTGGCATAATTTTAGTATGCATTTTTCCATAGGAAGGTTTTGGAGCTGGGCTGTTTTCTTGAAGTCAAGCCATTTTATAGATTACCCCTTTTTGCAATTACATGGAAAGCTTTGTATTGTACAAAAGAAGCATCTGAGCCTTTAAAAAAATAGGTAGACCCTCGCTAAAGCTGCCAATTTTTGTTGACACAAACCTGTGATTAAAGATTGCTTTAGAAACTTGTGGTTCCTGAAGCAGGGTGGCTGAATTCATCCTTTCTGTGGAAAACAATTCCTGAGAAGCAGCTTGAGAGCAAAATTGCAGAAGTTTCAATGTATACAGGGACTTATGACTCAGTTCCATAGGGCTGTTCGAGGAGTTACAAAAAAATCCCAGATTGTCTAATCAAACTTTTTCATGTCTTATTCTGTGCAAATGTTATGAGTCACCTTCACTTTAGCAGGTAAGTCAGTATTTCTGGCCATCACCACAGGAAAGGGCTCCTCAGCCTGCGAGCATGTATGTATGTCCCAGTGATGCCCCATTTAGATGGGCACTATCACAGATGGTGCTGTGGAGCATTTGGTTGCCCTATTACCTCACGGCCATTCCTGATAAGCATCATTTTTATTCTAGATAGATCACAGCCAGAATGTTTGATTTGCTTTGAACATCTTGCACAGTAGTAGGCCCATATGTCTGCAGTCAGAATCTACAGAGTGCCCTTTGATTTTGAAGAGAGAACCATATCTGACTCAGGTTTAGCTCCTTTGGGGAGACGTTCTTTGGGACAAGAGTGTGTGTGGAAGCGCTGGCCCGTTTCAGGGCAGCCACCAAATGAGAAAATTCATGAAAGTTGGAGAAATACCCTAATTGTAAAACAGTGCATGCTCTAGAAACAAGAGGCCACACACATTTGGAGGAGAAAACCAATTATTCACTCATGTCCTCACCTGTAACTTGGTGACCTCCTTGTGTAAAAATATTATCTGACAAGATAGTTGAAGTACCTCTGTTAAGACTGAGGAACTGGTGAACGTACATCATGTACCTCTGAAAGTGGATGAGGAAACTCTAAATGGGAAAACAAAGAAAACCCCTGAGTCAGACCATCTGGAACTGACTGGGAAAAAAAGAAAAAAAGAAAAAAAAGGGTCTGACATTCCCAGTAGCTTTGATTAGCCCCTTATATTCAGGCTAAGTGGCCTCAGAATAGCCTCTGTATTGTATGCTTAATATGAGCACAGGACAATTTTTGCAGAGAGGCTCTAAATCAGGTATCAGTCTCAAAAAGAAAGGTGCTCAAAAGGCTCTATATGAGGCCAAGTGATGCTCTTGAAGTCATAAGAACTTGTCTGGGATGTTAGATCAGTTCCCAGTAATAGGAGTGAACTAGGACAACATTTTTCACTGAACCATGACAAGAAACAGGGTTCTAATATGTTCTGGTCCCCCCGTTTGGCCACCATCACTATTCCACTGTAGGAAGAAGATACCTAGCAAACTTCTTGGCATTTAGGAGCTATGTGGTGGGAATTCCAGGTGGCTGCTGGGAGCCCGACTGCTACAGGAGCACTTGTGTGCAGGCAGTCCAGTTTCTCTCCTTCCCAGTAGCACACATCCTCTCAAGCACTTCACGGTGCAGATTTATATTCTAGGGAATTCAGCATCTGGCTTGCAGAATCCCCTCATAGGGGTGTCTGACCAGACCCATAATGATCAGCATTCAGTTCCTCTACTCCTGCAAGAGGAGTGCTAGATGTCAGGGACTCTCTTACCTTCTCTTTGATAGAATCCTGCCTCTTACATTTCCTCTCCCAAGTGCTGATAACTGAAAGGAGAGAAAAAACAGAAGAGAAACTGGGAGAACTTTCTTATGCAGGGAAAGGCTCAATCCTCACCTGAATGGGGAGGAGGAAAGAGGGAATGGTTGTGCGGCTGCAGCGTGATTTTATACTGTGAACACATCACTGGCCGGGGGTAATGATCTGGCTCCAGTGCCTCCAAATTCTCTTGTAAGACTACATTTGCCATATGTGTAAAAGCGACAGGTGAAGAGGCTTTCCTACCATGGACCTTTCTAGGCATCTAATCCTTCCCCAGCTTGAAGGCTAGCAGTGTCAGTTCTGACTTGTATTTATGGAACTACTTTTTCTTTCAAATTCTATTTTGATTAATTTCAGGGGGTTTTATTCATGTCCTGTGTTTTTGGCCAGAAAAATATGGAACTATGCGCATTTATGTATGCAGACATTCACAAACATAAAGATTGAAAAGAGAGTGAGGGAGAAACACCACTTCTGACTAGCTGTAACTATTCTGAAGGGAAAATTTATATACATTTTATGCTTTTGTATTTTAACAAGAGGTGACATGCTGCCCTACTGCTGACTTGTAGCAGAAGAGATTAAAAATTCTTGGACCATCAGTAGCAAGAAATCACAGGGCTGTACTCACAGAGGTCATTAACTGTTCAGGCATCTGTTGGGTAACAAATTCTGCTAAACATAGATCATGAAACGGTTCTTGAATTATGCAGAGGATAATTTCACAATCCAGAAAGCAGAGAATTCAAGCAGAGAAAAAGCCGTGTAAGAACCTTCTTATTGCCAGTTGGGGAGGAATTTACTACAATGTCAGAATTACAGAAAAGTTTGGTGCTAGAGGCAGTGGTCTGCTGGATTGCTACCAATGTGAGAAGGGATTTAGACGATGGTCACAATTACAGTAACATACTCCCCAAAGTAACTGACATTATAGCAAAATTGGCCATATTAATTAGAGGGACACTGTGACAAAAGTGTCCAGCTAACTAGACAGAAGTAAAAACTCCAAACCTCTCAGTGCAAACTACTGTAAAACATGTTAACACACAAGTAATAGAATTCAGTATAAAAAAGGGAGTTAGGAAACAACAAACAGATGCAGCAATGGAAAAATTGGTGCTGTGGTGGAAATAGGCTGGAGCATTCCAAACAGTGTATAAATTAAAGCATAACAAACCCTAATTCCCCTTGAAAAAGGAACACTGTCCCATTCCCCATAAATTAACTGAAGTAGCTGGTTGTGGGCTCAAAACTGAGTCCAATTATGCTGCACTGGACTATAATTGGGTTAAAGGGCTGTCACTTACCTCTGAAATGAGAGCTCAAATGATATCTGTCAACCTTTGGAATCAGGAGTTACTCTGGAATCAGGAGTTACTTATTAGCTGCTGCAGAAGTCAAGCACAGAGCACAACCAATCATTGACAACACGGAGAGTGAAAACACTTGTCAGGGCAAATGAGTAGTTTTGGCTTTTTTCCCCTTGGCCAGCTGAGGAAAGCCGTACTGAATATCTAAGTAGAAATGTCAAGAAAAACATATTGTTAACTTTTTCTGAAAGAAAAGGCAAGATGAAGAGGACTTGAAATGGAAGACGTGAAGAAAAATAAGAATTGATCAAAGAAAATAAAATAATAAAAAAAACCTGCAATGCCTTGAAAGTAAATGGAATTAATCTAATAGTTAAAAGCCTGATTTTTTTTCTCCGTTACACTGAAAGTTTCATCTTCCTTCAAGACCCCAGTTACAGAAATCACTGTCAGCTGTGTATTCACAATTCAGACAAACCAGCCAACATTAATGCACGTAACAGTGTCAAGGCCCTAGGAAAACAGAAATAACAGAAAATAGAAACACCTCAAAGGAGGGAAGGAGAGGAGAGTATCAGAGAAAATATTACATTCCTTATACAACCAGTGTAGACAACACGCTCTGCCAAACCTGGAGAAGTGTACGCTTAGTGTCAGCCTGAATTATAGGATGGGCTTTCTTGGACTTTTTAATTTGGACTCATATTTGGAAAATAACCATAAACCGTATATTCCCTTAAAAATGGCTTACCAACAGGAAAATATTAGAACTGATCCCAAAATGCTAGAGGCTTTCCGATTGCAACATCATGAAATTGAAAGCCATCTCCAACAACAAAAGAACTCATTGCTGACCAAAACAGTACTGTTTGGTGAAGACTGTTGTTATGAAAAAAGGTTTCACTTGTAATTCAAGGTTCGTTAAAAGCTGGTCTCAGGTCAGCTCTAAAATTTTCTTAATGAGAAACTCAATGTAATCTCAACTCAGTAAGAATTATCCTTCTGTGCTTTTCAAAGTCATATTTTAAGTGTCCTTTCTCCCTGTTTGAAATATTTCTAAACCAGAAAAACCTATTTTTCTGCAAGTTGGTACAAGACACATTTGCCCGTGGTGGCATCCATTCAAGTTCTCTGTAACAAAAAGGCATTATATCAGGCCTTCAATGTGTGTGTAAAAGTAGGAAAAAAACCCTCTTGCTTCATTTTAACTGTATCTTTTGTATAACATGGTCAATAAACAACCTCAAACACCTTGCCAAAGGTGCTTGAAGTTGGGGAATACAGATGAACAGATTTCTTCCCTGGAGGAAAGAGGCTTTATCAGGTTTGTTTTACTCTAGACGACCTATGTCTGTGCATTATAGGTGGCTTTTTTAGAGATTTCCAATTAGCTGCTAGCTGAGATTTGGTAAGTTTTCATTACCTCTAAGTGGCAAAAGACAGACCAACTGGTCTATATTCTGTTTGACACCAGTCATGTCAGCTGCTTTGCAGAGAGCAACCAAGTGCATCTTTCTTTTAGAGTGTATTTTGATTTTGGGCAAAAGATGGCAATGCATAATAATCACGTTTAGATAAAAACTTCTACAGCATGGCAATATTTTAAAGAAAGAGCTCCCAGCTCTCAAATACCACAAGCAGGTGTGATACCTCAGTGGGAAGCAATTTAGGGATGAATGAATAATTCTGTCCTCTTGTTTACCAAGACTATAACCATTACACTGACCATTAAAAAAGAAAAGAAAGAAAAATACACCCCACTGTTTTGCCTCTCTTGAGAAGTGCTTGTAGGATATCTTTTAGCTGTAACTGCTTTATCCTCCAAGCTGACTGTAGCTGGAATTGGTGTCCCTTAGCTGCTCGATTAGTTAGATAAATTCTGCATGCCTGCGTCTGGGATCCATGGTAATGGAGTTACGTTGCTATGCTTTCAGATGTGCTGGAGGGTCCAGAGCTTTGGGAAGGATATGATTTCTGGGGCTACTGAAACTTGGTAGCATAGGCAAGAAGGAACGCACGGAGGAACGAACAAAAGAAATGGCTGGAAGAGTGAGGGGGGATGGCTCAGGCCAGGGGGTACAGGCAGGGCACTGCCACCCCTGGAAAGCTCCCCTGGGAGGGATGCAACAGCCATTGGAAAGATTGTTTAAAAGTGGTTTAAAAAGCAGGGAGGAGTATCCTAGTTCTGTTCCTGCCATGGGGAGGAGAGCCTACATGGCAACATTTGTGTGTTACAGGTATTAATGCCAAGGACTGCATTAACCCCTTCCCGGGACTACGAGAAGAGAAAGCTACAGAAAACCAGGGTGGACTGCTACAAGTGATCTCTCTCAAACTGTTCCACAGATGTAACTCTTATCTCTGGCCATCCTGACAAGAGAGGATTATTATTTTTTTCCCTGGCATAATAAGCAAAGGTCACCTCAGACCTGTTCTCTTGGTGAATGCAGAGGACTCCTGCCTTCATGGGCTGGGGGGCTGGAGGGATGCTGAGAAGTCTCTAACAGTATTTCCCTGGGTGCTCTGATGTTATCAGGAATCAAGTGAAAGACTGCTGCTGCTTGCTGCTACCAGCATCTCAAGGATGGAAAATAAGTTCAAGAAAAAAAGAAAGTAAAAAAGAAAGAAAGAAAAATCCCACAACCAACCACAGGTAAAACACCTTAACTTTTTGTATGCTAGAGGGTGTTTTCTGTGCTCTTTGGGTCTTGACAGGCCAGCTGAGATACCCAAGAGATGGAATAAATTTAAAGGCCTGGAGCTGAGACAAGTTTTTGGTTCTGACCAGAATCCTACCTTAAGTGAAAAAAAGCAATGTAGCACGTCAAGAACAATATATAAGAACTGTAAATCTGTTTGAATTTTCATATGTATTACCTTATTACAGCTGTAATTTTTAAATGTTTATTTTAAGCAGCTTTCTCCATGTTAGATTGAATATTCCCCCTAGGTACCAAATAGGAGAGGTCCTGCTCCGTTAAACACTGTTAAATGCATATGGAGATAACTCATTGTCTGGAAGACCTTTCAATCTAAGGCCAGTAATACTAAAGGAAAAGCATGTATCAAATATACAGTTTAATTTGATTTTAATGACAAAAGCCTCCTTATCTTCTATTCAGGTGCCTTGCAACCTCTCCATCATTAATTGACTCACTTCCGCTGTCACAGCACAGATGGTCCTCAAAGAGATTATTTTTTCCGCTGAAAATAATCTTACTGTGCACTTCTATCATAAATTTCCTTGGAAGAACCCAAGTACTTCACAAATATTCATGAACTTAGTCTCCCAGTACCCACATTCACTCTGCACAGTTAGATTTCTTTGCAATTCCCCATGAACTATTCTTCCCCTGGATGGTACACTGCTGTTCACGGCGGTTCCAACTCCCAAGGCAGGAAACAGCAAGGGATTTGGATGACTGAAGGGGTGGTGGGGAATACAAAAATCCCTAGGAAGCTTCAAAGGCTATCCTCTGGGCTGCCCCGATGGACAGACAATGAAAAGGAGGCTGTCTTTGAAGATGGGCCAAGAGAAGCCAGAATGCAGCTTCTTTTAGAGGTCATCGTTCTGCAAAGGGATGTAGTTTCACTGTGTTCTGGTGCTGGGGAAGCCAAAGTACAGATTTCTAAAAGGTGCTAGACAGTTTCAAAGGCAGGCAGCTGCCTCTGCAAATTTTAGAAAAATAGGCACCCTCAGTCCAAGTCCTAAAATATACATAAAAAAAGCTGAGATCCAGTTATCTCAATGCCATTTCTCTGAAAATGTTTTGGGGTTGGATCCTACCTGATCCCAGGCTTTGCAGTAATTACTGAGTCTAGGATGAGCTTTATATGCTTATCTAAGCTACCTGAATTTATAAGGCTAAATCAGTTTGGTTACAATTTCAGGAAGAGAAAAAAAAGTAGGGTAATACCCCACTGATTGAAACTAGTAAAACTAACCCAAAACCCCAAGTCCCTGATTTTGCAAAACAAGTGGAAAATTAAATCTTATTTATTAAAAAAAATAAATATAATCAAGTAAGTTCAATGCACATAATTTGACTAAAGGAAGACTAAAAGGAATAGGACAAAACTATTAAAAGATAATGCTTGGAATGCTGTGTAAAGATATATATTATAATGATAAGCAGTAACATAAAATTAGGCAATGAAAAATATAAGACTTCTAAACAGGAAAAAAAAAAGTTTAAGGGTTACAAGCTACAAGGCTATAGAATGATATTCTAAAGGAAGGTCTGGAAAATTAATCTATCATTAAAACCTGGGCTTACCAAGTTCTTGAAATATGCTTTGTGAAACAAATCTGTATTGAGAAGAAGAAAGCCAATTAAAAAAAAAAAACAAAGAAAAAGGTTATACTGTCAATTTCAGTTCTCAGACCTGTCTGAAGGACTTTAGCATAACATCTTCTATTCAAGCCTGCAGTTTAGGATAAAGTAAGGCTAACGTTATGTGATAATACAACAAAAAATTCACAAGTATCAACTGTGAGAAGTTGTTTTAAGGAAAAAACACAATGACAACAAATGATACCAAAGTAATTTTTCAATTTTTTTTCAGTTATATTTTCATACTCAAATACAAGTTTTGATTTATTGGCTTCGCATTCAATTTAAAGTGAAATTTGCACTTTTAATACTGTCTTGTTTGTCCCCAAACGGACAACGCCCAATCTGAAGATCAGAAAACAAGTATTCTGAGAGATGCATATACATTCATGCTTCCCCATGGATCCATGACAAATAACATGTATGAAGGTAGCTGGAATCTATCATCAGAACAGCAGGAGTATTCCTCCAGACAGAACTGTGCTACAATCACTCATCTAGACTTAGAAGAAAAGGTAGAACTGCCTCATCTAGACTATGCATGGGGTATTAACTTTGCCCACCATGTAAAAAAGCTGAAACCAAAGAAAGATGCATCTGTTTTCAATGACAGTCTCAAGCTCTCTCCCTGCTCAGCTGCATCAGCTCTACTAGTAATGATCATAAGCACTAATATCACTGGGTTTTGCTCCCTCGCAGCACATCTCTTGTACAGATTTGTAAATGTGGCTCTGATGGCAGGACTACCCATTATGACTCTGACATCAAGAGGCCGATACACACTTCAGGCTTGGGTTGATTATCTACCTTTGAAAGAATCTTTCTCAATATTAATCAAATTGGCCCGCTCCCAGCAGAAAAGCACTAATGCCTACCACAGACAACGCACACCCAGCCTTGATTCTGCCCTATAGGGGATCTAATATGGATCTAATGTAAGATGCACAGTAGAGGAAAGAACTGAATGTTCCAAATGGCTTCAAAGGTAACAGCAAAAAGCATGTACGTACATAAAAGTACAGTAAAGTAGCTTTGCTTGCATAAATCCCATTGGAACTGCATATAAGTTTTGTCTGTGGGATTCTTCTATCACTGATAATCACCAAGGCTGAGGGGACTAAGGGTAGAGCAGGGCCAGCTCCTTCAGTCCCACCTTGTTGGTAAGAAAATTAGCGTGCCTACAGCTTACAATTTTCAAAACTGTTTCAGAATTCATGCTGGTTTATGACTGATTCTGCCACTAAGAGTTAACATGGCTTTCCCCCCCCCCCTCTCTCTTCACTTACTAGCAACAAAACTTAAAAATTCCAAATGACCCTCCAGAATTTATATAAAATCTCCATGGCCCAGGCTGCCTTTCACCATGACATTTCCCTGGTAAGGCAAGGACTCTAAAATGCCTTTTTTCCAGCACTTTGGAGAAGGAGCCATTCCAGAAATTTCCCAATTTTAGGACATTCTCCAAGAATAAACACAATGTTTGACATGTAAAAGTGATGCTGTTTTTATTAGGACAGTCAATGAAACATCAGCAACAGGCATGGGAGAGAAGATTGCATGTCTGAAGAATGTGCCTATCTCAGAGATTTAAAAGGAAGCCAATTAGAGTCCAACATCATACACTCACTCAACATCTCTCCCAAATGAAGTTACTAATCCCAAGACATGACTTGTTAAAGCAGCACTGCAGCCTTTACTTAACAACTGGAATCCCACTGCCGTAGGGAGTCAATTACTACTTTAGCAGCAGCCACTCTTGCTGACCTCAGGAGCTGCAGAAGATACTTTCTGTGGGGAGCTGAGAGAAAGAAGGGTGTCCCAAAACACCTCTGTAGAGAGAAAATGGCTGTGAACCAAGTCTCTCCGACAGTCCAAATGTGTGACAGGGGCTAGCATGCAACTGGATTCCAGGACAAGCCAGCAATGTGGCCTCTGCAGCACCTGCTGGTTTTCTTCCTCTGACAGCAGGGATTCAGATTAACCAGCAGAACCTGGACCAGAACAGCCTTGCTGTTGGTCATAAGACACAGCACCACTGCTGGAGCTCTAACACTGGACTGCTGGGAAGATACAAGCAGCTCAAGAGCTGCTGAGGGCACACAAGCTTGGCCACTCTAGCAGGATCCATGCAGAGAAATACTGCATGTTATGGAAGATGTTACTTCCAAAGAAACCTAGTTGCCTTATTTTGCACCAGCTCCAAAGATTCCTTCACAGCAGGGTCCCTGAGACTGGAGATTCCTTAATGGCCTTGAATGGTGAACTGGGCTGAAAGGAACATCTCTGACTTCACCCCAGTGCCTGAGAACGGGTGGCACAGGTCACAGATGCAGCCTCGACAGAAAAGCCAAAATACGCTGCTCGCAGGCATAAGAATGCATACCAACCTGTAATGGAAATATGATTCTATCCCTCTTCTCTTCCTAGAAACTAAATGCTAATCTTTCATTGGTCTTAAGGGAAAAAAAAAAAAAAAAAAAGCCCAAATCAGCTCTTGCCTAACAAGTCAGAAATCTTGCCTGGAAAAGCAAGATGAATCAAACCAATTTTATCATGAAAGAAGGAAGGAGCACAGTGGCTTCATACCTTCTAAAGCAGTGGATGTGGGAGCACATCAGCTGAATCAGGCCAAAAAAATATCAGATAGGAAGCAGAGCAATCTCCTGAACAGATTATACTAAGAAATGGGTCCGGCTCCAAGGCTATGAGAGCAGAAATAGCTGAGACTGAATTGCTGGGGGAAAATAGCCCAAACAACCAAACAACCAACAACTGAGAACAGAGATCTTCGTCATTAATTGGTTGGAAACATTCCAGTTATATGATTTACGGAAAGCAAATTTGGAGTGCCTTAGCATGGATCAAAGAAACATTAGTGTTAATCTCTGTCTGTATGTAGGGGAAAAGGTCACAGCTGGGGCTAGCCTGGTTTTTGTGTTTGTTTCTGTGTCCGTCCCCCCCCCCCAAGCATGACCAGACCACATCTCTGGGAATTCACCACCACCAAAACGGTACCGAACCGACCACCGCCTTCCACGCCCTAAACCCCGTGGATATAACCCACAACGCGAGGGCTGCCCCCCAGGAGCTCAAGATCCCTTCACTAGCGACCCCCCTGCTCCCCCAGCCGGCAGCAGAGCCGGTGGGCTTCGGTCTGACCCCCCGGTCTAAGGGGGGGCCTTGTACAGCTCGCTCCCCTCCCTCTCCCCTCAGGATTCCCTTTCTTCGGGGGGGGACGGGGACGGACGGACGGACACACAAGACCCACCGGGGCAGGCGGTGGCTGCCTACGGCCCGGCCCCGCGGCGGCCCGGGGACCTTCCCGCAGCCTCAAGGAGAGCCGCGACGCCCGCCCCTTCCTTCCCTCCCTCCCTGCCTGCCTCCCTCCCTCCCGTGACTCACCCGCCCGCTCCCGCCGGGGACAAACCGCCGGCGCCCAAGTCACCGCCCCAGCTCCCCCAGGGGCCTCCCCACCACGAGCAGGCCGCCTCCCGCCCGCCGCCGCGCCCCAACAACAGGCGGGTCGGACAGGCCGCTACCTCCCCGAGGAAGGCGACAGGCCCAAGCCCTCGCGACAGGCCCAAGCCCTCGCGACAGGCCCAGCCAGGGCGGCAGCAGGTCTTAGTCTCCCTCTCTCCCCCCCCGGCCGCGCCGCAGCCCTCCCCCTCGGACCCTCTCTGGGGCTTCTGCCCCAGGAGCGCCCACCAGAGGACCGGCGACCCCCCCCCCCCCCAGCCCCTGTCCGTTCCCCCACCCCCCGCGCCTGCGCGGCGCTGCCACCGCTCCCTCAGCAGCTCCGGCCGCCCCCACCTCCAGCGATTTGAATATGCTAATGAGGCGGTTACCAGCAGCCCTATGGCGGGGCCAGGGAGGGGTCACGTGCGGCGGGGACGTGTCCTTGGGAGGCGGGGCCCGACCTGCCCAGCCTGCCTTAAAAGCGGGCGGCGAGCGAGGAAGCGCCTCAGTCAGAGCGAGAAAAGTGCCGGGGTGGTGGGGTTGCGGCTGCTCCGCCCGAAAACTTCTGAGTAACATCAACAGGGGGAGGGGAGGGCGGGCGGCGGTGGAGGAGGAGGAGGAGGAAGGTGGTGGAAGTGGTGGTGGTGGGGGGGGAAGGTTAGCAGCAGCGCAGCCCTATCCGCCTCTCCCTCATAAACCAGCCTGTGTCGGGCTGAGCAGGCCCCTCACACAAAGGAGGGCAGGGCAGGCAGGGCTGCCCCCCCCCCACACCTTCCTCCCCCCTCCGCCTCGGCAGAGGGGCAGCGGGGAGGCGCCCTTCCCTGTGCAGAGCACTCACAGCCACTTACTCCTCTCCTGTCCCCCGTCTTCTTCTCTTCTTCCTACCCTTCCTCCCACCCCGCCCCGCCGCTCTCCCCTCAGCCCCTTGCTCGCTGTCCATGTAGCCGCCCGGCCGCCGGCCCCTCCGCACTATGCCCATCTTACTCTTCCTGATAGACACGTCCGCCTCCATGAACCAGCGCACCCATCTGGGCACCACCTATCTGGACATAGCCAAAGGCGCTGTAGAGACTTTCATGAAGGTACCGGCTCTGCCTTTGCGAGAGGAGGCGAGAGAGAGCGAGAGTGGCTGCGCGGGGAGGGGAGGGGGAGGCAGGGCGCGGGGGGCAGCCTGGGCCGGGGGCGCGGGGCGAGGGCGGGCGGGAGGGGAGTGCGTGTGTGTGCGGGCAGCGAGGGGAGGGCCGCGCCGGGCTGTGCCCAGCCGAGCACGGGGTGGGGATGGGGGTGCTCCGGCCTCTTGGCTCACCCCTCTGCTTTGTCGTCCCCTCCACCCTCCCCCCCCCTCCGCGCCGCAGCTCCGAGCCCGGGACCCGGCCAGCAGGGGAGACAGGTACATGCTGGTCACTTTCGAGGAGCCACCCTACGCGATCAAGGTAACCCCCGCTCACCGCCCGTTCCCGTACCTCCCCCCAGCTCCCCCCCCCCCTCCCGCGGCCTCCTTCCGGCCCCTCCGCGCCGCTGCTGGCGGCTGCCCCCCCGCCCGCCTCGCCCGGGCTGCCGGCGGTCCGGGGGAGCTCGGCACACGGGGGCTCCGACGGCGGCGGCGGCAGCCCTGACATCATCATGGCCGACATCTTTTTTTTTTTTTTTCCTCTCTGTAT
>JAOTQQ010000001.1:178116002-178162918 GCA_026546715.1 Gallinago undulata | reverse complement strand
GGGGGGAGAGGAGGACGGACGGACCGCGTGTTATGCGTATCACTTCCACTCACCTCAGGCGCTGCCCCCCTCCACCCATCAAGCCCTCGAGGGCAGTGGCGGGGGGGCGCGGCGCGGCGCGGCCCGGCCGCCCCGCGTCCCCGCCTGCTAACCGCGCTCTCCCGCCTCGCCCCCACAGACCGGCCGCTGCTAAGGAACAGGCGGCGGTGTAAAGACCAGTAAGGTTTGTGCATCGGTGACTGCACAGAAATTTTGCCTGTGGAACAAATCAGAAATCTTCATTTGACAGATGGGGAGGTCTAAGGTTTAAGAGAAGTATATCTTTTCCAGCTCTGTGGAACAACACTAAATATTAGTAACTTCTGAGGTGTTTTGTTAGCATTTGTAGTGAGCAGCGTGCTGCATGGAAGGCACTTGGTAGCCTAACAGGAAAGCAAAGCTCATATCTGGGTAATAAGTCTTCTCACATTTCTCTTTTCAGGCTGGCTGGAAGGAAAACCATGCAACGTTTATGAATGAACTGAAAAACCTTCAAGCTGAAGGACTTACGACTCTTGGCCAGTCCCTAAGAACAGCTTTTGATTTATTAAACTTAAATAGATTAGTAACTGGCATAGACAACTATGGGCAGGTAGGTTGACCGTGGTAGGTTAAGAGGTGGAAAAAATCATAAAACACAAACTTCCCAGAGATAACGATTAGGTAATTGTCCAAAGTGGCATCTTCATGAAATACTCAATATGAGGGCTTCTTCAACAGTAAGCAGAACTCAGATAGAAATGCAGTTGACTGGCTATAGTTTGATACCCAACTTTTCTTTCTTTTCTTTTCTTTTTTTTTTTTTTTAACTTAAGTTATTCCTCAGTTTTTGAACTGTGATATAGCCTCCAAGTTGACCTTCTCAGTTAAACTTTGAGGTTTTTTTGTATCAAGTCTGTGTTTCAGAAACCTTAGCTGGTGGGCCTGATGGGGTCATGAGGACTTTGCTTTCTTTATACAGTGCTCTATAATCAATTAGGTACAGTTTGGGAGATGAGCTGTTTTTCTAACAACACTGCATGTCCAAAAGAACCGAACAGAGCACAACTTTTCAAAACCCTGTTCTTTCCAATGAGTTTCCAGTTCTTTCCAATTAATTTACTACAGCTTTTCTCTGCTGTGAGGACAGGACATCCGTATACCTGTATTTTTATATATGTGCCTGTTGTATCGGATCCTTGATAAGCTGTGCTAAATTTCTATATTGCTGCTATCACTTTAAAACAGGAATTCTTTTTGGGGTGGGCCAGCCTTCTCTTGCTCAGTAGCATGAGTTGCTGAAAGACAGAAACTCGAGGTTAAACACGAGCTTTAGGAAGCATACCCAGTTCTTTCTGGCACTGGATCAAATCCTGGATTTGTTTTACATAAAGGATGATACTAGTATTGGGCAAAGTGTATCATGTATTTTTCATGTGGGACATACTAACTTGATTCTCCTCTTTTTAATTTGTTGTTAATGTGTAATACTCCCTCTACTATCTAAGGATTAGTTACTGCTCTTGGTATTTAGCATGGGAACGTGGTTGTGAAAATAAGTCCCCTTTCCCCCCCTCCCCTTTACAGTCTAAGCAGAGTCTATGTGGTAACATGCCATGTTTATTTGGGAAGGAAATTTCTCTCTCTCATATTGCATTGTGTGGCTTTGCCACTAGGTGATCGAGTGAGCCTAAACATTTTTAAAATGCCAGTTTAGTGATGAAACTTAAAAAAAAGGTGCTAGTTCCACACACATGGTTATTTTTTTGTCTATTACCATCTGCTGTCCTTTTATACATCTGTGTGCTAATCCTTCCCATTTTCTGATGTTTTTGTTTAGTTACATGAACTATATGAAGCTTTTTTGAACACTTAGTACTGTAGGCATACACATGAAATACTTGCTCTTTCCCGTTGCTACTGATTATTATAACACTCTAAACCCCTAATGTGTCAAGCACATTAAACCCATGTCACATAATTTGCTGTAAGTGAACCAGCAGTGCTCAGCTACTCAATCAAATGGGCAGTTGAGTCCTCATGACTGTTTTCACTCACTGGTAGTGTTCATTACTGCAAATAGCTGCTCTTTTGTCTGTGGAGCATTGACTTTTTCTTTGTCTGATCTGTTTTGGTGACAAGTCTCTATCTGGGCTTGAATCCACCCTTGCTTATGCATGTTTTTTGCTCTGTTCCACATGTGGAGCTGGCTGTTGAAGAGGTGTTCACATGTGCAGTCAGGTGACTAACTAGAAATTCTAACTCTGTTTAGTGTCTGCAAAAATAGATGAATATATTGCAAGTGCTGGGTCATCTGCTGCTGAAGTCACAGGTTCCCTTTTTGGCTACACTAATCAAAGTAGCGTATTTTCATAAATGAGATCAAATTTTCAAGCACTTAACTGGTCATTTGGTGCTTGCAGGATGAGATCCAGGGCAGTTAACTTTCCTGAACTTCACATTGGTCTTTGAGCCATGTCATGTCATCCTGTCAACTTCTTATTGCTCATGTCTAGTACCTAAAATTTGCTGAAGATAAATGGGTGTTTAAACATACATGTTATGAGAAACTCACAAATTCAGGATAATAAAAGTGACTAGAAGCTCAGTTGCATTTGAAATAATTTTCACTCAACATAAAGTGCTGATTCACTTTTTTAAAAGCAGTTACAAATATTAAGACTGTAAAATAGGAGTCATTTACTTAACTAGCATATAGCAGACATGTTTGAAGAGTGATTATCTTAGAGTGGAAGGAGAAGATAACTTTGCAAAAATACACCATTATATGATCTTAGGTGTGGTGTTCTGTGAAGTAATAAATTTAAACTTTTATTAAGCTTTGCTCTGGAAGATTTCTCTAATTTTAACACCTTTTGACTTAACATGCTTGTTTTTTTGGTGTATTGATGAGTTTCTAAGATCTGTGCTAAGGTCCACTGATTCCACCTGTGTGAATTATAAAACAGTTTTTTATTGTACCTGCAAATGACAAGACATGATACAAGCTTGATAGGGTCCTCTGATTGTGTCATCCAATGCCATGATGTCTTATCCCCCTGGTGAATATGAACTGTTTGTTTAAATGGCAGTGTGACTCACTATACTTGGTTTCTTTCAAAGTAGACCGGAGTTCTCCATCAGCTGACTTCCTGAACAAGAGTGATGGCTGAACGGTCATTCTGAAATTGAGGAAAATCTCCTGCTTCATGTTTTTTTGCAACATTAATGATTGGATTTTTAATATGAGTATTTACGATACTACTTTTTCAGTAAATAAGAACTGACTCAGTTGCTCATGAAGATTGAGTTACCAAGTGTATGGCTGTATTAGCTAATCCCAGTATCTCACATTTAAATCTTAAAGGGACCCTGTCAACACCTTTAGATTATCAAGAACCTGGAAGATTTTTTCATAAGCTGTTTCTGAGATTAATGCTGTCGTATGGCTATATACACCCTTTGTCTTCCCTAGGGTTGTTAGATGCACATTTTTGTGAAGCTTTTTGTCAACAACAAGAGATTTTGGAAAGCATACATATTTTAAGGTGATTATTCTTTTAATTTTTACTGCACTTTCAGATTGATAAATTCTATATTAACTATTATTGGACTCAAAAATATGTATAGGTTTTTTTCCCCGTAGTGTGCTTTGTGCTGATTATGATAGCAGAAGAATGAATCTTCAAATAGGCTGTCAGCTTTTAATGTTCACTAAAAATTGTGGTCCTCTTCACTTTCTGCATTTTTGTGGGAAGTCTTGAAAAAAATACAGAATTTGGATGTCTTCAGGAAGAAAGCAGTTTAGACACATTAAGTTCAGTAAGCGCTCACTGACATATCACACAAAACATTGTACTTCATTAGCCCAGTTTGCATTTAGCTAATTGACTTCTCTTTTTCGTATTTACCCCGGTTCAGCTTCTCCATTGTTTCAGTCTGAAATACCAGACCTTTTACTAGCAGATTTTCTACCCTCATGGAATACATTCCTAAATCTTATAGCTGTGGCTTGTTCAGCTGTACGTTTGAAGTCACAATTTAACTGAATGGTTTTGAGTGAGGTAAACATGCAATTTGTTATAGTTGATGAAAGGGTTAGATACTAATAGATGTGTTTCTCTTTCTGTGAAAACAGAAAACATAATGTAGCTGTTTTTATAATACAGCAAAAATGTAAACAAATGGTTGAATTGAATTATTTGCAGTTCGTAGTTAAGTTTCTAAGACCAAGCTCTGAATCTAAGGCAGGTAAAATATGTCCCAGTGGTGTTTTGCTACTCACATGCAAAGGACCAACATAGTGCTACCAAAACTTGAATCCGATGGATGTTTGAAATTGCTAAAGCTCTGATTCTCTGATAGCCTGTGTGTTTCACCTTGCCTATTTTTATTTGCCTGACAAAGGTCTCTTACTGTTTTTTCAGCAGTATTACATGGAATGAGGTTTGAGAGGATAAAATGTACTTCAGTGGATTTCAAAGTGATTGAGTTGATGTTTCAAGGTATTCCAAATTTTTTCAGGGTGAAACTTCCTTTTAATATTGTTGCTAGAAATGGCGCTTTTCAATAACATAAGCTTTTTATGACCTTTTTATCTCACTAGAGTATCTTGCACATACTCTTCAGAATCATAATTATTATTGATATGGTAAAACTGGCTTAGAGATGAGTTTTTGACTTTTAAACAAATTTGGTGTAACAAAAGCACCTACTAGCTTAGGTGTTTTGAAACAGAAAAGCCAACTATAGTGCTTCTGTAATCCAAGTGGATTTGGGATAGGTATTTTTCATTCACAGTGATGAATAAGGTACCCTCTGGATTTAGACTCGTACAAGAAACACTGTTATGAGGACTTCCCAGGCTGTGTGCAGTCTTGGTGAAAGCTTTTTTTTCTGCAGTACATTTCATGTATGTACAAAAGCGTAAGTAAGAAATTTTGAAACGAACTAAAATCCAAATGGAATTCAACAGATTAAGAAGACACATATTTCTGACCTGAAAGTTGGAAGGTGTTCTGCATATAATGGCATTGTTTTTAAACACCACTTTCCCCCCCCCCCCCGGGGGTTTTATTCATACCATGTATGACCATCAAACAATCTAATCTTAGGTTAACTACTACTTCATAGTTCTCTCTCAATATATTGTAGCTACAGTGACAACATTGCTGATAATTTCACACAGTAAAACTTAGTGTTGGTCTGTAGAGAACAGTATTTTGCCATAATGGCTTAAATACTATAGTTTTCCAAATACATGTAAATAGCATCCTTAGGAGATCAAGTCTAATTGTGCTTATAGGCACATGGGAGGTTTATTTTTAAGTCCCATATTGTAGACTGACACATATTTTGTCTAAAGATGTGCTGAGCTTAAAAAAACAATAATCACAAATATGAAATACTGTCCCCTAACATTGCATACATTATGCTTTTGCAGTGAAACATTCTGTTTTCTTTAAATTGTTGAGCAGTTTATTTTCCAGTTGTTTCTTGAGGATGGTTACTGGATTTCCTTGCTTTCAAAAGTCAGAATTCTTAGGGTATGACTTTTATCTTGTCATTCTGGGGCTATAAACACTGCACTGGAATGGCCTGTGTTGCCTGTGGAACCAAAGTTTGGGTTAGCATTTCCTGTTTTGTCATGCTGGCAGTGGTGGCACAGGCAATTTGCGTTTCATGTTGGTAGAGGGTAGAGCTTTACACTTCTAGAGCAGCTCTCCTAATTTTTCCTGCCTCCCAAAACCAAATGGGGCAATTTCAGACAGTAGAAAATAACATAGCAAGCTTAAGCATGGTAATGGCAGAAATACATATAAGAAGTGATTTGTCATAGACTCCTGCTTTCTGTGGAATAGAGGTGGTTTTAACATAAACCTACACCCCTGTTATGGCAAAGGTGTATATGAAGTGCTGGTGAAAGTCAGTTTTTCTCACCTCCTACGTGATGAAATTAAGCATATTGCTTCAAACTTCTACCTTTTAGGCTGTAACCTTTAAACATGCCGTCTTGTCCACCCTTGAAATGTTTGTAATTTTTAGTTTTGTTTTATAGTATCCTGTAATGAGAACTGTGGCAGGCATTGTTGCAAGGTTGCTTTCATGTTGCAAGGTGGAACTGCTTGCCTTTTGGCCTTCCCAGAGCAACAAAGTTCACTGAATGTCTAAATAATAATAATCATATCAGACTCAAGTGTTCTTAAAATCACTTGTCTAGTTGTAATCCAGTATATTTTTAAAGAATAATTTAAAAGTTAAAACAAGCTTACTTTGTTTTTTTCCCATGGAAATGATCTCATCAGTTTGTTTCACTAGCAGAAAGAAGTGAGATGCTTCCTTGTGTTCTGAATATCAAATATGCTTTGACCGCTTTGAATCTTTAGGTGCTCGGTTTTTCAATAAATTTGATTTGGAAGGGACAGTGCTATAACATGTTCATTGTGGCTTTGATTTTGAAGGGTTGGGTGAGCGCGTTCGTGCTGCCAAAGCTTAAGCAGATGATAGAAATGTCTGTCTCTGGCTGATATTCTTGGATTCACTGAAAAGTAATCAGAGAAAGTCTTGAGGACTGTTAGGAGTACCAAAATTTTATCTCTTGGCTTGACTTTCTATCTGCCTCAGAGGTTCATTTGCCTCAGGTTGTTACAGACTCCTTGGATTTACTAGATTTCTTATTTTGGGTGCTTAAAGGCATGTGCCCCACAGTGGAAGTATTCTTGTCTTTTTGAAATATATTTGCAAGTTATCATCCAATTGTCAGGGAGGCAAGGCAAATACATATAGATAAAGCTGGGAGTTTGGTTATCTTGTTTATCTTTTGAAGCCCAAGTATTTTTTTTTTTGTCAATGTCGTTATGTTTATTCTCTTGAAGCTTGTTTTCACTTTTCCTACTGAATAGTTGCATTCAGTCTTGGATTTTTGTTGTAGACAGTCCATATCTCTGAAGTTTGAAGGGAAGGACTGTTATTTGCGTATGTGTCTGAGTTTTAATTCAACTGAGCCTCAGTTGAAACTGATCATGTTGCTTCAGAGTCTTGCTGTTGCTTTTTTCTTGTAGCACAGTCTGTACCTTTAACAACACAGTGAGTTTTCTATTTCCTAGAATATTCCCTTATCTGCATGTCCCACTTAAAGAACATAATAATGTTTCCACTTCATGTTGTGATTTTAGTATCATATTGTCTGTCCCTTGTTTCAAGTTGTTTTCACTTGTTCTTTATGCAAAACGTTGGAATTTCATAGAATTTGTGAGTGTTAGTATCTGGCTAATACATAACTCTTATCAAATGTCCACTTTGTATTGTGTGATTATCATGCTAATTTTAATTTTCCAAAGTGTAGCCCAGTCTCATTTAAAGAAAAATTAATGTTGCAGATAGGAGAAAATGCTTAGATGTGGTTTTAGGATAAATTTTTCGTATGTATTAAAAGATCCTAAATTTTTTAATTTTTTTTTTTTTTAAATGGACTAGCCTGTGTGCCGTAAGAGATTTCTGATGATCCTGTAGTATATTTCTGTGATGTCTACAAAGGATATCACATGTTCATGAAGTATTTTCCATGTACCAGAATATTTTTACTATTACAATTCTGAATATTGACAGCAAACAGGGTTTCAGGTTCTCTATCACTGCCTGTAAATTTTATTTAAAAAAATGCTGGAAGGGATATATTTAATCATTCTAGTACTGTAAAGTTGTCCCCTTATAGACTGGATTTTTCAAAAATGTATTGTATATGCAATTTCAGTCTTAGATTAATAAGAAATCAAGTATCTGTTACCTAAGCACCTGTTGCTTCTAGAGACAGTGTCTTTGCCTCAGTTAATTGATTTGTCCTAGCTTTACATAAATCTACAGTCTACTATAGGTTTAAGCCTACATTTTTTCTAGTAGGTAAACTAGGTTAGTGCCTACAGCTGAATTAAAATAGGTAAGAAGTTGCTGGCTGTCAAGATATGATACAAACCTTAGTCAGGAACTTTGTATGACTATGCTTGGGCCATTGAATATATAAGACTTCTGGTTGTATGAGAGGACAAGAGGATTTGTCAAAATCTGATCCTAGTCTAGTTGTTCTAATAGGGTGGTAAACATGGGTCTTGCAGCAGTGCAATGGGAGATAACTAGAATAGCAGGTAAATGTGCTGATTGTGTCTGACATAGTTCCACGTCTTTAACATCTGAGGTCTTTTAGAAGACTGGTCTAGCAGGAGCTGTGGTGCAGGTGAGGTCTCTAGTTATGGGGTTTTGACAGTAATTCAAGGACTTGCATATTGAAACTAAGGCTGAGTGTTGTCTTGTTGACTTGGCCAGGAAACTTCTACCCAATTAATGACATCTGATGTCTGCTCAGTGTAGTCACTCCCATTTCCTTTAATTTATAGGTGTTTTATTTTCTATCTACATGTAACTGCTACTGCTTTTGGAGAGCAGGGTATTAATCTGATGCCATCTAATAGTAATGTTTGAGGATAAATTACCTGAATGCACCGCACATTTTGTCAATGTCTCCTTGAGCCAAAAAGCTACATTGAGCAAATCACGAATATTTGTCATTGGAATCAGTTTAGTGCACTATTGTTCTTTTTTGATGCTCAGCATACATTATGGTGTCTCATGTTCTCATAATTGTGCCAAACATGCTCCAAGTTGTGAGTGTGATTTCATGTTGTAAAATAAATCGGTGATTGATCCAGATCCTTAATAAGCGGGACTGTTGACCTGTAGTTTGGAGTCTGTTTTAGAACAGCTGAGTTGTTCCTGCTGTAGCGGTGATAAAACTGCAGGAGGGAGTTGTGGGGAGTCTTGGGGCAGTTATTCAGAAGAATTGTCGTATGTTTGTGAATCAGTAAGCTGCTTTCAGTCAGGTGGTTAGTACTCTGGGTTGATAACCCCCCAAAAGGTGGGGAGAATTTTGTAGAGAACTCTTTGTTTTTCTCTTGGGTGATGTGTTTGGGGCTTTTTTTGGTGTTCCTTATTTTTTTTTTTGGTGTGGTTGTTTTGTGTTTTGTGGTGGGTTTTTTTTGGTGTGCTTTCCCTACTGGGTGTGCTGGCAACTATCAGATTCGTTACCCTTCTCCAGTATATGGAGAACAGAGGCCTGGCTTACTCTGAATTGCATTGAGCCAGGACCAGCTATGTAAAGTCATTGCTGTGAAGCAGAAAGGCTGCAGTAATTAGGGACTTGATCCAGGATTTGACAAGGTCGGTTATTTTTGGAATAAAACATTCAGGAATATTTTTAGGAAATAGGACCAAAATCATCTTTAAACCCAGATTCTTTGGGACTGACTTTAAAGTTATGTTTGGTATGGATGGTTATTTTAGCTTTTTTTCTTTGAAGTTTATAAAAGCTCAAATATAGCCATTTTTTTCAGCAGCTTGCCTTTACTATATTCAGTCAAACAACTTCAGAAACCACCAGAATTTGTTAGTTGATTCACCTAATTTCATATGATTTCAATAGTGATTCATTTACTAATCTGTAATAAGGTGGATATTTTTTTTAAGTAACAGTTTCCATTGCCTTAAAAATAAGGTACAAGTTTTCACCACTGTTTATTTGCTGCTTATATATTTCAATTTATTTTAATGTATGGAAATTTAAGCTCTTCCCTTTTTGGGATTGTCATGTATCTGTCATATCGGTGCTTAGGTGCTTCAAATGTCAGTGACTTTTTGTTCTTTTTCATTTGAATGCTGTTCTTCACAGTTTAATTACTTGCTGGAATTCACTGTATTTGAAGTCCATTCTATGTTTGCTTTTTTTTTGTTTGTTTGTTTTTGAGAATGTCACAGTGTAAGATTCAAGGGCTGAGTTGTTTTTGAAGCTTACCAAGGACCTCATCTAAATTGGAGCAGTTAGAAGTTAATCAAGACGTTACCACTTATATAATATGTTATTTAGAACTCAATTAAATTTGTTCTTAGATGAAAGAAACAGGACAAACCTCTATACTAAACTAGCATTTTTGAAACTCTGTGACTTAGTAATGTTGGGAAATCTATGATTTAGGCACATGAAGACAACATCTTGAGATTTTAACTTTGATGTCTTAGTAAATCCTATCATGTATTCATCATTACATTATTGCTGAGTATGAACATAGTCTAAAAGTGCTCCCTTGACATGCATCCCTTCTGTTGTCACATGTGCACTATTCAATATGGAGATTTTGTATACCAGAATGATCATTTCTTGCATTAGATCTCCTTTTGAGGCTCTTCGGGTTGTTTTTTTGGTTTTCTTGCAGTTAGTTTTGGTTTTGTTCTTGGCACAAACTTTTTGAGTAGAATTTCAAAATGACTGAAGTTGCGCAATTAAATAGTCTTTAAGCAGTACATTCAGTGCCAGACTTGCAAACTCAGAATGTGTAAAGATATGAGCATGTATAAAAATGATACGAAGGACAGAGAATTCTTTTGTTGCATGTTTCAAGATGGGTATGCAATGAAATCATTGCCTATAGAACGTAAACTTGCAAGCTCAGGCAAAGCAAGCAGCTGATATGCTTAAATATATTTCTGTCATTTTTATTTTTATTTTTTTTTGGACAAAGGGTTTGTTGTCTCTTGTGCAATTCATCTAGCTCTTATTTCTCTGTAGTATTTTTAATTTTAGAAGTGATATCTGACTGGATCTTTGGGGTTATTTTTTTTGCTGTAGGGCTTTCTGCCTGGGCCAGACATGTATAAGATCACATATATTTGGAGCTCCAATTGTTAATTGAAGCCATAAATGGTTATTTGTTTAGAAGATTATTTTATTTTTTTAAAAAAATGTGTAGGAGCAAGATACTGAGGAGAAAATTACTTTTTTCATCCCATTTATGTTCCTAAGTGCCTTAAATTTGCTTTTCTTAAACAGAACTTACATAGCTTGTGTTATAGAGATACTAGTTCTTACAAGAATGCTCCCTTCATTCTCATATTCTGTAACTGGTGTGTTGAGGAGTTTAATTTCTGGCATGGCGTTAGGAAAAGTCGGCTGTTGCACTTGTGTTCTGCTTCAAAGACATTTTGCCAGCTGGTTTGGTTTTTTGTTGTTTAAGGCTACAACTTGTTTGTTCCACTCACCTGAAATTCAGAAAACTTCAGTTGTACCACCCAATCAACCGCATAAATGCATGTCCAAAATTAATTTTACCTACTGCTAATCTGTAGTGCCAATAAGGGATGAAGCAAAACCCATGTAACTGCCTTATAATCCTCCATAGACATTCCAAATAAGAAACTGTAA
The DNA here is from genome assembly GCA_026546715.1 of Gallinago undulata. Taxonomy (NCBI): domain Eukaryota; kingdom Metazoa; phylum Chordata; class Aves; order Charadriiformes; family Scolopacidae; genus Gallinago; species Gallinago undulata. Next base: position 178,151,655 of record JAOTQQ010000001.1, on the reverse strand, counting down.
TTAGCGCATGTCTTGGGCATTGTAGTAACTCTTACATATTTGCAATTTGGTTAACTAAGCAATTGTCTAGGACATGAAAAATTACTTTATTTATAATGACCTTGCTTTAGCCTATAGGGAAGGACGGCTGTACGTGTTAGGTTAGGTTATGGAATAACCTAATAGGTAATTAATAATAATAATTTTTACTAATAATTAATAATAGGTAATTAATAATAATAATAATAGGTTAGGTTGTGTTAGGTTTTGGAATCTCCTCACCTCATGGAGGAAAGGTCTTTTTTGGTAGCCATCCTTACTGCAAAGTCATTGCCATTGGTACCCTGACTTTCAGAGAGTGAATAAGTACAGGAGAAATCTTGACTGCTTGAGCAGCGTTTTCCATTTCCTTGGGGGAAAAGCTGGTGAGTTAATGGAAGAATGAGTTCAAACCTTGATAGATCTTAGTTTCTTAAAACTCTGTTTTTAAGGTCTTCTCCAAAAGATGAAATAATTTGTGATGGAATACTGTTTTTTAGCTTCAAAAGAAAAGGGAATGTGTGTGTGTAATACAGTTGAATGTTTATAGCTGAGCCCTCCAAAAGGTAGGCAATTGGCAGCAAAAAAGGGAGAAGTGGAATGTGCTGTCCCTTGTGTCATGGGAAACCATGAACTAACTGTTGGATTAAATCATGAGGTTAGGGTTCAGGGACTGATTACTTCTTATTTGTACTTGCACAATAATTTAGGATTTTCTAGGTTCTAGGAAAGAAGTATATACTTGCTTCTGTGTATTTTAAGATAGTATTAAAACACAGCACGCCTCATGTTTATCTCCTTGTTTGTTACTCGGTCACCTCATGCAAGGAGATAGATTTTATTAACTTGTGCCCCCTCTGCTGGCTAGTTTTCCAATTACAAAGTGAAAACACAAGTTTACATAGGTGAGGCGTGCTATTTCGGCCAAACATCAATTTATACAAGTCCCTTTTATTAGGGTAAAACTACAACAAAACCCATGTGAGTCTTGATTTGTGAGAGTCAGTGACGGTGTTGAGAGTTAGTGTTTTCGTAGTACATAGTTGTTGTCATGGGCTCAGTTAGGACTCCTTCAGTATTTGTCAAACCAGTTTTCTTTCGCTTGTCCCTCAGCTGAAGAGATTTGGTGTTTTTACCTATCCTGTGTGTGTATATTGTTTCATATACAGAGGAACTAGATCTTTGGATCTATGGAGGGCTACACTTCGAGCTTCTAAAACCTGCTGCTATCATCTGCATTTCTGATCAGTCATGTTCCCCTTAAGGTGTAGAGCACTCTTCTTTTAGGTGTACTAAGGGGCTCTCTCAAATTACCTTTAACAGCTGATTAATTTACCTGTGTTTTTCCTGAAACCTGTCTTTTCTGCCTACTATGAAGGGGGGATAGAGCATAAGTCCTCCTGTCTTGGATACTGCAGGGAGAGCTAAAAGGTTTTAAGTATTATGATGGAGAATATGTGTCCGTACTGCGGATGTTTGTGGACTAGTGTTAGTAGTAAAAATCCTCCTGCTGTCCTGCAGCCCTTTCATAGAAACACTGGGCATTTTTTCTTTGTGGTAGTGTAATTCCTAGAATAGTGTTTCATTAGATTGTTTTGTAAGATCTGGTGTCTGTCTTTGCCATTAATCATGCATTAAGGGAGATTTCTGGTTTATATTAACATTTCTTTTGTGACTTGAAAACTTCATAACAGACTTCAAGACACATCCTGTGTAAAACTCAAACTGGTTAGTGTGGCTTTCATTGAACTTTCTTCTGAGGCTTCTGAAAGTGATCTTGAAATACATGCATGCTACGAGTACCTGATCATCCAATAGTAAGACAGAACTTCTACCACTGCAAAACTACATTATCTATTTAATAATCAACATCATCAAGGGAATATATCAAAATCTTACAGACAGCAAAACAGATGAGTTAGCAACTTTCTTTGTGCATGCAGCCTGGCTTGTCAGAGATCTTAATACCATACAGAATTCCAGTATGTTCTTCAGCTCTTATTCAGGCTGAAATCACAGAAGTCTCTAAGACCCAAGTGTTTCCCATTCATGGGGTTCTAAAACAGCCATAACAAATAAATACAGTTTCCAAGCTGTTTTTATCATGCAGGTTTGGTCACTTGGATGACACCATGATACAGTTCAGAGGTGCTGTGTTTTTCAGTCTGGACACAGAATCATGGAGCTCTTATGGCATATCCTGTGAGAAGTCACATTGATCAAAGCAAGTGTTCTGATAGAGTCTGACTGCCCTTGCTCTTTGCTCCCCTCTCCCTTCTCCCTCTCTCCCCCCTGGGTATTCTTGCTTGCATTCTGCCGGGTCACACAGTTTAATAGTGTGTTTGTGCTAAATATTAATTAAATGATATGCAGCATAACTTCATCTGGGAAAGTTTCCATTTAAAGACATTTTGCTTCTTATCAAGTAGTAGGAAAGAATTTACTAATCTACTGAAGTAGAAAGCACATTCATTCCTGAGTACTATAGTGTGTACATATATGTGCATGATTACTGTGCATGTCTACATACATTTGAAAAAATCTTAAAATAGTTTTTGGGAAGAGTTATATTGCCAATTATGAATTCACTGAAGTACTACTATGATGCCAGTGTATTCAGCTGTGTGGGTGACTTGGGAAACAATTGTGTGAATGCATAAAATGCAATTGATTCTATAGGTCTTCAAAACTACATTGCTTGGCGCTGCGGGGATAATAGAAAATGGTCAAAATTGCTGAAAATGCAAGTGAAACAAGAAAGAAGTTGCACAAGATGCTACAGTTCTTATGTAGCATAGAGCATCTGTTAAATACCTCTGTCTACTTGACTGATAGTGTTCTGCCTTGAGCAATGAAGGGGAAAGTATCTAATAAATGTTAAATTAATATTTTAGACATTTTATGATTTTGCTAAAGCATAACTGAACTGAAGTTCCTAAGATACGAAAAGCAAGTGAAAACTATGATTGATTTGGACAATCTGTTTTAGTTTGTTAAAATTCAAGTTCAGTGTTTCAGTATTTTTTTTAGCTGTTATCAGTTTAAAATAGTAGCTTTAAAGCTAATAATTTTGCCATCATTTTGACTTCACATTTCATTTTAAACTATTGTTTTTGAACAATGGTTGCTCACAGATTCTCATGAGCATTTATGAGTATCTTGACCTTTTAAATTCTAAAAAAGCCCTGCTTGAATCGAAAAAACTGATAGTGCACTTTTATATTTCCCGGTCAGATGACTAAATTTACTGGCAATCAGGGATGATACTTTTGAAAATATAAAGGCTCTGCTGAGGCAATAGAATGTATGATCGGTGTACAATACAACTTCTGTTAAATTTTTTGATTTAGTGAAATGAAAGTATACCTTTTAGGTATTTGATTGTGATCTGAAAATGTGTTTTTCCAAGTGATTAGTGGTGTGCTCTCTTAAAAATATGCGCTTTATTTCAGTTTACATTTATTTTTCAACTTCTAGCCTTTCTTGGGCATGAAGCTTTTGTACTACTAAATACTTCTTTTTGTAGTAGTTGCTTGTTGAACATGTCATTTTTAGTCTCTGACTTGGCCTTTTTTGGGTCATGTTTCTACATTTCTTCAACTTCAACAATACTTCAACTATTTCTTAAGTTTTTCAACACTTCTGACTCTGAAATGTCATATTTAAATGTGTGCATTGAGATAACAGTTGTCTTAAATAAGTTTTCTCTTACTGCATGTATCATAGTGTATACTTGCACATCTAAAGGCCACAATAGGTCTTGAATTGCTTTACCTGTGCACTCTGAAGAAAGAGGAAGAAAAAATAATATTCCATTAATGTATTAATTGGTCATGCTGAAACTCATTGCTAAGCTTACTTGCCTATGAAAGCGAATTCTTCTTTTTGAGAGTCTTAACCAGACAGTAACGTGTCTTGATCATTGGGTACACTTCTGGCTGGATTTGAGGGTCTCTCTCAGAACATCACGCAGGCTGGGGTGGGCTGGCGGGGCCTTTTACTGCCCACCCCGTGTGAGCGGCGAGGAGCTCAGTGGTGCTCACAGCTCTCTCTTTTGTATTTGAGCACAGAACTACTTCAGCTGGGGACTGAATAAATGGCAACCGATGTAGCTGAGTTGCTTTGTGATTTGGAACAAATAGTTGTGAAGCTGTCAAATTGTTCAAAAGAATGTGTGTTGTGTAACAGATAAGTTAGTTTTAAGGCTTTGAATCTCTTGTTTGTTCCTTTTTAGCCTAGCAAGCTTGCAAGATTGATGCTGATTTTTAAAATAACTTTCTTTCAAAAAGAGGTGTGTATGGTTTTTTGTCTCCTTGGTGCATATCTGTCCTTGAAAATGCAGATTGCAGGTGAATGAAAAAACCCTCTTGTACCATGTTGGACAGGATGATCAGCCATTAAAACCTTATGTGCTTCTTCCTTAGTGCTTTTTTTCACCACTGCTGGGAACTTTCGGAGGGAAAAGCACATTATTGAAAAGAATTTGCAGTCAGATAACTCTAGCAGCTATTTAGACTGAAAAGGATACCAAATGAGGCAATTTGCCTACAATGACATAATTAGCTGAAGTCCCTGTGAGAGCTAGTTGCCACTGAATTTTCAGCTGGAAAAATGAGTAATATTATTTAGTTTTTCCAAAATACGTGTTTATAAGCAAATGTCTTTAAAAATAGGGGTTTAAAATAAAAGTTGAAAGCAGCTTTTTCATTTACTGTAGCCTGAGTAGTGAAATAGGACTCAAACTGCAACAGCTTAAATATAGCCGTTGAGTTGCCAGCCTCCAAAATGTTTATCCACTATCAGGGGTTATAATCTGTCTGGAAACAGATAACACAGAAGAACAGAAGTATATTTGCTCCTATGCTTGTTAGAACAGGCCTAGGTAATGCTGGTTTAAATGATGAGTGATGCCCTTTTGTTTCCCAGTGTATTGGTACTGAGGCCGAGTTGATCTTTACCCTACTAACTTTAAGAACTCAGGGTTTCACACTTTCTATCTTTGACTTTCCTGTTTGGAAACATAAGATGATACTAAAAGTAGCTGCTGGATTATTTTTGGTTTTGAAATGAACAAAACCTCATGATGATTAGTTAGTTGTCAGAGTAAGTTGTAAACAGGGTTATTATTTGCACCTTGGTATGCTGAGCTGATTTCCAGTGCATTTCAGCATACCTGTAAGCTGCCAAAGAGCTGGTAATGTGTGCTCAGTCACTCACTGTTTCACTATGTAACTAAAATAACTACAGTAATTGACTTGTGCTGATTTAATTTCATATGCATCCACAATGGTGCTGCTATGTATTTTGAAGAATATGAAGATATTTCTAAGGTGTGTAAATTCACAGTGTTTTATTTTGATAGTGTATTTCTAACGGAAGAGTAATAGAAAATAATTTGATTAGATTGAAATGAAGTTCTAAAATGGTAATTGACAAAACTGCTGCTTTTTTATTCTAAAAAATTTTAAGTCTTCTGAAATTTCATTTTGTCAAATTTAGTAAAACATCTCTTGAGTTTTTTGAGAACTTATATAAATAAGAGGGCTGGATTTTTTTTTTAGGAATACCTGACAATACTGGTTTTGTATGCCTTCATGTAGCTAAGGTGAGGGGTAGGGTGGAGCTTAGAATTTCTTTTTTCTTTCCTTATAATTTCCTAATAATTCTGAGCCCAAAGGCTTAAATTTTAGATGGGTAAAATTGGTAAAGGTTGTAGTTGAAGTACAAGTGCTTAAGACAATAAAGATATTTGGATAATAGGGGTTGTGAGAGACTAAATTTTTAATACTTATATTTCAAATTGGACCAGAATATTGACCAAAAAGTATTGCTTATGACATTCTAAATCTAAAATTTTGTTGCTTTTATCAATTGACAATTTTTATAATAATTTATTAGCAATAGGATTAGAGTATTTTTATGTTCAGTATTCATGAAAATAATATCCTTTTCCTCTAGTGAGAAGCTCTGCTTTCAATATTATTTCAGTGCAATGTAATTAGCTTCCAGCTGAGATTTTGCAGTTGTGGTGAACTACTAGTTGGCAGAATAGCGTGCCATAGCTGTTCTTCAGAATTAAATAAGGCTAAATATTCTTAGGAAATTATTTTAATTAAAATTGAGTGTATTTTGAGAGTCCTTAAATTCTTTTGACTAATTGTTTAAATTGGATTAAGTTTGCTTTCATGGGAAGGATTGATCTTCACTGGTTAATTTTATTTTTGCATGTTTTTTGTCTGTAGCAATGATATGCTGTTTTAAAAGAAAATTTTAGGATTTTACTAAGGTTTGAGAAAATATTGAGCAAATAACTTTTTAATTTTTCTGTTGACATATAGTAAATTGATCACTGGAAATGTGGTGTTACCACTTTAAACTGGACACCAGTCACCAGACGTATTTCAAATTGTTAGGAAATATTTCTGTTTGAAGCACATAATTAGTAGATGATTTTTTTTTTATATTAAATGGGTTCTAAAAATGGATTTAAAAGGTCTTTTTCTTAACATCTATTAGTTCCCTCTCCATATTTTTAAGAGTAATTTATAAGCATTCATAACATAGTTTGTCTTTATAAGCAGGACTAGACTGTGGGTCTAGTTGTATTTTTCTTTATTCTTTTGTGAAGAATTAAAATGAGGCCTTAAGCTTGCCAATAGGAGAGTAGGACCCATTAAACAAAAGCTTGTGGCAACTTTTATCCAGTCCATCTTTAACCCTAGCTAGAGTGGAACGCTGCCTGGGCTCAGAGTTCACATGTGCACAGATTACTTTGGGATCCTCTTTTTCAGGAGGGACAGAAGGCTCCTAGCATTCTGAGAGTAGAAAAAAGAAGTCCCAATAGCAAACCAAGTTTATTTTGTTACGGCTAAACTAGTTGAATGTCTTGGTGGTATCACAGAATGTCTTACCTTGTATATGTTTCTGTCTTAAATGATTCATATAGAAAGTTTATCTCTTTTTTCAAGTATTTGTTTCTTAAGTCTTGCGTGCATGGTTAAACTACCTTAGTCAAAATGTAACTGGTACTATTCATGTCAGATTTTCCCCTAATACATAGAATATTAGTTCTTAACCCAGGGATCATGATCACAAGGTACTATGCAGATGCTTTAGTTGGTCACAGTAATTAAATCATACATAAAGTCAACTCTGGAATAGGGGGAATTGGAAGTATCTCTGGTTTGAAGAGTCAGTTGCTCCTCTAAACAGCTGCTAGTTTGTCAAAATACTGCAGTACACATTTTTCTTGAAGTCCTGTGTTAACCATTTTTGCCATGGTTTTATATGCATTTATTGAATACAGATATATTAAGTGTCCAGTTTTACATGGCCTAACTGCAAAAAGACTCAGAAATCCATGGCACTGTACTATATGGTATGTGAGAATAAGTACTTCAGGCCTCATGGTTTTGTGGGTGGGTATCAGTGGCTGTTTAATGACTGAACAGAAGCTTATGAATTTGATGCAGCACTTTAAATGAAATTGCCTTTTTTTTTTTTTTCCCCCTTAGGGACGAAACCCCTTTTTTCTGGAGCCAGCAATAATTATAACAGTTACTGATGGAAGTAAATTAACTACTACCAGTGGGATACAGGAAGAGGTAAGATCTGACCTCTCTTTACAGTGATGTGTACTCAGTGTTGTGGTAGAATACTGTTCTCAGTAGGAGCATAAATGACTCCTCAAAGTATGCTCATTAATAGCTTAAACTTGCATGTGTTTTTCTTTTAATTAGAAGTAATTTTATGCAATAGTATGACAAAAATCTTGAATAGCTCTTTTTGCTTATCACATGTGACAGAAGCATGTAGTACAACTATTGGCCTGTTTAGTAGACTCAGTTTGTTATTTCTGTCTGGGGATTTCATGGCTTTTCAAATATTTTAGCAGGCGAAATTGGTTTCTGTAAAGCATATGTGTCTTTAACTGGTATAGATGTAAGTTCTTTATGTATAGACCTGAATAAACATGGTGATTTCCCGAATGATGTGGCCACTAGGGAGTATGTGAAATATGTACTTCTTTCACACTGGGCTCTTACGGTGATTATAATCAAATCAGTTGTGTCTTATAATCCAAGATAAGAGCTGAAGAAACATATTTCAAATTAAATCTGTAGAGCGATTTGAAACACCAGATATATACTGGAGTACCTGCTGAGACATCTGGCAAACTCAGAGCTATAGCAAACACTCTAGCACTGAGCTGTTTAACTTACTGGCTGTTTTGATATTTTTTTTTTTCCTTAAAAAAATGGAAGTGGCCTTTAAGAATAGGGTTGGTCTGTCTCAGTGCCCATTTCATCTAGTAGTAAAAAAATCAACCAACAACAAAAAAAATCCCTTTTTCAGGGAAAAGGTTAATACCCAAAGGTCTGTCCTAAACCTTAAGTGGAAGATTCAGACTTTTCCATATAAAACACCACGCTTGACTATACAGACTAAGTTGTCATAATTGCTGTTCATTAGTTACTCCAATTTCTCCTAATACACTATTATATAACATTCTTATGGCACTCACAGAAGTTGTTTGAATGGAAAGTGGTATTTGAGGGGTTTTATAATGTATCTGAATGTAGAGGAAGGAAGTCGAATCACCTGATAATTCTATGCGGGCTACTAACAAACAGCCGTAGCCAGTAGCAGAAAGGGCATGCATGGATCCATGATATCAAGTAGATTGTCTGTATAATACCTCATTTTCATCATACTTTTTTACCCAATAAACTCTTTTCAGCTTAATCCAGTGATTGATTGGGTGTGGTCCAAAATACTGAGTAGAATAGTAGCCTCATATTTACAGTGATTGTCAGTGTGCGAGTGTTAATTAGTCAGAGGGTAGTGTGACACTTTTAGAGCTTTCTACAACATTTAGTGCTGTTAGGAGCAGAATACTGTTCTTTTTTTTGTGTTTTTTTTTTTTTTAAGAGCTAATTGGGTAATCACTTAGCTGTGAAAGTCCTTTCGTGAGGACAAGCAACTTCTCTGCTGTCAGATGACTAGCTTGTAAAATCTGACACCGACATCCTGGAGTGAGGGACACCAAGATGCTCATGGTGTGAAGCAGATGACATGTAGGTGGAGGCTGAGAACTGGGTTTGTTCAGCCTTCAGAAGAGAAGCCTATGGAGGATGTCTACCACCATCTGCAGCAGCTTAATGGGGGAGGGAGCCTGGCTCCCTTGGAGATGCACGGGGCTGACATGAGAGGCAACAGCTGCAAATTGTACCTTGGCAATTTCTGGTTGGACATCAAGAAAAAATTTAATTGTGTGGGTGACTGAGTACTGACATAGGCTGTCCAATGGTTGTGAGTTCTCCGTTATTGGAGGTGCTCAAAACTGAGGTGGACAAGGCCTTGAGCATTCAGAAGGCTCTGGACTATATAACCTTCACATGTCCCTTCTAATGTACACAGTTCTATGATTCTTTGTTCCTTTCATCTTGTTAGTTTATCGAAAATTATTTAGGTAAGAAAGCTATACTGGCTGTCATGAGCAGTTTTACTAAAAGTCAGGACTTTTTACAGCTGGCAAGTTTTTTGTGTTTCTTTTCCTTCAAATGTGGGTACAGCTTTTTCACTTTAGTCTTCAAAATGTCGTCTTAGACATCTTCTTATGGTCAGGCAACCAGTTGGTCACAGATTCACACCTTTAAATTATTATAACTGATGTTGAGAAAATGGGTTTTCTGGTGGCTGCTTTAATCTACTGAATTTAGGCTTTGCACATGTGCAGTGCTGACAGATAACTGCATGCTACGCTCGGAGTTTTAGTGTCGTAATCATGACATTGGGCCAAATCTGACACATAATGCGATGGTTGTTAAACTACATTCTAGAGATTCAGAATCTGCTCCACTAATGGTAGTGAACTATAATGATTTCTTGGTAAATGATCAAATTGCCTTCCAGAGGAACTGAAAGTGACAACTGCTCTTGCTTCCTGCAAGACAAAATGCAAGTTTGAGTGGCCTTCCATATGCATTTAAGGGATATGTATTTTACGCTCAGCAGTGGATGTGATTTATTTTTTTTTCCTCTTTTGCTGTAGCTGTACTAGTAGGAAAATCCTTAACACTATCAAAGAGCGAGGGAACAAAGCATCCAAGGTGCTCTGTCTTTCAGGGATGATTTTTGCTTTTGTCAACACGTGACCTATTGATTAGAATTTTTCTTAGTGTAGCTTGAGTGTCCTTTACGTTTGCGTCTAAAGTTGAACATGCAGAAAGGAAGCATAATTAATACAGTAACACCACCCTGAGGATAAGGAAGTTTGTTGTTGCTCTTCTGTTCAATAGCAAAGCTTTCCAGTCACTTTCAAATGTCTCTCCTGTTCTTTGGGTTTGACTTTGGAGATACTTCTCAGAGTTGGTGTTGGAAGTGGTCATAGGCCACTGTTTGTGACAACAGTGTTTTTACTTTCTGGGTAAACTTCTTACCATGAGCTAAGGCAGTATATTTTTAGTTCTTTTAAAACTTACATACAAAAGAACAGACAGTTTGCAGAAAGTCTGTGAAGCCAGAATGGAACCTGCAGATGAGTTTTCTCAAAATTTTCATTCTTACCAATGAAATCAGCTTTATCACTATAGGAACACTGTCATTTGCCTGAGTGCGAAGCAGTTAAGCTTAAATCCTCTTCCAGAGCTCTTGCTGAATTCTTCAGATCTCCACTTCCTTTGTGGAATTTAATATGGGTATTGCAGTTAAAGAGCCTTACCCATTCAGCTCTACCTTGTCTCTGATGTATGTGGTTCCTCAGATTGAAGACAGAAATGATGCAGTCTATGCAATTATAATCTCTACCAGCACAAGTTAGTAGGACTTTTAGTCCTGTTCCTTCTGGCACTGATTTTTAATGCACCAGTACCAGTATACTGGAGAATACCAGCATCAGTTATATGTTCAGCATGGCATGCTAACCAAATTCTTCCCTGGATTCACTTGTTCCAGGTATAACTTTAGGGAAGGGATCAGCTCATGCTGTTGGAATAGCCTCCTTAATTATTGGTCTTATGCTATGGATTCTTTTTGGGATGGCTTTCACTTCTGGCCTGATCCCTTAGCCTTTTCCTGATTTTTCCTTTAACAACTCTTTAATTGCTTGGGCGTATTTGTCTTATTCCTCTTTATATTATGAAATAAAATGGCATACTTCTCCAGTTTTGCAGTTGCTGGCCTATCTTCCCTTTTCTTCTCTCTACACACCCCTTGTTTTAAGAGGAAGCATTGAACTCCTGTTTGCTAGACTGAAACAAGGTTGTTGATCAGTTGATACATTTTGATGAATGATTATGCAAACAAAGAGCATGAGCAATGGTGCTTGGCTTCTGTGTGTTGCCATTCTCCCAATCTTCCAGTTACAAGAGACTCTTACCAGAGGAATCAGTGATTTATTTTTTTTGGCTTCTTATCCCAGAACTTTTTGGCATTGGCACATTGGTTGTTCCCAGGGGTGACAATCTTGCATCCCTGCTGTGGTAACTAACAAGTGGCAAGGTCCTCCTTACTTTCTAAAAGTATTCAGGAACTATAAATGGTATTTTTAATTGTAGTTCCTCCAGCTAAAAATTTTGATTTCCAAACAAACTCTGCAGTAAGTGTGTAAGATCTCACTAGATATGTATTCCCATACTTCCTTATCCATGTTATTCCTGTTAGCAGCAATTGTCAGGATCGCAACATTTAGCACGGAGCCCCAGAGCTCTTGATGTGGGAATTCTGTGTAAATACCCGGCTCAGTGTACACTTGCTCATGGTTATTACTGGCGTCAGAATGGCCAAGTATATTATGTTGTTGACATGATGTGCCAGTTCATCTGGTGTCTCTCTGTGATCTTACACCCTATGAAAAGAGCAACTTGTGTCTTTCTGTGTCTGTGTTATAACTGCATGCAATTGGATAAAAAAAGATAGGAAAACATAATGCTGTTAACTCTAGGGAGAGGTTCTCAGTCTATCAAAGGCTTGTCTTCTCAGCTGGGCTTGAATCTTATTGCTCATCCTTAGTCCTTCAGCCCTGTGAGGGTGAAATGCTGCATTTAGTTAGAATGCTAAATGTACCCTCTCCTTTCAAGGGTAACAGAAAAGCATGCAAGGAAGGTTTCTTCCAGATGGCTTCTCTTATTTTTTTTTTTTTTAAAGATTTTTTAGATACAAAAGACAAAGAACTTGGCTGTCTCTGTATGGATATTTTTGAGTACCTAATTGTGTAAAAACATTTTATGAAATTTCCCAACATGGAGCTGCCTGTAATTACCTGGGTACTAAAGCTTGAGCAGTGTTTGTGATGCCTTTGTAATGTGTGAGCCTTCCTGTGCAGTTCTTGGCAGAAGAGCATTGCACTATTTCACCAACTATCATGCCACTGCAGAGTTCTCTAATGATAATCTAGCTTTTATTCAGCCTGGGCTCTCTAGGATCCTCTGATGACTTTTTGAGGATTTTACTGTGCTGCTGCTTCTGATTGCATAAATGTATGTAGAAACAAGGACTCAGAATGGCAAAAGACTTGCTCACCAATACCAGGGTCTTTTAAGATCTCTTCAGTAACAGGTTGTCCTCCAGCTTGTCTCTGTTCTTGAATTTTTTAGTGGATTTGAAGGCATGGAAGGGCAGCATAAAGGCACACACTGCTATCTTACTGTAGCATTATGGCAACTAGTGTTGAGACAAAACAGCTGTTTGTTAGTACTAAGCTGGGAGGACATTTGTGTGTGATGATATATAGACAACATGTTGAAGACCATTGCTGGCAAATAACTTCCCTTTAAATTATTCAGTCTATCTTTTTCTCAACAACCAATATGAAGGACAAAGAGGAGAAGATGTGCATGCCTTCGTATTGAAATATGCGTGGGGAAAGAGAAACAAAATGGAAGGTGCACATTTCTGGGCCCATTTTATTTTCTGCTAGGTATGCAGTTGCTATGGTAATACAATACTGGTTTAAAAAAAAAAAATAACTGGAGGTGAGAAGACCAAGTCATTAATGTCTATGGAGAATGAGGCCTGGTTTGAATCTGTAACTTCTCTGGTAATGTGGGTGTTCAATTTAACTGCAATGAAACTATGAGGAAAAAAAGTAAAAACATTTGACTTGATGCTGATGGCTTTGCGTGTTGTCTTACAGTTTGAAAACACTTCTGATGGTAATATGTACATAATGCAATGGCCTGCAAATGGGTACTGTTTGGTTTTGGGCTTCTGTCAACACAACCAGCTGAGCCAAAGAAAGATTTTGTAGTTTGAGATAAACTGATCTCAGGTTAGTGTTGGTGCAGCGTGCAATGGTATACTTATATATAAATATATATATTAAAATTATGTATATATGCTGCCTGAAGAAAAACAGTGCTGTTACATAGGTATGTTTTGCAGATAAAATCTACTCTTCTGAGCTAGTAAATCTTCTGGTCAGTCAGATCTGAGTTGGAAAGTTTGGTGCATGGCATTCCTTAATAGCCCCAAGTGAGGACAGTGTTGTGCTTGCAACTGAATCCTCTTAAATCTTTTAACAGAATATCCTTTGTCAGGCAGGTATTGCTGGCTCTTTGTGTGAAAAGAGGAAGGACATTCATGTGAATTGGTAATAAACCAGGTACAGAGCTGAGTGCTCTTCGACCAGTTTCACATGAAAATAGTGCTATTCTCACATGTGCTCTCTGCTTGCATCAATAAAAGCAAAAACTCAGGAGGAAGCATCAAGTGCACTGAAAAGTCCAAAGCATTCTGATTCTTGCTCTCATGTTATGAGAGTGAGTTTGTGGTGTTTACTGTGGGTTTATTTGGTTTACTGTGTCCAGTTCTGGCCTCCCCAGTTCAAGAAGGACAGGGGACTGCTGGAGAGAGTCCAGCGGAGGGCTCTACAAAGATGATCGAAGGAATGGAGCAGCTCTCTTATGAGGAAAGGCTGGGAGACCTGGGTCTGTTTAGCCTGGAGAAGAGCAGACTGAGAGGGCACCTCATCAATGCTTATGACCATGTAAATGTCAAGAGGATAGGAGGCAGACTCTTCTCAGTGGTGCCCAGGGACAGGACAAGGGGCAATGGACACAAGCTGGAACACAAGAAGTTCTGTCTTAACATAAGAAGGAGCTGCTTTACTTTGAGGGTGACAGAGCACTGGAACAGGCTGTCCAGAGGGGTTGTGGAGTCTCCTTCTCTGGAGATGTTCAAAACCCCCCTGGATGTGTTCCTTCGTACAATTCTGTGATTCTGTGTTTGTTTCTGGCTTTGAGATTATATCAATGAATTGATTATTTTCAAACATGAAGACATGTATTTTCCCAATATGAGGCACTTCCAGTTATGTAAATAGAAATAGCTGGGGTTTCCAGTTTGAAAGTTAGATTTAATGCTTTCAAGTTCATCTCTTAAAAACAGGGAAATAAAAAAACCTTTTCAGTGGCTTGTGATGAACTCCTAAACCTAATTGCTATGAACTAAACATTCTAGCCAAATTGTTGTAGGTGCTTTTCTGGACTTGCATCAAATTTTGGAACAGGATAGTAGTTTCCTTTGCTAACATGGAATTGAGATTGAGAATTGGGGTTTTTTTTGACTGCTGTATGAGAAGGAAAGTGTTTGAGAAAGCGTTGAGTTTGAATCAGCTTTTGGGCTTAACCTTTGTATTTGGCCAAGTAATGAAACTTTCCACCACTTGAGTCATTGTTTTGGGGACTCTTTTTTCCCTTTATGGCTGCAGTACTCCAGAGGAAATGAAAATTTTGCTTGTGCTGACAGTCAGGGATGTATCAAATTTTTCTGAAATTTATAATTACTTGTTATAAGCCTAGTCTCTCTGTTCAGGGCGTCCATAGTTGAATGTTTTGATAAGCTTTCTGTTTTCCCCTCAGATCTATGTGTTGAGGTATCTGGGTGCAAAAAAGAGAGGCGAGAGTCTTCTGAATGCCTTGTGCATTCATTTTTTTTTAAATTATTTTTTTCTTTTTTTCAGTTAACTAGTTAAAATACTGCTAATCCTGGGGATTGTAGATATTCTATCAGTCTCTCTGGCAGTTGCTGTTAGTGGTTAATAAATAATACCCTGAGCATTGCTGTACATTTAGTGCAGCATGCTTGAAGCCTGAAATTTGAATATCTTTACTATCTTTTCTGGGAATTAAAGCAAGAAGAAAATGTTCCTATGTATTGTATGTCCCTGGATGGCACCTTCAGTATTCTGCAGTAAGACTTGTGTAGCTCTTTGCAGACAGAGGCAACACAATGACACATAACAAGCAATTCTTCCTTGTATGGGTGGCTCTCTGGCTATTGTTACCTGTTACCTAAGAGTGAGGCCTCATTTTGCATTTCGTATTGATTTTAATCCTAATCTCTGATTTTCTACTTAAAGCACAGGCGTGAGTTTAGTTGTGGGATATACTCATGTTATGTGAAATCTCTGCCTTCTGATTCTGTAACATAACTACCAGGTTAGTTCACTTGTTGAAGCTGAGTTATTTGGAGTAGGTGATCCTGGCAGCTAGATATTTTTGAGCAACTATACCCAAATTACTTTTCTGCTGCAGGAGTCTTAGATTAACATTACTTTTACATTCAGCTGCACTTTTTATCTTGAAGAATTGAGGAAAAGACTGAACTGAGAACAGGCCTGTTCTGCAGAAAATTGTTTGAACAAAAGAATGCTGCAGTGAAGCACTTCTTACTGCTGAAATTCTAAAGGAAAGATTCGATTGAATCTGAAGTTTAGATCAGTTTTAAAAAGTGGTTGTTCCCACTTGATTTGTAACTCTCAACTTTGTGCGTCATGTTGCCTTGAGATGTTTGAAGTGTTGATGGGTGTTTGGCTTGTAATGTACAGTACCTGAATCAAATTATAAGTATCTGTGGAGAGTTTATAAGTGTGTAAATTCAGTCTGTATAGAGTGAATTGCCATCAGATAGCAGTAAGATGAGGTTTTTTTTTTTAAAGGAGTATATTCAGAGTTGTTAATTCCTTTTCAGCTTCATTTACCTCTCAATTCCCCTTTACCTGGAAGTGAGTTGACTAAGGAACCCTTTCGATGGGATCAGAGGTTGTTTGCTTTGGTTCTTCGTTTGCCTGGTATTACAGCACCGGAATCGGAGCAGATGACAGGGGTACCAGTGGATGACTCTGCAATCACACCTATGTGTGAAGTCACAGGAGGTGAGTGCCCTGGTTTCCTTTCACAAGTGAATACTTTTGAAAATTAATTCCATTTAGCTCTATTAATCGTGTACGTGTCAATGCAATAAGTATTTCTAAATTCTTATATTGTTAAAACTCAGAACTCCGATGCAATGAAACTGAAGACACTTACTGCATTAAAGCTACAGACAATGTAACATAACCTGTCTTGGAAGAATTTTAATCTACTTTCTTCATCAGTTTTTTAGAAGAAAAAACTTACTTTTTCTAGTGCACCTTGGTATCAGAATTAGAAATTCTAAGAATTGAGTCTGTTCTGCAGTCGTTTTGCTAAATCCCTGTTATCTAAACAAGTGAAAAGTGAAAGAATTGAGAATGCAATGCGGAATTTCTACAATGCAGGATGTGTAATTGTTCTGCAAAATTGATACTTTTCTCTCCATCATAACTTGTATTCTTAATGTCTTAGAAATTATATTCCAGATGAAACTCAGGCATTGATTTTATGATTTGTGTGTAAAAGTTTTTGATTACATCACATACTAAAAACATAATGATTCTTCTGATGCATCAGAGGGGATATGATAGAGAGCAAACAAAAGGATTTAAAAAGCATTCCAACAGGATTTCTTTCCACTGCTTTCTGACTGTCATGTAGGCTGTACTAACAGGGCTTTGACTGAAATTCATGGACAGTTAAGTGTTGATGTCTGTCACAAGGGGGAGCCCATTTTCCATGTATGCAACCAAGAGTTTGACTTCGTCATTAAGGGGCTAAAACCCAAACATTTCCAATGAGTGACATGTAACACTGTCACTGCTTCGCTAGGCTGCTTTGCTGCTTAAGCAAAGAGGGAGTGTTCGGGAGAAGCTTTAAATCAGTGATCCGTACATAAATCAATTTGTGTGGCAGGTGAACAGTTCTAAATGATCCAAGTTAAAAGAAGGGCAGAAACACTGAACAACCTCAACCTTGGCTGTTTTGTTCTAGGTCGATCATATTGTGTGTGCTCTCCAAGAATGCTGAATCAGTGTCTTGAGTCATTGGTGCAAAAAGTGCAAAGTGGAGTGGTAATAAATTTTGAAAAAGCTGGACCGGATCCCTCACCAATTGATGGTACTTGAAATTTTTTACACTGTTATCAAATGGCAGGGATGACTGTCAATATAGTTTAGTGAACTTAATGTAACAGTTGCCAAAGCAAATAGAAAACTGTTGCAATTTAAAGACATTGCTACAAAAGGGACCTGCTATGTGTCTGAAATTCTGTTGTACTGTTGGAAATGACTGCCTATGGCTGCTAGACACTATGTAAAACCTCTATATTTGGTTATATTACTCAGTCTTAAATGCAGTTATTCATGTCAAGCATAGTTAAATAGATTCATGAGTTTTAAGCAGTAGTTTTCAACCAACTAGAATGTAAATAGCTTGATATTAAAATATTGTGGGTTTATACGCTATTCTTTTTTGTTTAGTATAGTAAAGTGGCTGTATTAAGAGTTCAAATAGCAAATACAACTGCAGCCAAACTTCTTGTCCTAAATGGCTTAGCTAGGTCCCTCTTAGGATGTTACTGGGATGTGGTTTTGTTTTTTTTTTAATCCTGCTTTGCTGCAATAAAAAGTTAGTCTGGCATTATTAATCGTGTGTATCAATTCTTTTTATGCATGGAGATATGAAGGTTATCTGTTAATAACAGTGGGAGGGCAAAGAAACGGAATATTATGAAGGACTCCAGAAAATTGGCTTTCTCAGCTCTGATCCTGTAAACATTCAATGCTTATTTGGTTTCTCATATTTTTGGGTTTTTGCAGAAATGCTTACTTGACAACTATCTGCTATTCTTAGAAATAGTATTAATTGCAAGAAGAGCTTCCCTGGGGGTATAGTTCTTAAACTATTCACAGAAATTGTTTTATACTCTTTGAGTTTTAACACTATTTTGACTAATAAAGCTTTTTCTTTTTTTTTTCTGTAGATGGGCAGGTGGATATATCTAGACCCTTTGGACCCCAACCTTGGCACAGCTGTCACAAACTTATTTATGTCAGACCAAATCCTAAAACTGGGGTTCCTATAGGTCATTGGCCTGTACCTGAATCCTTTTGGCCAGATCAAAATTCTCCAACGCTGGTACGTACTGAAGTTAGATAAAGCAAGGGGTTTCTGTGTGAGGGAACATTCCAGGATTTCCTATTCACTGTTTTTTTTTTAAATCATGACTTAACCTACTTCACTATAGCAGCTGTAAAAGCAGTGTAACACAAAAATGAAAGACATGTATAAACCCAAGTTGCAGTTATCTTGGAAAAAATACTGATGAGCAAATAATACTATGGGGTCTGCTTTTTTGTAACTTTGGAACTGCCTGTAACCAATTTATTTGTCTTCCTAGTACATGCACAGAGTGTTTGTTTAAATGCTGTTAAAATAACGAACCAGAAATAAGGTAGACACTTTGATAGTAGCCTATCAAATTCTATTGCCTTGCAGATGGTATTAATAGAAGATAGTATAATCTTCCCAGTTTTGAATCCTTGTGATAGTTATGTCTTCATTCTAGCGTTCTGTAATTTTATCTGCAGTTTTGCAGTGTAGCCATGCCTTCAATTTATCCCAAGTAGAGACACCTTACCATTTTAAAGACTACCCACAGAATTAATTTTATTCTTTTTTTTTTTTTATAGAAGAATGTATGCCACTGCCTTTTATTTGGTCTAAGAACTAATCATTAGTATAGTATAATGTATTTTTTTATTTCTGCTAATCTTTGAAAGTCATTAAAGTGGAAGTAAGGCTGTTGTATAATGTGTATGTCATGAAGTTTTATATTGAATTTGGGGATTTTTTTATCTGACACTAATGTGCTGACTAGCAAACTCATTGAACTTTGCATAAATTTCATCTCATTTGTTTGAAAAATATATAAAGTCCTTTAAAATACAGGTTGTTGAGGAGTGATACAAGTATGAGATTTTGGTCATATTTACTGGTTTCATATTGCTGGCTTCTGTGGCCACATTCCTTGAAGAACGTGGATGCCCTTTTGAACTACAAAGCAAGCATATATAAATAAAAGTGAATTTTCTATAGTAATTTAAAAACCAAAACATTATGTATTGGATATTAAAAAGCTTTCTGTAGGAAAACTGTCCTGTGTACTCTTTTTAACCACTATCAATGGCATATCTGCCTCCACTCACTGTATGGAGTCAGTACACTTTTGTCTGCTACTGCAGATCTTGATTGAGATTGCTGAAATAGATCTTGCCAAGTGAAGAGCTGTTGAACTAAATCTGCTAAAAACATGAAGTTGACTTAGCCAAGTGGTGAGAAGATGAGAAAAAATTCTTCTCTGGGTTGTAGCATATATAGCTCTTATAACTGCATAAAGCACTGGGTTATTGCATGTGCAGCTAAATTCCTGAATTGGAATTCCACATTGAACCTTCCTTATGCAACACTGGGGACCTAAGTTTGCTGATAGTGTTTCAAGACTTGTATTTTCTTACTGTTCTCAAAATATAGTGTTAAAACTTAGCATATGTTGTAACTCTTGTTTACTGAAGAGTCCATAGTTAAGATATTTTTCTTTTCCTCCCTGTTACCTGATCCACAGTGGAGCTGTCTCAAACAGTACTACCCCAACAACTGTTTCGTGTATTGTAGGTAATGATACTATCAAAGCTTTCTTAAATGTATATGGAAGTCTGCTAATAATTATGTTGGCAGATCAACATGTAAATGGCTGCTTTTACTGCTCTGAGGTAAAATTAGTTCTACTGTCCAGCCAAGAGTTATTGGACTTCTTAAGTCTTAGCATTCAACTTCTTTTGCAGCCTTTTTATTCCTATTATAACTGCTTCATGGCTTGGTCAAAAGCTCCACCACAACTATTTATTGGAGGCATCTTCTTTGAAGAGAATTGCAGTTCCTGCAGTTGCTTGGGCCTCCTGTTTTGTGTGCACTTGGACAGTACACCTTCCTCAGAGTGGAGACACTCAAGGCAAGACCAGCTCTGTGGGCAGATAACATTCGGATGGCTCATCCTAAAAGGAAGAGGCTAGAGCTTATAGACATAGAAAAATTACTTTGAAGGTGAGGTGGTAGGAAGGTCCAAGAAACTCTGTTTCCCTAGTTCATCTGATGTATTTACTAGTTACCTTCTTGTAAAGAGAGTAAATGGAGTGAGACTTCCCAGTTGGGCTCTTCCCCAGATTCTAGTGGCACTGGAGGAGGCTTAGGGTAAGTATAACAGCTTACATTCCTCTCCTGAAAACCCTTCAGTGGAAGGCGTACAGCTCCAATTTTCATCACACATGAAAAATCAGCTTTCCCTTTCAGCAAAAGAGATTTCAAATATATTGTTAACTTATACTTGAAACTCAAGGAACAAAGGCCTTTTCGCTGGGATTAACAAAAAGATTAAAATCCAAACACTTAAACTGCTTAAATTTAAATATTTTTTCACAAAAATGGTCTAGTTAAAATATGAACTCTTCTGAAGCTTGGTTTTGGGTTTGTTTTTTTTTTTTAATTCATGCTGTTCTAGGTCATTATAATTCAGTTTGAATTTTGTAGCTATTAAATTTGCCAAGAAGGAAAAGTACTAGAGAAAGTCAGCAAATGTAAAAGTACAGTGGGGAATAAAAGTGTTCATGCCCCAGAGTAGCACTGAAAGGTGGTGGGGTTTTTTTGGTCTTCATTGGGATTTACTTCCATTTGCAAAGTTTTTGTGTATATGCTAGAAGTTTTACTTACTATTCTAGACTTACTAGGTAAAATAATTGGCATTCATTTAGAAAATAAGTTTTCTTCAGATTTTAAGATGGTGCTAACATCATAAATTAATTGCTTAGGACTCATTAATGATAAATATAATCCTGTATTGAATAGGCTCCTTAAATATGTCTGTTTTCAAAGAACCTGTATTACTTTAGTTGTCATAGCACAATTGCATTTTAATTGTTATGCAGACTTACTAACAGTGGAATGCTTGTGTTTAGCCACCCCGCACATCTCATCCCGTGGTGAAATTCTCCTGTACTGACTGTGAACCGATGGTCATTGACAAACTGCCTTTTGATAAATACGAATTAGAACCTTCACCACTCACCCAGTTTATTTTGGAGAGAAAATCCCCTCAGACCTGCTGGCAGGCAAGTAGACTGTGCACTGAACTGAGGTTATAGAATGCTGTTTTTCATAGACTTTATAACAAAAATAGATATTTTGGATTTAAATACAATATAATGTTTTTTTATTGCAGGTATACGTGAGCAATAGCGCAAAATACAGTGAACTTGGTCATCCTTTTGGTTACTTGAAAGCTAGTACAGCGCTGAATTGTGTAAATTTATTTGTGATGCCTTACAATTATCCAGTCCTCCTTCCTCTGCTAGGTAAATACCACTTCATAAACATTTCCTTAGGTGGTAGGCAAGTGCAAAAAAATTGATCTCATCTAAATAGATTACTGCAATTAATGCCAGTATTAATCACACACCTGTAGAAATGTAGAATGTTAAGCAATGTATTTGTCATCCGTAACTTGTTTCACTTGTCACCAATTGGCTAACCTTTATGACTCAGACTCAATGTGTAAGATGATTTACTTAATCATCATACTTCCACGAATGGTTTGGTCTCACTTCTTTCATTGTTTTAGGAGCCATTTTTCCCAATCTGTTGTCTCAATTACCAATTTCCTTTGATACATAATTTGTCAGGCTCCTTCTTTTGGCTGCAACGTTAATCTGGTCTGTGTGTTTATTTGGTTTAGTTAGATCTTAAAATACATATATTAATTTAAGCTTTGAGGAATTAGCATTTCTTCGAGAGCTTCTTTTATTTGAAAAGAAGATGCAAGGTTGTGTAGAAATGTCTTTCACTTTGTCTCTTTTTATAATCATCAGATGACTTGTTTAAAGTACACAAGGCAAAGCCAACATTAAAATGGCGGCAGTCATTTGAAAGCTATTTGAAGACAATGCCCCCGTATTATCTTGGGGTAAGATGACTTACTGTGTTAAAATTTCTATTTTGTTATGTAACTATAGTTATCTTTCCATTATTCCCTATTTCAAGTAGAATATGTATTAATTTGAGAGAATAACTAAACTTCATGCATAATGATACTTAGTGTTTTCACTGGAGCTCTCTGGAGGGCTTGAGACCTGAATATTATGAAAATGTCATCAGCTGTGACTCGTATATAAATGATATCTCTGTTAATAATTGCCTTAAAACAACAAAAAAAATGCTGCCCTTGAAAGTCTTTGTTTTTCTTCTTTTCTAACTTTGAGGACCGCAGGTTTTATTTGAAATGGATAAAGTTAGTTGAAGTATGTATACAACACTCGTTAAATATGACTATGCAATATATTCCATGTTTCAGCCTTTGAAGAAAGCTGTGAGAATGATGGGAGCACCAAACCTTATAGCTGACAATGTGGAATATGGACTTAGTTACAGTGTCATTTCATATCTCAAAAAGTTGAGTCAGCAGGTAATGTTGAAGCAAAAGTGCAGTAAAAACTTATTCTAATATCAGCATAATCTTAAAATACTCAAATTCAGTGGCTTTGAAGGAAAAGAGCAGAAAGATCAAGTTAATATCTTCCCATAAGCAATTAGCAAAAAAAAAAAAGAGGCGTTTTTGTTTTCTGAATTGAAGGGAAACTTGACATTTAAATGCAGACTTCATAGATTGGACTATAAAGATATATATGCAGGTAGAAATTGAGATTTTTTTTGTGTGTTTAAGGACCATTTTTACTTGTATACACGGTAACATACTTTTGTCCAAAAGAAAACATGTTGTTTTACCTTAGATATTAAAGATGTTCTAGCATTTTTTGAGAGACTAGAGATTTGTACTTTGTGCATCTGAATCAGAAAGTGTCCTTTCTTTGGCTTGTGAAATGAAATGGAAAGTGTTCAGTAAATATCAAGTAAACTGACATAATTCAGAATCTTAAATAAGAATACAGATGTAGAAGTTGCAAGTGACCTTTTGAAATTGTTGACAGTGTTCAGAATAGTGCCCGTATCTTTGACTAGTCTCCTGCACCAGCTAAAGCATTTCTGCCCTGCTACCTCCACTTTTATTTTGTTGAACTGTGCATGTTAAGCTTTCGTGTTCAAGATAATAAAATAATGCAGTAGGCTTGAATTTCAAGGAACAGTAGTGCGAGTACTTGTAACTTAGTTAAATAGTTCTTATGGACCAGCTTTTTCTTAAAACGTTAATATAAATGATTATTTGAGGAAGCAAACCTCTTGGAGTTTACATTATATCCTATTAAATCATAGTCATATTACTCAGTATTCTGTGAACTCATCTCTCAACCTAGGCTCCTAAAATGTAAGCTTTTCTAACTTTTGAAAAGCTCTGCCAGTAGAGACTTAGCGTTCTTAATAAGTACATATTCAAATTTTGAGTAGCCTATAAATTTGTGTGAAGCTACAAAACTGATGTTGGCAGGTGTATTATTAAATTACTTCTGGCTCTTTGTTCAACTGTATTCTGCCAAAAAGCTGGTGTTTATGAACATGTTTAATTTTGGTACAAATCTAACATAATACTGGGGGTTAGGTCTGTCTAATCAAATAGAATTGGGTATTATCATGTAGTTCATATTTATTAATGTTATGACTATTCATATTGAGCTTTTAAAAAGTTGATACCATTGTGTGACTGATCGCAACTATAGTTGTGGGAGAATCGGTCTTGTGAGAGTTAGTGTTCAGCTGTTATTGTAGAAAACAGTCTTTGTGAGTACAGATAGATTTGCAGAGAATTGCTAGTTAAATTATGGCATTTTATGAAAATAAAAGCATTGCATGCATATTGGTGCTTAGATACCATAATGGGCAGCAGAGGAGAAATATGCAGAAGACCTAGGCACAAACTGTTCACTATATTTAAAATTGTAGTAAGCTTTAAGTGGTTATGTATTTAAGCACTCCTTAAGCACTCTTCCTGGTTATGGTCGTCATAGTGTGTTAGCACATTGTTGAATCTTCTAGGTAGGATTTAAAATGAATAAGTCTGACTAATCCTTTTAAGAGCATATTGTCAATTTTATTTATTTATTTATTTCAAATTAAGGCCAAAATAGAGTCCGATAGAGTCATTGGCTCTGTAGGCAAAAAGGTAGCGCAAGAGACTGGAATTAAGGTCAGAAGCAGATCACACAACCTGTCTATGGCACATAGGAACGATTTTCAACATCTGCTACAGGGGATTACTGGGGAAATTCCTCATAGACCTCTAGACCTCAATATGAAGGAGTATGCTGGGTTCCAAATAGCTTTGCTGAATAAGGTAAGCACCACTGTGTGTAATGTTGTTATTTTCAACATACTTCCATTGAAATGCTAGATATTGCTTCATACGTGGTAGTAATTGGAATTTTATTTACTGGAAACATAGGATTTGAAACCTCAGACTTTTAGAAATGCTTATGACATACCCAGAAGAAATCTATTGGATCAATTAACACGAATGAGATCTAATTTACTGAAGAGTACTCGCAAGTTCCTCAAAGGACAAGATGAAGGTTAGATAACAGTTTATTTGTTTCCTAACTGTGATATGATTGGTACTTAAAAAATGAAGACTATAACAAATAGCATAGTTCTTTAAAACTTAACTAGAAGTCCGATACTGCCTTTAAACTCCATGTTTTTTAAGATGTTTTTCCTTAAATAACTTACTGGAAGAAAAACTAGTGAGAGTAGAGAAGATTTAGATTCACTGCTCTGTCCTTCAGTCCATATGAGGAGACTCGTGCTTTTACATAAGATTCTTTGTTCAGTTTGTTTTTTCCCAAGTTTCATGATATATCTGAGAAAAAAAATCACAGGGCAGTTTTGAACATTATGATCTCTCTGCGTAGAAGTGGATTGTGAGCAGTGGGAAAGTAAACTTGCTCCCTGGGTGCTGCCAATGTGATTCTTTTGCCTTTTAGGCCAACAGCAAATAGTTAATAGCTAATTTATTCCTTTACTTTTCTACTGTGTCTTCTGGCACTACTTTATGGCATCTTAACAAACAGAAGATAATGAAATAAGTGGAGAATATGAGAAGGGCAATGTAAGTGAAAGTGTGTGTTACGTTAGTCCTGCCACTACTTAGATCAGATAAACA
Source organism: Gallinago undulata (assembly GCA_026546715.1). Lineage (NCBI taxonomy): Eukaryota > Metazoa > Chordata > Aves > Charadriiformes > Scolopacidae > Gallinago > Gallinago undulata. The sequence goes on along the minus strand of JAOTQQ010000001.1, from coordinate 178,126,341 downwards.
TCTGTAATCAAGTGATAATGTAACGTGAAATGCAGAGGAGTTGCTGTTTGGGAAGGGGGTTAAACTACATAAAAACTAGTGTTGGGGGGGTTTCTGCTAGTGTATGTTTTGCTTGACCAAAGGTTTGGCAACTTTAACTAAACCCGTAAGAAGTTCAGAATCAGGTCCTATGATTTTAAAAATTTTTTGATTCCAGTGGTCAAAAATCACTGTTGCTTTGGGAAAATGCTAGTCTCAACAATTAAATTTTGTGTGGCTAAAACTGAGCAGAGTTGTGTCAAAAATGTATGTGGCATGGCATTACTACTTTGCATTAATGTAGCTTTTGTTTGTAGCAATGTTTTAGTTATTTGTTCCCAGCCTGTTATTTCACCCATCTATCCTGTTGAAAAGCTATGGTATGGACTGGAAAACTTAACATCCGTGCATGACAACTATTGCTGTGTCATAATGATAAATCTGCAAGACACATACTGATTCATTTCAGCGAGTTTTCTGCACTCAAACCACAATGTGTTAGGCAAGTTATAATGTTGAGTTTCGCACATCACATTTGATAAGACTGAAAACTGGACTTGTGAAGTGGATATAGACAAAATTCTCGTAAGATGAGCAGTATCATATACTAATAAACCTTTATTTTATGGTAGATCAAGTTCACAGTGTACCTATAGCACAAATGGGAAACTACCAAGAATATCTAAAACAAATACCTTCTCCACTCCGAGAGCTTGATCCTGATCAACCACGAAGGCTCCACACTTTTGGCAATCCATTCAAATTGGACAAAAAGGTGACTTTTCTGTAATACTTTTTAAAAAATGTGCTGCTGTGAGTGTGCGTGCTGCTGATTAAACCATTCAAAACGCAATGTATTGGACAAACACTTTGAAGTATTTGGAAAAGTAGTGTTTACAAGAAATACTTTCAAATATTTTTCCATCAGTAGTATCCTATGGAGGGCAGTCTTTATTGGAAATAAGTTGGTCACTGTAGTATAGCTAATAACTAATCATGTTTCCTTTACCAGACTTACACCATAAAAAGCTTCCTGTAACTCTGAGAGCATGGACTCTTCCCTTTGTCCAAATCAGTCTTGGATTGACCAAATTACCAATATCATTTAGAGCTCTTCTTGTAAATGAGTCATTTTGCAGTTACTGAAAAGGAAGGTTGACAGCCCACTCGATTGTCTTACTTGGCGGACTGTTGGATAAGGGTCTTAAGCACATTGGTTTAGTCTGGGAAGATTTGATATGGTTTTCCTGTGCTACTTTGGTTGACAATTGAGAGTTCAGTGCACAATGGCATGTAGCACATAGTTACCTTATACATGGTAAACATCATTGTAACATCAAAGCATTCATTGTATTTTATATTTTGTGGTTTTGGCTTAAAGTTTAAGAATTCTCCCCATTAAATTAATTGCAGGGAATGATGATAGATGAAGCAGATGAATTTGTATCAGGACCTCAAAATAAACATAAAAGACCTGGAGAACCAAATATGCAAGGGATTCCGAAAAGACGTCGCTGTATGTCTCCCCTGCTCAGAGGTCGACCGCAAAGTCCTCCGGTTGTGAATAACCACATTGGAGGAAAAGGGCCACCAACACCAATTGCACAAGCACAGCCTGACCTTGTTAAACCTATTCCTATTCACAAAAGTAAGTGAATCTTCATCTTCTAGAGTGAATTTGTTTTTTAATTTATGCAGAAAACTTGCTTATATAGAAATACCATTGGTTGGTTTCCCAAATATTGTGAATTTATCCCTCATTTTTTGAAAATGCAATTGTGCATCAGGGGTTAATTACAGAAAGAGTTAATTTAGTACTCCAAACAGTCTCTTTCATATGAACTTCCCAGTATAAACAATGTATTTCCTGCATTAAATGAGGAGACAATGTAAACAGTCAGAAGGATGTTCTTCCTCTGTCTGGGAATTCAGATGCTCCAGAAGTATCACAACATGAAGTTAATTTGAATTTTGTTGTAGTGCAGTGAAATCACTTCCTTTAATGCAGAGCTGAGGTGCTAAGTCTTGCTCACTGTTCAGCACTAAAATAAACTTTGTCAGTTCAATTTAATGGGGAAAGACAAGCATGTCATCAAAGCACATTTTCAGGTGTGCTTTTCATTTTTTGATGGTAATCCATATAGCAATTTCCCTTTTCATATAAAGAATCTACCTGTGTTTTTTTTAACCCATTAATTGCCAGTAATGTGCTCAGTGTTACAACCCACAAACACATTTTCTTATGTGCTGTACGTGCCTAGCATGTACAGTAGATTATGCAAGCTGGAGTATAACTTTACAAGAGTTTAAGATTGAACTGACTTCTATCAGGTGATAAAGAATGTGAAATTGGCAAGTGTAATCTTTGGTTTTTTTCAGCATCAGAAACAAATAATGAGGTTACAATGGATGATGTGGTTGAGAATCATGTTACAGAGCCAATTCCGTCAGATGTTTTCCCAAATACTGTGGATTCAGAGTTTTCAATGTCCTCTTCTCCATTCAATTCATTGGATCGACCGGCAGCTCATGCAGAGGATGTAGGCCATGAACATTTAGGGAATAACTTGAATGTTGATGGGTTTTTGGAGAATCATGAGGAATCGAGTAGGAAAGAAAAAAGTACTGAAGAGAACTTGCCAGTGTCTTCACCAAGCAAAGGGAAAAAACCAGTGCATTGCAGAAGTACCAGAGAGGTTAATATAGAGCTAAGAGCACAAATTATGAAAGAGATCCGAAAACCAGGACGGAGTAAGTATATCAAATCTCTCTTTCAGATGGTTGGAATGAGAGCTAGACAAAGAATTCATATTAGATCACTGTTTTATAAAAATACTGAAGCCTGAGACTAAAGCAAAATAAACTTAAAGCTGAAAAGATTTGTTTTAAAACCTCTGGTAAAAACTTCATGGAGTGATTAAAACAGTGCTATACTGTTTATGAAACAGTGCAATGTTTATGAAAGTCATGAGTTTTGTATTATCAGTATTAGATAACTAGGTAATATTATTATTAGCTTGTTAGATGTTCCAGTAATATCCTGAACTGCAGTATCCTGTGTTTTTTAATGTTAGTGTTCATTAAACAGTATATCATTGCTGCAAGCGTGGTTGACAGGAGTTATATTATAAAAAGTTACAAAAAATGAATGAAATCTGTTGCATTTCACTCAGACTCAGATGTATTACAACCAATGCATATATAGGTCTGTCTTAAGTAACTGTGATTTTGCTCTTTATCTTTCAGAGTATGAAAGAATCTTCTTTTTACTGAAGCACGTACAAGGAAGCTTACAAACCCGACTGATATTCTTGCAAAATGTTATTAAAGAAGCTTCTAGGTAGGTAACTGAGTTGTATTAATCTTATAAAACTGCACCACATGCTGCCACACATAACTGCTTGACAACCATGCAGTTCCTTGTTTGAAACTTGCTTTGTACTGCAAGTAAATGATTCCCTAGAAAAAAATAGAAACACAAACTTCCTGATGTGTGGTTTTTTCACAACCTTACCTTTTTGACTCAGATTTTATCTTAAAAATGTTAGCAGCTGTGACTGCTAAGTCACCATAAATGTAGATGAATAATGGAATAGAGAGAGAAGGTAACTTTAGAAAATCATTCAAGTTCCAAAATTCAAGTGTGAGTGTACTGCTAATTTGAAAAACTGATGGAACTGCATCTTATTGTGAATTGGGCTTTCAGAGACAGTTGAAATTCTTTATTCTGCCTCGACTCAAAATCTTGTCCTAAAAATAGTTTTGGGATCCAGGTATACTTCCACAAAGATATGCCTCTGCTCTTCAGATTTATTTCCTTGTCTGAAGGTAGTTTGTCACTGGAATAGAGAGACTTAAAGAGGATTTAAACCCTGTGTTGTTAATCCAGGTAGAAACTCTTCTTAAAGCACCGTTAGACTGACTATACTTGCTTAGCCTTTTACATGTTTACTAAGAAGAAAGCAAGCAGAAATCTGTGATTTTGATTGGAACCAATAGTGTTTGAAATGAACTAATAATGCTGGTATCTTACTTGGATCATAAATAGAACTGTAACTTTGAGGCTTATTTCAGAAGCCTAAAATAATAATTGATTTTTTTTCTCTATTCTGTTTTTGTAGTAGTCAGCTTTTTTTTTCCTGTGGCATTATTAAACAAGTTTTCCAAAAATATGCAAAAATTCAAAAGAATTTTTGGATAAAACTATGCTGAGAGTTTAAGGTGCACTGAAGTGCTGGACATTCATATAACTCCTCTAGCCTTCTACTGCCAGCACAGTGGGGTAGATAGGTTTATATAGATCGTGCTCTTTCTATAGGAACAATTACTTTATCGTGCTTTTGCTTGATCTGTCTTTATTGCTATATCAGCTGTCAGAATTGTTCCATAGCCTGTAGATTATACATGCTTCCTCACTGTTCCAGAACACCAGAACAATGTTGTTGCTCATGGAGTCTGTGACAGTGGGATTGGATTATTTTTATCTCTAAAATTAGGTTCTTTAGATCGTCTGTTATTCTCTTTTCTGTTGACTCTTTCCCTATAAATTTGACAGCAGTTGAGTGTTGCTGCTGGATGCATCATATTTAAATCCCGTCTCTCACCGTAGCCAACAGTTTTCTGTATCTACTGGTGGAAAAAGTTGGCAATTCCATTTTTCTCTACTGCTGTTAATTTTTATTGGTTTGAGTGGAAGAACAACTTGGTTTCTCTCCTTCCTCTTCTCTCCTAGGTTAGATTTTTATATTGTAGTCATTTTATCTGCCTGGATAACACTGCCTACAATCCCTATGCAATTCTCTGCTGCTTTCCTTGTCCAGGCAAACTATCACATTTAACCCAGGTTCCCTGCAGGAAACATCTCTAGGCTTTCCAGAGTTGTCAAGATAGTCTTTTCTTGTTAACTGATAGCTGACCTTTGCAATGCCACAGAATGCAATTCGAATTTGGGATGCCTGCTTTCTTTCACTGCTCCAAGGAGCTCTGACTCTGAACACAGACTTTCTTGCTGAAATGCTCAAGAGCTTTCCTAAGTCTGTGTTTAAAAACAGTCCCTGATCAGTTCTGGAGAGTTGCGAGGGGAGAGGAAGGCTTCTAAAAATACAGTTTTCAGCTTCCTTTGGAAACCAACTGCCCCAGAGTTCCCCTTCTGATAGAACAGCCCTCACTTCTGGGAGGCAGAAATCGAGATGGGGTAGACAATGAATTTTTTTTGTGTGTGTTTTTTTTTTTTTATTCCAGTCAATTGTAAAAGTATTAAGGATGAGAAGATACTACATCTCAATTTCAAATTCTTGTCTATTTCTGTTTTGAGAGAGACTTTTCTTACGGTTCGTGATACACATTTGGCTCAGCCTGGGTGGGTAGTGTTAGAGCTTACACGGAGTCCTTACTGAACACAAGAGACATGACTTTCCAATAGATGGCTATGACTTTGGATGCACAAAATGAAAAGTTATTTAGGAAAGGACTAAAAGAAATTAACCAATGTAGTGGAGAGCTCGTCGGTATTTGTGGAGTTGGCATAGCAATCTATTTATGGTTCTAGCACTAAGAGTAAGTGTTCTTTTTATTCTTTGCTAAATAGTCTAGAGCAAAATCTGACAAAACATGGCTCAAAATTCTCCAAATCGGAACAACTTCTCAGCATGAGAAATTCAATTCCTTTTTATTTATTGACCAAACTAAGAGCTTTAAGCTATTAATGCACGTAGCAAAGCCCAAAGTGTGCACCTAGACAAAATGCTGAAAAATTCCCACTTGGGATAGAAATGCCAGCAAGAATTAATACAACCCTTTTCAAAATAATAGTGAAGTTTTATGCTCAACAGCTATAACTACTCAAGAAAGTTTTATTATTAAGGGTGCTAATTTTCCTAGCAGAATGAACAGTTGAATTGGAGTAAATTCTGTTAATTACAGTATTATTTAATGTGATAACTTGTTTCTATTGCCTTGAAAAAAAATTTGTTTGCTCTAGGGTTCAGCATTTGAAAAAGAACTTCCAGTGAGATGTAATGAGGGGCTGGGCATAGTGCACTGTAAACCTGAATTCTTGTGCCAACAGTAATGTGAGAACAGTTAACAATGTGTTTTTTCCCACCTTCTACTAGGTTTTAAGTTTCTAGGAAATGTCTGCTGTTAACTTGTACAGCTGCTTCAGAGGGGCTTGAAGGTATTCTGGAAAGTAACATTGCCCAGAATATAAGCATGTTAAATTTTCACTAGGATATACTATATTAAAACACTTGGCTACTAGCTTAAATAATTTGACATTTACTAGAGGGAATGAGAAGGAATAATTACGTATTTCCCAGGTTAATGCTTTTCAACAAGCAGGGAGCAGTTGTGAAAGCAATGAGGAAGAATGGAGAGGAAGCAGTACTTGAAGTGTGGGTTTTCCGTGGGATTACTGTGGAGAACTGTGAGGAGAAGGTTGGGTAAGGGCCCAGAGCATGGGGATTCAATGAGATAGTGTCTGGAAATGGGAACTTGTTTCCCTGTAACCAAACTGGGATTGTGGGGAAGTCCGTGGTCTGGGAATTAGGGTAGATGCCGTGTTTCTGTGAGCCAAGAACATAGACTGAGAGGCCTGGCTAGGACTAGAGGCTTTTGCTTGGGTATTAATGGGGTGATAGGAATGAACTTCATGTATAGTTCAGAATAGCATTGAGTTGAGAAGGTGGGTGATCTCTTCATTGCTGCTCATCTTTGACTATGCGTACGGCTGCCAAAGCATTGAAAAGAAGTGGCTTCTTGGATGCAGAAGTGTTGTGAGGGGGAGAGCTAGCTGGAAGCAGCTGTGTGCGCCGAGGCAGGGCTGTAAGCAAAGGTGACAAAAATGGTCTGCTGGTCAAATTTATGTAACCAATAGGGAATAGAACTGCAGAGACTCCAGGTATGGATTACATCTATATTTTCTTTAACTTCTTTCTCAAACTTCTAATTTTTATTTTCTTCTTGGGAAATTTGCTCTGCACTATATAATGGTTATTCCTTCACCATTACCAACTTCACTTAACTTCTGTGAATGCGCCATGGAGGCGTGCAAATAATCCCTAAAACCTGTTGTCAACTGTAAGATTATAGTTCTTTTGGCATATATGTTATTTATGTACTTCAGAAATTTACTTCTGGAAATAGCAAACAACTCTTTTTCCTGACTTTCTGAAGGCTAGGTGATATTCAGCAAGGTATGAGAATAAACTGTAGTAAGCACAGTTTTGAATTCTCTCATTAAATGGAATAGCAAGTTAATAGTTGACCAGAACTTTAGGAGACAATCCTTATACATGAGGTACTTAAAACCTCACTGTGCACTGAACCTAAAAAAGTGAAGTTTCCATGATTCAGTAGAAGTTTTGTGAACAGCGTTTCATGTATTAGTGTATGCATCCATTATTTTGCTTTCTTTTAAACACAGGTTTAAAAAACGAATGCTGATAGAACAGCTTGAGAGTTTTCTAGAAGAAATCCATCGCAGATCCAATCAGGTCAATCATATCAACAGCAGCTAAGACACACTGCACACAAGAGAAAGCCACAGCAGGGCACTGCTGTCCTTACTTGCATTCATTTTTGACATGCACTCTTATCTCAAGTTCTTATACCTGAAAGAACGAGAAGCTGCTCTATAAAATGATGAGGAAAGTATCCATCATTTTTTTTTTTTCTTCACTTCTGTTATTTTTGTAATGTGAAAAATATCACAAAAACATTTTTATTTAACTAAATGGAGAACTTCTTGCTTGTCATGGACTTGTGTCACTTTCCCTCAGGTTCTATTTTTCTTAATCCAACCTTCAAAACTATCACCTCTTAAGGTTGAACTTTGCCAAAAAGTTGCTTTGTAATTTAAAAAAAAAAAAAGCACATACATTAAACAAGGTAATGTTTTGTATATACAGTTATTTTGGATATATTATTGTAAGTTGTATAAATGTATTTTGAAAAATATTTAAGAAAAGCACTTTTGTTATTCCATCAATAAAAACTCTATTTTAATCTTTGTGTAGGATTGAGTTCAGTTTTTATTGGATCGGTTCATTTTGCCTTCCCTTTCCAGAACTTCTGTATTCTAGTATCAGTGTCAAAGAATGAAGAGACGGTTGGTATCACTGGATATTCGCTTTTTAATCGGAGAACGAGTCGAAGGGATCTATTGCTGAATCACAACTATGGTAGGATGATACCCTGTGCTTTTGTGTACTTTGTGCTTCACTATTTGGTTACTGGTGTAACAAACTGATGTACTTTATGCACATCCACAGCAATGACAAAATCTGCAGTTTTGTGAGGATACAGTGTAGTAGTAATGCAGAGGTCAGTAGCTGTTGAGGAATTCTGCACATAGTTTTAATGTCAGAAGTTTCTGTATGTTTACAAATGCTGCAACAACCAAAAGGTGCTGTTTCTTGGACACAGAAGATGACTGAATTTTTTATTGGCCATGTCTTTAATCTGTGTTAGATGCTCTTAACTTCTGGAAAGCTTTGTTTGATTCAGTGGGAGTAGCTCCCCTCTGATGCTTTTCCTCGGTGTCAGTGATCTGCAACCTTCACTCAAAATCTTTGTGGGCCTGGGCTTCTGATATTTGTGCCAGGAGTTGCTGAATCTTGTAGTCCCTATATCCCAGCTTTTGTCAGGATGGTAAAAAAAATAGTATCATCTAGAGGCTTTTAGCTTCATTCAGTGTTTTTCAGGAATGCCCATTCTATGCTGTGTTAATTTAAAAAAAAAAAAAAAAAGGAAAAGGTAGTAAAGGTAGTACTGCTACCTTTTTTGGCAACAATATTTTTTGATCACTGATTGAGTTGGTATTTCTGCTTCCTGTTCTGTCAGTTTTGAAACAGCTTCTCAACTTGATTTCCTTTTCACAGCATTTTGCTTCTTACCTTATTATCTTACCTTATTATTATACCTAAGTCCAGGACCAGACTGAACTTCTATTTTGTTCTTAAGTTTTTGACTTCAGGACAAGGAAATAAAGTTATGCTTGAAAAATAACATATATCACAAACTTTTCTTGTAGGATGTTTTCTTTCAGATGATCTACATACTCAGCAACAGTCAAATCTGACTTTTTAGGCATGATGAAGTTGAGCAGAAGCTGTTGGCCCATATTCTTAAACATTTAGGTAGCAAAATTTGTTCATTTTTTTTCTCAAATGGTTATATGCTTACTACCTTTGCTGTAATTGTGGTGCTAATGATTCCTAGACAGCTGTAAGTTTCCAACAATGCGTACACAGGATTAAGGTAGTGAAGGACTTGCTCACTCTTGCTCTTGCGAAAGCGATATTGTTTAAAACTGTTTCAATAAATACATATAACACAGCCTTTAATTTCATTGAAGGAAAGCTCATCATAGGAGGAATAGAAGACAGCGTATTTTTCTAGTGTTCATTATGAAGGATTTGTAACTCTTCCTATAAAGAGTACTGAACCTGTAAATAAAGACAATATTAACATTCTTTCAGTTTGGGACCGCATTTTCAAACTGTAGTACAGTTTAAATACATAAATTAGGCACGGAGCTATCAGATTTGTGATCATTCATTGCTTGTATGGAAAAATAGACTGCAGTTGCCTGCTTGCCTTAGAATAATTTGAACATTTGTGTATTAAAATCAAAGGCCTTTCCAAAGAGTTGGTAACACAAACCAGAAACTTTCTAAAACCTGAACAACTTACCTAAACTGTTGACTAAAAAATCACTTTTGAACTGAGCAAAACAGAGCCTGAATTCATTGCTTTGTGTTAATATTGTAGTTACAGAAGAGATTATTACAACCTTTTGAATGAAATCACTGCCTTGGACTCATTGAATTTGTGGTTCAGTTGTTTGTATTGCTGTTAGCTTGCCTCTCCTTCAAAGGGAATGCTTCTGCATATTCTGAGCTATAGCTGGACATAACATTGTTGGTCTTCAGAATTTCTGAGTTAGAAATTCAGCCTAGGAAGTGCTGAAGTAGGAATTAATACAGGGAGTTTCAGGCACTGGAGTCCTGCTGCCTACAGGCAGAAGTCTCTGCTGTGTGCCATCTGTGTAGGCATGGTTAAGTTTCATTTATAGGAAAAGATTTATATTTTAACTTCTTCAGATAGGAATTCAGCTGATCCAACCCATTTGTAATCTGAATTGCCCTGTGGAGGTCAGTCCCTAATCCTGGGACATATAAGATCTGGGGAGTGCTTGTGGATGAGAAGCTCAACATGAGCTGGCAGTGTGTGCTGGCACCCAGGAGAGCCAACCGTGTCCTGGGCTGCATCAAGAGAAGTGTGGCCAGCAGGTCTCGGGAGGTGATTCTGCCCCTCTGCT
>JAOTQQ010000001.1:178044569-178115072 GCA_026546715.1 Gallinago undulata | reverse complement strand
ATGGTTTTAAATTGGAAGAGGGGAGATTTAGATTAGATATTAGGAAGAAATTCTTTACAGTGAGGGTGGTGAGGCACGGGAACAGGTTGCTCAGGGAGGTCGTGGATGCCCCGTCCCTGGAGGTGTTCAAGGCCAGGCTGCATGGGGCTTTGAGCAACCTGGTGTAGTGGGAGGTGTTCCTGCTCATGGCAGGGGGGTTGGAACTCGATGATCTTTAAGGTCCCTTTCCAACCCAAATGATTCTATGATTCTATGACTGTCATGAATTCTTTATAAAGAAATTAAACTCTATTCTTTGTGCTTTAAAACCCCTACACTGACTGTTCCTGTAGCTGTTGAAATTTCCTGGACTAAAGAATGGCACGCTGTTTACAAAGAACTTCTCATTGATTTCAGTGCTATTTGTTAAGGACTCTGCTACTGCAGCAGAGAGCATGCCTACCTGTGTTAGCTTGTCTCAGGATAAACGTGAAAGGTCTGTCTGCCTTGAAAATAGGCGTTCGAGATCTTTTTAGCAATGCCATTGCTGTAACGCAACAAAGAAAACATTAGTAAAATGTGTCCATTTTCATTCCATCTTTGTACACTGCCCTCCAGCTCTGATGTTCAGTACCTTGAGTTTTGAGTTGTTCCTCTGCTTTAAGAATGAAACAACAATTTTATCCAACAGAGAAATCAGTTTGGGATGAGCGAACAAGTCAAGTGTTGTGAGGCAGCACACGAGTGATTTCGTTGCTGAAGTTGAGTCTTATCTGGCTTTGGATTTCCAAGGCTATAGATATTTTGTTGTTGTCACAGCCCCAACTCTGCTGAAGTCATACCATGTTTTTGCCTAACCTGTTAGCCAATTCCTAGCTGTGCTGTTGTGGTAAAAAAGATAAGGTATAAATGTGGTTGCTTTTCTAAATGGGAGAGAAATACCTACATCATCCTGGAATTGAAACCCTAAGTATCCTCAATCTCAATTTATGTCCTTCCCCTCTCTGGTTCTGGGTTAATTATTAGATTAATTAAAGAGTCCTTAAGAATTATGATGGCTCAGCTATTCTTAAAATACATCTTATTTAAATAAGTTCTTCCTTGTAGCTCTATAGTATTATGAACATTATACATTATCAAAAAACCTAAAATACTAAAACCCCTAGGTTTGGCTCATTAAAAAATGAGCAGTTAAAACAATCAAATTCAATTGAAAATTCAAGTAAGATTCAGTAAAACTAGTTTGAGTGGCGTTATTTCAGTGCACCTAAAAAAGTGCCTGCTTTAGCTTTCAAGGCACTCTGTGATGACTTTATCCAGAGCTTTTAAAGTAAACAATAAACATAATTATACCTTTTAAAACCAGCTTTTTTCACTTGGTCTGACTGGAGTTAAGGGGAGCTTTGGTGCTGGTTTCAATGGAATAAAGGTCTGAAGTCTGATTGCTATTACCCTTAGTCTTTAGTATGTAATTGAAGCCACCTAAAAGCTTTTATTTTGTGTTGGAATTACCAGAAAAATTACTAAAAATATTAGTGCCCCTGTAGAGATGATAATTGTCATAGATTAAAACTGTACACCTCTGTGGAAAGGTTAACTTAGTTATGTCAAATTTTCACTGTACACCCACGTATGTACAGCATGTGCCTTATTCAAAGCTGTTGCTAGAAGAATGCTACACCAAATCAGGTGCGCTCGGGTTCCTTTTAGCATCATGACTGTGGGCAGCACTCCGGTGCTCTCCCTACCTGCCTCTTGGATTTGCTTCTGAAAGAAAGGAGGGGAAGCAGGAGAGATGGGAGATACCCATGTCTTGCCCTGAAGTCAGGGACCACCAGGATTTGGTGCAGCCCAGGGAAGCAGCGAGGAGAGATGTGGTTGACCATCACCCTTCTGCTGGGCTGATGTTTGAACAGCTTGAGGATGTGTGCAGCTTCTGAAGAGAAGCAAGTGGCAGTGATGCCTACGTACCCCGTGCAGGGGGCTAGGGCAGCTGCTGCCTTTCACACTGATTTATAGCATCTCCAAAGCATTTCCAAAACGGAAACAAAAAAGCAAAGGCTGCCTTTGATAAAGCTCATGTGACAAAAATAAAAAGAAAAATGGGGATGACATTTTACTTCCCCTGTTTTATTTAAGTTGTGATGGTGGATTTCTATTGAGGTGTCATTCAGCTTAGGAAGGTTGTTTATTGACTCTTTAGTCCATAGCTGAGATTTTACTCCGAATCTCACCATTCAGGCAGCCCCAGCTGCTCACTTGGAAGTGATCTGTTGGCAGAAACTACTGCACACAAAGGCTGCACCTCAAAGTACGTAAGAAACAAGTCTGTCTTCGTTGTCACGAAGACAAACCTTTAGCATCGTGATCTCCAATATTAGCAAAGAGATCATCTTTAAAAACCAAAGCATTAGTAACCTTTTTTTCAGTCTTTGCTTTCATCATCTGTGGAAACAGATTTGACCAACAGAAGAAGAACTGGTTTATTTTCTTCAACTGAACTGTCCCTGGGCTGGTAAAGCTGATTTTTCACTTGAGTGTTTATATGTTAGTCTAAGATCAAACATGGAAAGGGAAGAGTTTTAAGAGTTCTTAAGAACAATTACGTAAAATGGAAGAGTGCTAAATATAGAAATTTAAATTTAGGTTTGACATGCTACCATGCTGCTTCCCCCCCTTAAATAAAAGACTGGTGCTTGTTTCTGTAGTGATAGTTTTCAGAAGTGAAAAGTCAAGTTTCTGTATTTGATTTACCTGTAGCTCCTGATGCCTTCGTACCATCTTCTGTAACTTCAATCTCTGCTTTGTGAATAGCTTCTGCAAGGTAAAGACTACCTTGCTCTGCAAAAAAACCCAGAAATTAATATTAATAGTTATGTTCTGAATTCTGTTGCAGACACCTTTTTTTTTTTTTTTTTTTTCTTCTTAATTCAGAATTCACCTTTTTTTTTCACTTTTTTTTTACTGCAGAATCTAAGGGTGGCATAAGTCTTAGGTATTTCACCCGGGCAACAAATTCAACTGAAAACAGTATGTTGTGATGTTAGTAGCTTTTCCCCTGTTGCAAATTCCTTCCCTTGGTTCCTTCACCGTACCACGTTTGGAAAGACACAGTGCACACCTCCCCTTCAATTCCTTTTTCTGTATCTGGCTTCTGCATTAGAAGATCATCAGTTCTAATTTTGATTCAGCTCCTGATTTTTCATACATGCCTGATATACCTATGAGCAGAGACAGTCTGAACATCTGAGGTAGCTTGGTATAAAGGGCTTTTTAGCTCAGCACGTAGCTGAGATAGTGTGACTAACATGGCGTTTGGACCAGTGTGACTTTATGTGCAGGCAGGTTGGGGGATAAGCTAAAACGCTCGTGTGTGTCTTGAATCTATCTGCCTAAACTTGTCCTTTGTCAGAATACAGTTTCCTTGATGGCCCAGGTACCTCAGACTTTTATATGAAACCTGCTTTCAAACAAGCAGTGAACTTCTTAGGAAACAATCACTACCATGAACGCAAAAATGGAATATTTTTCTGCATAAAGGCATTTCTGCTATTGACTTCTCATAATTCAGGTCTGCTTTTTAATCTGGGGGAACGACAAGATTTTTGTATCAGTGTAAACCTGGAAGAGCTGTGAGGTGTCCTCACGTTCCTGCTGATGGAGCCAGCTGCAATCTGGCCCATTTCCACTGGTGTCCAGTGGTGGGAGTTGGGCTCATGCTACAGAAGAGCATTGCTTGGACACCGTACAGGAACATCTTGTCCCTCATTTCTACCTCTATTTACCAATTTACTTTTTGACTTTATGACTGTGTGGATGATAGTGGACTGAATGCTGAATGGAAATTACTAGTTTGAGAGGTCTCCAGGTTGTGGTGGAAAGCAAGGTAACATGGTGAGAGTAGAAACTAATTAACACAGAGGGGACAATGACTCAATTGATTCAGAGGAACCGTTGGAAGAGAAATTGCAGGAAAAAACCACTCTTCATGAAGAAACAGTGGGACCATGACATAAAGTGGAAGCTGGAAAAAATGAATTTCAGATAGATGCCAAGGACAGTGTTACAAGTTTGCTTTTCCCTGACTGTAGAGGGCAGAAAGCAGGGAAAGTTGAGAGGCTTTTTTACTTTCTGAGTATCTGAGGATGGAGTGTGACATACAGGCAAGAACAAGGAAATGCTAGAAGACCATTTTATCTGTTTCTATCCGAATTCTGTCCAGTCAAAAAAATCTAGAATGGAAACAAACAAAACAAAACTGAGTAGAGGCAGAATTTTTTTAATTGGATAAATCTAACATATTTTGGAAGGAAGAAAATAGAATCTTTCAGGCGAAGAGAAGCTATTCCAGGTCTGAAATGAAGCAAGATATTTCTTTGCTAAATGTGATCTGAGAGTAAATATTCTAAAAATTATGGCTACTCCTTCATACGGAAGAGAAACTGAAAACTTACCAGTTCTTTTCCCAACTGTATTTATTGGTTAAATAAAAGATAAACCTTCCTTATAAACTCTGCCTTGTGTGACTCTTGGACTGTCATAGGTATAAACCTACTATTAAGATACATAACTGAGTAGTGTAAGAGTAGAACTGAGAAGGGCCTCAACATTTCCTTACTCCATAACCCTGCCACGGGCAGGATCAATTACTTTTACAAGCCTTGCCCGTATGATGCGAAGCAGAAAGCCACTGAGTTGCTTACGTAAGGAAGCAGCTGCTAAACAAGTTTATTTATGATAGAGTCTAATTTCCTCAAAGAATTTATCTTATTGCAGTAGACGTTAACTTTATAAAGTGCATCCTTGTGGACTTTACCAGCATATTGACGTTAGTTTGCAATAAACAAAGGAGCAGGCTTTAACAAGTAAGTGGGCAGTGACAAATTATTTTAATGTGCATCTCTTTGCAGTCTGAGATGAGATACGTACTGCAATAAAACAATGCAGTAAAAGGGGTATAAAACCCCCATGTACGTAGAGTGCCTTCTGAGGCTTGTTCCAAGAAAGCAACTTTTCTGTAAAGGCAGCTTGGTTTAAACTGGAGGAATTTCTTCTTGTCGTACCTCCATTTATTTACTCACATCCACAAGAATTGTGTGAACTCTGCCATTTCTCTGGGCAGTTACCACTCAGAGTCTTTGCTATGGGCAGAAATGACTAAAAGTTGAAATAATTTATGTTACTTTTTAGTATTTAATATTAAATTGGGGTAAAAATTTTCCAATATGTGGGATGATTTAAAACTTCCAGACCCATAAGAGTTTACAATCATAAGGCTAGTTTTTTAGCAAAGGGAAAGTATAATTTAGTCCACTGGTCACTGGATTAGCAAGACAAGGTAGCATGGACATATGTCAGCATTGTTTGCGGTGTCAGGAGTTGGAATACTGACCTGTTGGACCAGCATCCCTAACTGTTAAATGACTATTTATAAAACAAACATAGGAATGCAAGTTGTATTAAAGCATCTTAAATCTCTGAATGAATAACGATTTTCCAGGTCTACACTGCCTTCAGAGTTTTAATCTTAAAGAAAGAAGGAAAAGAAAAAAAAAGAAAGCAAAAGCAAGACCAAAATCAGCCCTGGCCCTTTCAGTTTCCTCTTTCCTACAAAATAACAGCTCAAAATTCAATTACCAATAATAAAGTAGAAAAGTTGAGTGTGAATTGTGTTTGAGGTCCACAGAGAAAGAAGTATAATCAATTCAGGAGGTCCACAGAGAAAGAAGTATAATCAATTCAGAAGGCCCACGTCTGCTGAATCATTCAAATGTACGAGTCTACAGCTATTGGGAGTGTCATCATTTTTTTATTCAGTCAAGCCTCTTACCTGAAATACCTTTAAAATTAGCAGTGATGGGATCAAATGCGTTTCTAATTCCCAAGGCACAAAAAACTGTCTTTAGGTCAAAAAGGCTTTGAATAGTGAACCTGAAATTAATATGATAAATGTTATTTAAGTGTGGGATTCGTAGTTCCATAGAGCTAAAAGGTGGACTACATGTAATTTATTTCAAGCCTTTGCATTTCATCCATCTATTTCTGTGTGAGCCCAATCCCTTCTGTCTGATTAAGGTACTTTGCAGAAAAGCGACTCTTCTTCACCTGAAGACGTTAACAGAAGGAATCCCTTGCCTCCATCTATTGCAATCAGACCCTCTCTCAGTCTTCATGACACAAGAATTCTGCATTTCTGCAGACTCTTTTTAATAGTCTTTTTGGCCATAGCGAAGGGCCTTTTGAAACATTTGCAAAAGATTAGCTTGGAGAGAAAGAGCATTAGTGTACAAATTGTTTTTCAGCACTTCATTAACGCAGGGAATGTATTGTAAGAGATGTGTAATGAAGCTCTTCCATGCTGATCCATACAATAGGTACGGCCACAAAAGGCTCTCCTGCACCTGATTCCTCCTGCTATGCAATTTTATTTGAATAGCTGAGAGAAAATAGTTCCAGGATGTATGCATTTGCTAGCAACAGTGAATGTGGAAAATGGATGGCTGAAACTTGCTTTGTGAACAGAAAGATGGGTAGGACTGGTGGGGGGCCCCCAGGTTCTTCATAGAGTACTTCTGTTGTATACTAGCAAGTTATAAAAATATGCTGTTGCATTTGTTTTAAAGGTAATATATTTACTTTCTTAAGTAAAGAGAAAAAGAGAGTGGGAAAGGACCAGGAACATTTCTCTCTTTTCAGATCTTAAAAGGATTGCTGTACCCCAAAGAAATTTTTAATAAAAGCTGTAGTATGAAATGAAATATTTATTTTTTAAACAGTACAGAGCATACCAGAAAATTTGGGCATTCCCAGCTCACCATGGCTTAAGAAAAGGTTAGAGCTTTTCTGATCACGTGATGAATAACAAAACTGAAAGCATCTCCTTTGTTTTTATCTCACACATTGCTCTTGTCAGTGCTATCACACATAATTCTGACAACTGAAGCAGTGAAGCTACCTAGCACTATTAATATGGCTTACCTAGGGAGAAAAATGTCCATCTTCATTCTCTTTAAGCTGCTGGCCCAGTGGTTTATGGTTTTGGCAGAAAGGTGAGAGTCAATCTGGGACAAAGGCGTTCCTTTGTGGCTGGGAAGCACGAGGAACATGCTGAGTTCCTCCCCCAGGTAAGGTAACTCGACCACGTTGAAAGCCTCCAGAGCTGCAGTCTGGAATTGGCCTGTAGGTGGGCAAATATAGATCTTATTTCATCATTCAAGTAGGGGAAAAAAACCACCCCAAACCCACGGCTCGAGCCTGGGTCAGCAGATGGTTCAGAACAGCAGTGATGGGGTGTAAGGGGTTGTCTCCAGCACACGGGCTCTGGCAACCAGCTCGGGTTGCTCTTAACTCACAGCAGTGGCCCATCTGAACAGAGGTGATTGTGTGATACGGACACATAGATATATCTTGGCAGAAAAAATGCCAATGACAGTAACGGTACCTGGAGCACTGTCTCAGCAGAGAATGGATATTTTATTACTGTCTCATATAGTAACTGTCCTCCTTGCTCAGAGTTCAAAAAACATTACCAAGGCGATGACAGTAAATTTATGGTAACATTTCCAGCAGTGCTTGTTCTTTGAGTAAAAGTACAATTTTAAAATATCTTTCACTAAAAATTCACTACTGATAGAAATCAGAAAAACAAACCCAAGTGTCCTTTTTAATTCAGTGAAACCTAATTTACCTCATGTTTCCATCTTTACTACCTTTAAAAATCAATTTTAAGCTTATTTCAAAGAACAGTTACATTAAACAATAATGTAGTTAGGCTTATGCTTATTTATGCACCAAATTTACTTTTTTTTTTAAATCTAGGCACAAAGACCCATCAAAAACAGATGAAAGTTACAAAAATTCATCTGAAATGTAAAAGCTGGTGGGCTTCCAAAGTTGTAATTATTTACGCAACAATTTGTAACAGCCATTTAAAAGTACCTTTTTAGTTCCATATTTTGAAGAACAATTAATCCAGGCCTTTCTAATGGACTCTGTTACATAGTAGAATAGATTCAATTATCACAATTTTACATTCTTATTTTTTCATCTGTTAATCCAACAAATTCACCCAGCTGCGGTAGTTGTATCTTCAAGGGTAGATATGCTTTCTGAGTCAGGGGTTATAAATAGCTGAATATTTGTAGCTCATGTCCATAATGTCTAAATATTTGCCAATAAATACATGGCTATAGGATGTCTCAAATGTTTAGTGTACAACATTTGTTAGTTTTGCAGATATGGACTAAATAGAATTTCTTAAGTGTTGATTATTCTGCTAGATTACATTTTAAGCTCTTAGGTTAGCCCTTCTGCCATGTAATATGGACAGGGAATTGCGCTGTTAAAACCACCTCCCAGCACAGGGATCATTTGCTGGGAAAAGACCTTCTGGTTTGTAATGGGTAAGCAGGGAAGTTTTACACTTATAGTGCACTGGACATGTAATTTGTGGACACACTGATATTTTGAAGCCAACATGTTCTGCACAAAGGTTACGCAGTCCTTACTTACTGATTAGAAAGAAAATCAAAGACTTGAAATTATTGAGTCAGAATTTACTGTTCTTACTTGAACTGATTTTGAGCATCCCATAAGGATTATATATATGCTAAATCAGTATTCAAATATGTTTAACAAATTGGTTGGAAAAATGAATATGTAAAATAACTGCAGTGTTTAAAAGGCATGTGTACACAGTAATGTTGACATTTTCTTAGAGCAGTGTTAATTGTCCCCAGGCTGATTTGTTCTGTGTGGCCATGTTAAAAGGATAAGCAGTGTTGTAAATGCTAAGACAATAACAGGCCACAGCTAATCTTTCTTGCTCTGTGTTTTGGATCCCGATGGGAGACAGCTGCTGTCATTTAATAATGAAGGAAAGATATCTCCTGCCTCTGTTTTTTGGGGGTTTTTTTTTGTACTGAGCCCGTCTTATGTATTAATTTCAAACTGCTTTGTTAGAAATCTTGCTAGCATTTCTAGGGACAAAGACTGAATTGGCCCTATCAAATCAGACAACCAGCAAATTTTAAACCATCCCTCCCATTTCAACTTCCCTCAAAAATCTCTCCAGCTGCAGAGAGCTCACACATTTCAGATCAGATGAAAACGTAATCCCAGTATTTTGGTTAACTTTCCTTTTCTGTGCGTATATTTAACACTCCAGCTACCTACGTCAGGATGATAGGATGGAGTTCTTGTGTGTAGGAAAATGGTCAGACAAGCAGAACTCATGGTTTCACACCAAGTTTGCAAGGGCTCAGGAACAAATATACGGTCAGTCAATGCAGCTCAGCTGCTGAACTGGTCTTTACCTGAGATGCCCACTTGTACAAACACTGGCGACCCTTGCCTTCTGTCATTTTAGGCCTCTCATGTCTCTATCTCACTCTTCTAAAAGAGAAAGTTCACAGAAAAAGCCTGTTCCTGAGCTAATAGGTGTGTGTTAGTCCCAAGAAATGTGTTTGCTTACCCAAACAGCTCGCAAACCAGCAAAGGGTGAGGCTATTCCAGATATTATGAGTAGCAAAGCCCTGTGGTGAGCTGGTGATACAAGGTCAGCCAGGGCTGAAAGATCATGAGTTGATGTAGTAGTTCATGTTATTCAACAATGCGGAAGATATGGTGTATGGTTTTGGAAGTGGAAACTCTGCACTCCTGAGTAAAGTCAATTAATTTATAAAAGACTCAGACAGGATGGGAATCATGGAGCAGATCCTCCTAGAAACTATGCTAAGGCACATGGAAAATAAGCAGGTGATTGGTGACAGCCAACATGGCTTCACCGAGGCCAAATTGTGACAAATTTGGTGGCCTTCTACAATGCTGTTACAGCATTGGCGGATAAGTGAAGAACAACTGACATCATCTACCTGGACTTGAGCAAAGCATTTGACACTGTCCCACATGACATCCTTGTCTCTAAACTGGAGAGACATGGATTTGACAACAGCACCACTTAGTGGATAAGGAATTGACTGATAGCCACACTCAAAGAGCAGCATTCAACAGTTTGATGTCCAAGTGGCAACCAGTGACGAGTGACATTCCTCAGGGGTCAGTACTGGGATCAGTGCTGTTTTGTTAGCGACATGGACAGTGGGATTGAGTGCACCCTCAGCAAGTTTGCCAACGACACCAAGCTGTGTGGTGCAGTCAAGGTCAACACACTCAGGGGAAGGGATGCCATCCAGAGGGATCTGGACATGCTTGAGAGGTGGGCCAGTGCAAACGTCATGAAGTTCAACAAGGCCAAGTGCAGGATCCTGCACCTGGGTGAGGGCAATCCCAAGCACAGGTATAGGCTGGGTGGAGAATGGGTTGAGGAGAAGGACTTGGGGGGGTTGATTGATGAGACATTCAACATGCCCTGGCAATGTGCGCTCACAGTCCAGAAAGGCAGCCATGTTCTGGGCTGCATCAAAAGAAGCGTGGCAGGCAGGTCAAGGGAGATGACACACCACAGATGGCCCATAAGAAGAAACACCATAAAGAAAGATGTAACAGTAAGGACAATCTTACAAATAGCGGGGAAAAGTGGTTCCTTAGCCAGGTCAGTTATGGTTCAGAGGTAAATAGGCATAGAAATAATGAGTGGCCAACTGCCTGCCTCATGTGACTGTTGCACAGAAAAAGAAAATGTTTTAGCCATATAAACAAGAGAAAAAAGAAGGAAGAACAGTGCTGCTGAAAACTGAATTTGTGGTTTTTTTTTAGATTCAACCCAATTATTTGCTGGAACTGATAGGAGGGAAATAATCTGATGATATAGCAAAGGATAATGGTGAGGTTCCTAAAAGAAATTAGGAGAGAACAGGAGGTGTTACAACACCAGAGACCAAAACAAAGTTTAAACTACTTGAGAGAGACAAATAATAACCTGGGGCCTGGATGATTGTCACCCCAGAATACAAAAAGAATTTGGATATGAAATTGCAAATGTATCAGCAAAGATTTTTAATAGACCTGTAGATTCAGTTGTGTAACAATACTGGAAAGCAGGAGTATATTTATAAAGAAAAGAAAGTGATTTGGGAAATTTTAGGTCTGTCTTTGAGAAGTTTTAGACCGTACTCTGAAGAAAAGAATAATCAAGTCACAGAGGGAAATAGAGAGATAAATTGCAATATCAGGTAGAGTCCACCAAAGAAATCTATAAGCTTTTTTGACTTGATAACTAATTTGACAAAAAGGCATAGATCCAGCCATCTAGTTTTAAGTAAACATACTAAACATGGTTTCTCTGTGGCATCATTTACAGGTAGAAGTGATGGCAATTAGAGCAAGACATGAAAGGCAGTAAGCAGCCACTTGAAGGGGAAACTACAATGAGCTAGGTTAAAAGTGGGGTTCCCAGGTCCAAAAGATGTTGCTGGTGGCTTTCCAAAGTATTGCCAACACTCAAGAATTTCATCAAAGAGTGAGGTTACCATGATGACTGCAGTGGTGGAAATCAAATGACAGTTCAAAAACACACAAAAAGGTACATACCTGTGGAGATTTCCCTCCCCTTGGAAGGAAATCTACCTAGGACTCAACAGCTGGAAAAAAGTGGAGAAAGAAAAAAGCCCAGGTGGGGTCAACCCTGAGTAACCACCCTGAGCTGATTTTGTGGTGCACTATGAAAGGTATTTTTATCAAGTCACAGAAATATTAACAGCATTTTATTAAGCATATATATGACCTCATTAAAAGTATTATGTACATTTCTGACCACTTATTTTCAACAAAGATTAATTTAAATTGGGGAAGTGCAGAAAAGGACTACCAGAGAACTGAAGTATCTGGTTTTTTAATAGATTAGAAAAGCCTGCCATCTTCAGCTTAGCTAACAGGAAATTGAGAGGCAGCTTGGTGACTGGCAAATGCATTTGGGAGTAAATATCAAAGTTGAAGAGAAACTATTTAAGTCAAAGGATAAAACTGTCACAATGGTAAGAGATATAAATTGGCCTTGAAAAATTTTAGACTCAGAATTAGAAAGTTTTTTACCTAAGTGAAGTTTTGAAATTTAGGGTAGAAGGCAAATGAGATTTTTATATTTTGAAAGGGATTGTAGAGCTAACTGGAAGAATTCCTGGTAGTAAAATTGGTAAGGGCTTGATCTTGTTTTAGTCTTAACTGCCCCTCTGTCATGGGATCAGATGTGCCTCCTACAGTCCTCCCTTCCTAGGCAGCTTTATTTAACAAGCTCCCTGCTATTGCAAAGGACTTTGTATTCCAAGGTACCTCCAGTGTCTCCTGTTCTCTTCTCCTGGCCCATTCTCTTGGTTCCTTTCAGTTGTTTGCAATAGCTGACAAGTTTGTTATGGAGTGCTGTGTGATGTTGGTCTGCGAGGGATGGGGCATGGACGGTAGATATTTTAAGAACCATTTTGAACCCGGGATCTGTTTTGTGATTGCCTGCAATTATAAGGAGCCAATTCAGTCACCCAGGTGTTCTTTTTGTTTGATGGGATTTCTTCTGAGACTTCTCTAGGCTGGGAAAATATTACATCTTAGTGTGGTAGTTGTGGAAATTAAATAAATAAAAAAACCATTCCATGTTGTACGATAGAGCAAATCTGGATCAAGGACAATTACCGTAGTTAACTTCGGCTTCATGATGCATCGTGGGCACTTTCAGGGTTGAGCCTTCCACTGTGGTAAAAGGCAACATCTGGGTATCCATAAAGGAAAACTTCTTTTGCCATGTGCTTTTGAAATACATGGTGCTCACCAGGGACATCTGGCTGAATGGTGACCTGGCGCTCTCCAGTGGCATGCCACGGACACCCCCACCTGCACGGGAGAGAGGTGGGGAGGGAGACACCATCTTACTCACACAGTAAATAAAGCAAGTTAGAACAACTCTCTGTCCCAAAGGGAAAGAGGCACAACTCACAAGGCATTATTAAACCCTCTACCTTTGCCTCCTGAGCTGTACGTGGACCTCATTGGGGTGCCTGTTGGTCCATGCTCTCCCCAGAACTGAGCTTGAGTCGGTCAATGTTGAGGATCAGAGTTGTGCCAGGACTATGGTACTCACCGAACAGCATGGATGACAGCAGCCCAGTGCCCAGCACCATGCTCTGGTCCTAACTGGTTTTCTAGGCTAAGTGTGCTCACTTATATCTTGGAGTGGTTCATCGTTGGCACTAGAAATCCCTCACGAAATGGATTCATGATTACTTTATGAAGTAACGCTTTATGAAGAAACTAAGTCAACTGAAGCTCATATCCTAATTCTCCTTCTCTTCTATTTACTTGACAGTTCAACTGATCCTGCTTTGGGTATCTGAAAGACTTTTCAAAAGTCTTTTAATTCATCAATACGCATGTGAGCACCACAATATGAACTCCCATTTTAGTACCTTCTTCTTGAGAAATACTTCTGTATCATGAAGCTGGATCACTTATTACAGTTAATTTAAGAAGAATTTTTTTTCTATAGTAGCTTTGTTTGTAATTACCATCCCCTCATGTTGATGGCCAAATTAACAGTAACTTTACTGAAGGTGACAGGGCAAACCAGGAACTGATTTGCTCTGCTGCTTCTAAGGACTTGCTTTTTCAATTTTTTTTTTCATTAACACAGAGTTTAATGTCATTAATTTTCTTGCTTGTGTGGAAAGCAAATTATTTTTATTTCCTATTTTGACTTTTTAAACTCAGAGCCTGACTGCTGAGCTTGTGGCCCTGTGGGTTCCCCACAGCAACATGAAAGCAGTTGACATGGTGAACTCGGTGCCTGGGGAATTTGGCTGCTCCTCATTAAAACTGAAAACACTGCAAAGGATTTTAAAAATTAGAGGAACGAGAACAAGCTATTACCAGCTTGAGACTGCAAACTTATACTCACAGATTCAGACCTATTCCAGCTTTTTCATAGGAAATGAGCATCGGCACAAGATTTAGATTTCCTGGCTCTCAGCCTTGGTTTGGACACCATGGAGCGTTGCAAAAAGCTTCATACTTGGTTAAATGCAATTTCTCTCGCTACTCCTCTGATTTTACATTTTATTCATGTGCAGTTTTTCTCGTGGGTGGTTATGTTACCTCCGAGGTTGCCGGCGATCCATTCCTGTATTTGGGCTGTGGTTCTGTTGGGGTCAGTGAAGTTGGTGTGCTGCAGGCTGCTGTTTGCCCAGCGCCCAGCATGGGCAGCGAAGCTGGGTGAGAGCTGCACCCCGGCGTCCACGAAGAAGGAACATGCCAGCTGAACCACTGTGCCTTGGCTGGAGTCAGTGGCTCCTTCGTACATGGCGTGCAAGAAGTCCTGCACACTTTGATCTGCCGGGCAAGAGAGAGGGAAAGCCTGCAATTATCACAACGAGGTTCTGGATAGCAGAGATTGCACCAGGGCTCCACAGATGTCAACTCCAGTGCTGATGCTGCTGTCCTCTGAAAGTTGAAGCACTGTAACAGCTGAAGCACCCTTGACTTTATGGGGTATTATTGTCAAGCACTACTGTCAGGGACAGTGAAGCACTGGGCACAGGAAAGCACTCTTCATGTTGCTGGAGAAATCACTCTAGTGCAGATATGTCAAGCAGCTAATTTCACATCAGGCTCGCCCCTCTCTGTAAACACAGCTCTTACATTTCATAAGGTATGTTATTATTTTGCAGCACTCTCTGAGTTCCCATTAGTGAGATCTATCACCTCTGGATGTCAATGCTGCCGATGCCACAGTACCACCGTTTTCTTCTCCTGCTGTTATCAATGCCACCCACACCAGGAAAGGCATCTCCCTGACTGCCCCAGGTCTGTCTCCGCTACCATTGGCCCTCCTGTGCTGTTTTGTTTCTTGAGGGCTGGTGCCCCAAACTGGCCCAGTGTTGCAGATGAGCCCTGGCAATGCCAAATAGAGCTGATAGGTTGCGTCATTTGTGTTACAAGCGACTCTTCTTTTTATACAACCCACCAGAGTGTCTGCTGGTTTTTTGAAGTACAATTATATTTCTTATTCATTATTCATTTTTTTAATTCATAAGAACCCTCAAATCCTTTCCTAAAAACACTATTCTTTGGCAATTTTTTTCTCAGTTTGAATGGCTGATTATTCCTTCTAAATGTAGAATTTTGTACTTGTCCTTATTGAATGGTGTCCTATTGACTTAACAAATTTCCCTGGTTTTCTAAGATCCTTTTAAATTCTCTTCCAGTCTTTCCAAATGTTTGTAGCAATTGCAGGCTCAGCATCAATCAAAAATTCAGCAACGTATTCTCTAATTTGTTGTCTAATGAAAATAGTTGAATTTTTTTTGACCTTTTTGATTTCGCAACCCAGTATCCCAATTTCTGTGTGAAATCTCGGCAGCTCTCTGTTATATGTGAATTGCTGGCCACCACCTCCAAGGAGGGCCAGTATTTTGCCCCTTGCTTCTCCAGGTTGCTGTAGTTGGCCCAGGTGCGCCTCTGCCTTGGCCTGAATCCTCGGGGTGCCTTGGGCAGCTCACAGGGAGGAGTCATCCAGTTTCTCCAGATGCCTGTGGGTGTAGGCAGGGGTGGAGGGAAGTCAGGGTGGCCTGCCGCCTGGGTCATGGGTGGTTTGGGGCAGCTAATTGGGGAAGTCCATCCCACCCGGACTGACCTGTCCCAGGCTGAGCATCAGGTCAAGGGCAGGATTGCCATGATCCTCCAGTTGCCAGCCGGGCCATCAGGAGACTTTTACTACGTTGGTTGAGATTCTTGATGGGTTAAAGGGAGAGTTTCATGACTACTGATTTCTACCACCTGAGAGTCCAGTGCATGTTTTCTAACCTAATAGTGCTCCTTTAATAGCATGCAGGAAGACTAATCACCTATGGGGAGTTTGGTATTAAAATTTAGATCTATTACTCTTTAAGGGATAAAAAATTGAACTCCTTGAACAGATGTCAAGAAAACTCACATGATCTGAGGTGTAAAGTGCTTTTCTCGTGTGTTTTGCATTAGTGCAGGAGCATTTGGCCAACTCTCTGGAGGATGTGAGAAATCAAAGATGGTAAATTGGAAACAGATGTTAAAGTGAGGTGTGGTATCCTGAGCTTGTAACTTCAGCCATATCAAGGTGCTTAGCTAACCAAAGTCCTGAATTCTTACTTGGAGAACAGTTCAAAATAGCTTTAAAATACTCTATCATTGATAAAACAAAACAGCAAAGAGAAAGCATTTTAAAGCATGTGATTTTGTCTGCTGTCTAGAGAGACATCCCTTTATACACTGTTTTTCTTAGTGCTAGAATAAAGGTGAACAAATCTTCCAAACATTAAAAGAAGATTACAAGTGCATGTAAGAGCGGATTCTCTGTGAATAGTGAATGAACCATCAATGTTTTCATTGTTTTCAGCCTGCAAGATTTTCACCACATTCTTCATTATTGTTTAAGATGGACCAAAAGAAACATTAATGTGAACATCTAATGGATGAAAGGAATTTTATCAGATATGCTTACAGATGTGATTTGGTTGTACTCATCTGGTAGGAAATTTGATCTAAGTTTATTTATTCATTTGATATATTCATTTGATTTAAACCATTTGAGGAAGCGGGTTCCTTCTCCATCACTGGAAATGTGCTGTTATGACCAATAGCAATAGATCCCATCCTACTTTATTTTCATTCATGCATTAATATTACCAAAAGCCAAAGCTCATGTGGCTTGTGCCACGGACAACTAAAATGGCCATAAAATGTCTGCTTGATATGATGTGCCATATGAGAAGAAGTAAAGGAGAGCGAAAGAGCCAGCAGGTCGTTAGCAGCCTCTGCGCTTCTCTTTGTTACATTTTGTGTGGAGATCTGTGCCTGAATTTCACTGTGCAATATTATTCTTAAGGTTCTTTCTTAATAACTGAGCCCCTAATGACCAGACGTGTCAAGCAAGGTATAATCCTTGGACGAATTAACTTTGTTTAAAATTACCCTGTTGAATTTACAGAAACAGGAGTCTTATAGGCAAGGCTTCATTAAATCAGCAGCTCATGGTGTAGGTGCACTGTCCTTGTGTCAGCACATGCAGCTGTATCTGTATCAGCCAGAGACAGCTCTTCCTGCTGTGTTGGCTTTGAATATCAATGCCACACAGAATGGTACTGGGGACAAAGGCAGGTCGTAGCACCGGGTGATGAAATTGCTGTAGGCTTTATCTTTAATCTCCATACACTGAAAGTAAAATTTATGTGGAGAAATAGCAGTGTCACCTCTATACATAAGTCTTGTATGCAAGCTGCAAATTTTGAAGATGAGGCAGTCATCTGCTTTTCGTAAACATTGGGCTCATAATGTAAAATAGTTTTTGACGTGTGATGCGAGATGGTAGGATAATCCAGAGCTCAAATGAAAACAGCATCCTTAAATTCAGCTGACTTAATGCTGGATTTTAAGACATCTGCCTATTCCATATCCCTTCCAGATTCCCAGTGAGTTTTATTTTAGCTTGCTTTCAGGGAAAGATGCAATTGCACCATCCATCTGTCAATGTATATCTCTCTGCCAGTCTCCTAATAACTTCTCATCTTTTTGGCCAGTTGTACTAACATCAGAAAAAGGTGCAAAGCCTTAAAGGTAATACAATTTCTATAGGTTTCATAAAATTTGTTAATGGGATAGGAGAGAAAATGACCGTCCTCTGTCTGGCATCTCCCCGAAGAGGACACAGGGGATGCCAGGACAGAAAGGACACAGTTGGGCTCTGGGAAACCAGGAGGAATTCTGCTGTTCATGGAGTAACACTTCTAGATGTGGCTGTATTTCAGTGCAGTAAAAGAGTAAGCACTGATCAAGAAAAAAGAGGAATTATAACATGCATATCAAATACTCCCTTGAGTTTCCTTTGTCCAGATGATACCTGGATATCAAATATGGAGAAAACATTCCTAAACTTCATCTTGCAGTGAGACAGAAGACAGAAGTTTAGTATGATGTGTGCAATTACTATCTCCTTAGTGAAGCTGTGAATTTATTGCAAAATGTATGACAAGAAGTATTTTTTTAAAGCGGTACATTACCATGAATGTCATATCCTAGGGCATCCCGCAGCTCTGTAAAGGTATTTCCTTGAGCTCCAAACTGCAGCAGCTCCAAAGAAACAGCCACACTTGCTGGAGAGACGACCAGATTGGTTCTGTTCTCTGCTTCAGATACACGCCGGTAGAGATTGATGGCAAACTCAGTCTTCAGCTCTTTCAGCTCATCGTAGGAGATGCAGTTTCCTTTGGTTAAGCAGCAAGCAGACAGGATAAATGTAGAGAAGAAAACGGGCAACATGAAGGCAAGGTGGGAACACTCTCCACCAACCAATCATACCTGCAATTAATAATACAGTTATATTTAGAAAAGCAGCGCTGACAGAGAAACTTTCTCTTTCCATCAGTGTTAAGATACCACTCACAATAGTAATGACGGCTATTAAAATACTTATCCAGGTCTACCTGGTATCTATTGTCATAAACCTTCCCCCTCCCCCAAACCAGAGATGTAGGGACATGCTGATGACTCTGTTGACTAACGAGAACTGAGTTTTCCAGTACCCATATAGGATGGTTGGCCATTACAGCGCGTGGAGATACAGAGATGGTGAAAAAGTTAGCTACCTGCACGCAGGATGGGACACCTCAGTGCAGTCTCTATCCTGCTGAGCGCCCACAGCTCCTTTCTGTCCCCAGCAGAAGGGGGGTCACATCCAGCACTCCCAGAAGGAAGGCCACCCCTCGTGAGGTGCAGGTATCTAATTGGAGGCTCCAGGCTGGGCTTTAGATCCAACTTTGCAAAAGGCTGGCTTCAAATTTTCCCCCAAGATATTGCTTCTATGAAATTTATCCCAGTGACAAAAGGTTGTATTTTCAAAAAGCTCCAGTGCTTGCAGCACAAAATCACTGCTTCGGATTTTTATGGGAAATCAAGTATTGGTCAATGTTACATTAAGAAACACTTAGAGTCATAGAATCATAGAATGGTTAGAGTTGGAAGGGACCTTAAAGATGATCGAGTTCCAACCCCCCTTCCATGGGCAGGGATGCCTCCCACAAGAATTCATATTTAAAGGAATAACGCTAAAATGACAGCATAGCTTTGTTTACAAAATTTTGCCTTTTGCAAATTGTATACAAGTATATTTTAAAAAAATACTGCACCTTCTTTCACTTCAGGATTTCCTACAAATCTTTCTCCATGCCCTTTGCTCTAGAGAGCACCTCTAATGCCTCGCATTTACTCACAGTTAGCTCTGTTAAATTGTCTTGCCTTTCTGTGTCCTTCTGGGTGTCTGAATGGAAGCTGTCTATGGACGTCTTGTCTCCTTCTTTAATAGGTAGTGGAGTAAAGACTAAGTCATGAGACTGCGTTTAAAGGGATAGTCAGTGATCAGAGTCTCTGTCGGCGATGTCTGTACCACTCTGTCCAAATTCCTGTAGGCTACAAGCTCTATGGAGAGCCAGGCAAAGCGGCATGCCACTGACCAGCAAATCCAAGGCAAGGAACAAAAAGGTACACATGGAGATACGGTCAGCAACTTCCTTGCAAGCCCTGCTTGAGCCTCATGAGACTTGTGACCTGCTGGTACCGAGTAAGGCATCTCCTATCTCTCTTCCCACCCCCCTCCTCCTTTTATATGAATTCCATTGATTCCTCTGCCACAAAGGGGAAGAGAAAGGGCTCTCTGTGTACCAGGCACACAGCTATTTTTTTTTCCCCCCACTTTGAAACTTTATTCTGAAATCCCATGCAATTAAAATGTCTTTATTTGCCAGTATTTTTTTTAATGCCATCCCAAATAGAAAGATTTTCATTCACTCTTTACTTTCCAGGAGGAAATAAACACCAATGTGGCACACTTGAATCAGATTGAATGAGGAAGGTGTCTCTTTGAGCAAACCAGAAGCAGAAGAGCTGTGGCTGTGATCACTTTAAAAGCAGCTTCAGCTGTTCATGGTTTCCTTCATGTGACAGGATCAAATCCTGCCCACCATATTCACAGGTTCAGCCTCACAGCTTCACAACGGCACCTTAAGCAAGCAAGATTTAGGCTTAAAAATAAGCGTAAAACTGCAGCTTATTGGTTTTCCTAGAGTTTGACAATATATACATGCCTAGTTATTTCACAGCGAACATTCCTGTTGCAAGTGGGAAAGAAGACACAGGGGAAAAGGTCATTACAATCAAGCAGTAGTGTTTTGATGCCACTGTTTCATCCTTAGGGAAGAAGCAGCCACACAATTGAACCAGGGCCCAAATGAGAATGAAGCAATGGGCCTCCCTTCATCTGCACTTGTGCTGTTCCTCTCTTTCTGCTGTTTTGAGAGGATGACAGAATAGACACTGTCTCAAGGTTTAGACCACATTCCTACTAGGACAAATGAAGGGCAAGACCTTGGCCGGTCCCAGTCTAATACAACAGACAGAAATTTCAATGGCAGTATCCTCATGCTGAAAATTACACGTGGGCTTAAGAGTTTTGCTGCATGAGGACCTCTCTGCTGAAGTTATCATTAATAGTGTCCATTGGACTGGACATGTATTCAGAGAGAATGAAACAGAGGCCACCAAGTGATTTACTGAAGGACTCAGAGCTGTCGATAGATAACTCTGGTCACTGGTGAGGACTGCACAGCTGGATTTCATGTCATGTTCCCAGAGGCTCCAGAGATGATAAGACATTTCCTCTGTGCCCTGCTTGATATTCTCCTGTAGGTTTATTAAGATTTGGAAGAAAGATAGGGATCCCCTGAAGGTTTTAGGTATTACTGTCAAAAAATCGACATTAAATTCCCACCTGGCAAAAATGTTGCTATTCAGATTCGGGGTAAGCATTTATGGAAGATGTAATTGAAAATTAGGCCCAGTATAAATGTGATTTAGGAGAGCATAATTTCTGAGGGAAAGGGAGGAAAAAAAAGCATTCTGGGTCATGTCTCATCACAGAAAAAACTTAGAAATTGGGGCCTTTATTTCAAACCCTCCCTCTCTGCACCTGGTTAAGGAAAGGAAAGTTGTGGAGGAATCTTAGCAGCCAAACCAGTGTTTGCAGACAAAGAGAGAGGACTAAGAAAACTAAAAATCAATCAATGCTGTTCAAAGCAGCCATGGGGAATAATAAATGTGCTTTATATATAAAGAATAAAAAAGAAAATCCATTACTGAATAATTAGAAAGATAAAAGGCGGTAGAGTAAGAAAGAAGGAAGAGTCAGTGAAACTAGCTGTGGTTAAAAACAGGTGATAAAATCCTGGGGGAAGGGTACGAACATTTTTCGTAATCAAGGCCAGACCCAAAATTCTCAGCCAGGAGCTGAGTTGTCCAAGTGAGGGTAGTTTGGGGCAAAACCCAGGGGCTGCAAATTAAATAGGCCGATTACAGAAATTGCAGGTCAAAAAGAGAGTGTCCTGGACCTACAGAACTGTTAGGGTTGGGCTGCTGTGGAGAAAGGGAGGTTTTGGCTCTTTTTTAGGATTTTTTTTTAGAGTCTTTAAAGTTACCTGTGTCCTAGTTTAGGCATCACATCCTTCTTTGAGTCTTAATCTGGATATACACCACAAGATACTCAGGAAAGTACTGATAAATTTGCTGGCAACCATTTTATTTTTAAGACATTGGAAACACATTTTAAAAGGAATACAACTGATTGGTTCCCAAGATAACTCTTCAAAGACAGAAAGGGGCAGAGGTAGAAGCTGTATTTTGAGAAATATTTCTTGACAGAGATAACTAAGGCTGCTTGTTGGGGGAGTGAGAAAAGGCACAGACCAGAAGGAAATATGGTCTGGAGAAAATACAGCAGTGTTTGGGTAGGAGGCTGGAGCATGTAGTGCTGTGCCATCACTGAGCTCCTCTGGGCATCTACAGGAGCAGCTCTGAAAGCTTCAGAAGATGCCAAACCTCACTGTTCCCTCTCTGAGCAGAGAAAAACACCACTCTCTCAGAAGGAAAATATCAAAGAGCTTCCTGATGCGTGAGCAAACCACCACACAGGGAGCAAAACTGGTGGAAAATGCTGGAGAGAAGCAGTAGGTGGTGGCTGCTTTCACTGGTGGATTAGATCCTCTCTGCATCTGTGGTGTGTCATGCTGTTACTGTGTGGGCCCTCAATGTCCTCCTGTGTGACAATCGTGGTCGGCAAGGGGACAGACTGCTGAAGCATCTCCCACCACTCAGCACTGACAGATGCCCTCATAAGTGGCTCTCCAATGTCTGGTGTGGAAAATATGCCAGAGTAGAAAGGAGAGATGAGGGAAAGAAAAATGGTCAGAGACAGCAGTTCTCCAGGACTTCATCTTCAAGGTCTTCATGGGACAGATTCTGCTCTGAGGTAAATGTAAACCATCGACATCCACTTGGATCCTGGAGCAAATGGGGAGCTGTTGGGAGAGTATGGGCTTGGAGGCTCTTCCAGGGAACGGAGTGCTCCCTGACTTTAGAAAACAGACTCAGAGTTGAACCTCCACAGTGGTGGCACTGGGGAGGAAAGAGAAGAGCTGGAAGCAGCTAGAAGTCACAGGACTGAAATGAGAAACTGGAGGAAAAGACACAGACTGTGCGGGCACTGTGGGCTGAGGGAGATTTCTTTGGAAGCCTTTTTTCCCCTCAAATGTTTCTCCCAGGAGACCGGAGAATTATTCTCTGATTTATTAATCTGTGTTCTAATAAAACCGAGCCCTGGTTTAGTGTGGCTGCTGGGAGGAAAGGGGGAGCAGTTCTGCATTTGGGCTGTGGATGGTTTGGGCTCCTGCTGCACAACAATCTGGAGCAGAATTTGGCCCAGGGAAAGGCTGGAAGAGAAAAAGGTGAGAGTACCAGGTGATAAGCAGGTTTTCCTCTTCATAACCCTCTAGTTTGATTTCCTGTAAGGTCACTCTCCAGCAACATCCCTTTCGCTGTAGCACAACCCTGTTATCAGCAGGATTGCTGTACATTTATCCCTTCATAAATGGGAACAGAATTTAACCTTCTATCTGCATCTGGTTTTTGTGTGCTTACTCCCTTTAACATATATAACCCTGGGGAAATTAAACTGAATCCAAACCAGCTTCCTTCCTGCTTACATCTCCCCTCCCGGAGAGAGCCCACACTGCAAGAGACCAAGGCGTTTGCTAAGTCAGGAAGGTGGTTCTGCTGAATTTGAAGATAAGAAAAATTTGCATCATCATTTCATACAGAGCGTATTCTGTGGGGAGGCAGTTGGCTGCGGAGCCACAAAACACCCAGCTGAGCAAGTTCAAGTTAATTTGCTTACTGCTATCCACATGCCACATAAAACCCACCACTGCCTTTGCCTCCCACTGGGGTGTGAAGACAAAATCTGGCTCTTCAAAGGATGACCACTGCAGAGGATCGCCTTCAAAGAAGAAGTCCAATGAAGTGAATAATTTCTGCAGGGCTTTATTAAAAGAAAAACCATCCAGCTGACCCTATGATGGTACCTCAGACCAAACTCCACATGCTGGTGTGGCAACAAACTCCTCCATGGGTCATGGCCTGTCTGAACAGATGGGCTTGGTGCCAGTGCCTGACCAGCTGGGACCTGCTGGGCACAGTGCAGAGTCCTACAAAGGAGCTCCATCATGCAAGAACCCCAGAATACTTCCCTCGCACCTTCCTGCCCAGTTCCAGGTGGAAAGAAGCACTGTTTAGCAGTGCTAAAGGCTTTTTGGCAGCTCTCACAGCTGGAGGTAGACTCCCTGCCCATGGCTGGCTGTGACCAAACTGCACAGTACTTGGTTCTCAGTCTCCTTCAGCCCCTGTGGCTCTCAAACATGAATATAACATTTCTGTGCATCATTTTCCTGTATCTCTAATACTGCAGGTGGAATAATGGAGTAGTGATTTTACAGCATCACACTGGGAACCAATGTTTCCTGCCCTGTGAGATGCCCAAGGGCACATCCCTTGAGGATGCAAGGGCTGTTGGAGGACTGTGAGGGACTCAGGCTAGACCACGGGTCTTTTGGGATAAGTCCTGGGACAAGCTCTGAACTGCACCCAGGGGCAGTTTTGGAGACAGGTAGCCAGAGCAACCCAAAACTTAGCCAGCCAGTAAGTTAACAAGCAGCTTGAACTATCAGGGCTGGACTCAACTCCTTTTACAAGTTGCAGGGTGGTTATGGCTAATGTGTTGTGTGATGTCTTCTGCAGGGCAGAAGAACGGTGCCTTTCTCTGGTGGAAAGCAAAGCAAAGCAAAGCAGACCCTTTCACTGAATGAGATTAACATCATTAACACTGATGAAGTGACACATGTTGTTACCACATGCAGAAGTGTTACGCTGAATAAGAGCCCAAATCAGGCCAGTATTCTAACTGACGGGGACCATTCTCATCATACAGTTTTCAACAGTTAGAACTCAAAAGGGCTGAGAAACCACAAGGACAAGATAATTTATTTTTTTAGGTTGATGAAACTTACTTGAATTAAAAAAAAAAAAGAAAGGAATAAAAACTGATTGAGGAGACAGAGGAGATTTTGTACGTCCTTATTATAATCCAAGTAGTTCTCCTGTGCATGTCTCATAGGGGAAGATGGCATAAAAAAATCCAGGAGAAACGATGCATGAGCTCCAAAGATATAATCTCAGCTGTGTATATATTTCCTGCAGTGTTATATGAAGATCCTAGCAGTAAAACCTCTTCCCTGTGGGCTCTGAATATATGCTAAGACCCTTCCTGAGTGCACAGCTGACCTGTGATGGCTGCTGTAACGGATCAGCTACTTTGCTGCCTGCGGTAGCTCAGAGATGCTGCCTCAGCGCGTCCAGAGTTGACTTGCTGGTCTGTGAAATTCAACCTCTGCCCCTAAAAGTCACCCTTTTGGTATCTGTGGATTTAAAATGCTTCTGGGGGAGAGTCAGTACCCTGCATGGGGCCTGGTGGAAATTCACACTCAGACAAGACACTCCAGTGAGCCAAAAGCAGGAGTGGGGAGCAGCGCTGTGGCAGCACATTTTCCTTCCAGATGACTACATGAACTGACAATTTAAATACATTTACTGTTGGCAGAGAATATAAAGCATGTTAAAATCTGATTTTCATTCAGATACCCCCCAAATGCTTATCTAACTGACTATCACAGTCTCCTACAGTGCCAAATAAATGATGCCAAGTAAATGACATTGGAAGAGGTCCTCATATGAGAATGTTGCCAACTGCAATTTCTGCTACTGATCTGGCTGAAATGACAGGGAACCAAACAGAAGATGAAAGCATGAAGATGTTTATGAAGTTGCAGAGCTGACTTCCCATAAGAAGCCTGGTTTTCAGAAAGAGAGATTTGTTTGAGTAGATGAAGGGGTGAGATCAAATGGGAACTTACAGAGTGAATAATATGGAGGAATGTTATTTACAGGACAGCTCTGCACAGACCAGTTCATCAACTGTGTTTTTATCTCTCCTCTTGCCTGAACCGACCAGGTGGGTCCACGTTGAAAGCCACATTGCCAAACTGGTTTAGTACCGAGCCACAGCTTTTATAACCTGCCTGTCTTCCCACAGACACCCTCCCTTCAGCCTGGGGATCCAGTCAGAAAACTAACTGGACTCCACTGAGCAACATCTGATGGACCTCTGGGGCTGCTGGGTCCACTTAGCAGGAACAGCACATCTGCAACATGTCCCATTGCAGCTTTGGTGTGTGCCTCCCTGTGCTCATTGCAGCTTCACAGCGGGTCATTTTCCTGCCCTCTCTCCCCTGGTTTGTGGTGTATCCTGAGCTGGGCAGAGAAGCAAGGTTGTACATATCTGTACATGTTGTACATATTTTCTCACACACCCACTTTGGTGCAGAAAAGTTGACGCAAGGGGGTGAACCCAACCAAACCTTCCCACCCAGCCAGCCCCAAGCTTCCTCCCTGGAGGAGTTTCCTACTTGGCATTCAATGCTTCTTGGCCATAGTGTCCCACACATTAATAGTTGTGGGAAAGTTCAGGAGTGCTTCACAGATATCCCTGTTATGTCAGGCATTTATCCCGACAGTCTTGTTGATCTCTTTCCTAAGCAGATTTCTATATTTATGCCATCTCAATGCCGGCACAGCAGCACTGAGGAGCAGCAGTGCAGGTGGGAGTCCCAGCTCTGGAATGTCTGATCTAGCTCCCTTACCAGCCTTGTTCCACCAGGGCTCATGGCAGAACCTTAGCAGCTTTTGGTGGCAGCAGCAAGGGTCATTGCACCACCAGCTGGCCTTGTGTGGAGGAAAGGGTTCTGCTCCACCATGACAGGTGGGGGTGGGAATGCTTCCTTCTCTCTCTGCTAGTGGGACAAAACAAAACTTTTATTCTTTAGGTCCTGATCTGCTCGTGGAGCTCACTCCCCACTTCAGGTTATAAACCCTTTTGGTGACATCACAAGGTAGTGCTGCAGCCACCAAGGTGATGTCACAATGAGAAGCTTATGACTGTAAATGGGGAATAAGTCACAAGAATGGATGGCCTCAAAAGGAGCTAATATGCTGTTATTATATAATCATCCCTAATACTTATATAAATGTGCCAGTAACAAAAAGAAAGTAAAAAAGGCCCGATGGCCTATCAGTGTATGTGAAGATGTGTGTAAAGTTGACATTTTCTCACAGTCCTGTAGATCCCTTATTAGTCTATCTTGCCTCTAACAACCTTTCTACTATTATCTCCATTTTTATAGCTGCTCAGTTTTTTTAATCAGCCTCGGGATCCTTCCTCATTTAACAATGCTATTACATTTAAAATTAAGAGAAAAGCACAAAAGTTCTCCATATTTTGACATGTCCAATAACCACTTATGTGCTTAGGGATAGCTAAGCATCTCAACAAAATATAATCTACATTTTAGTGTCAGTAATGTGTTAAATAATTTGAACACATAAAAGCAAGGAAACGTGTCTTTTCTGTGAAGACCCCTGGGCTCCATGGGGAGCACCATAGACCGGGTGTAAATATGAAGCTATCTAATTATTAGCTATGGCATTTTTATGATAAATAGAAACTAATAACATAGAAAACTAGGTACAATTGTATCCCGCAAAAAGCTTTATTTTAGCTATAAAAATTATACTTCATATGCTGAACTAAATTCTTAGAGGTCGGAAATAATGTTCAGAATCTCTAAGGTTTTTTTTTTTTTTTGTAGATGTCTTGTCTCCATTGTGCTGCTGGTTTATTATTTTCTGCGGCCAAATATTTGTTACATTTTCTCCTGGAAATTTTTTTAATGGATTTTCTTGCTTTGGTAGGATAAGATGCATGTTTAAGTGCCTCTAGGGGTAAACAATTTCACATCAATACTTTCAAGCACAAAAATCTGGATCTTCAGTAGGTTTTCACATTATGCAAGTAGACGTGTAAGGTACTTAATACTTTCTAACCTCCACTGCCCTTTTTACACAGAGACAGGCAGTCAGCAGGGATTAATCTGATCCTAATTAACCACAAACTCTTCTGATATTTGGTCACTGCACAGTAGCGTGCTGCCAGGTACACAGAGGCAAACTGATCTGGATTATCTGCCGGCGCATGTGCTTCGCAGAGAGAGGTCTGGTGCTCCCTGTTGTGGGTGAGTTACGTCAGATACAGCTTTAAACACCAAGTGGGGAGAAGCTGGAGGTGTAACAAAAGGGGGAAGCACTAATTAGAAGGCCTCTTCCCGATGGCTTTCTACCAAAGTTTCCTTCTTGCAGGTAGCGTTTCTCAGTGCCTCACCGCAACAGGGCAGAAAGTGAAAAAGTGTGAAAATATGGAGAGATCAGTTTCTTCTTTTTCATCAGGAAAGGAACATGACTTTGTGCATAAAAGTTCTCTCTCTTCTTCTTCCCTGTGTACAAGCACCATGTCTGATGGAGCCTTAGGAATGTGTCTTTACTTCCACACTGCCCACCGTGGCTCCCACCCTCCCTTACCACGCAGCTCCCACCTTCCCTTATCTCCTCATACAACATGGAAAGCAGACTGCCCCAGCCACACAGTGGCCCATAAAGCAAAACCAACATGCAGCAAAGCAAGCAAGGTGAGTATGAGAAGAGTCTTACGCTGGTGGTGGGGAGAAACAGCTGTGAGAGCCTTTGCACCACTGCAGGCAGCAAGAGTGCCCAGGAGGAGAGGCATGTGTCTCCTCATGCTATGTGGGGAGGAGGTGCGATGGGAAGCACAGAGACCACAGCAAAGTTCTCAGACTGCTGTGGTCCAGGTGTTCTGGTGCAATCTAAAAGCCCCAAACAGCTGCCCTCAGACCAGGCTCCTCCTCTCCCCTCCCTCCTGATGTGGGATTAATCCCAGCCCACAGTGTCTGTCCTGCACCAGGAAAGGCAAAGCCTTCATCTTGCTACTTGTGCCGAGGAACTGCTATGTCAATTATTCCTACCTAGCAGTCCAGGCAATGGGCTCAGCCCGTCCTTATTGGCTGCTGTGAGCAACAGCCGAGGACACCACAGGGACAAGGAATCCTGCTGGAGAAAGCGCAAGGTTAGTTTACAGCAGTGAGGATAAGAGCAGGGTGAAGAGACCCAAAGGTGGATCAATAAATACATTCACAATGGCATTGGGATCTGGTAACATCATGCAAATTCACCATGGAGCTACACAGAGTTTTTTCAGGTACCACAGTGACTGGGGCACCTTCAGACCTCTGAGTACAGTGTGGTTCACTGTTTGGGCTTCACCTTTGTTTAGGCTGCTCCAAACGGGAGAGCCAAAAGCCAGCTCGGGCCATAGAAGTGGGTGAGCATGTACTCACATGAACAAATGCTGGTTTCCAGAGTGGTTTGTTTGCTTTCTGTGCTTGTTCTTTTTTTTTCCCCTCTCAACTCTGAAGCGTTCCTCTCTGAGCCATAGCCATTCTAGAGATCAAGAGAGTTAAAATAATCCCCTGACTGGCAGTAATTTTGTGAAGCTGCCCTCTTTCATATCAAGGTACAGCCTGCTTCACATCCAGCCATGAGTTCTTTCTGACACAGCTGGAGTCTGGCAGGAGAAGAGAGCTGGCTCCAGGCTGAGATTTCAGGGCTCTAATGTAGGCCCAGCTCTTACAGAAAACATCCACTGCCTCCTTCTTTAAACTGAAGTCTGCTGGAATAGGCATCTAACAAAATAATACTCTTTTGCTTAAGTTTCTCTTTAATAAGCAGCACTACATTACACCTGGGTTTGGTAGCACAATGTTATTCTCAGTTTTTCTTTGGGGAGACGGAGGCACCACGTGGTTGAGATGTTGTGTGAAGCCATGCAGAAGGCATGTGCCATTCATTACAGGATGGCTCCCAGTGTTACGTCTGGAGTTGTTGTCTGGGCACTCTTGTCCTGAGATGACACCTTTCAAGCTAGGGCCCTCAGCAGTGCTCTATTCCCAGCCCCTGGGGTTGTATGTTTGAAAATGGCAAATCTGTGTTCTGGAAGAAGACAAAATTAAACTGTTCAACTATCTTGTTTTATCAGAGACATTACTAGTAATAGAAAAGAAAAAGTGTTAAAAAGCTAATTGCTCTTTCTGAAGGTCACTCCTTCAAGGACACAATGATGCTCTGATTCTGCTTGAGAGATGGCATAACACATATGCTCACTGCATGACTGTTGTAATTAAATGTAAAACATTTATTTCTAAATGGATTTTTTTCTCCTTGCTTAATGTGTTTCTGTTGCTGCTTTGTCTCATAACAACTCTATTAATTAAGAAAAAGTGTCAAAGGACCAGCTGATGAATGAATGAATCATGAAATTAAGAAATGGTTGTTTTTCAATGTTTTCTTTCTTTTACACATGGACATCCACCCCTGTCTGTTCTGCTGTGCAGTCAAAAAGCCTGAATCTCCCAGGAGCTCCTCCTTCCCTGCCTCCGACCACCCTCCCTGGGCAGCTGTTGTGAAGTTCTCCTGCTGGAACTTTCCACTTTGTGTAAGACCAGTGAAGTCTGTAGGAAGGCAGGATACCTGTTCATGGATGTAGCCAAGAGAAGCTGCTGGGCACACAAGCCCTTTTCAGGCTGCAGTAATGAACCAACTACATAAGAAATTTTTAACTGTTTCTTGGAGATCTGCACCCTGGAGTTGCTGTATGAGTGTCTGGTTCTACACCACATCACTGAGGGACATTTTGCTTTCCCTGTGGCTCCTGTCACTAATGGAGAAGGAGCAGCCACTGCCATTCAGGTAAAAAGCCATTGTCAGTCTTCACACATTTTACAGGGCTTCCAAAACCACACAAGTTTCCAAAACCTTGAGAGATCAGCTAGGATCTTTCAGTTGATTCTGGTCTCCCCTATATTGGTCATCTCTGCATTTTTTTGGGTTGAGACCCCAGTGCTTTGGTGAGCTGCAGTAACCTGCATTACAGTATGCTTGGGTAACTTCATTTTCTTCTTTCCAAAACACTGTAAATTCATAGCCAAAGTTCTGCAAATGTATCAGATCCAATGTCCAAGCTATGCCAATAAATGCATCTCATGTACATCGTCCATTTCATTCCATCATACACCTCTATTGATTCACAAAAGCCAGCTTTTTCCCTGTGTTTTCTCATTTCTCCTCTGAGTATTCAGCCCACTTTTGTTCCTGCTTCTTTAGGATGGCAAAAGCTGGTTTGTTTTCCACTTTCAGTTTTTCACCTTTCATCCACTTTTCCCATTCTCTCACAGTGTGACGAGCATTACAAACCAGTATCTGGACCTGGACTGCTGCCAAAGGGGAAGCTGAAATCAGAGGCAAATCAGAGTAATTTATAAATCACACCTGAATAGATCTTTGCTGCAATTTGTGTTGCACAGTGTTGTGCACTGAAGGTGAAAGGCATCAAACACACAGGTTGTGAAGGAGCTCAGAGTGCCAGTGTTCAAACTTAGTCTCCCAGAGTCCAGACTTCTCAAGCTTTTCTCCTCCTAGCAGGTAAGACCTCATGCAGCATGGTGGCCTTTATCCAGATGTCATGAGTTGCCCTTACCAATGGCTCCCATTTCCCCAGGACAGCAGAGCAGCATTTAACTCCTTTCCTGGTGTGTGAGTGACTTCTTATCATGGACCTTCATCTGTTAGGCCCTGTGGTCCTGGAAGATGTTCCTGCCATATGTACATATAGCATGTATGGAGATGTGCTACGCTGAAGTTACAAAATGTGCAAATCTGCTTTGTTGTCATCCTGACTGCCTCTCAGGGGTCTCAGGGGCAGCGCCAGCACCTCCCAAGCTCTGGGATAAGAAGTGTCCTGTAGGTGAACATCAGGGAAGAAACCTAGCACTGTCACATTAGTCCTTGAACTCAGTGAAAGTAGCTGATGCCCATCAGCAGGACCTGCGCTCTTGTGCTTGTAGTTTTTGTCCCGTGTAAAATCCAGATTACATGTGGCATGTTCAGTGAATCTTTCCAGGTAAACAATTATTGTTTTCATGGAAAAGTTGTTGCTCAATCCCTGAGACTGCAGTGCCCCAAAGATCTAAGATTCTAAGAACCAGCAATACGAAACAGGACTATTAATAACCCCTTTGAGGGAATTCTTTTATGTAATTTAATTTCATTTAATATATACTTTTTTGTATATAGCATTCTTTTCATGTGCCCAGAAACTTAACTCCCGTATCACAGATTGCGGTCCCCTGTCTGTACTTCTCATCCATCCACATCTCACGTATTTTTTTTTTTTATGGCAGTCTTTACATGATTACATATCATTTTCAGAAGATTTCACACTTCTGAAAGTCCATATGGTTGTCAAATTCTTTTCTGATGCCACTTGTTTATGGCTTCAAAATAATCAACATAGATTCACACATCCTCTCCCCCACACTCCCCTTTTCTCCCCCTAGTCTCTCTTGTACACAGCTCCAGTAAGATTAATTCACTTCTTCTCCAAATGATGCTGCCAAGCTTAACACATCAGCAGAGAAAGCCTGGGGCAAAAATCTGTTCCATCTTGCTATGCTCTTCATTGATGTCATGCTGCAAGCTAGCTGTCATTCCAGAGAGCAGCCAGGCTTTCTTTGGACCTTCTACCAAAAATTGCAGCATCAGAAAAGATTCTGGTGACCTGGTAAGACTAACAGACAATGGACCTCCGTGTGCAGAGAAGAGCAGTGCACACCTGCAGCTGCATCCTTGTGGTGTCACTGAACAATTCTCAGTGATGCTGAAAGCAGAGTTTTCTACCCTGCAATGCAATAGAGATGAGGTAAGCACCATATCCCATTGATTTAGTAAGGAGATGCTAAGGAGAGGAGTGGGCAGGAGGAAGGGAGTCTGGGTCCTGTCCTGCTTTGTTCTGGACACAGAGCTGCAGATGCAGCCCCAGATTTGAGTCCTGTCTGAAGAGATGAGATAGGGGATGTGGGGAAGCAGGCAGAGTGGGAGCATCTCCAGGCTCGTGTTGGCCAAGGAGGGGTTAGTGATGTACTGAGTGGGATTTTTATGGACCTGGGGTTTTGTGAAGGAGAAGGATGAGCTGGACGGTAAGAGAAAGAAAAGGGAAGATTAAGGGAAGGAAGGGGAAGACTGTGGAAGAGGAGTGTTTGTGGGGACAGGCAGCATGAATCCAAGGGAACTCATCTCCAAAGGAAGGGATTGAAACAGCCAATCAGCCCGTCTGCTCAGAGCAAAGGTTGTCCTGGAAACTTGGAAAACACTCCGTGCATTCAGGCCCTGTTGGCAACCTGACAGCTTCAGCGTCCTTAGCTCCCAGGGCTGATGGTTCCCCTCCACCATCACCGTACCTCACCCAAAGCTGGGGAGAGAAACTTAAGGGCAGAGACTGCATTTCTGTGGCTTTATGTGACACAACAAGGGAACACTGGCAACTAGTCAAAATCCATGAGCAGAGCCACAGAGTAATTAATTAAAGTTTTGCTTTCTTGTGACCAAAAAAACCCAAACAAAGTAAGAAAAAGTGGGACTCGTAGCCATGTCATGGAAAACCATGTGAAAAAAATACCTGCTCCTAAGCACAGTCCAATTAAAAAAAAATATATAATCTCTGCATGCAATAGCACATGTGAACTGCAAAAAGATGGCTGTTAATCCACCAAAGTAGGAGGAATAAATAAAATTGGTATTTTGTGTTGCTTTCTTAAACTGTATCTGTTCTGGGAGGCCCTGTCACTGAGTTCATTGCATCTAAGGAGCCGGAGCGCTCTGGTGGCACTGCTAACCTCACAAGCAGCATTGTCTTGGCAGGAGTTGGGTCATACTTAGCAGATTAGCTCCATACTAGGAGGGCTAAAATTTTCATCAACGTAAATAGTGGAATTTGTGACAGACAGACAGCTTACCACATTGTGCTCAAGGGCTTGTTCGCAGCAGATGCTCGGCTCCATCCTGAGCACAGCCCTGTGTGGTGGGCCCATGGGATGTAGCTGCTTCCTTGCCTGTGGCTCCAGTGCAGCAAAATGACATGGCAGAGCTATTTGGGTCATCAAACTGTTGGGTTCACAGAATCGCAGAATGCTATGGGGTTGGAAGGGACCTCTGGAGATCACCTAATCTGACTCTCCTGTCAAAGCAGGTCCACCTAGGGCAGGTTGCACAGGAACGTGTCCAGGTGAGTTTTGAATGTCTCCGGAGAAGGAGAC
Organism: Gallinago undulata; assembly: GCA_026546715.1. Taxonomy (NCBI): domain Eukaryota; kingdom Metazoa; phylum Chordata; class Aves; order Charadriiformes; family Scolopacidae; genus Gallinago; species Gallinago undulata. The sequence continues at coordinate 178,081,632 of JAOTQQ010000001.1, read as the reverse complement.
TCCACCACCTCTCTGGGCAGCCTGTTCCAGTGCTCTGCCACCCTCACAGTAAAGAACCCTCCTCGGGTTATTCCACTCCCCAGCTTTGTGGTGGAGGGGAGAGCAGTGGGGCACAGCAGTGGGGTGGAAGCCCAGCAAAGGCACTGTCAGCAGCTGATACTGAAATGCAGGGCACAGAGGGGTGCGGGGGCAGGCAGGTCTCGTTGGCAGAGATGGCTGGAGCAAGGCTTGCTTTCTACCACGCTGTGAAGTGAACGCCACCGCATTCGCCTCACGCTCTCCAGGGATGCGTGGTGCAAAGTGCCCTGCAGACCCCGGCGACAGAGCTGTATTTCAGGCCATGCTGGGCACCGCTGTGGGGTGCAGAGGGGTCCATGCCAGGGTCCCCCACAGCGTGCTCTGTGGCTGGCAGCTCCTTGTGCTGACACTTGTGTGCATGAAAACCACGAGATGGCACTAGCAACTTTTGCAGGCTGGTGGCTTCCCAGCGAGGTACACACACACACACACACACACACAAAATAAAATAGCATATTGCATTGCTGTGATCTCGTCACAAAATTCTGCAGTCACAGAGATGTCAAGGGGTATTTCTCTTAATGACTGGTCAGCTCTCACCAAATCCTTTGCCATTTTCATTTCATTACGTTCTAATGGCCAGCAGATTTTATTTACGATGGGCATATTGGATTAATGGCCTCCACCTACCATGCTATCGTGCATTTAATGCCTCATATCCAGGAGAAGAGTGATTAAAAAGGACAATTGATTCTAAAGTGAACTATGCCTACATACAAAAGGCTGATTCAAAGCAGAGCCAGGGTGTGCCTGTTCGGTCTCAAAGCTCCCTCAGACTTCCAGATGCCCTTTCTGTGGCCACGTCATTGAAGCAACGGTCTATCTGTAAATCGCTAAATAAAAGCGAGTTGAATACTAATCTCCAGTTCCAAGGCCAGCCCAGCACTGTTTGACTCGTGTCCACACCCTCCAGAGCTGTCCCATTGGTTACAGGCATACCACAGGGCAGCTGGCTTGGCTTCCCTCCTGGACCGCTGCGGGATCCCATTTTGCAGGGGAGGCTGTTTTCCGAAATAAAGTGAGGACTCTGCGGCAGGGCAGCCGAGAGATGTTTTTACAGCATGACCCTGAGGGGCTGCGTTTCATGCCTGGTGGGATACCCAAGGGCATGTAGGAGCCCGGGAAGATGCAAAGTCTGATGGGACAGTGTAGGAGACAGAAGAATCCAGGCTTCCTGCAGCCTCTTCCATAGTGGGAACAGTCCTCAGGGTGAAGGCGACCAGGTGGTGTCTTTGGAGAACGCTGCTTGAGGAGGTTCAAAACAGAGTCAACAAGCAACCAAATGATCCAGTGTTTGAACCTTCTCCTTGTCCCTCTTCCTTTTGCTATTGTAGACAACTCCAATCACAGGATTTATAAGGCCATGCAGGGCTTTCCACATCAAGTGATCGTATTCCTCCCCGTATGCACATGTCCAGGATATTTCCTCCCAGTTATCTCACAGCCGTTCCTGGGCTCAGGGTGACAGGATCCTTCCCAGGTACTGAAGTAACGTTGCCCAGCACGCTGCATCGATTCCTCCTGGAACAGCAAGCACTGGGTGAAATTACCTGGGTGAAGGCTGCAAATAAATGTGACTGTCCTCCCGTGCAGGGCATGAATTCAGTGCCGTTCACTGCCATGAACTGCGGTGGGAACCTGAGGAATTAAAAGAGATTCAGCAGTAAATTTGACAAATTGATGGAGGATAAATCCATTGGTAGCACAATGTAGCAGCTGGTCACACAGTGATCTGAACACAGTTTTTGGCTCGGGAAGTCTGGATTCTGTGTAAATTTAGCAATTTACACTCTGCTGAGTCCTGGAAGCTGTGAAAGGATGCCACAGGGAGGATCGCTCTGTATTCAAATGACAGTCAGACTCAGATGGGAAAGAATTCGTTATCTGAACAGAAATGATTTTGAGTTACTTTGGGGAAGAGTCAACATGGTTTTATAAAGGAAAATCACACCTCATAAATCTATTAGAGGCTTCAGAAGGTACCAACAAATATGTGTACAGCTAAGAACGGTTTTCCAAAGTCCTTCATCAAAGCCTCTTAAAGAAATCATGCTGTGATGGTTTAAGAGGTAAGGTTATGTGAATAAAGGACTGATTAAAAGGCAGGAAACAGAAGGTGGAAATAAATAGCCAGTTCTGACAGTGGAAGGAGGTTGGCAGTGGAGTCATGCAGGGATTTGTACTCAAGCTTGTATTGTTCAGCATGACTTAAACCTGGAAAAATGGAAGCTTCCTGAGATGGGAGCTTGTGGTGGTTATGTGGTTATTAAGCATCCAAGATAGTAAAGATGCTGGACAACTGGGGAAGTTGCAGAAGGGTTTCACAATACACATCAATGGGGCAATAAAAAGGTAGATGAAATTCAATGTAGCTAATTCTAAAATTAATTACATAGAAAAAGAATATTTAATTTTAAATATATGATAGTAGGCTCGGAACTGACTTTTACTGTATGGGGATTGGACCTTGGAGCTATATAAAGATCTCAGCTGCAGTCAAAGCAGCAGGTCACATTACTGGGAAAGGAACAGAGAATAAAATGGAAAACACCTTCAAGCCATTCTGTAAATCCGCAGTGCATCTACAGTTCCAAAACTATGTGCGGTTATGGACCTCCTAGGTCAAAAAGCATATAGCAGAGCAGAAAAAATTGCAAAAGGGTAACAAGGATGAACAAAATCATGGAATGGCTTTCCTATGAAGAATAACTAACTAGGTTAGGCCTTCTCAGCTTGAAAGAAGAAAACAGAACAGAAGGAGGTTTTATAGAAATCTATAAAATCATGAGCGGTCTGAAAGTAGTGAACAAGAAATGGTTATTGACTGTCTTTCCCTAGAGCAAACCTGTGGGGTGTCAAATGGAGTTAGCGGGTGGCATGTTAGGGAGATATAACTCTTCCTATACAACATGTAATAGTTCCACATATAGCAGTGGAACTCCCTGCCACAGGATGCTGCAAATGATAAACGGGCTCTGAAAGCAACTGGACAAATTCAAGAGAGGAAAACCATGTACAAAACTGCTACCTATGGCACCTCAGACCTTCCCGAGCCACACAATCATTTGTACTGCCTCTTGATATATCCTTATAAAGACAGCTCAGGTGTCCAAGCTAGGCCCCTGCAGTGATGGCTACCTAGGCATGAAACTGCAGGTATCAAAAAGCTTCTGTACGGGATCAAAAGTGCTCATCTCCTTGGTGGTATCAGCCACTGAAAACACCAATGTGTTCCAATATTCTGGCCTCTTCAATAGTTAATGCATCCATGGTTTTACTCTGCTTCTAAAGCCCTTTGTGAGATGGGACTGTCTTACCAAGACCAGGGTAGTTCCGTTCTGCTGCTCAGGCTGATGAACCTGAAAATCCCTCCTGAAAGACCTCAACACTCTCAGGATGTTAAACTAGATGATTAGAGATGTAATGGGGCAGATGATACGTAACTAGAGCTGCTGCAGCTGGATACGTGTTTTTTAAGGACAGGATGGTAGATGATTGTGGGGTTTGTGATCTGGGTAACAGAGTGGCATGAATGCATTCACATTTGTGAGGAAACAGAGGACGAGACGGTCAAGAGCTCACAGGTCAGGAGTAGCTAACAAAAGGGATATTATTGTGGGCCTCTCCCACAACTCACTTGATCAAGAAATGGAGAAAGATAAAGTCTTCTCTGAGCAATTGGAAACTAGTTCAGAACAGACTGGAACAGTTCCCATTTTCTGTAACTGGAAAAATCTGCTGACTGGGAAAACCTCCATCTTCAGTCAAAAGATTTTCACTTGCAAGGTCTTCTGTCAGGCCTGACAGGTGTCTGCATGTAGTGAAGTTTGGAGGATAAAAGTACTAATCACAATAACACTAGAGGAGGACTGAGTCAGGGGTGCAATAAGCTGGACATATAGAAGTCCATGGGGCTGGATTGGTTACATTTGACAACACTGAAGGAACTGGCCAATGTTATTGTGAGATTGCTTTCTATCAATTTTGAAAGGTTGTGGTGATTGGTGAAGTTACAGATGGTTGGAGGAAAGAAAACTTCATACTCCAAGAAGTCCAAAAAGCCTGGGGAACTACAGGCTGATCAGTCTGACTTCACACCCTTGGAAGATTATCAAGAAAGCCTCTTCAAAGCCATTTTCAGGCACAAGGTGGACAAGAAGGTAATTTAGAACAGCCAGAATGTACTTACCAACAGTAAATCATGCCTGACTAAGCTGATTGCCATCTTTGACTCCCTTGGTCCATGGAGAGAGAACAGTAGGTGTCATTTTGCTTGATTTCAGCAAGGCTTTCAGTATAGTCTCCCATAGTATCCTTGCAGCTAAATCAAGGAAATATGGACTTGATGGGTGGACTGCAATGTGGGTGAATAACTGACTGGACTATCAGGCTTGAAGGCTACTGGACAGCAGTACCCTTAGTTTAAAGTCTAACTGGCAGCCAGCTGCAAATGGCATTCTTCTGAGGTAAACACTGGGGGCTGTGCTGTTCAATGCTTTTGTCTATGTCTTTCATAAGGGGATGAAATGCACCCTCAGCAAGTTTGCAGATGACTCCCAATGAGAGGGAGTGACAGATACATTGAAGAGCAGGCTTGCTATTCACAGAGACCTTCACTAGATGGAGGAAGGTGCCAACAAGAACTTCACGAACTTCAACAAAGACAAATACCGTATCACAGTTGGGCACCTACTGGCAGCTCTGTAGAAAAGGATCTTGGGGTCCCAGTGAAGAACAACTTGGACGTGAGTAAACAATGCACCTTTGCAGTGATAAGGACAGCAGCATACTGAGTGGTATAAGCAAGGGTGTTCATAGAATCATAGAATCGTTTGAGTTGGAAGGATCCTTAAAGATCATGTTGTTCCAAAAACCCTGCTATGGACAGAGACACCTCCCACTAGACCAGGTTGCTCAAAGCCCCAGCCAGCCTGGTCTTGAACACTTCCAGGGATGGGGCATCCACAACTTGATGAGTTACCATCAGGTTGATAGAAATAACTCAGCACCCTTCAAACCACATCCAGAGCGCTGCATACAGTTTTGGGCTCCCCAGTATGAAAGAGATATTGACAAAATGGAGAGATTTCAGAGGGGCTGGAGCCATTGAGATTGTACGGGAGCTGGAGTATATGATGTGCAAGGAGAAGCTGTGGGACCAATGGCAGCCTTCCACCACCTAAAGGGGGATTATAGAGAAGACAGAGCCAGAGTTTCTCAGAGGTACACGGCAAAACAAGAGGGAAAGATCACAAGTTTGAACACAAGAAATTCTGACTCCAGATTAAGAAGTAATTCTTCACCATGACAGTGGTTAAGCACTAGTGCAGGTTGCCCATAGACACTGTGAAAATGCCACCTTTGGATATTTTCAAACCTGATCAGACAGGGTCCTGAACAACCTGATTTCATTTCAAAGCTTTAAGGTTTGATCAGTTTTGTGCCTGCTTTCAGCAGATGCTTTGGACTAGACAACCTCCAGAGGCCTCTTCCAACTCCTGATGTTTCTACGATTCTAAAACTGCCATATAAATATATTTAAAACCACAATGTTAAACCATAAAACCATTAAAAGTAAACAAAGCCAAATCTACATTGCTTTGCATATACAATGTAATGTTGACATACCCTCATCCCATGAGGGGAATAGAGAAATGTGGAACCGATAACACCACACACTGATGGAAACAAGAGAGGCACTATTATAAAGACCAACGTACATGAAACAAACCAAGATGGGATTTAAGCATGCAGTATTACCAATATGTGTCACAGCTCTTATTTTATCATTCAGCTTTACTGGAGCAAATAATTTACAATAACACAGTGAAAAACAAAAGGTCTGGTCTGCAGAGGCAAAGCCGAGTCCAACATAAAAAATATTTTTGCTATGTTTATTTTGTAATTATCCCACTGACACACACTGCCCAGAGTTGGAGAGCTTGTGTCACTGCATTCATTTTGAAGCCTAGTTAAAATAGTCAGCGAGTCTACAATACTTCACAAATGAGCAAACAGAAGGTTAAGCACAACTGACTTTTCATCTCTATTTTATTTCACAGAAGCAACGCATTTCAGGGTGAGAAGGAGAGAAAGTTCAGGGTAAACCTGCAGTTCTTAAATGACACTGTTCATAATTTAACCAAAACAATAAGTAAATTACAATACATAAGTAAATGCCATGAAACTTGTGCATATTCAACTCTCTGAAGGGATCAGCCCCTTCTTAAATAATGGGAAGAGAATTAATAAAACCAACCCTCAGTGAAACACTCTTCAAACTCTGGCTTTCTTTATTATAGACAAAAAGCTTTCTGTACACTATCATCTCTGTTTTTCCTGACAGTAGGACACTCAGTTATTCCAAAATTTGGTTACAAGCACCACAAATGTAAACAATTAAAACTTTCATTTCTAGTTAACTATCAGTAAACACAACAGAACAGAAATACTTGGAGACGGAACCAGTGGAGACAGCACAAACTCAGAGTCTGTGGAAGCTTGTTTGGCTTTTTTCCCATTACTAGGATTAACGTGGCAAAATCTGGAGCTGAGATGTTTGCGGAGCTGCCGGTTAAGGCCACACGTGAGCCGCCTCACGACTGACACTTGAGCCGTCCTGTGCATGTCTGTAGACCTCCATCCAGCCCCACTGCATCCTGCCGCGTCTGGAGATGGCCCCCAGATGTGCTGAACTCCTTCTCGCAGAGGCACAAAGATGTTTCAAAGCCTCCTCTTCCTTAAAAGCCCCAAACAGCTTTTGTCAGGAGACTGGGTGTTGGCACGGTTCCAGGATCAGACAGACACATCAGCTCAAACCAGTTTTCGGTTTCATGTTCAGATCAATTGCTGTCTATATTACTAAAATATTTTGAAAGGGCCTTCTTTGTTTTTCCCCCGTTCCAAATAATAAATACTAAATTTTTTAAGATATTTGAACCAAATTCATCCTGTTGGTTGTCTTCTCTGGAAGTGGCTAGTGTTGATAATAATGGCTCTCACTTGAACATATGATGCCATTTCATCATTTGTTTCTCTACTACCATGAATATGATAGAAAATAAGGAATCACAAATTTAAACCTGTGGAGCCTGACTGTCCCGGGCGTTGCTGCTCGTGTGGTGAATTGCTAGACGATGGGAAAAAACCTGCTGGTCTGACCTCACAGTGTTTTACAAGTATTTTGACAGGGTACAAACAATAACATGGAGCACAACTTTGGATAAATCAGATCTGCTGTGTTCAGAGAGGGCTTGATCCAAAGGCCATGGAAGTCAGAGGAAAGACTGCATGGACTCTGAAGGAGTATAGAGCAGGTAAACACATGCACACCACAACAAACCCTTCATTAGTGCTATTTCTGGCCCCAGACATTTCCTAAGAGAACAGTTTACCCAAAACTGCAGTACGCCTAAACAGTTTGGAGGGCAAGAGGAGGCTGATAATCTCCTGTGCTCTTAGAGCTCGAATAGATTTTCCTATTTAAACATTGTGTTTAGCACAAAAGACAAGGTCTTCTTCTGGTATATGGTATGGTAGCATCTCACAAAGAGGAGACTTCAACTTCAGCCTGATGCCTCTTACACCTTGTGGAGAAAATGACAGCAAAATGCAGAAGACTTGAGGAGCAGTATCCTGGCTCTTGACTATCCCTCTGGCCTCTTCCAGAGTGGGGGTGCAGCTTTAATGGAATCCCCCCTCATACCCTATAAACCTGGACCCCATTTCTCCCAGGCTTTCTTCCAGAATTGTTTCTACAAACTATGCTTTAATGGGCCAGGAGAGCTGTTCCGCTTTTTGTAAATATTTAGAGTATGGTTGCGCATTTTTATTTATTTTTGCTTTCCTTCAAAGCAGCAATTCTTCTGAGTAAAACTACCTGGTAATATAGCAAACATTTTTCTCCACAAATGCATTTTTATTCTCCCACAATACCACCATGGTAGGTCTTCAGCATCTGTGGCTGTATATAGGTTACATACAGTATCATACACACACATTTTAACATGGTCTTTTTCTCACTGGCTAGTCCAGAGCTGCAATCAGCACCACTTCTCTGCCAAAAATGTAACTTTTCAGAACATGCGTGATGCAATCTCTATATACAACTTAAATCTAGGTGAAGGTACTTAGCTGTCATATTAACAGCCTTTTATTTTTTTATTTTTTTTTTTAAATACCAAATGAATTGGAGCAAATCAGATATCAAGAGTGTGTATTTTAAAAACGTCACTTGAAAAGGCAGTAAAATTTTACGTGTTCTCCCTTTGGAGAGAGGTATTTGAGAAGAAATGCATTTTACTCAGAAAGAGGTATGCTTGCACTGGAAATATGAAAAATAAGTTTCTGCTTTAATTATTTTTAACAGAAAAGTAACAACTTCTTAAAAATTTGGGAGCTGCCATATATTTGGGATTAGTGGTGTGGCAATATATAAAAACGCTGGGTTATGTTACTCGTTTTGTATTCCAAAACAGTAAGCTCTGTATTGCCTGAGTTAGAAGGAGCAAACATGGTTTACTTGGGTTTATCACTGTCTACATAAGCGGGTCAGACAACAGCCCAGATGGCACCCTTCCAACTGGAAAGGATGTGCTTTTTGAGGGGATGGGTTGAAAATGTTCTGTAAGGTTTCCCTTTTGGCACTTTCCACATCTTGGACTGTCAAAGTGACAGATACAGTAGAGTCTCCTCTTCCCTGGGGAAGGAGTGAAGCTTCTTCCCAACTCAGCACTGCCAACTCAGAAGTCAGAAGGAACTATGTGTGTCCTCACGGGAAATGTCTTGCCTGACTCCACTTGGAGACACATTACTGGGACCTGCTGTGCTTAGAGCCGCCTTTGGAACTTGTGAAAGGGAAAGAAGACCCCTTTCTCCCACCACCTTTCCTGAGTTAAGGGAATTTCTCAGAAAAGCTAAAGCTTGGTGTCACAAAGTACTTTCTGCCAAAGAAAACTGGATTATTATGTGCCTCTTCTGGCATTTCTTTCGCTACCAGTCCAAGGGTCAGTCATAGAAACCATGCACCTTGTACTGCCATGGACAAGCCTCTGATCATCCCCTCCAGAACAAATGTACAGGATGAAAACTCAGACTGCTTTCCTGTACATAGTTTGGGGATGCCCATCTCTGAGGGATCCAAATGCTTTCTTCAAATATTCAGCATACTCTGTTGCATTACCTCATTGGTAAGGAACCTTCTGCAAGATCAAGGTGGGTCCACTGTTGTCATTCACAAGTAGCACATGCTTGCCTTGGAAGTTGTAAGATAGAGAAACCTCAGATGTAAAATTCTTCTTCGTTAGCTGATGAAGCTGGGAAAACACTACTATGATCATCCAGAGAACAAGGAGCTGCTCTTGAGGGCTGTTTGGGCTGCTTGGAAAGAGATGCTGATGTGAATGAGCTGGAAGACCATTCGGAGAGAGAACTGTCAACTGACTCAAAGGTATTGCACACAGTTGATACAGGCCTTCCTCTGGTGGCTGGCTGTTTAGTCTTACTGATAGCTTGCTTCTGTGGGGGAAGAGAGGCTTTCAAGTCATTACAAAATCCATTAAGGGCAGAGTATGCAGAGACTACAGACAGGTCTGAGAAAGACAGCTTCATGCCTGTGTCTACATTAGTCTCCTGGGCACCCTCCAAGTCATCAATGTTAAGCCTGGGGCTGCATCTCCATGTTTTTAACCTGGTTGCAGGTGACCCAATATTTAAAAACTGAAATGGTTCACTGAAATGAAAAGCCTCTGAGGCTGAGGAGGAGTTCACTGTGGGCAAGCAGAACATAGACTTGCTTCGTTTAAATGACCATGAAATGCTGGAGGCACTGCTGGATCTGCGTGTGAAGTCTCCTCGTTCACTGTGTCTCAAGTCCTGCTGGGAGAAACCAAGATGATGACCAAGGCCATTTGCATGGTGTACCTTGTTCTGACCCATTTCGTTTGGTTGTTCAGGGACAGATTGGTGGCTCTGAGGAAGACAGGCTGGCAGAGTGGTGAAGTGGGAATCTGTTGACACAGATGGATATGGTTGTTTGTTCTGCTTTGCAGACTTCCTACACCAACCACGTGCTTGCTGCAGCCGGGAGAGGGAGAAAAGAAGACCACATTAATACAGAATTGGCAGTCTTACAACCGTAACTCTCTATTGCTGAGTTGTTACTGCAAATAATTATGAAGCAGACTTCATTCAGTATGCTTGCAGCAAATGTTTCACTTCAATAACAAAGAGAAAGCACCCTGCCAAAATCCCAAATATTTACATAAGGAGCCTTGAAGACAACAAGAATAAATGGTAGAGGAGCCCTGCCTTGGGGGCTGAATTACACTAGCTTGAAATTCTCACTTACTATTGACTTGTTCATATTCATTCATATTCTGTCTTCCAACACTACTGCCTTAGTGGACAGGTAAAGAACAAAATGAAAAATGGGAGATGTGTGTTACCATCATTATTATTTCTCATTTATTCCTTACTGTGGTGTCATTTTTTTATTTTTTCTTCTGAGACATCAAAAAGCCTTTAGCAAGCAACCTCATTCTCTGTTGTCTCAATGGGAATTTACTTCTACTTTCAACTCTTTCACATTTTCTCTTTTACATCTGGTTAGTCGAACAGTGCACCCTGGAGCTCACTTGCTCTTTTATCAAGCTCCTAATGGCTTTAAGGACAGCTTTGGACACCTGGTTTTCTTGTAGATGCCTAGACTGAAAATGTAGCCTCATGGTTATGATCTGAGTCTGGACCTGAGTCTCACCCCTAGGGCAGGATTCAGCTGTCTACCTGCCAGATACTTAAGCATTTGCACAGGTACAGCAGCTGTGACAAATGGGCAGCCAACATCCTCCTCAAGAAGCTGCTGGACACCAGGCGGCCTTCCTATGGAATGAGACACTGATGTGTGGGTAACTGAACTGAGTCCCTTCTGTCTGAGCCATCATAAGGCTTTTTGTCATCCCACTTATCTCAGTAAGGCTTTTAGAAGTTCACATGTTTAAAAGTTTTATTTAAAATCTTCTTACTGAAATTTCTCACATAACAAAAAATGCTAGATTTCTGTCCCAAAAGAGACAGTTGGACAAAGTGACAGATCAGCCCCTCTAGTATAAACATTAATCTCAGCTATGGAACTTGTCAGCTGGAAACAGAGGAGAAAGGACTAGGTATCTTGGTCACTACATGCTGTTAAAGTGACAAGGCTGTGACAAACATGATTCTGGGCAGTCTCAAGTGAGTTAAAAAGGCATTAATATGCTGTGTACAACACTGCTATGGCCTCATCCAGAATGCTGCATGTGACTCAAATCATGCCTATGTGAAAAAGAGTAAATTCAAACTGAAAAAGATGCAGGCACAAGAAAAAATACAAAGATGAACTATCCATTAAAAAACCTGAACCGCAAACTAATAAAAGGTTTCTGATCACAACAGAAGATGGATCTTGATCATTTTACCAAAGAGATTATCTGATGTGATAGAAAGGGATGAGAGCTGGCAACCAGGGAGATCCTTTGTACCCGCTGTCTCTAAAAGAACTCCGTACATTGCTGCTTCTAACATCTTGCTAGTGCACATCACATTGTCTTAGTGACCCAGATCTGTCATAGCCATCTCCTGTTTTTTTTTTTTTTTATTGCAGTGATTCTAAAGGCAAAAAAGGTTTTTCACATGTGCAAAAAATGTTTTGCTCATTCGTGATCATCTAGCTAGAGGTGATCTATAGGACAGCCAAACCATAGGAGTTCACTTAGGCATTGTAGATGAATATCTATGTATACACCAATGCATATGTAATGAGGTATATTAATTCATAACCTATTTCTGTATAATATAATAAGCTCTTTTCCTCAATGCCATAAAGAATTAAATGAATTAATGGGTAAATTAACCACAGTAGTGTAGCAGTTTCATTAACTGATAAGAAATTGAGTACATAAGAGTCAAATGAAGTAAGTCAAATTGTCAACAAAACACTAACCAGAAATCACTTTAAATCTCTATAAGCAATATTATTTTATTTATGCAATAGGTGAGCTAATTTGTTTAAAAAATTACTCAACAAGATAAAAGGCTTGTGTCCATGAATAAAATACCAGCTGTTTTTTAACTGAAGACATTTCTGGATAATGCAGCAAACCCAATATGACATGCTAAAAGTACACAAACAATTCACTGCACCCTTTTGATGACACTCCTATTATATTGCTGTTTGCACTAACCAAAGGTACTATGTTTTTCTGCTCAGTATCTCTGGTATCAGATATGGTACATGGAGATTCAACCACCACGCTTGCTGAATCAACAGAAGCACCCCCAGGATTGCCTGACCATGCCTAGTTTTTGTGCTATACTCTTGTGTTTTCATCGTCTTAGCTGGTAATTTGGCAGATCAAGTATCCAAAGAAACTGAGGATCCATGCACTGGTAATAACTGAGACAAAACTGTGCCTGAAAACACAAGGCTTTTGGATTGGACGCTCTGGGGCAATAAACAAAGCACAGACATGAAAATGGCTGGTTTGAGCTTTTTCTAATATTTACAAACACTCCAGTTTAAATCAGTTTGTGTTAGTTTTGGATTGTAGCTATGCAACACAAGGTGCAACACAGATGCAACCAAACTGCCAGCACTCAAAAGGATGCTCACCTGAGACATCGCCTACAAGGGTATGGAGTGAAGAGACAAAGCCAGGATAACTGGATGAGATGAGATGAAACATCTCTGCTCAAAACCCTGGGGGCTCTCATGGAGGAACTTTCTAACCAATATGTGGATAAAATGTCAAGACTCAAAGGAAAGGGGAAATGCACTACTAAGTGGGAGCACTTGGAAAGGGCAACCTGCCCCATGCAGCTAAATAGCTTTAACTATCTGGAACATACCTACACTAACAAGAAAAATCTACTTTAGGTAAGTTACTGGTTTTAGGGTTCTGTCGTTTTTAACTTTTTCCCTAGCTCCTTTAATGCTCCTATGGTCAGATCAGAGCATTTTGTTCTATACAAGATATTTGTTGTTATTCCTGCTACTGGGTTACAGCTCCTGGTCAAGCTCAGTTGGTCTGGCAGGAGGTGAAGGTGCATCAGAGAGGAGAAGGGGACAAATGAAGCCTGCCCCTAGGATGGCTGCCTGCATGGCAGGCCAAGAGACATCACTAACACAGCTTATTTCTGAACAGCTCTGTTTACAGGAAGAATTGCCTATAGGAGAGCCAGAGAGGTACTCTTTGTCAGGAAGTGTAGTGAAAGCACAAGGGGCAATGGGTTTAAATTGGAAGAGGAGAGATTAAGATTAGATACTAGAAAGAAATTCTTTACAGTGAGGGTGGTGAAGCTCTGGAACAGGTTGCCCAGGGAAGTCGTGGATGCCCCATCCCTGGAGGTGTTCAAGGCCAGGCTGGATGGGACTTTGATCAACCTGGTCTGGTGGGAGGTGTCCCTGCCCATGGTAGGGGGGTTGGAACTAGGTGATCTGTAAGGTCCCTTCCAACCCAAACCATTCTATGATTCTATGAATTCTTCACCTTGATCCTTTTTTTGTTTAGATGTGTTATGATTTAGAAGACTTATTTTCCAATGCTGCTCTTCATGACGTGGCCAGGAAGGGGAAATAATAGGGGGAGATTTTTAAAATACTTTCGTCTTAAAGCAACACAATTGAAAACTTTCCTGACTGTGAGAATACCGGACTGCACAACTGTCCTAGAAGTAGAGTGTCAGAAGCTGCATCTCATGAAATGCTAGTGAATAAAAATTACGGGCTAATCCTACATTGTAGAGAACTGGATTATGTGTACTAATAAGACTTTTCTGTACCTACATTCTGTTGCTTGTCAGAGATCACAGAGTGGATTTGATGATTTAGTCAGGATTAAAACCCAGGCAAAACTAGCTCCTAGTCCTGTGCCGAGACCGTTGACCGTGCTCCTTCGTACTACCCTGGCAGGGCACAGGGAGAGCTGCACGCAGCCAGTGCACTCACAGGATTGTTCCTCTTCTTTTTAACCTTACAATGTCTGGCAGTCCCACAAAGCTCAAACTGGATTTCCAGGTGTGACCGTTCTCAGAAGAAAGCATGACAGGCAAACAGGAGGCACTGATTTCCCTCTACCCTTCGGACCACGGGACACCGAAAGCAGCCAGACCTATTTTTGTGCCTTGAGGACAGTGTGATGCAAATGCAGCTACTCATTCCAGCAGAGCAGCCTTCTCCCTCCTCCCCAGCTCTTCCCTTGGCTTTGGAAGCTGTTGATCCAAAGCTGCTTTGATCCAACAGCTGATCCACTCAGCTTTTTTTCTGAATTCTTTTCTTCTTTAAGTCCTTATCTTCAGCTTGCTTTTTGCACTGCCCGATACCTGGCTGCAGCCCGGCAGAGCCCTGCCTGGTACAGCCAGGCTGCCTGCATCAGGCACAAGCGCAGCGGAGATGCTGGAGAGGGGGTCAATCATCTGAGAGGACAAAGGCTTGAAACAAACCCACACGTTGATTTTGACTGGAATTCTGACTACAGAGAGAGAAAGCTGTCAGACCTCGCCATAAAGACACAACAAACCGGCCATTGACTGAACAGATTAGCTCTCTGGCAGAACAGAGTTTTTCATCTGGTGCTAATCTGCTGCTCATTTATAATCTCTGCACAAATCTTTGTGAAGCCTGGAGGGATTTAGAGTCTTTGTGTATTACAATGGGCTGCAGAAGAATTTCATGACGAATATCCGGGAATGCCACAAACAACTTGGGGAGAACCTCGCAGAAATGCACTTTCAACTTCACTTGGGCTACTTATACCTGACACAAAAAAATCCACAAGTGCTCCTGCAGTCTATTTTAAGTTATCTGCTTGTTAAAAAAGCAGATAATGATCTCATTACGCATTATCTGTATTAAGCACTGCCAGCAGGGCTCTGCTGAGGTCAGAACCCAGCCAAACAGCCAGCACGGCAATGGCATCGCCATCTCGAGCCCAGGTTTTGCCCGCCTCCCTCAACAGGAGTGCGACAGTGTTTGTTTAACTGTATTAAAACCAGTGGGATTGATCCAGAAATAATAATAAAAACGAATCAACTTGAGAAAAAAATAGCACAGATTAGTCCTCAGTATCACCACAGGTCTTACTTGAAAGGCAAAATCTATTTCCAAGGGTGGAATATTAAAAGGCAAGATACAGAAATTAAATTGAAAATTTAGTTGAATATATTTGAGAAGTGGTGTGTACTGTGTTTATAAAACTAAAACAGATAAGTGTCTTGTAACATTAAAGATATTCACTATCAAGAGCTTTTGCTGATGTACATAGTCATTGGAGATCTTACTACGCCATGAAAGATTACTGTGCTAACAGCCAAGACAAAGTACCTAAGGATAAAGAAAAACAACTGAAAAATCATCTCTTATTTGAGTTAGTGACTGATTCAGCTGTGTCACCACCAAAACCAATTGTTAGCACTAAGAAGAATCGAACACCTAAGGCACCAAAAGGAAAGGAAAATTAGAGTGGAAGATTTTTAAAAACATGAGGCTAGTATTAAACAGAGATTAATTAAATCAGCTTAAGGCACCTCCCTTGACTGAGTCAATTTCTAATCCAGAAGTCTCTCATTTTCATCACATTCAACAAAAAGTAAAAGTAATTTTTACAAAGGTGCCTGTTACACATCCTCGCTTGTCCTTGATGCTCTTCTTGCCTTTCTTCCTCTATGTGTTCAGAAGTGCTCTATCTCCACTATTAATTCAAGCAAGCTTGAAGTTCTTTTCTCACCTCCATTTTCCTTCTTGTAGATCAAACTGTTCTCTGCAAAAGTGCCCCATCTTTGCCTGGTTTTGTCTTTCCTCTTTCCCTTCTCCACTTCCTTGCTCTCCTTTTATCTCATTTACTTCTACTTAACTGTAGCGACTCAAGACTGCAGTAGTGGGACTGCATTTTCTTTCCTTTATTTCCCCAGCTTGTAGTACGTGATGCTTTTGAATAATGGGGACAAGATGATTTAAGTGAATTTAAGACTACAAGGGTACTTTATATCTCAACTTGTGTTCATCATTTTACAAATCATTGAGCCATTTCTTTACTGAGCCTGCTGACACCTCCAGCAGATGAAAGCATTTCAGTTTTCAGGAGACTAAATTGCTCTATGCTTCACGCAGGGGCATAAGACAGAGATGCCAAAAAGCTCAAGGCCCCTAAAATGTTAGCAGATTGACTAAAGCTCCTAGACTATTCACATGTTTTATCAAGATCATACTAATGCCACCAAGGCACCCAAACTGGAAACTAGGGGAAGGAGAAGGAACACTGCTTTGTGTTGGAGAGTCAAAAGGCAGACTCAGGTGATGTCTGGCTGGGTTTGGTGGGTCAGCTGAAGCAAGTGCAACCATGACCACACTGATCTGTGTCCTAAACCTCTCAACACAAACAGGCATAGACCCCGAGCCCCCAAGGTTTGCGTCTCCTTGGGCAAGATAAGTGTGTGAGGCAAACCATTCCTTATACTGCAGAGTAAAATACTTCCCTTAGTCTCGGGAGAGGAAAAGGAAGAGCTTTGTCCTAATCTCAGATCTTGTAATTATTTTGACCTCAGCACCTCAGTAGCACCCATCCCTGCTGCCTGTATATCTCAGAGAGGGCATTTTCTGCATTTCTTGAATCATTTCACTGAGCTCCAGCACTCTGTAGTAAGGCACTGTCTCTGCTCTCTCCTCTCAGCCTAAAACACATTGGGTCAGTTGTGCATCACGGAAAAATCTCATTTCTTTTTCAGCTATCTTGAGTATGAGGTTTGACTACAACTATACTTTTCATGCAGAAACATATATGTTTTAAGTAAGTTGAGGGAAATAAAGGCACTTTTGTTCTACTCATGGTCCCAGACAAAAGGGGATGAAGAGACAAGTTCATGAGCCACAAACAACTGTATATATTACACTGAATAATAAAAAAAGATTTTCAGCTATAAGCTTTTAATTTTTTTTTTTCTGTATAACATATTTGCCTTTATGCTGCTTCCCATCTTCAGGCATTTTGCACTGCAAATGCCTAGCACAGGATACCTTTACACATGCAGCCGGCAGACATCTGCACCCCTAGATTGACTTCTGGAAACTCCAAGGACGTATTCAACAGTAACATACTGAGAGCACTGGAACAGGCTGCCCAGGGAGGTTGTGGAGTCCCCTTCTCTGGAGACCTTCAAGACCTGCCTGGATGCAGTCCTGAGTGATGTGCTCTAGGTGTTCCTTCTTTAGCAGGGGAGTTGGACTAGATCTCTAGAGGTCCCTTCCAACTCTGACAATTCCATGATTCCATGATAAGTGACTGCAGCGGATGTCACAAAACCATTAGGGGATGACTACTGCCTGACCATAGATGTGGAATAATCATTTTGTACACCAAGCGATGGAGAAAGCTCCAAGGTAGCAGAGACCTGAGCTTGCAGGTTGCATAGCAGCAGGTTAATGAGACTTAATGGTTGGGTCCACAGGCAATCTTTTCTCAGAACTGAAGCTTCAGTTAATAAACCATGTTTCCTAAATAGGATTACACCACTTCTGAACTCAAGATTACGGTTGCCTGGTATAGGCAAGATGAACATTGGCCAATTACCTCAGCAAATAGTCTCAAAAATCTCCCTAACTAGAAGCTGTAATCAGTTAACATTTGAACTGTTATTTCAAAGATGCTCTATAAAACCACACTAGGCAGAAAATAGCCACTCCATTAACAGTATAGGGTAATTAGCACAACAATTGCTGTAAGAACCTTAAATGCCAGATCTTTCAGGCAGGATTAGCAAAGACTCATCACAAACCATACATTTCTTGGGATTTGTATTTATCTTGGCTTTCTGACAACACTGTCCACTTCTTTCTTGGTGCTAGAAGTGCTGGAATGGGAGGAATTTCAGCAAGAAATTGGTTATTATAGGGTGAATCAGGTCCCTGAACACAGATGTTTGATCCTTTTTGGCATCTCCTAGGGTGTCTGCCTGGCACTCCAGGAGGGCACAGCCCTCCTGCAGGTCCTGAGTCTAATCTGCCAGGAGACCTCCTCAGGGTGTTTCAGGTACCCTTTGGCATGTAGAATGCTGGTAGATCTTATGTTGAAATGCTGAGTCTCTACCTACCTGAGATAATAATTTGCTATTGCCCACCTTCCTCCCAAGTATGTCTGCATGTTCCCCCTCATGCAGAGTAGCTAGGAAATTGGCGCTGGAACAGGTTGTCCAGAGAAGTTGAGGATGCTCCATCCCTGGAAGTGTATAGCCTGGAAGACCAGGCTGGATGGTGCTTTGAGCAACCTGCTCCAGTGGGAGGTGTCCCTAACCATGGCAGGGGGTTGGAACTCAATGATTTTTAAGGTCCCTTCCAACTCAAATCATTCTATGATTCTGTTATTCTAATTTCTGCCAAGATGCTATTTTTATGTACCCTTCTACCCTATGCAAAGACATTCTTGTAATTTAAAGAAGCTATCTGTGCACTTCCTTCTCTTTGCACGCTCCCCCTGCTTCCCAAACAATCATGGCCAAGCCAGACCATCAGTTATTAACCTCACCTGCTTCTCACACTGCAAGTTCATTAGCACCTCAGCTCTCTCTGTGCGGATTATGCCCAGAGGCAGCCAGGAATTTGGACAAGACCTATAAAACTGGCAGCGCATTCAGTACACCAGTATATGGTGTATTCTTATTTACGTATCCTTCCCACTGCTCTGATAAGAGGTACCCAGAGCTCCTGCTTCTGGGCTTAGCCTGGGTGAAGCACTGTGAGTGTCTTCCTACAGGGTGCTCTTAAGCCTTGCTCTTGATGAAGCCAACTGAAGCTTACCCTTTGCCTCAGTGGGTATATAGCTGCAACCTTGGAGCTAACTTACTAATGTGGAAAAGCTGCTGTGACAAAATAATTTTGAAGGGCTTCCTTGCAAATGAAGGAATAGTTTCTGTGGTATTATACAGACTTATCCTGCCCATGAATAACGTTATGTTCTCCTGCACTGACTTGATCTAAGCCCCTCGGTAATTGCGTTTGCAAAATGGGTTAAGAACATGTATCAATCTGGCTGGTAAGCATTCAAGTCCCTGTAAGCACACCAAGAAAAACACAGAGGTCACATCTTGTTAGTCTAATCATGGAGGTATATTCAAACTTCAAACATTAAGCACTGCCTGTAATTTAACAAGGATATTAATCTACCATTTTGGGTATAATTGGTAATTCTATTCTGTAAAAAGATGCAATATCTATAAGAATTAAATAAAAATATTCTGGTGATTACTAAGTACAAACTGATGTGCACGCAGAAAAATACAAGGAGTTCATTGTTTGGGTTCATAAATTGGGAAGAAGTGAAAGTTATTACCAGTGCTGTGGCATTGATAATACTGTTAATAGCAACACTCCATGAGAAGTCAAAAGGTAGTCCTCTTACTTTACAAGGTAGATACTATAATTGTTTTGAACTCAGAATGTGTTAAAAGAATATAAGGAGTCCATGGATCACCAAATCCAGTGTTCCCTGAAACCCATGCTCCATCATATAATCTCTTTTCTTTAACTGACCATCCTGTCTTAAATTAGGGTATTAATCTGTTTGCACCAGCTGGGTGGCTGTTATGTAGCTGGACATCAATATGTACAACTGCCAACTTAAATCTATTTATCAACAGGTTTTTGTTCCTATGCTAGAAGAGTAATTTAGTGAAACAGCTTTTTTCCCATTCTTGCCGTTTACCTTCTGGTATATTTTCCAAACATAGAGTTTCCTTCAGACTTACTTTGGCTGGGCTCAAATGACCCTACTTTTCCGGTTTTCATTTGTAAGAAAGCCTCTCCATTCCTCTGCATGGGGTGAAAGCCCTTCCCTGTACCCACACCTCTCTGAAGTCACCTTTCTGCAGCCCAGGGCTGAAGGCAGGTAAAGCCCAGGTGACCTTGTGCAATGGCACAAGCACTTCCCATGCTCCTGAGGGGATACTAACTCTGGTACACACCAGAAACTGCACTTGGCATGGCTGTTTTGCACTGGTGGCTTGTAGTCCTCTGAGTACACTCAGGAGATTTTTCCATTGATTTAGTTATAGAGCTCCACTTCTGATTGTACAGACTTGTTTAAAACCTATATACCAGGACCTAAATTTCATGATTTTACAGCTGCCTAAGTTAGGTCCCAAGTCTCTGTTTTCACCCCGTTTTGCACATATTAGACTTCTTTTGCTTCACCACACTTCCAACGTGATAATTTCCATTTCTGTAACTTCTTTCCTGTTTGCCATTTTGCCCTCCTGTTCAGCATCATCATCCTCACTGAACACAAGTGAAAACAAATTGCACTTGGAGGCCATGCTTAGCAGGCTTTCTCTCTTCTCTTTTGGTGCATGTGGCTAAAATCTTATTCTGATTTTCCTTGCAGGGTTTACCTCAGCCTGCTGTTCGGCATGTCACGCTTTACATCTGTACTGTCTGACACCTGTTAATTCTGAAAATTTGCTGGTTTGAAGTTGAAAGCCTCATTTAGAAGGCTTATTGGGTTTTTTGGGGGGTGTTTTTTGTTTGTTTCTTGTTTTTTTCCTACCCTTCGCTTCAATTTACTTGAAACCACAGTGCAAGATCCCATAAACCAAAGTTGTTTTTCTTTTATCACATAGCAGAAACCTCCTGAAAAAGAACAGGGAAAAGGGTATGTAGGTGAGTGTGGTTGCTGTGTAAAAGCTTCATGATGGGTCCTGTAAGCTTAAGTTCACAAGTCACCTCAGGCTAACAGGTATTCCTACAGTGCAAGCAGTAGCCCTGACAAATTGGTGACCACCTTGGCAGATGGTCAGGGAAACTGAATTGCCTCCTGAGCCCTGTTCAGCTCTGGCACAGGGTGTCTGTGGGCAGCCTCTGCGAAGCGGCATCAGAAGGTTTCACCACCACCTGGACGTGACTCACCAGGGCACAGATGCCCCCTGCACCTGGATTTTCAGTCCCAGGAGCTACAAACCCAGAGGCACTGTGCTGCAGGGGGGTGAACGCATTTCTCAGCATGCTGGGAGGTCTGTGCAGTGGGAGGATGGCACCCACAAAGTCCCTTCCACAGAAACAAGGTCAGACAATTTGACAAGCTCACTTGAATGCAATTCACTAAAAAGCCACCCGACTCTGAAATCTGGATAAGGTGAGGGTCTGTGCTCCTTGATTTGAATGCTAAGCAGCAATAAATCATAGAATCATTTGGGTTGGAAGGGACCTTAAAGATCATGGGCAGGGACACCTCCCACTAGACCAGGTTGATCAAAGTCCCATCCAGCCTGGCCTTGAACACCTCCAGGGATGGGGCATCCATGACTTCCCTGGGCAACCTGTTCCAGTGCCTCACCACCCTCACTGTAAAGAATTTCTTCCTAATATCTAATCTAAATCTCCCCTCTTCCAATTTAAAACCACTGCCCCTTGTCCTGTCTCTACACTTCCTGACAAGGAATACCTCCGCAATGCAGGAATGCACACTGACCTGCCTCCAGATTGCCACAGATACCCCTTCTGCAGGGCAGGCAGCTATTAAAAGCTTGCTGCTTGTTATCCCCTTTATCTCCCTCAGATGTGGTGTAGTGAAGCAGAGCATGCCCAAAACATTGCCCAGATACAGTGCCTACAGATGTCCTAACAAATAAACCCTCCTTCAGGACTTGGTTACGAGCACTTGAGATCAGTTCACAAAGAGAGTCTGTGGGAATGTCTTTCTCAGGCTGCTCTTCAGGGCACATTTCCTTTCCTTCACCACCTCTCTCCCCATCCTGACAATCATGGCGCAAAAGAGAGATGCAGTTTGTCACTCTGTGATGCTAGAAAATAATGAGTACCATCAGGAATTCTGCTTGTCTTCCATAAAACTCTCATAACTGAGAGCTATTTTATAAACCCGTCAGTTCTGTGCCTATAATTCTTCTAAAACTACACCCATCAGCCATCATTTCTCCACTTGGGCTCATCATTCCTTCTCTCCTCATACTTTTAAACAACTATCTCATCTCACATCACTCTGCATAAACGAGGGTTGACTGATATCTGGACAGTATCATCCCCTGCCTCCTTGATTAGTTACACACACAGCAAGGTGCTTCAGGTTCTTTCTTTAGCGGTACTGTCCTGGCTCTTTCTCCTAGGATAGAGGAAAAAAAACAAAACAAAACCCCACAAAGCCTCCTTTTCTGCCTGCCACTGCAGGTTAAGCTTTCCTGCACAAGCCCAATAAATGTGCTTCTGTTTCCCTGTGTACTGGACTTGCCTGCAAAAGGATTCTGTTTCCATCGTGGTCCTCTGTCTGCCACCTGCCTTCACTGATGGGGCTGCAAGGGTTGGGCAAGAGAGGCACGAGCTGCCCCACGTCTCTCACTCTGAACTCCAGCACCGCTGACTCCGTCGGCGTTGGCACCTGGCCCTTCGGAAGTTTTTTTAAAGAAAACTGAATGTCTATTTCCACGTTAGAATAGACGGGAAAAACACAAAAGTCCATTTTTTTCTGGCACACCGGTCTTTTCAGTATGAGCTCGTACAATTTCAAAATGTCGACAAAGTTTTCGCTCCGGCAGTATATAGTGAAGCGGATGATTTCTTTCCCGTAGTGCACCGGGCGAATGGCCCACAGAGGAGTCTCTGGAGCCAAAGTGTAAAAGTCCTGGCTGCACGGCATGTAAGGGAGGAACTTCCCACGCACTCGCTCTGTGTGGTGGTAACGCCAAGGCGGCCGCTGAAAGGCTTCGTGGAGCTGCAGGATGGGTTCTTCTCCGTATTCCTCCTGCAGAAACAGCACGACGGCGAGGGCTGGTTGAGAGGCACCAGCCTTACCTGGCTTCCTGCGCTTCTTGGGCACTCGCCGTTCCGAGACTCGAAACAGCTGGAGGTCTGGATGGATCCAGGCCAGCAGCTTATCGATGGCTTGCTGAAGAGTCTTGGATTCACCCGGGTCTGTGATAATATGTACACTAACAAGGAATGGGTCTTGTATGCCTTCCACAGAAAGTTCACCTGAGAGTATAAAAAGAAAAAAAAAAACATCCTTTAAGATTTGTAACCAAGTTGTCAGCATCTAGGTGATCCTTAAAGGAGAAACAGTTTACACAGTCACACCGGGCTTCTTTTTCATCTCTCTCAAGCTCACCTGCAGTAAACTAAAAATAACGTACTGAGATGTAGCAACCAAGAAAATAATCAGAAGGCAGGGAAGTTTCATCAAGCATAGCGTGAGAGTTGCTGTTTCTACTGAGGTGGCATCCAAAAGATGCTACCCTATGTGCATTTCTGTGTTAGAAAAAAGCTGCCCCAGACAGCTGAGAGATAGGAAAGACAAAAATACTGACGTAGAGCGGGGGTGAAAGGGACGCTAATGATGTGCAGAACGATTAGGGTGGACAGTGTTCGTCCCACCTTGTTTTGATTTGTGCCAGTTGGCTTGGGGCATGGAAATCACACCACTGAACTCCACTCTTATCACCTTGACATTGGAGTTTTCCACCCATTCTGTATCCTGGAGGCAACTTTTTAATAAGTTAGACAAAGTTTGTAGGGAGAGGTAATATCTTTTATTAGACCAACTGATACAGCTGGGAAAAAAACGAGACAAGCCTTCAGGCACACACAAGTCCTTCTTCAGGAAAAGATATTACTTGTCCTTACAAATCCTGCATTGTTTATATCTTCAGAGCATCAAGACTATAATAGTACTGCTTTAAGGTTTTCATGAGATTAGGGAAGACTGGTAAAAATCATGAAGCACAAAAAGTTACACCTGCTCAGGGAAAAACAGAAACCTCTAGTTAGCCTTGGGAATGTTCACAAGGACTCTATCTGTTCTTGTCCCTGAAACTTCTTTGACAGCTCAGCAGCAGAGTAACGGCTGGTTGGAGGGGAGAAATCGTCAATTCGCTTCTGCTGGAGTAGCGTGCCAATAAAGATGCATGTGAATGGAGATCCAAGAGAGTTTGATAAATTATCCAGGTAATAATCTGGATATTTTTCCTGAAACGGTTCCCCCTGTGTGGTGTTCTGATACTGAGACCCCGAGCCCGGGCACAAAGCCCAAACGTGTGAAGCCTTAGAAAGGCTTCCCAAGCTTTTCACTGCACAGACCACATTTAATAGGGGGATTGTCTCGCAGGCTGTTTCCCCTCCTATTGGCAATCAGTATGAATCTCTACCTCCTCCCTCCTGGCATCAGAATAACATTCCTGTGATACTTCAGCAATTGCTTTAATGGAAAAACAGCATTATATAAGTAGTGTATTTAAGTTGTCTTTCAATACAGAATAGCTGCGAGACCCAGGGAAAAGCTAGATGTGACTGCACAGCTTTCCAGAGATGACTGGTAAACATACCATCAGCCTCAATTTAGAAGCTGCAGAAAGATATAGTACGCAGAGCAAACAGCAAGCATGCCTTTTGCCTAGGGGAGACACAGAAAAAATCAAGTAAATCATCAAAAATACAATTACAGCAGAGTTCTTGTATCTCTGCGTGAAATGGGTGTTGTGGAGTGACACTGTCAGATGGTCAATGGAAGAAAAAAATTGAAGCGAAAAAAATTGAAGCAAAAAAAAATACATCTGTGTCAGTATAAGGCAAGAGGCTTTGCTGTGGCAGTTGTTACCGGTAGGTGCTTCTTTGAGATATGCCCTGCGGATAGTCACAGGGTGGGAGAAAGACAAAAGGGGCGTGGGGGGAGGTTGTCTCCTGGTCCTTTACACGGGACAGCAGGACAGGAAGGAAAACAAATTGCAGAGGACAGTGATCTAATAAAACCAGAAAGAAAGTAATTGCCATAGCTACGTAGTCATTCATTTTCTAAGACTGGACCAGAAGATGTTCAGCATTTTTCTCCCTCCTTTTCCTTTGTTACACAAACGCTATCAGAGCCTGCAACAAGTGACAGCCTTGATATTTATGCATATAAATGACTGCAGCTCTGAAAGAAGCCTGGGCACAACAATGTGAAGCGAAGAGCCATCGTTGCTGTCAGCTTCTTGCTCTGCATTGAAAAAAAAAAAAAAAAAAAAAGAAAAATAAGCCACAATCCCTCAGCATGGCTTTTCTGCCCCCCTGTTGCTCAGCGTGGTGCACGGACACTGAATGGCTGAAGCGTTTTTCAAAAGTGGAGCCTTGTGGGAGCCAGCCCCAACATTAGTATTCTGCAGCCATCGCTGCCTGTGCCCATCAGCACCAGATGCTCACAGAGCCCGCCTCAGAAGACGACCAAAGCCCAGCACAAAGCCATCGTTAGGAGTTAGGGTTATACGTACAGCAGAACAAATAATCTTTTTTTATTATTTTTTATTTTTTAATTTTTTTTTTTAGCTAGAAGCAACTCTGCTGAAGAGGGAAAAGTGTAACAAATCAGTATAGAAAGAGCTTCAGGATCTCTTTCATGTTAGCAGAGATGCTTTTACTGCAACACTTTTACACCTTTTGTTATGTGGGTTCTGTGCTTATAAAATGGCAGCCCTTTCTGCTCTGGTAGGAAAAAGAGAAACGTAAGAAAAGCAGAAATATGAGGCAAGGGGCTAAGAGAAACTTCCCCTGAACTGATGATAAATTGCAAATTGTTTCTATGTTACTAACAAGCCTTTTTACTTCAACTGACAAGGAAAGGGGGGGAAACGACACCGGTTCTCATGACACAGTTCAATTTGCCCTCGGCAAATTGTCACAGAAGCAAAGGAAAGCTCTGCATATGTATTAGCCTTCCTGTGTTACTAGTTAATCCCACAGAAAATATCAAAATGCTGAGGCATCTATTTGAAAATAAGCTCCACAGTTCTCACAGCTATAACATCAATTTTTTTTTCTTTCCTGTGACAGAAGGGGATTAGTTCTCTTTGAGCTGGCAAAGCAGTAACATTGCTAAGAGGTAATTACTGCCAGGATTGAAAGAGTAGTTCACCATTCCAAACTTTTTACTCCTCTGTTAGGTAGTATTAACCACCCATGAGAGGTTAAAGCAAACAGTCAACCCAAATGCTGCAGGGCTGTTGCATCTGATGTCCTAAAGATGGGAGCTGACGCCAGCCTGATATTTTAATGATTGAGCTTTGGATGGGTCCTTCTCTACATATTATTTTTATTTTGTTGCGGAGCGGAGAAAAAAAGAAAGTCCTGCAAAGCTGAACGGCGCTCTTGCCCTGTGGTTCTTCCTCCCCTCCTCTCCCCACCCAGAAACCAGGATTTTAATCAGAAAGACAATCTGACAGAAAGCAGTGGGTGCTGTCACATCCGTCTGTGCCAGCTGCCTCATTTCAGCACAACTTCACCAAAATTCAAGCCGCCTTGTCTTGGGGACAGACAGGACAGGTACCTCTCTGTCTAGCCCACCTGCCTACATCCGCTGCTGAGTGCACGGAGAGAGGCTGCTGCCTTGGAAAAACCTGTGGATGACAATCTTTCAACCCCCCCTCATTCTGTAGGTGCCTGCAGAGGACAACCCTCTTGCCATCCAGAGATGCCTTGGGATGGGGCGGGGGGGGAGGCACACACCACCCCTGAGAGGTGCCATAAAGACCCAGGTGTCTGGTAACACCATCCCTGCTGC
Source organism: Gallinago undulata (assembly GCA_026546715.1). Classification (NCBI taxonomy): domain Eukaryota; kingdom Metazoa; phylum Chordata; class Aves; order Charadriiformes; family Scolopacidae; genus Gallinago; species Gallinago undulata. The sequence continues at coordinate 178,055,002 of JAOTQQ010000001.1, read as the reverse complement.
AGCTGGCCAGGAAAGCAGGGCTCGTGGCCCAAGGCTGGCACAAGCACGTGTTGTCTCAGGTCAGCAACCCGAGCAGCTGGTAAGCAGCTAGGGTCATCTGGAGGTACGGGGAACTGGAGCTACATCTCTTTCTCCCTGGAGCATGCATGCATTTTACATTGAACCACACAAGAAGTGAAATGTCCCAAGAAGAAATGAGCAGAGTTTTTTTCATGCCACCTGAATAACCCTAGGTCAGAGAAATCTCCCTCTTGCTCTGCTTTTTGGCTCCGGGACTCTTGCACACCTGGCTCCCCCAGAACGGTTCCTGGGTTATCTGGGCACGACCTGGCAGGCTGGTCCCTCTTCTACACTGTAAGAGGCCCAGGTTGCAAACCCCTGGAGCTGCCCTTCACAAGGACCTGTCCCTTCTTGGAGCAGTGCTCCAACCACCATTTTATTTCAGGAGAAGTCACCACCTTCAGCAGTCTTGATGACATCTGATTTTCCAGGCTTCTCCAGCATATGTGGCTGGAAATCCACTGACTGCCTAAAACCAGCCCATAGCAGAGCTCAGGAAGGAGATGAGTACCTGTCTCCTTGAAACGTCTCTCCCAACCCTCTGTTGGTGAATCAAGATATGGACCCAAAGACCTCTCAGACTCAACAGCAGAGGTTAAGGCAAACCTGGTAAGTACATGAGCTGGGGTGGAGTCTATGGCAAAGAGAGACTTCAGGCAGACCTGACCCCAGTTGGAGCATAGGAAAGAACATTTCCAAACCGTGGCAAATATTTTCAATTTTCTAGCCACCTACATTTTCTTTTTTTTTTTATCCAGGAAACGCAGAGGAAACTCAACCTATAAATACTTGACATAAATGTATTATTTTTTTTTAGCTGACCCACAATATTGCATTGAGAATCTGAACATTGGAACACAAACTTCCATTTTCCCGCTGAGGCGTGCCGCTTCATGGGAACCAATGCCTGGACCTCCCTGAGACTAGATTCCTTTATCACTCCATCAGGCATTAAGATTTCACATTTCATTCTGACCAGATTGCATGATGCACTACAGGAGATGTAAAGCAGGCAATGGGAGAGGGTCAAAATGCGCCAACTACAACTCCCATCAAGAAGTGCTTCATTATCAGGAAATAACTGCTATCAGGAGGTAATGAAATGATTCAAAACTGAACACTATGGATCAGCATACTTTTTTCATTGTTAATAAATCAGAATATTTCAATTGTAGGAATGTAAAAAAAATTAAATCACTGTATAAACACTGTCAGAAAAAAGCACTATAACATTTCCTAACTGAAACTTCCTTAGAATTCTGTTGCACAGAAAACGTCAGTATTTCACTATTTCAATCCCATTCCAAAACCCAAACAAACATCAAAATGGTAGCGTTTGTCACTGAGCAGGACCTTCACATTTTATCTGAGTTGAAGGCAAGACTGACCGCTTTAGGTGTGTTGATTTCATAAAGAGGGAGCATTGCTTTACGGGCAGCTGCAACAGAAGCGTATACTTGCCACCTCTGGCAGCAGAACCCACTGCTAGGTCATGCTTTGATGAATTATGCAGCATCAATAATCTTTTGAACAAGCAGGATGTGACAGATTCACCAGCTCCTCCATTCTCTTTCCCTGCTGTTTAATAGCATCTGACAAATGCAGGGCTGCAGGATAATGTGCTTCCCAGCACACCCTGCTTTGCACACCAACCTCCAACTCACAAAGGATGCTCAGAAGCAACAAAAAAAGGAGATATTCTGCAGAGCACAGCGACAAGTGAAGAAACCTCTTCCACACCCCCATCAGAGCAGCATTTTCCCGTGGAGCCGCAGTTGAATGTTCTGTAATGGAGGTAATGGTGCCAGGATGCTCACTCTTCCGCCCATACTAAGGCAGTATAGACAATGCACAGGAGACCAGCATGCTGACAAGCATGGCAAAATGGTCAATCTGCTCCTCCAGATGGGCACGATATAGGCTCTCGGTGATGTTATCCACTTGCTGTAGAACCAAAAAAACCAACCACAACCCTCAAAAATAAAGCTGGAAAATTAAGCCCATTATCTGCCTGATGGAGACAAAAAGCTTTCTCTGGTACGTTAATATGAACAGTCTTACAAGCTGTCATTGCCCTTAGTGTACAACATGCAGCCAACCCTGCAGGAATGAATCTTATCTCAAAGTGATACTTAATGTCCACAGAGACCCTGCATGATCAAGCAAAAGCAATGGCAGATCTCATCACGTGATATCTTTGCTGCTGGGTGGTGCAGCAAGTGCTGAAACCTCCCCTTGTGCTACAGCCCCCACTGAATTCTCATCCCTACCCCACTAGCTACATTCCCCTGACCTTCCTAAGGGTAACCTTTCATGATGAACTTAAGCTGCTGTTGAAAGGGGCCATCTCACACCAGTCACCTGTCCATGCACTCCTGCCCACTCCCTTATGTTGGTGTGGGTACTTGTCGTAAGTGGATCATGCCGCTGCACCCTGACACTTTCTCTCCTGTTTGCAGTCCTACTGTTTATGGTTTGTAGTCACACAGTCTATGACTGCCACCTTGGCTTGCCTTCAGAACTATACGACCCTCACCTTCTTCATAGGAAACAACCCTATGGCTTGTGGGGTCACCATGGAAGGTGAGATACCCAACAGACGTCCTTACAGCTGGCTGCTCTTTTGTAGGCCATGGTGAGAGACAGAATCCAATCTCAGGTAAGGCCCATCACTCTCCACTGTCTACAAGCGTAGTGGGAACCAAAGAACTTCACTTCCATCTTTAGGTGCCTCAGCTGTGCAACTAGAATCGAGGGGAGTTTTGCAGGCCTGTATGCTTACCTTGAAGATCTTTCTTGTTCTAGTATCTTACCTTGCTCTACCACTTTGTCAACAAACGAGATGTGCTTTTGTGATAAGTGTTATGGAAAAAGTGTTCTTAAACTATGTGAGTGTCATGTCTTCTCTTACATCCTCCAAAACCAACTTCCTTGACTCCTTTAGTCAGGCTGCTGACTGCTTATAGCAAGGTAAAGAGTCAAGGACTCTTCAGGTCACAGATATACTCTCAGTCCCTATTTCCCTCATCTCCTCATTCACACCACTGCAGCTTTATCACTTATCCCCTAACTACCTGGCAGGCGAGCAGCAGTTCACACTCGGTACAAAGGTATGTGTGAGTTGCCTGTGGGCTGACTGTCCAGCTGTAGGTTAGGAGAAGAGGTATCTTGAATTCACATGACAGCCTTTTTTTTTCCTCCATGGAGACAAAAAAAGGTTGTCTCACTGCCTTTCATCCAGTTCCAAGGACACCTGTGGGAAGCTAGTGTCTCTGTGAAGAAAGACGGCACATGTTCACATCATGTTCCCTTTCTAAAACAGGCTAAAAATAAAGGGATGGGAATACCACATTGGGTTTCTGGCTGTGTAATCCCACATCCCTGACACGACAGCTTGCTCCTTGATGTTTCTGTGTTTCCTACCTAGGCTTTAAGGAGCATGTGAAAGCAGAGGCTGTGCTTTACTGTATATTAAGCACACAGCAAAAAAAGACCTAAGAAGTCTAAGAAGTTTGTGTGTTGGATCTTCAGGCAGACAAACTCGAGGAACCACAGTGGGTGTTTTCACACCATGGTTACAAGCAAGCAAACTTCCTGGCAGTTCCTCAGAAACACCCAAGATAAGGATTTTTCTGCCAATGCTGTGGTCTTCTCCATGAGCTCTTTACTCTTGCTGCATGGTGTTCTCCTCCCTCAAAATATGCTGCTGACACCATATGTTACATTGGCAATAGCAGTGTCAGAAATAATCAGAATTTCAGAATTTTAATTAAAAAAAAAAAAATCCTGATCATTTCCTTATTCTCTGGAGACCATTGAAGTCTTACTTCCATACTCTCCTCAACCACAGATTTAGCTACAAACCTGCTGAAAAGTAAGAACCCCAACATGCTGGTGTACTCATACGCCTTCAGGGATATTCTCCTGGTTGTCATCTGTTGTCATTTCCTCTCTTCCCTCCCACACAGTTCACCACAACTCAAGAGCTGTCTTGGAGTCTCAGTCTGCACATGTGTCCATGTCATAAAACAGATTCACATGGTTTGGCATCTTCAAACTGTGTTCACAGGCTTAGCTGTCTTCACTCAAAAGTCACGATCTACCTCTTATTTGCCCATCCAGGGGCTCAAATGGCTTCATCGCAGAGATTAATTCTTATGGGAGATCCAATAGTGTTAAGAGAAACAGTAAGGAAAAAAATTTTGATACCCTGAAAAGCATTCCTGATCTGTGGAAAACAGCTGGTAATTGTCACTCTGTGTCTTTCAGAAACACACACGAAGAACCATTAATCAGAAATTCCTGAAGCACAATGGGGAGCTGCTGCTTGCAAGATTTGCCCCAGTGAGTTTGGTGATGTTACCAAACTGGGCCTGGTACTTTATGTACCTATATTGCTGATAGATTCAGTCCAGTGGAGAAATACATGGAAAGTAAAGTAATTATTAATGCTCAACTATTTCATTAATTTGTTTTATTCTTATTTTATATTATATGTAGAATTAAAAACAAAAAACAAAAGAGTTGCCTCACTTTTTAGGGGGCAAGGGAAGAGGGTCTAAAATTGAAACACAGAGAGAGCAGTGCTCCAAATGGCCGCAGATTTCCACTTCAGAAGAGTTAAGCTTTGCAAAGACGCATGTCCTTCCCAATCATAAAATTTTCCTAAAGAAAGATATGGATCGTTGTACTTGGCAAGAACCCAGGCACCATTCTTTAGTATTAATATCAGATTCTGTACAGAGCTGCAATGTGTAGCAATTCGGTAAAATTCCCCATCAGCAATCACCATTAAATCAAACGCTGTACAATGCATGTCAACATTCAAGCTGCATCCAATGGCATACTGTTCAAAGTCCTTTGATTGCAAGCATTGTATTTTCTTAAAATCCAACTCCTATGTAAAGCTGAGATTCTCAAAAATATGTTTTTTATAAAAGGGCAGAAAAAACACTGCCTTAAAAAAACCCACCGAGAAATGCTGTACACTTGAGCAGCTGACAAATCTGGTCCAACAACGAGCTCCATACCCCACACAATGTACTCTAGTTAACTGAGAGTGTGATTTTATGATGGGCTTAAGACAATTTAAAACTTCAGTGCTGGCACTCTTCCCCCTACTGTTCCCAGCTAAGTGTTTCCAGTGCTTCCCATGTGTCAGGTCTAGGTGCAAGTTGAGCAGCTTGCTGAACAGACTGAAAAGATGCCCTCGGACAAGGAGTAATCAGGGTTGTGCCTTCTGGTGGCAGTCAGAGAACTGACCTGGCTAAAAAACTGTTAATTTTCAAGCAGACCTCTTCTTTTGAACAGTTTGTGCTTTTGCACAAACCTTCCTGGTATCACAAAGAGGTGGCAGGGAAATCCAGCCAGAGAGAAGGCAGAAACCACAACAAAGTACCTACACACAACACGCATCTAAAGAAAATATGGGATCAGACCCTGAGGCATGGTCAAACACTGCCATGTTTGTGTCTCCATAGGCAATCAACAATATTAGCATTACAGCAAAGGAGCCATTTGGACCTGACAGCAGTGAAAAACTATTTTGAATCTCATAATCCTTTCAGCTGACAGCAGTGTGCACTACCCCATACCAGCTGTTGGAAAAGGGAAGGAGCAATAGAAAGCATGCTTTGTCATCAGTGCTTCATCCTCATCCCATACGGTGGAAGCCAGGAGTCACCTGGCAAAACATTTCATGAACCTCTTAGAAATTACAGATACAAGATTTATTTCTGAAACTAAAACAAATATGAGGTACCAACAAAAATGAGGAAGGCACTGACATCTACTGCTCTAGAACGTGGCACATGCTGATTACCAAATGTCTAAGTTCTTCACTGAGCTTGCATAAATAGCTTTTATTTATTCATTTTTAAAAGTTCAAATTAAAGAAAATACATCATGATAATGTACTGCAGACATAAAATGAGGAAGTTAATTGTTGCCATTGTCAAAACAATATGTATTTAGTAGAAACTGCCTTAATAACTTCAGTCTTCACAGGTGTTTTGTCATTTGACTCCGTGAGTCTGATGGCTTTTCCCGTTCTACCACAACCAGTGCCTCTGAGTCAGGGGTTGCCAGGGGACAGATTTATTTTTTTAGCTTCCCTCTCTGGGATTTAACAATTCAGACAGACGTCTCAACAACTTCCAGATCATTCTCATCACTGTACCAGCTGAACTTGGAATGCCAAGATCTTTCCCACAACCCCATTACTCAGGGTAAAAGACCCACTAAATGGCTGCCTAGCTCCTTAGGGATTTCTGGAACAGCAGCAGTAACACTTCCACAGAGGAAAATCCAACCCACGGCAGCTCATAATCCAATTTAACTTCCTCTAAGATCTTTCCTGTAAATTTTTACTAGAATTGTGTGGCACTTGATAGGTCGGTGTCTATCAAAGATTTCCTATGCTTCTGAATCATGCCTGATTATGAGAAAGAGGAAATATTTGCTTATGTGGTTTTGATTATGACTAGGTATGCTTAAAAAGGAGCTAGAAAAACATTCAGATTGCAATTAATACACAAATTATTATTATTTTTTAAACAACTAATCCAGTTTTTATCTGCTGTATCTATTTATATGCTGTATCTATCTTCCTGTAAATTAGAAAGGAAAAAACCACTGGATATGGTCAGAAAACAATACACAAACCAAAAAACCCACAGAGTTTGGATAGCCCTGATACATAAACTGTTTAGGGTACACCTATATGCACACAATACAGAAATCCCAAGATAACCCAAAGCCCATAGGAAGTAATTTAACCATGGGACGCACAGTTTGGTCTGTGCTAAATGATCCCAGAAAGTGAAACTCTAGTTTTAACAAAAAGCAGAGCTACATGGGTTACTCCAAGCTAAATACATTTAAACAGGAACTTTACAAGGGGAAGGGCAAGCTTGTGGTTAATGCCACACAATCGGCATGCAAAAATCAAATCTAGATTTGATTTCAAGCACAGTTACACATTCATTTGTGCATGTCCTTACTCATGACTGTGCCTCATTTCTTTTTTATCTTCTTTTTCTGGCAGCTGTCCATCTTTAGTCATGTCTCTAAGGGCATATTTCCTTTCTACTCCTTATGCTTCTAAATAACCATGTGCGGTAAGTCCAACCTCAAGATGCTATCTCCCTACTGGAACAGCATCCTAACCTCAACTTCTTGAAAGGTAAAAGTGCAAATAGCAATGTTAACTTCCTATCAACATCTCCAGTGTGGTTTTCGGGCGGTGGTGCTTAGCAGCAGTGGTAACTTCATACCGTTCCTTACATAGGTAAGGGACCCCTGAAAATCAGGATGCATCATCTGTGGATGCTGGTGGATGAGACTGGGATGCTGGTGGGGCTGGAAGGGGGGATGGTGCTGTGTGATCGAATGCCACAGCAAAACAGAAAAAAGTTGATTAAAAAGTATGCAACTGAGAGGGAAAATTAGGGACTGGAGAGCAACAGGGTCTGCTCATATTGCTCTGGGCTGACAATTCAAACTGAAATACAGGAAATTCTGTTTAAACATAAGAAAAAAATTTTTTACTGTGAGGGTGGTCACTCACTGGAAAAGGTTGCCCAGAGAAGCTGTGGGGATATTCAAAACATGATGGGACGTTGCCCTGAGCAACCTTCTCTCACTGCCCCTGCTTTCAGCAAAGGGCTTGGACCAGAAGATCCCCTTCCAACCTCAATTTTCTTTGGTACAGTATTATACTTTTCTACCCTGTACACAAACATTTGTTCCTTCCTCATGGTGGAATTTTAGACAAGCAGCTACATAAACATATTTTGCATAGCCAAGGACTGCTAGGTGTCATGTAGCAATGACATTTTCCTTCACACAACCCCAGTGGGAAAGAGCATTGCTCTTTACCTCTAGCAGCATAACACAGGCCAGGCAAGATAAGCAGAAGATACTATATTTTCCACAGGAGCTGACACTTCAGATTTCACTACTATATGCAATACCTGAATTTGCAACATTGACAGATGCTGCAGGCTAAGAGCTCTACGTCATTCGGGTCCAATTTCCTCTTCCATGTTTCCTCATACTTTAATTAGTCTTCCCTTTATAATAGCACCTTCTGGAAATGCAGCATGATGCTGGCAAGCCCACTGTAAATTGTTTTTACAATTGTATTTAATACAGCTCATTGCCAGCCATTGCAAAAACATCTCAGTCCTCTAAGGAAACAAGAAACAATATACTTCAGTATATCTTTGTATTGTAGTAAAAGAATATAACTATATCCTTACACTTATTAAATTACATTGGAGAAAAATACTTAGAAGATACCCAGTCCAGCAGCACCTTGGTCAGAACTGGTTTGAACTGACCTAACTTAAAGTAGGCAACCATATTATGAAATTTTAGTTTTGTGACAGATTTTTAAAAGTCCAAATCAAACCCAGCCCCCTTCTAGCTCCTGGTTAGTTTTCATCACCTTTTACAGCTAAGTGAAGTCAGATTTTGAAACGATACAAAGTAATGGGAAGCCATTTCTCCATATGCCATCGTTACAAGGCACCTATACATCTACATAATACAATACAGGAGTCCCTTGCGCTCCTGTAGCTCCCATTATCTCTGCCACCAGGAAGGCTACATCTTTTGGGTTTTTGTCAAAAGCTCCACTAGGGCCCATTTTGACAGATGTGATCCCTCAGTCTCTCAAGTGCTTGGTAACAAAAATTCTTAAGAGTTAGAAATGAGAGAATTTCTGGAGACACAGACTTTGGTCTCCTCTATAAAGGACCTAGTGCTCAGGCTGGATCTGACTCTCTTTTATTCAGGGATACACTTTCCTCTTCACATTTTCTTCCAACAACGCTTACGATCTAATAACTCAAATAGAGGGGGAAGAGGAAGATTCTTGCCAGGTAACATCAAGAAGCAGATGCCATGGTAGAGGGGAAAAAAAAAAATGAGAGCAAAAAAGAGACAAAACAGGAAGAGCAAAATAAAGAGGCAGCATATTGTTACATGCACACGGTATGGATGTGGTGTGAAAACTGTCATGTCACTGTGCCTTGGCCAGCTCTAAGCATGTACGGGACAGGTGGCCTAACACCGACCCCTCACAGCCTACCTGATGGGCTACATCTGCACCGGAGCAGATTTTTATGGGTCCTTGGAATGAGAGTGCACACGAATATGTAATTTATAATTCTAATGTTGGCACTGGGTGCTGCAACCCCCTAACCTCACAGCTGGCTTCAAAGTAAACAAGAGTTACACAAACTGAGAGCAGATAAATATAGCACTGATTTGGCAAAAAAGGTAAACCAACTTCAGGAAAACAAAGGTTTACCTCAAATTCAGGGTTGCACTATCTTTTGGGGAAACATTTTCTTCTTTTCTTATTTGAGTATTGTCTCTTGCCTACATGCTGTTAACTTGCTCTTATTGTCTTAAATGAAAATTGCTAGGTGTCTTAAAAAGACTGGGAATATGTCCGAAAAACAGAGGATGTCAATTAGGGTACGTCAGTCTTCACTGGCAAAGGCTCAAACCACACTGCCCAAGTCATGGAAGGCAAAAACAGGGGCTCTGCAAATGAAGAACTGCCCACAGTTCGAGAAGATAAGGTTCGAGACCTCTTAAGGAACCTGAAGGTGCGTAAGTCCATGGGACCTGATGAAATCCATCCACGGGTCCTGAGGGAGCTGGCAGATGAAGTTGCTAAGCCACTTTCCATCATATTTGAGAAATCATGTCAGACTGGCAAAGTTCCCGCAGACTGGAAGAAGGGGAACATAACCCTGATATTCAAAAAAGGGAAAAAAAGAAGACCTAGGGAACTATAAACCCAGTCAGTCTCACCTCTGTGCTTGGCAAGATTATGGAGCAGATCCCCCTAGAATCTCTGCTAAGGTGATTGGAGACAGCCAACATGGCTTCACCGAGGGCAAATCGTGCCTGACAAACTTGGTGGCCTTTTATGATACTGCTACACACTTGGTGGACAAGGGCAGAGCAACAGAGGTCGTCTACCTGGACTTGTGCAAAGTGTTTGACACTGTCCTGCACAACATCCTGGTCTCAAAATTTGAAAGTCATGGGTTTGATGGATGGACCACTCGGTGGATAAGGAGCTGACTGGATGGACACACTCAAAGGGTTGTGGTCATTGACTCTATGTCCAATTGGCAGCCAGTGACGAGTGGTGTTCCTCAGGGATCCGTACTGGGACCAGTGCTGTTCAACATCTTTGTCGGAGACATGGACAGTGGGATAGAGTGCACCCCCAGCAGGTTTGCCAATGACACTAAACCCGGTGGTGCAGTTGAAACGCTGGAGGGAAGGGATGCCATCCAGAGGGACCTGGACAGGCTGGAGAGGTGGGCTCGTGCAAATCACATGAAGTT